>OY288265.1:111532257-112240063 GCA_958450335.1 Hibiscus tridactylites | reverse complement strand
CCGGGCGTGAAATGAAAGGTGGAAGAATCGATAACCCGAAGGCCAGCCACGCCGATGATCCGATAATCCCGATCCACGACCCTGCCGATTCGGCAGCTTCCATGATGATGCCAAAATGTCATGACAGTGTCATTGCAGAAATGTTCCAAAGACGTTGCAGTACTAAGGCGTCTGGGTCTCAAGTTCGTGGGAAAAGCTGCCACTAGACTCAGTAGTTGTTGAGTCGAGATTGTTTGATAACGAAATTTTGAGAAGGCTTTGGAATTTACGAGTTTGATTATGGTTTCCATGCCCAGCACACACTTTTTCAAGTCCTCTGGTTCTTTGAAGTAATTAAATCTCACCCCAGGGGTCTGGTATGGATCGGTGCTTCGAAGCTCGACATAGCCTGTGGAGAGTGGACGGCCAACTTTCTGAATAATAATGCCACCTTTGAGTCTTGTATCGAGGAAGGATCCAATGTTAATCTTTGGTCCGTTGTCCACATGCAACCACACCCATTGTTAAACACTATACGGGTAAATTATAAAGTTCATCACTCGAGCGTTAAATCAGTAGAAAAAGATGTTATGGCAATCACTTAAGACACCGAAGAACTCACATCATTCATGTTTTACACTTTTATTCATGTTTCAAAGCCGACGTTGGAATCATCATTCTCTGATGTCTTCTTCAACCATTTAAGACATTGACGAACTCATATCTTCGTCTTCTATCATTCTAACAGTTTAGACTTTCCTAGATTCACTTTAAAACCGATGAAACTCAAACCTAAAACTTGTAAAATCGCAAATCACTATTATCTATAATATCCATAGTCTAATTTGTGTGAAATTAAGATATATATCTCGCTTCCTCCTATTTCATCATCAAAAAGTCAAACGTAATCCGAGACTAGTGATTTTTATAAAAAAAAATAAAGTTTTGAGGTTAACGATCCAAAAATATGTAAAATTTAGAGAGTTTTACACTGTGTAACTGGATCTTATCCCTATATGTGTGTGTGCGTGCATGCGTGCGTGCGTTCGTGTGTAAAAAAACATGAGTGTTTGATCTCATCTATCCATTCCACTCATCTAATGGCCTTGTGTATCCATTACACTCATCCAATGACCTTGAATTAGTGCAAAACTAAATCAATTTTACGCCATATAAATAGATCTCGTTTTTTGGATAGGAAAAAAAAAGTAAAAAGTTAATCTCAGCCATTTATTTTTTCCATCTCCATCCAACGATCAAAAAACGTGTAAAATATATATATATATATATAGAGAGAGAGAGAGAGAGAAAGAGAGTTTATTAGGTAAAAACCTGGTTTAGGAATGGGAGCAAGAATTTGGAAATCCACCCAAAGGAAGGAGCCAAATTCAGTCCACTGCATGCTTCAATATAGTTACCAAACTGGGTTATGCCCACGGTGGAAAGGAGTGAGACCTCAACAGGTAAAGGGGAAGGAACAAGGATAGGCATTCAATCCATTGTCGGCCAAACCTTGGCCAACCATGGGTTGGTCCATCACCACCTTGATGCCTAGTGCCTCTAGTTGATCGGCTGCTCCAATGCCGCTCAACATCAGCAGCTGCGGGCTACCAATCGCACCTGCTGATACAATGATTTCGCTCTCAGAATCACCTGTCAAATATGCCTTGTGTCCTACTCCCCATGCATCCTCAAAAACTACACCTATAGCTCTCGGTTGTGAACCCAAATCTAAAGCAAAAATGATCTTGGCGACCGTGGCATGCAAGTAAACCATAATGTTCTTCGTGTCGGCGTACTCGAGCAAGTCGGCTGCACTATGTCTATGATCATCTGCATCAAAAATGGTAGCACCAATTTTAGTCCCGTTAATGTGGTCATACGTAAATCCATTGTATGGTGAAACCCCAGCTTCGAGCAACCCCTCGATCACTGCAGATTGCCACTGCAACACAGGTGACTTGAATGCCACCTTCTTTTCAACCCATTGGTATGAATCTTTTACCAAAGCTTCATCAAAACCATACTCCTTAGCAAAATCGGATTCGGCATGTGAATAGAACCCCGCGTTGATGACGGAGCCACCACCGAGAACTTTTGCTCGGTGGTTGTACACTCCGTCCTCCGAAACGAATTTTTGAGCATATGAATCGGACGAGGAATCGAGTACACCGAGCAAGAAGTTCCCTTTGTTCGTTTTTCCTGGTTTAACATAGGGAGACCCTCCTCTTTCTAGGACTAAAACGTTAGCGTTTTCCGACAAAGTCGCAGCCAATGGACAGCCGGCGGTTCCTCCACCGACTACAATGTAGTCATGGTACGAGACCGAAGGAGCTGAGGTTGCTTCATGAACAAAATTGTAATCCGGAGCTGCAAAATGAAGAAGTTTCTGAATTTAAACTAGAGTCTAGAGAGTTGTCACATTGATGTTTACCGATCGATATAAAATGAATTAAATCAATATTTAGTACACTGACAATATATAATTTTATGTAATTTCCGTGAATTAGACGAAGACCGAATAGAACAATTAGCATAAGAGATGTAATTGAGCATTTGTTACCTGTGTGTGCATGGCAAAAGTAGGGGTGAAAAGCAAAGACAACAAGGGAAGGCATGAGAAATCTCCATGATTCCAAGCCCATAGTGTATTTCCACTTCCAATTGGCTCAAGGGATACTTCACTTTGTCTTTCTCTTAAATGAATGGAAATCCTTTGTCACCTAACCCTGCCCATATCCATGCCCCTTCGTCTAGGTTTGTGACACGTGTTTTTTTTATAATTTATATTTCTACTTTACTTTATAATCAACTTGTTTTGTTTTCTATTAAAAAAAACTTGTTTAGTTATATATATATATATATATATATATATATATATATATATATATATATATCTTGATGTTTAATTACGTAGGTTTTTAGGTATAAAGTAAAAAAGTGTTCTTAATTTTCTATTAAATAGTCACTTTGACGCCTAATTTTTTAAGTAATTTTACTCTTAACATTTCATTTTAAATCAAAATGGTCTTTATGTTGAAAAACGGTTAGTCAACTAATAATAAACAACTTGAAATGACTTAAGAGAATGACATGTCAGCAGAAAAAAAATATAAGTATATGATATTTATTTTCGTGTCGGGTTCGAGTGGGCCAAAAACTCGACCCGACCTGTGCCCATCTCTATGTATATCCCATGTGAAAATATGAATATAAGTATATCGTATATGGATATAGAAAGTCGTTTGAATTGGATTCAATATGTATTATAACATTATAAAAAATTACAATTAAATTTGCACATAAACTCGACTCGAATTTTATAAACTTGATTTAATTTAAAAAAATTCAAATAAAATTTGAATCGTAAAATATGACTCGTAAATAAAAATGACAACGGAACGGGACGAGTTTTTGACCATCCAACCCGACCCGAAATTTAAACCATTCAAACCGCACCTGGCCGGAGGAGCCGAGGTCGCTTCATTAAAAATTAAATCAAGTTTGTTGGAGCTTGTTTTAAGGCCCAAGTTCAATAGTGAAAAAGGTAGCCCAATATTCGATATAAAAGAACCCAACTAGAAAATGAGGTCTTAACTCTTAACATATTTTTTAAAAAAAATTAATGGGTTTATATTTTTTATGCACAATTGTGTAAAAAAATTGTATACAGTCCTTTTCAAAACCTAAATTTCTATCATTAACACTCTAAAACCTAAATCTTAAACACTAAATTCTAAAGATTAAATTCTAACCATAAGTCTTAAATTGTACACACTAAACCTCTAAACTCTAACTTAAATCCTTAAATCTTAAAATTGAAAGGCTTGTGTTTACACAAGCTTGTGTATCAAAGTATTTTTTCCTTCTATATTTATATAATCCGATATATTTGGATAAACTACACTTAAGGTCATTTAATTATAATTTTTATGATAAATATGTTATTTTTCTTTTAAAAATTACAAATAAGTCATCCAATTAATATATTCTTACAAACAGGTCACACATTTTATAAACGTGTAAATTTTTTCTAGTATAATAACATATTTTCTGTGAATTTAGTCTTTTTTGTGATATTCTCAAAGCAAGCGAACTCGTCATATCAAATTAGTAGTTCAATAGTTGCATTATGCTATAAAGCAACAAGTTATTGTTACATTGTTATTATACCATAAAAGTAATATAACATTTATAAGACAAGAACAAGCAATTTAAGGGGAGAATAAAGATTAAAATGACGAAAATTTTAAATATTAAAAGTTAATTTATTAAATTGTTTCGAATTATGATCAAATTAATAGATTGTATAAGTTTTATAGACTTAAAATGTTATTATATCGTGTTCTTTAGAAGAAAAATGACTTATTTGTAACAATATAAGTAAAATGATTTATATTTTATTTCATCTTGGGTAAAAGTACAAAAAATACAAAAAAAATCACGGTCAGTTAATTATGCTAAGAGTAATCGCACCAGCATATTCAAAAAAAATATGCTAAGAGTAAGAAATCATCTCTAATTCCTTCTTGAAGGTCTATCTTTCAAAATTCGAACTCCCATGAGTATGCATCAAAAGTTAATCAAAAATTAGTATATATGAATTTTCATATCATAACTTTTTTTTTTTGAAGCGAATAAAAAATTGAACAGATATTACCTTCCGAGCATTATAACCGTAGCTTGAGGATTGGTTCCGGGCGTGGCATGAAAGGTAGAAGCGTCGATAACCCTAAGGCTATCCACGCCAAGGACCTTGTAATCCCTGTCCACAACCTTACCAACTTGGCAGCTCCCATTGAAATGCCAAAACGTTATCGCGGTGTCGATGCAGAACTGCTCCAACGACGTTGCCGTATTCGAATGTTTCGGCCTAAGGTTCGAGGGAATTCGGACCACCATGTTCAGAAGCTGCTGCGTCGAGATCATCGGAAACCGGAATCTCGAAAACGAAAACGAATTCACAAGGTTTAACACGGTCTGCATGCCTTGCACACACTTCCGCACGTCCTCCGGGTCTTTGAAGTAGTTAAACGTCACCTTGGGCGTCTCCTTTGGATTTGTGCTCCGAAGCTCGACATAGCCTGTCGAACGTGGGCGACCGGTTTTCTGAACAATAAGCCCACCTTGAAGTCTTGTTTGCTTTGTTATACACATGCAAAGTTGTAAACCAAATTACCAAACCACAACCATTGTTAAACACTAACCGCGGTAAAAAGAACAGACCTATGGAGTAGGGGTGATAATGAGCCTGACCGGCTCGCGAGCTACTCAGGCTCGGCTCGGCTCGGCTCGAGTGAGCTCGATTCGGGCTCAGCTCGAAACCTTAACAAGTCAGAGCCGAGACTACCCAGGCTCGGCTCGAAAAGCTCGTGAACAGGTTCGGAATCTACATATGCACTAAAATAAATTATGTGTTTGTATTTTCTTTCATTAGTTGATTGTTGTTTGATTTTGTATTTTCTTTAATTATGTGTTTGTACTATAAGAATATTTATTGATTATTTGAATTAATCTAATTTTGGCACTTTTTCCTCTTTCCAATCATTGAATTTCGTTTTAATGTTGGTTACGAAAAAAAATTTAACGAATATTTTATATAAAAAAAAACTATAGTAAAATTTTTCATTTCAAGCCGAGCCTGACGAGTTCAAGATGAGCCTGACGAGCTTCGAGCCCGAGCCGAGCCCAATAGAATTGTTTTCAAGCCTGACCAGGCTCAAGCTCAGCTCGGCTGGTTATCACCCCTATAGTATGGAGATATAATGAAACAGTAAGAGAAAAAACCAGGTTCAGTCCAGGGGGCAAGAATTGTGCAATGTCTCCGAGTGAAGGCAAGTTCATTCCGCTGAGTGCTTCAATATAGTTACCGGACTGGGTTATGCCGACGGTGGAAATGAGTGAGACCTCAACCGGCAAAGGGGAAGGAACAAAGAGACAATTCATGGCATTGTCGGCCATGTTTTGGCCAACCATGGGTTGGTCCATCACCACCTTGATGCCAAGCGAGTTTAGTTTATTAGCAGGTCCAATACCACTCAGCATCAACAGCTGCGGGCTGCCAACGGCGCCGGTTGACACGATTATCTCGCTCTTGGAGTCTTTTGTCAAAAACGCCTTGTGCTTTACACCCGATGCATCCTCGTATATTACCCCGGTTGCTTTCGGTCGTGATCCACCGCCTATATATGCACATATAAGAAGAAACTATAAGGAAAAATGTAAGTTAACTAAATTATCACTGAATTTTACGGATGTAAATCCTCTACTCCTTTTCGGTGCCCCGTGTCCCTACTTATGGCCCCACACTCAAAATTAGGTTTAGAGTTTTAGGTTAGGGTTTAGAAAATTTAGGGTATGGTATATTTTTTATAGTATAGAGTGTAGGGTTTAGGATTTAGAATTAGGGTTAAGGCTTGAAATTTAATTTTGTTGTGTTTTTTAGTGTTGGGGCATAAGTAGGGGCACCGAAAAAGGGCAGAAGATTTTTATCTGAATTTTACTATCAAATTTATTTTGGATGTTAAAGTTTCAAAACATTCAATTTACTCACTGAAGTTTAGACATTAGACTTTTTTGTCACTCTACCGTTCACCGTCGTTATCGGTCGATACCAAATTTCACTAGTCGCTTCGTCTCACCCCCCTAAGTCTGAATTCGACCTCCATTTCGCCAGAAAGTGCCTCGAAGTCCACGAATCGAGCAAAAATCTTTCAATTTATCTCTCGTTGATCTCCCTCCTCCGCCGTCAGATGGAACTCATTTCTCAGTATATTGCTTACCTTGTGCCGATGAAGCTTTCCACTATTTGAATCTTGGAGAAGTTCCTTCGTTCATCAGTAAATGGATGTCGTCAAAAAGTTAACGAAAGAGTGACAAAAAAACGTTCAATATCTAAACTTTAGTGAATAAATTGAACGTTTTAAAATTTTAATAACTAAAATAGATTTTAAGAGTAAAGTTCAATGACAATTCACGTAATTTACCCTAAAGAAAATTACAACACATGCAAAAACTAATAGTAATAGTAGCTTACTTTGTGTGAAAATGATGTTGTGTCACTACAAGAATATAGGTTTTTAGTGACAAATTGATAGTGACTAGGAATAATTTTGTCACAAATATTAACTTTTTGTGACAATTTTTTTGTGCGACACAATTAGTATAAGTAATTGTGACATATTTTTATTTGGTCACTGTAACAGTAATAATTGTGACGATTGCATTTTTCACAAATGAATTCTCACTATAAGTATACAATTGTGACACAAAGTTCATTGTCACTAAAACTTTGACACATAATAGTGACGATATGTGAAGTGGTCACTATTATTTGATATTTGTTGTTACAATGAAATTACTTGTCACTTAAAGTTTCACTTTTTGTTGTGATAAATTTTGTCACAAATAAAAAAATAAAAGTAATGTCAAATTAGACATTGTCACAATGATAAATTTATTTTTATAATTATAAAAATTAAAGTTATCATAAACTAGTTTGTTAAAAGGTAAAATATTTCTATAGTCTATACTATGTGTAAATTGTTGCTTTAGTCAATCTATTTTTGATCAACTTTAGTCCCTATATTTTTCAAATTTTAAAATTTTAATCCGAATCCTAATAAGACATCGGCAAGATGACTAAATTACAAGGACTAAAAATGATCAAATTAAAGAAAAAAATTAAATAAGCAACTTATGTATAACAAATTAGCTAAAAAGAAATTTTACTTAACATATTTAAATATGACCATTCATGTCAGGATAAAAAATTCAAAATTTAAAAGTATAGAAATTTAAAGTGACCAAATTAGAGTACAAAGACTACTATGTGATTTTAGCATAATATATGATAAATTTTTTTGAAAATTTTAACAGATATATTCCATTTTGATTAGTTTTTTCTACAAAAAAAATCTAAATGGTTTCTTCAACATACGTACTTCGTATAAGAAACCATAGAAAAATTAGGTAAATTATTATTATAATAATGTGTTATAATTAATAAATATTTTTAAAATAAATAAAATTAATTTCAATTATAATTAAACCTAAATATTATTTTTCTTTCAAAATAGTATAAAATTTCTTGCCTAGCCTAGTGGATAAGTATTGCACTCTCGCCCTAAAGGTTCCAGGTTCGATCCTTCTTGAAGCCATGCATGCATTTATTTACTAAAAATTGATATTTGAATATGCTACATCATCTATAATTAAATTTCATAAGTGATCTAATGAAAACTTAAAAGTTTGCGGACTAAAATGCAAAAGCTCCATTAAATTTCAGGGACAATTAGTGATTAGTTTAAACCCTAAATAAAATGGTTACAACTAAAAATATAATTAATTTTTAATTATTGACAGTGACGACATATTTTGGACACTATTTAAATATGTATTTGTGATAGAATGTTTGTCACTAGTAAGAATAACATTAGTGTCGAAATTTTAGTCACTATTAATAATCATTTGTGTCAAATAGTGTGGTCATAAAAAACATAACTATTGTGACGAAATACATGAAAGTTGTCACTAACATAATAGTGACGGAGTTATTAGTGACGACAGGTGACGACTCAGAAAAATAATCACTGTAAATTTCTGTGACTAAATTTAACACTTTTTGTGACTTTTTTCAATGTCACTACAAATGTATTTTCTTGTAGTGTGCACCGTGGCATGCAAGTAAACCTTGATATTCGTGGGGTCAGCATACTCGAGCAAGTCAGCAGCAGTATGTCTATGATCATTCCTATCAAAAATGGTGGCACCAACTTTAGTTCCTTTGATGTGATCATACGTAAACCTGTTGTACGGCCTAACTCCGGCTTCAAGCAACCCATCCCTCACGGCGGATTGCCACGGCAGCACCGGTGACTCGAATGCCAGCTTCTTTTCAACCCACTGATACGATTCCCCTACCAAAGCTTCATCCAAACCGAGTTCCTTTATGAACTCAGGGTCAGCATGTGAGTAAAACCCGGCGTTGATGGCTGTGCCACCGCCGAGAACCTGTGCTCGGTTGCTGTGCACTCCATCCTCCGAGATGAAATGCTGAGAATTTGATTGGGATGAGGTGTCATAAAGTTGAAGCAAGAAGTTGGCTTTGTCTGTTCTGCTAGGGTTGGTATAGGGAGACCCTCCTCTTTCTAGAACTAAAACGTTGGCTTTTTCCGACAGGGTTGCAGCTAAGGGGCAGCCGGCGGTCCCTCCTCCGACCACGATGTAGGCATGGTATGAGACCTGAGGAGCTGAGGTTGCTTCTTTTACAAAACTATAATTTGGAGCTGCAAACATTAGGTTGCCATTAGTGTTTGTTTCTATTTTGAATGGGCAATTTTGTTAATTACATAGTTGTTTTAAATTAAGGTATTAGATTTACATCTAAAGAATTTGGTATTTTACTAAGGGTAAAAATTCTATGCCACTAATTATGTCTCTTTTATGTCTCACACTAAAAATTATTTAAAAATTAAATTTTAAATTATAATCTTAAATCCTAAAAAATACATCATACCCCTAATTTCTTAAACCCTAACTACAACACCTAACCTTAAACCCTACTCATTATTTTAAAGCGGGGCATAAAAAGAGCATGATAAGGGACAAACAATTTCCATCCTTTTACCATCAGTACAATTATTAAGGTAAGAGACTGAGCCAAAATATTAGTTCGAGGGGTAATTAGAAAAAGGCTTGTAATATAAGTAAGTATTTAAAGTATATCAATTTTTTTCGTTTAGGTACATAAAGTATTTTTTTTTTCAAAATAAGTATTTAAAGTATATATATTTTTTATCTAAGTTCCTAAAAGTTGACATGTGACATTAATTGAAAAATACATTAAGTACTTATTTTGACAAAAAAAATATTTTTTTTGTTACCCTACTGAATTTTCAGGGCTTTATCCTGACTAATTCAAACTAGCCAGCGCTGCACACTTTACTTTAGTAGGTGAGTCACCTAGCGATGAATTTCTACATACACAATGCCTCGAACACAAGACCTGCGTAAGTGATACCAAACTGGTTGCTAGTTGGACCAACCCTTGTTGGTACAAAAAATATACTTTAGGTACCTACTTTAACGAAAAAAATACTTTAAATTTAACCAAAAAATATATTTAAATACTTCTTTTAACCAAAAATATTTTAAATACCTAAATAAAAAGGTTGATATACTTTGTACACTTATTTATAATATAAGCCTCAGATAAATAGAGGATAATCCATAATTATTGTCATCCCACCCGGACTAAGGTTTTGTTTTTAGTTGTGGTGGGCAAACCAAGGTTTGGGGCAAACTAAGGTTTTGCAAAAATTAGAAAAACTAACTTTTAACAAACCAAGGTTTGGGAAGTTAAAATAGTGGGCAAACCAAGGTTTTGACACTAAAAAAATGAGTATTTTTTTTTATTTTTTAAATTTTTCGAGTGAAAAAGCTAATTTAACCATCCAAACGTAATAAAAAACGAAGCCTAAGTGTAACACCGACGAGTATTTACCTTTCTCCACACGACAAGAGTAAGGGTGAAAAGCACAAACGACGACAACAAGAAAAGCTTTAAGAAATTTCCATGATCCCCTATCCATTATGTTTTTTCTTTTCCTCTAGAATTTGATCCGATAAATTATGAACACAAATATAAATACAATTAGAATAAGAGATGCAAACTTGTCTCAAAAGTAAAGGGTGCAAAGCAAAAACAACCACAAAAAAGCCTTGACAAACCTCATTGATCCTAAATCCATGGTGTGTTTTTCTAATTTTGCTTTACTTTCTTATCTGACTTAGTGAATTATGTTTGTTCCTGTGTTATTATTATTTTATTTAACCAACGTTCGAGACATTGTGAATATAGAAAATTCTTGTTGTGAGATTTACCCACCAAAATCAGGTGTACAACACGGGTCGGTTCAGATTAGTCAGGGCAAAATCCTGGTGAACGGGGAGAGCAGCCATAAAAATATTATTTTATTTAAGATGATTATTTGATACACTGGCGGTGGAAAACTAAAAGTTTCTACAAACGTCTTAGTTTTAGGGTTTATGGTGTAGGGCTTAGTGGTTTATGTTTAGTAATTTAGAAATTAGTGACTGGTTTAGTATTAGAATTTAGGGTTTATATGTTAAACCCTAAATCATTATCATATTACCTTAAACCATAAACCCTAAATCATTGTCATATTACCTTAAACCCTAAATCCTACATTATAACAATAAACTTTAATTTCTATTCACAATCACTAAATTCTAAACCTATACCCCTAAACCCCTAAACTAAGTCCCTAAAACTAAGACGTTTGTGAAAATTAAAAGTTTCCTCCGCCAGTGTATTGGATATAAATCTTTTTATTTAATTGTAAAAAGATGATTTGACAAATTAAATATAAGTGGATCGAGTCGGGCTCTGGCTTCCTTAATTTTATTTGGGTTGAGCTTGGGTAAAAATCTAAGTTCATATTTTAGTCCGGACCAAGTCCGGTTCAAGATAATGAGTGCAAAGTGCAAACACCTTGTATGAGTCCAACCCATGAATAAGTCTAGCATCAACGTAAAACGAATTATTTCAAATTTTAAACTTTTACATTTATCAAAACAATATATTTATATTAAACATTAGGATGCGTTTGGGCGAGGAATTTCAAAATTTTAGAGATTTTTCAAAAGGGTAGAATTTATGATTATTTTATTTGGATAAATAATTATTTTAGAAAAAATGGGTTATTGATATTTAATGAGTTTAAAAAATCATTGTAAATGAAAATGAATGATACCAAAAATAAATGGTATACAAATATGTAATATAAATATCATTATATTTATAAAATATATAAATGATTTTAGTAATATACAACATACAAATATGCATTACAATTAAGATTCTCTGCTATTTTTATCTATAGAAGAAATTTCAATTTTTAAACGTCTAATTTTTTTGGTAAGAGTCACTAAATTTTTATTAAATCTATAAAAAAACACAATTATAATGCATTCAAGAAGAAGAAAATTTCTATGGAGATAAGCATACCAACAAAATTTAACAATCTCTTGAATCTTCTTCTCTCAGTCCAAACGAGACGCATAAAGAAAGAAGTAGTGCGCGATCCAAACTGTCAAGCAAAAAGTACCGCTACCCAAGATTGATTTTATCGGCAAACATCCATCAATTGAGTGGGGATATAACTTTCCAAGTGACCACCGACAAAAACATAAATCAGAAACTAACGCCGATTTAATCTTTGTGCGAACAGCAATCGGCCGCTAAGGTATGCTGAAACATCCCACAAAGACATATGAACCAAACCACAAAACAAAAACAAAGACATATCACAGGGACTGATGAAAAAACATGCCATAATGGCAGAAAGAATGATTCTTATTAAAATAGAAAAACAAGAAAACTAATAAAATTTGGTGGTCGACAACTATACTAAAATGAAACATATAATTATTTTTTGTTTAAAATATTGTGAATTTTGAATAATTGGGGATTGTGTGGAAATGAATGAAGTGACCTTACAATATTGTTCATAATTATTTATGAAAAAAAGACTCAAATTATTTATGAATTATTAATCACGTTCATTGAAATTGGATAAGAGGGAAAAGGAAAAAGATCCATCAACCCCACACGACCCGTCACGTTTTAGTTGAGAAAACACCTAAACTGACATTAGGATTGCTGACTCAGTCAAACCAATCACCAACTCAACAACTCGAGAGTTGTTAAAAGAATATTGGACACGTGGCTTGTGATTAGTGGATCTTGCATTGCGTTGTTGGAGTTAGATGACCAAATACCCTGTATTTCCATGCATTAATTCATTGTTAGTTAGATTTAGTTTTTTGGATTATATTCGGTGTGATAGGGTTATAAAGGTATCACGCTGCAAATATCGAAAGTTTAATGTGTAAAAATAATGACAATAAAATTTAAGAGAGTGAAAGACATTAAAATACAAAATCTACCATTCTCAGTAGGTCTTGAATAAACTTCTGAATACATTAAAATACATTAAAATAATGACAATAAAATTTAAGGGATTGAAATACATTAAAATACAAAATCTACCATTCTCAGGAGGACTTGAATAAACTTCTGAATGAAATCTAACAAACAACTACTTTGACCATAATACTTTATGAAGAAAGTAAATTCATCTGCTACTTGTTCTTGATATTTCGACACAATCACAATAAGAAATCATAGCATATACAGACTGGCCTCTTTCGCTGACAAAATCGTTCGTTGATACTTTTCACATAAACGTTAAACTGTCGAAATACATACTATAAATGCTATAAAAGCATACGAAAAAAACTGTCATACAAACAGACGAAGAAACTGTCATAAAAATATACAAAAGAACTGCCACAAAAATATACGAAAAAAGTACCATAAAAATAGATGTTATGAATCAGGCAAAGCAAAAAATAAATAATTGAAAAATAAAATATTCATCAGTAAAAATAAATTTTATTTATATACAAAGTCAGTAAAACGATCAAAGACCGCCGCGGAGAAGGTCAAATACAACAAAAAAGAAGAATTTTTAAAAAAAAATAAAAAGAATTCTTTTAACCATCGTACAGCATATGGAAAGAATAGATAAATATAGTTAAAAAATAGGTACACTACTATTTGACTTTGATAATTTTTTTCCTTATAATTCATTTCATATGCACTCTATTTTCGGGTGGAATTTTGGTATTATTCTTGTATTATTGTGTTTGTTTTATAGTCTATAAAGTTAATCAAAATTTGTTATTGTTTTTTCTACAATGTAATATTTAAATTTTGAATATGATTTCTCTCATTTAAAATATAATTTATCTTATTATTCCACTCTATTCTTCTTGATTATATTTCAAAAAATTTAAGTAAAAGGTTGTCAAAATCTTATAAGTTAATATTAGAATTTTAAAACTTAAATATTACATCAACCAACTCCAGTGGCGGGTCCTTTAAAGGACTAAAGGGTCCATGACTTCTAAAATTTTGTGAAATTTAAATTTTCTCTCTAAAAATTTTAAAATATTTAATTTGGCCCTCAATTTTTTTTAAAAATTCATATTGAACTTTAAAATATTAGTTAAACCCTCATAATTTTTGAAAATTTTTGTTCAAGCCTCTATTTTTTAAAAAAGATTATATTTGTCTCCCAAATTTTTACCTCAAGTTCTGTAACTGACCAACTCTTTCATTGTAATAAAAACCTTGAACAATCTTTTCTCGATTTCTCTTATGTTCTACTATTGTAACAAAAAATATCACTATAATATATTTTTAAAATTGGATCTTGGTACTTATGAGTGTTAAGATTAGTATAATATAAAAATTCAAAAACGATAACATTTTATATTATTTTAATTTTTTATTGATACATAACATTAACATAACACAAATGTAACACCAATAACATATAAATAATGGCTTTTTGACGGTTATTTTTTTACATTACGATCCGAATACATAATAATATATATTTATTCTCAATTTTTAAAAACACATACACTTGGGTCTCTTAAGAATAACAAAACAACATTTTCTATTAATCATCAGTCAATGAATTCGATCTTGACAATTTAAATAGTCAATAAGTTTGAAAGTTCTCTCTACTAACGTCTCATTACATTTAAAATTGAATTAATCTTAAAATTCTTTACAATACTTAATTTAGTTTATTTCGTCAATGAATTAAAAATCGGTAATTATAAAAAAATCTTCAAAGAAATAAGGTGAAAATCAAACTAGATATTTGCCATATAGTAATAAAACGAAAGCTGGAATAATTAATAAAAAGTAATTTACAGAACTGAAATCCTCTGTTTTGTACACAACTAAGAACAAAAGGACTAAAACCCAGTATGCAAAAGTATAAACGTTCCCCTGTTTGAAATTAATATAATTAATTTCAAGCTGTATATGTATGTGTGTATACTAAACGTAATTTGTTGACTGGTAAAGTGAACAACGCCGGAAGATGGCCGGATCTCCGGTTGTCTTTCTAAGTGAACATAATTCTATGGTTTCCGTGCAGCAGAAGGAATGATCTTGATAACAAGGCCGGGGAAAACATCGTCGGGATCGTGGATGTGCGGGTTGCGCTCGACGATGAACGGGTCGCCGCACTTGTCGCTGATCGAGTGAAGCGTCTCGCCTTCGGTTACGACGTAGATTTCGTCGCAGGGTCGGTTCAGCAGCTGGGTGCCTCTCACCGGTTCTTCATCTGAAACAGAGCTTGCCCTGATGGACCCTATCAGTATTAAGGCCAGCAACGCTACCGAACAGTACCACGACGCCGTATCGACCAGCTCCGCTGATTTGAACTTCATGGTTTTTCTTGAGGAAGAAGAAGAGGAAAGCACGGAAAAGATTGAGAAACAGAGATTAGGGTTTTTGGAAAAACTTTGATGAAACAGAGGAAATGATGGAAGGATACGATCTTAAGGAAATGAAGTGCCTTTTATATACACTTTTGCGTTGATAGGATGTTGGAGAAGGGATGGAAATGGTATTTAAATATTTTTGAAAACAAAAATATTAATTAAATTTTTTTTACTGACTCTGAAATTTCATCAATTTACTCCTTTAATCGAGATTGATTGTTATATTTAATATTTTATTATCAATTGTTATGATATATTGTCACGATTTTATCACTTGACATTTCCGAAATAAAATTTCTAAAATTGTGGGTTCAATACTTAGCAGCAAAATTTTTCCAATTATTAAAAAATTTCCTAAATTGTTGAAAATATATATTTTTTAAAATTGTAAATACCGTGTTACAAAGTTATATTGTTTAACATGATAGCAATATATGCATAAAAAATATCATGAATTGATGGTCAAAATTAATTAAAAAGCTTGATTGATTTAATTTATTAGTTCGATGTTTAATTGATTTGATTACTTGTATACAAGGCTTAATTGAGTGTAAAAGAATTCAGAGATTTAATTAATTTTTTAAGTTAAACGGCTAAGATTAATTACTTGTATTTATTATAGGATTATTATAATATACACTGGCGGTGAAAATTAAAAGTTTCTACAAGCGTCTTAGTTTTATAGTTTAGGGAGTAGGGTTTATGGGTTTAGGTGTAAGGATTTAGAATTTAGGTATAGTTGTTATAATTTAGGGTTTAGAGGTTAAGGTTTGGTTTTTAGAGTAATATAGTGAGGATTTATTTTTTAATATGTAAACCCTGAATTATAACCATAAAGTATAAATTTCAACTACTATCCCTAAATTCAAAACCCGTACACCTAAACCCCTAAACAATACACCCTAAACTAAGTTCTTAAACCCTAAAACTTAGACGTTTGTGGAAACTTTTAGTTTCTACCGCATGTGTATCAAATAATTACCCTTTATTATATTGTGTTTGCATTGTTATTTTAATTATTTTTAAATATATAATTGGTTAAGGATCAAATGTTGATGGGTTGCTCTACCAATAATCATTTATTAAATTAATACAATAAATATTTTTTTACATAAAACAAATATAGTTTAGTTACTTTATTTAAAGATAATTTTATTATATTAAATTTTCTTTTTTCTAATTTAAGATATTTATAATTATAATTTAGAAATATTTTTTTAGTAAAGTAATTTAGAAATATAATTAAATGACAATAATTGTTGTTTTTGTCATAGACAAATCATAATATAGTAATGTTTTAACACGTGATCACCTTCCTTTGACTGTTAGAAAAATATTAAAATGATAAATATTGGTTATTTATTTTAAAATTTATCCATGGTTTAGCATTAAGTTGTATCGAACAAAATCTTTGACGTGTCGAGATGGAAAATTCCTAACTTATATTACGTGCAATATATTTCTTATCCAAACAACAAACCTAAAATTGATGTTTTTTTTAAATATACTGGTGTGATGCAAAAGTAGCATCTGAAGAAGAGATTAAATAATATAATTCAAAAAAGTTAAACTAAATTACGAATGTACAAAGACTATAGAATAGGGATGTAAGTTAGACGAGTTTTTGCAGATTCATCATACTTTACATTCAATTGGTAAGAGATAATTATATTTTTTTCGGTCGCGAGGAAGAGTTTGAAATAAAAATTAGATACGCCGTAGGTGATGGGTCATGTGTGAATATGACTTTTTACCCTTCCTATCCTTACCTGCCTCGCATTATCTCCACTCGTCCCAACAAATCTTATAACATGTTATTATAAATATTATTAAAATATATAACTATTTTTAACATATCAATTTTGATCATAGTCAAATATAAGACAATTCATATTTAAGTCAAGTATATATATATATATATATATAATTGGATTTGAGATTGATCGGATCAAATATAAAAAAATATCAATTTGGATCAGAGTGAAATTTAAGATTATTCATATAGGCTTGTCTTAAGACATTTATGAAAAGTTCAATACATATAAAATATTTTGGTTTCTTGATTTTTTTTCTTTATTGTTGTCATCAAGCCTTGTTTTTAGGGTGACAATTGGTATAATGGCACATACGTGGCGGGAGTTCGAATGGCAGATATTTTATACTTTTTTTACAAATATAATTTATATTTATTTAACTAATACTTTGAAATATATTATATGAAGTGGGTCATGAAGCGGATAAAGAGAGATTATGTGGGTCTCAGGACCCACGTGGGTGGTGGGGCGGAGATAATTTTAGTTTTGCGGGGCATGGATGGCTCTATATTTTGAATAGTCTAAAGGTGATTATAATGTAATATTTGTTCACATATATTTTTAACCCTTTAACAATACACATATCTTGCAAATAAAGCGATTGAATCCAAATCTTCTATGATAAACAACTTCCACTTTTCCATTGAAACCACTTATTGAGTTAATTAGAGAATCTATTTATGATATAGATAGAGTGAGATTCGAATATGAAACTTATGAAAATTTTGAAAAAATTTGTGGTGGGAATTTTGAGTGTGGGCGTGGCCAATAGCGTTAAGCAACTGTGACCGTCCCAATCTCCACCATTAGCAAACTAATGGGATGCTGTATGCATCAATGCCCAAACCGACCAACTAAGTTTCCCAGTTTTAGGGGCGGTTTATTTAATATATGACCAATAACACTACATAAAATCTAAATCATAGAACACAATTATATATTTTTAAAAAAAAGTATTTGTGATTTTTCGAATTTTTAATAATAAAAAATAAATTGAATTTAGTTCGTTTAACATGTTGCTGGTACAATATATGATAAGATATTTATAGTTGGAGAGAGATCTAAGTAATATTAGTATATACATATTATTTTTTTTCTAGACAGTGTATAAATTATAATAACACTATCTATGTATACAATGACTATTCTTCAATTATTGTTTTGTATCGGATGCTCCAAGTTGTCGGAGAAGTTAGGGGGACCAAAAGGGATCGAATTTGGGGGTTTTGATCGAGTCTTGGCGTGCAAAACATTGCCAAAAGTGACCGGCGGACCGAGTCCTTCGCCCATTCCAATGCTTTTTGGAGGTCCAACACGCCATCATTTTCAAAATTCACTATAGATAATGTAGTACGGACACAAAATTTTATATAAGTGATGTGAAATTGTTAATTATTAAGAACTTTTATAAAAAAAAAAGTTTAATAGTTAAAAAGTGCTTAAACTATACTTTTTTTTACAATAGATGTATAAAGTATTTTTCGGTCTAAATAAGTGTTTAACATTTTTACTGTTAATATTTTAGGCGTCTGGTCGTTAACAGTCATTTTAAAAAAATTATTTAACCAATCAAAATATGACATATGGCTTTGATTTTAGTTTTTTATTTATTTTTTCTTTTAACTTAATTTTTAAAAATTCTTAAAATTCTCAAAATAACGTAATATCCCTAGAACCTCAAATTCGGCCATTATAGTCACTATTCATCACGCAATCACAACAAAAATGAAATTTTCTTCTCTCACTGCAAGAGTCGCACGTCGCTCATCTTTTGATTGATCGACGTTTGTCGCCCATTATTTTCTTCTTCTCTCGTCGTTCGGCTTTGTTTCGACGTTAAGCGCGTGCTCATCGACTTCCGACGACGAAAGTGGCGGGCATGTTGTCAGTGTTCGGTGGCAACAACGATTGGAATCGAGCTTTAGGACTTACATTGGGGACTGTTTTGGGAATTTTTAAGAATTTTAGGACATTTCTGCAAATTTTAAAAATTTTAAAAATAAAATAAAGCACATTATGTGTAATGTTTTTATTGGCTTATTGAGTTTTTTAAACAAACGTTAACAGCATGACACTTAAAATGATGACAGTAAAAACGTCAAACACCTACTTGGATCGTAGAATACTTTTAACACCTATTTGAAAAAATATATATATAATTTGTACATTTTTTTCTTATTAAACTTTTTAAAAATATAAAATATACGAAATTAGAAAATTATAAAATTTTAAATGGTACAAACTTAAATTATCAATATTTTTCTAATTTTTTTAAGAGATACGACTTTATCCGACACCACTTAATCCATCTTAGTTCTTAGATACTGTTTTAGTGCTTTGTTGTCTGAGGTCATGATTATGGCTGATCGATGTCTTCGGGATTAGGTAGGATTCAAATACAAGTAATGGTTGGGGTCTGGCCGTATAGGTCGGTCCAAGTTGACATACCAAGGTGGCAGGATAAATCATAATTGAAAACATCCCATTACCGAATGTTTTTTTTTAAATAAACTGGTGATTATAAAATAGTATCTAAAATTATATAAAGGCGAGTTTTTTCACCCTTAACTTGTTTATTTATTTTTGTTTTTTTTTAAAATATGATTTGTTTATAAATTTGCCCTTTACGGCTTTGACTCTGTCTGTTTATACATATTCTTAATCATTTGACAATACACACATATTGTAGGCAAAACGATTGAACCCAAATCTTTTAGAATGAATATCATTCGTTTTTCTATTGAAACCACTTGATCAGTTTCGAATGTTTTTCTTTTTCTTTCTTAGCTTTGCTTTGCGGCTTCACCGACCAAACTTACCCTTCCCCACGTTTTTAATTTGTGCCCAAATGGAAAAGAATTCTACCCCTGCTAATAAGAACTTCTAATCTAAAGGAAATCCTTCTTAGGTAATTTTTGGGAATTTGATTTTATAAAAATAATGTAAATTAAATCATAAATTAACTCAAAAAGTGAGAACATAGTCACACCCTTAATTATCTACACATTGAAAATTACTTGAAAGTGGCAATATATGAAAACCAATTAATTTTAATGGCAGTAAAAATGGACTTTCTTCTCAACTATAAATTGAAAAAAAAAAACTATACATTTGCATTAATTTTAACCCTATAAAATTAAATACTAGCTAGGATGGTTATTATTACTTATTAATTGGTTCCCATTTAGACTTAGAATATTTAAGTTCTATAAGTCAAGTGGTTCCCATTGATTTTTTTTTTTCCTTTTTCAAACATACTTAATTTGCTTGATATTGTTGATGTTGCAATGCTTATTGAATTATAGTTTTTTTTTTTGCAAAGCTTATCATTACATTAGTTTATAATTTTATTATTTTTGAAAGGGGTTAAATTAAAACTTTATCAAGGCGTCATAATATAAGTTTATGTATTATATAAAAAATGTTCTTAATTAATATTATATTTAGAGTAATTAAGAGCTACGGTACTTGATGACAAGGATGCATACTTAACCTTCTTTTGAAAATTAGGCAAAATTGGTGGAATGGTCCAAATTAAGTTTGATGAACGAATGCAAAACAAATTAGCCATTAGGGACAAAAAAATCAATTGGTCAATAAAGTAAGAAATAGTATGAACTTTATATTGAATAAAAATATTTAAAATTAAGAAAAACATTTGAAAATAATGTGAGGGGTACGAATATTGGTGTTGTGAATAGAGTAAATTGAGTTGAGAGGTCGTTCTCTTAACAGTTTTTATACTATCTGATTCGAATTAGTCAACTAATTAGTTAGATACCAGTGATTGAATATATATATATATATATATATTCAAAATTTAATACGAAAAAAATTTGGCCTCAGTCTGTATCAGCTTAAATCGAACTATTCATTATATTGAATCTCTTCACCACATTTTTTGTGCTAAAATGACCAAAAGCAAGCAGATTCAATGTTAATTCACAAAAATTAATTACCCTATAATAAGTGTATATAATTTTTATTATATTTCGATATAGATTTAGTATCTGAACTACACACTTTTTCTGAAATTAATATCTAAAGAATTTTTGTTCTTAAATTAACACTTGAATTTTTTTGATTAAATAGAGATGTATTATATTCTTATATCGAAATTCGAACTCATACAAAATGGGACACTTGAACTATAATTAAAGATTTTTTAAAACTAATTTTGTTCCATCATTTTAATTTTTCTCCTTTTTTAAACCTAATTTGAGTGAGAGATTTCTTAAAACTACTCACATGTGTATTTACTATTGAAACTTCAACTTTAAACTCAGACTATTTTTTTAAAACTTTTAGGATCCATACGAAAAATAATATTTTTAAGTGTTTTAGACATTGAATTTATGAGATTTTATTTTTTTTTTGTTAAAAAGCTATATTTCAAACCTTTTTCTTTTAACAAATTTTAAAGGTTTTCTAGATATTTATTTGAAATAAGATGTCTAATTTAAGTACCAAATGTATATTTAAACTTTTTATTAAGCAATCTCGTCAAATATTAAAATTTACATTCAAAGATATTTAAGGGATGTAAATACTAAGTAACTCCTAATTAATAAGGTAGGAGGGACTATTATATAAAATTATGAAGTATAAATAATCGCCAAACTTCCTTTGCACATTTAGACCATTAATCTCCACTTTAAATGATATAAATGAACAATAAATTTAGACATTATGTTTATGGATGTTAGTTCGATTCATTTGGGACTGAATTTGAATAAAAAATAATAATCAGTTGTTTGGGCCAAATCAATTTGTGTATAATTTAAATAATTTTAAATATATATTTTTTAGATAAATTAGGTTCGAATTTATATTTTAATTGAATATAAACATCTAGACCTATTTCTTAAGTGGACACTTCTAATTATAATACACTTTCAAAAAAATTCAATAGGCTTCCAGTATTTTACAGCTCTATTACACCGATTAAAGTATTGGCGCGACTGATTTTTTGGCACGCTATTTTGTTATTTGTTTTTATTAGGGTTAGATTTGACGTTTTCACGACTGATCAAAATGACGCTTCTTTTATTATGTTGTTGGTCCCCATGTCTTGAGCCCTTGAATCGGATTCGAATACACGATTACATTTATCGTTTATTCGCGATTGAATTGTGGTAATTACCTTTTTGTCAACGTACGTTCACTGTGTAATATGCATTCGTCAATGTTGTTTGTTGATGGTTTTACCCATCATCGTTGATTTGAGGATGTTTCTACCCGTCTTTTGTTTCAAGTCTTTGGATTAGGTTCTTACATGTTCTTGTATGATCCTATTATGATCTAGAGCCGCTAGTTTAGTTTTTGGGTTTGTATCTAGATTTAGATGTTCATTTACTTAGTGATAAACTTTTATTGTAATTTCGGATATTCTCTCGTTTAATAAAATTAGTGGATTCAATTTCAAAAAAAAATATTGGCACAATTATTTTTGAGTTTCATACTATATCTCTTTAATATCTGATCCGAATTAATTAGTAAATGGATAAACCCTCGGTAATTATAATAAAAACAAAGTATTGACACAATTATTTTGAATATACAAACAACCGGCTGATAAGACATGGATCCACTTATACAGTGTAAAAGATTATGATTAACTTCTTACTATCCGATCCGAGTTAATTAGTAAATAGATGGTTATGATTTTTTTTCAATTGATAAATTTCACATATTCTACTGTTAATCTCAATCATCCGTTTCACCCATCCAACGATCCAAAAACGTGTAAAACTTAAAAACTTTTACACTATGTAACCGGATCCTATTCATATATATATATATATATAACTAATTCAATTCTCAAGTACATGGGCCACTACTTTGCAATTGAAGTGGGCTTCTTGCTATTTGGATTTAATAGACCTTTACGTAAACCAGCAAACTCACTAATGTTACCTTAATATGATTTATGTTCCTATAGGGAACATCTTACATTGTGTTTGGTCCGATAGATTGAATATGTCCGATTTCCATCTTTACATACTTCCGAATTCAAAGTTGTAACACCCCTAAAACTAGGTTAGTAGTCAATGGAGGGTAATCAAAATTTGATTTTTCGCTAATTAATTTGATCTTCAGAATATCTGATTCGGTTCGTTTCAGTTTAGTTAAATTTGAATTGAGATTTAAATGTTAAGGATTAAACTGTGAAAACGGTGAAGTTTGAGGTTTCGGATATGGGTTAAATTGAATATACTTGATGTTCGATTATATATATATATATATATCCCTAATCATGTCCTACAGTAAAAATTACTTAAAAATTAAATTCTAAACCCTAACCCTAATTTTTCACATCCTAAAATTAAACTTTACACCTTAAAAAATACACCATACCCCTAATTCCTTAACCTTAAACCGTAAACTCCAAACTCTAAACCTACTATTTTAAAGTGAGACATAAAAGGGGAGACGATTTCCATCCATTTATTAAGAGATAAATGGTGGAGCACAAGTGGCAAGCTTAGAAACTATGTTAATATATTATATATATACGTGTTACCATACGGAAATTGAAATTTTAATTACGAAACCTGCAAATTACAAGTGTACCCCAAAATTAATAGGGTGATGACCCCAAAATTCCTTCTAGTCCAACAGCTATGAAAGAAGGGACCATGCTGAAAACAACTATCTTAGGGGTTCCATAGCCTCTCCTTATTGTAAATTCAGATAACTTTTTCAAGCACTGCAATCCAGTACCAGCTTAAACCAACCCCAGCTTGTTGAAAATGGGTAAAGGTGGGAAATCTCACGAGGAAGATGAACAAGAAGAAAACATGGCTGTTTGGATTGTGGGTATCAACACCCTCAAGATTCAGCCATTCAAGCTCCCTCCTCTTGGTATGTATATTAACCTTTTTCTCTTCATTCTGCTGGTTTCTTTTAGTTTATCTCATTTTTTGTACTTTTTATGGATTATTATTTTGGTTTTAGATGACAACCCTTTTCTTCTTTTTGTTTCTTATGTATTGATTGATTATTTTCTCTTTGTTTTCTGGGTAAAAATATGTATTTAAGGACCCCATCATGTGAGAATTAGGATGAAGGCTGTAGGCATCTGTGGAAGTGATGTTCACATTTTAAAGGTATATTTTGTGAATAGAAATTCTCTATCAGGGTCCAGGGTCCAGGGTTCAGTTTTGTAGTGTAGGGTCATATGTAGGGACACCGAAAAGGGCAGATGAATTTTTTCCATATTTTGTGTGTGAATTGCTCTTTCTTGTCCAGCAACAAGTTAAGTGCTTCATTCGGTAGCCGTTGAACCGAATCTATCTATCTATATGTTATTGTAGACGTTGAGGATTGCGGATTTTATGATGAAAGAACCGATGGTGACCGGGCATGAGTGTGCTGGTATCATAGAGGAGGTTGGAAGTGAAGTCAAGAACCTAGTGCCTGGAGACCGAGTGGCGTTGGAACCAGGGATCAGTTGCCGGCGATGTGATCTTTGCAAGGAAGGTCGATACAATCTATGCCCTGAAAGGAAGATTCTTTCCATGCCACCAGTACATGGTGCTCTTGCCCAGCAGGTGAGCCCTATAAAGCTGCATTCCATTCCGGGTCCTATTCTGTTTATCAATATATATGTATGAAAAAACTCGACTGATAATGTGCAATCGGTTTCCAATGTAGATAGTGCATCCTGCAGATCTGTGCTTCAAACTGCCAGACAATGTGAGCTTGGAAGAAGGGGCAATGTGTGAGCCCTTGAGTGTAGCGGTTCATGCTTGTCGTCGAGCTGATATCGGTCCAGAAACCAATGTGTTGATCATGGGGGCAGGACCTATAGGTCTCGTCACAATGCTGGCTGCTCGGGCTTTTGGGGCACCTAGAATTGTCATTGTCGATGTGGATGAACATCGACTGTCTGTTGCTAAGGATCTTGGTGCTGAAAGAGTCGTTAAAGTTTCGACTAATATGCAGGACATACCCGAAGAAGTTGAAAGAATATGTAAAGTGATGGGAGCAGCAGTACATGTAAGCTTTGACTGTGTAGGCTTCAGCAAAACAATGTCGACTGCTCTGGGTGCCACTCGAGCCGGTGGCAAGGTTTGCCTTATCGGACTGGGCCACGACGAGATGACCATCCCTCTAACTCCAGCTGCAGCTAGGTTATATTTATTTGTTTAAAGCACTCTATTTGATTTAGTTCTGATGGATTTTCGAGAACCAGACTAGAATAAACCTATGATTTCTGGACTGCTCTTTTTTATTCTGCTCCTTCCAACACTCATTGGTTCATGAATTGCATGCAGGGAGGTTGATGTTGTCGGGTGTTTCACGTACACGAATACTTGGCCTCTGTGCATTGAGCTTCTAAGAAGCGGTAAGATCGACGTGAAGCCGCTGATAACTCACAGGTTCGGGTTTTCTCAGAAAGAGGTTGAAGAAGCTTTCGAAACCAGTGCTCGTGGTGGCAATGCCATTAAAGTCATGTTTAAGCTGTGATCGCAACCGGATAAGCAATAAAACTGATGCCTAGTCTGATAAAACAGTAGCATAATGAGAGAGGAGACGATCAATACAACTCGAATAATTTCGATCATATCGAATAGAACTTATGCATAAGAGAAAGGTGGATTTCAAAGCTCCCAAACCAAGGCTTTATTTTTATTCAACCATTTGGTGAAGAAGATAACAATTTGCTCAGTTGGTTCATACACTAACAGTTTAAAAGAACTCAATTTTCTATCCCCAAACTAAAACTTCACATCCTATAGAATTCCAACTAAAAACGAATAGTCAGCAATCAGACTGATGCATGTGCGTTATTCCAATGAACTTTATGGCACACATTAAGGTGAAGTGGCTCAGAGCTACTAAACATTCCACCAGGAACCCATAATTGTCTTCTTTTCTCTGAACTGCGATTTCTCCGGCGAACTTGAAAACTCCCCGGAAGGGCAACGCCAAAAATAAAAAACCAATGAATATGATGTAAAATGGGGCAAGGCATCAGGATATGGAAACTGGTTCTGCCCATTTCCACACTTTAAAACCAGTTCCATCTCCGGTGAAAAACAGGCCACTAGGACCTACTTCAATGGCTCGAATCTCCTGCTTAGCAAAAATCTTTCCCCTCTCGGAAAACCTTCATTCATAAGGAAAGCCAAAAAGATATTCACATAAGCAGCATGAAAGGACAGAAGAGATGCAAAGACAATATCTACACTAAGCTAAATGCAAGTCTCTGTTAAAACGTACGAGGGCAGATCAAAGAGCCGGACATAATTGTCGTTGCATGCACACAGCAAGACAGGCTTGGATTCCATGTCGGGCATTCCACGAAGATTAAGCACACCCTGGAAACAGAAGACAATGGTTCAAGTGTTAAAACATTTCACAAGATCCTAGGAAATGAACTTAAAAACATTTACATATTGCAGACAAACCAAAACTTTCAGTGATCTATATCCAGAATAGAACATGGACATTGAAGATCAAGCAATCTTGACGATAACTACTCCTATAAACTTTCAGAGCCAGACCTCACCTCACTACAAAAATTAAACTCTATCCCAGGTAAGATCATCTTACAATCTACATTCAACTAGTTTAAGTTGAAGTCAAACTGTTAAAGTTTCAAACACCTGTCTTGGTTAGAAATAAACTTGCTACACCATTGTTTCTACCACCTGAATTAATAAAAATTCCTATGACAATTTTTATGGTCAAAACATAATCATACTTGAAGCTTGCAACATCATGTTCAATCATTCATGTTTCTCAACTTTGTTGTTAAGATCACCAGAACACTAGATTATCTCTACCCTGAAAAGCAAGACTCAAGTCCCTTCATTCTCAACATATTCTGAAGTCTTTAGGCTTAAACGTCACAACATCTAGATTACCGAGTTTTGTAAAACCCATGGGTGTCGAGGAATACGAAGGAAAGGATGAAGCATCAGCTAGAACACAATTTGGTAAAATAAAAAAGCCTATCCAAATCCTCTATATCTGCTTCTCCATCCCAGCCATCCTCCCATAAGCTCTGCCCTGTAAGGTAACTTCATAAATGCAAATGCAGAGCATGAATCTCTCTCCCAAACATGAAAAAACAAAGCTATGAACACCTCTACCAACTAACGTAAACTACAAGCGAAAGACCATTGATGATCTCCTCTCCTCTACATTGAGTTTTCCCTTCTCCCATTCTATCCTCAAACCCATTAAATAAAAAAAAACAGCATGCATAATGTATTAATACAACATACATTTTCTTCGTTGTGAGTGTATGCTACTTCCAGGTTTCCATTCTGTGTAGCTACCCACACCTGCAAAAAGTAAAGAAATAAATCCAAACAAACTTACCTTTAATGGAAGGAAAATCTAACAAAATAAGCATGATAAAATAACTACAAAATAACACTAACCTTTATGGTCTTGTCCAATGAACAAGACAAAAGAAACTGATCCCAGCAAAGCAAGGACATCACCACATCATTATGCTCGGTCAGAGTCTGTATACACTGCAAAGTTTCCAGACTCCAGACCTGAAAGAAAACACATAATATGATGTAGGTAAAAATGATAATCCATAAAGAAAGAAAACAATGGAATAACAGCAAAACATACTATTAATGGTGGTTTGGGACTATAAAGTTTCTCGATCAGCAATATCAAACACTTAACTTAAAACAACCTTACCTTTATAGAATGGTCCACGGAACCTGAATACAGTCTATTAGCACCAACAATTAGCGATACAACAGGAAGGGCATGACCCTTAAGTGATGCTGCCGGTTCAAAGGTGTTTGTGATAGGATTAAATTTCCATACCAATATACCTTCCTGCAGAAAACATATGTTCTTTACTAAAGATCAAAAATATAGAGCTAGAGTAATAGAGATGATTGAAGTTGTCCGACAGTGACCGTACACTGCTCTCATTTTGTGTATTTGAAACTAATGTTCACTAACTAATATTCAAAACATTACCTGTGTACCAGCGAAGAGCAAATCATTAAAGACAACCATAGCATAAACTTGTCCGACAGGTCCACTAAGAGTAAGCTCTTGGTTAGTTTGGGTGTTCCATACCTACAATATGATTTTGTTGAGTTCAGACCAGTAATGGGGAAAAAACATTGTTCTTCTAAGTTCAAATCAGATAACAATGCGGCAAAGAAGAAACAAACTAATTCTGAAACTTACTTTGACAGCATTTGGTATGCCAACAAACAGCCAAGGACCTTCACCTATCATGCAACCCACTTCACCACCAAGATTAATCACACCCGTGCACTACACAAAATGCCATAGAAATACTCAGAATATATATAGGATAAATATTCTATACACAGGCGGTGGAAACTTTTAGTTTTAGGGTATAAGGAGTTAGTTTACGGTATAGGTTTTAGGAGTTTAGGGGTATGGGTTAGAATTTAGGGATAGTTGTTTCAATTTAAGGTTTAGGGTTATAATTTAAGGTTTATAGGTTAAAACCTAAATCCTCACCATATTACCCTAAAAACTAAACCTTAACCTATAAACCCTAAACCTTACATTGATAGTCCCTGAATTCTAAACCCCTGCACTTAAACCCCTAAACCCTATACCCTAAACTAACTTCCTATATCCTAAAACTAGAAACTTTCAGTTTCCACGGCCTGTGTATTGGATATTAATCCATATATATATAATTGTCTTCCCCAAGTATATAAAAACTAAATTAAAACTACCAAAACTGAAGAAAGAAACAAAGGTAAATCACTAACCTGGCCAGAGTTAGTATCCCAAGCCCTCAAAGTCTCATCTTTACTTACTGTGAAAAGCTTATCCATACCTGCTGGCAACACAATTCCACTAACAAGCTGTTCACAAAACAAACACAGCATCAGAATCAGAATCACATAATTTGATATTTCCAACAATTAACACTCAAAAAAAGGAACTAACTTTCTGGTGCCCATCGAGGTGATTCAACATACTAAAACCTTCCCCTAAACTCCATGAATGTAAAAACTTGCACTTGTCTCCATAACTACAGTTACCTCGAACCCAATAATTACATACTTTATCCGTTTTTCTAACCGCCTTTTTCGACCCAATTCTCCCCCAATTGTTATTCTGATTGTTTTTAAAATTCGGGCTTCGTCGTGGGGGCTGACCCGATAATCCGGAATCATCAGCGAAGCGTTTGTGGTTACCCGACCCGTTAACGGTGGCGGAGGCCGGAGGATGAGACGGTTCGCTGTGCAAGAAAGGGCAAGGGAAACGGTTGCACTTACCGGCCCGCCAATGGAAACAGACTTTTTGGTTTTTGGAGGAGTCTGTTCCGGGCCGGTTGTAGACGCGCCTGTTTCCGCCGCCGTCTAAATCCATAATCGCTTAAAATTAGTATAAGTAACAACGGATTGCGTTGATGAAGCTTTAGTTTTAACTGAGTTTGCAAATAGGAAATTGAAGAGAAAAATTCGGTGAGATGAAGATGATGACGAAAGTGATCGCCGGAATCGTGACCTTAACGGAGTCCGGTCGCGGCGGCTGATACGCCGATCAAGAGAAAATGGTTTAACTGTAGGAATATGCCTGCTGCCTGGACGGGGTTGGGGGGCGATCGGCAGCAGCTTTCATTAGTGTTCTAATTCTCAGTATTTGAGTAGTTTTGATTAGAGTAAATTACACTAATAGTCACTGAATGTTTATGTTTTTACACATTGGTCACTAAACTTTTAAAACATACATTCAAATCAGTGAATTTTTAATTTACTTATTCTTTAATCATCAAATTTTTAAAACTTATATTGGAATCATTAAATCCCATTAACGGATGTGGATAATTTCGATTCAGTCAAATTGCATGAGAGATGTTTGTTTTGGATTGACATTTTTAATTAATTTTTTAAAATTTTAAAATATATAACTTTAATCCTGATTTTTTTATTAATTTTATCAAATAGTTTAAAGGAAAATGTGGTTTTGAATAGTGTACTCTAATTTATTTACTTTTCAATTAAATTTATGAGTTTTGCTACGTAGCCGTCAAGACTTTCAACAAAAACTAATAAATTTTTTTATCATTAATGTTTATTTTTTTTCAAATGAAATCTAATGAGATATAATTAATTATAAGGTTAATAACTTGAATGATCACTTATGTTTCCTCCTAGTATAGAGTTGGTCACTGATTTTGAAAAACGACCAGTAAGGTCACTTACGTGAGTGATCTTATTGGTCGTTTTTCAGAATCGGTGACCAACTCTGTATTGGAGAAACATAAGTGACAATTCCAGTGGTTAACCCTTAATTATATTCTTAAAATGTTTTATTTTATTAATGGGTAAACTACAATGGATGTCACTCAATTATATGTAAGGTTATATTTGGGTCACTTAATTATTAAAAGTTATATTTGGGTCACCTAATTATTAAAAGTTATATTTGGGTCACTCAATTATGGGTAAGGTTACATTTAGATCACTCAATTATTAAAGGTTACATTTCGGTCACTTAATTATGGGTAAGAATATGTTTGGGTCACCCTTCATATTTAAAAAAGTACATCAATCTAGTCGTTTTTTTCTTCCAAATCACTTGTATACCCTTGTCAACAATAGATTACTTCATTTAAAATCATTAATTAATCTAATACACAAATTGATATAGTTTTTAATATGAAGAGTGACCCAAATGTAACCTTACCCATAATTGAGTGATCTAAAACCTTTAATAATTGGGTGACCCAAACGTAACCTTACCCATAATTAAGTGACCCAAATGTAACCTTACTCATAATTGAGTGATCTAAAACCTTTAATAATTGGGTGACCCAAACGTAACCTTACCCATAATTAAGTGACCCAAATGTAATTTTTAATAATTGAGTGATCCAAACGCAACCTTACCCATAATTGAATGACCTTCGTTGTACTTTACCCTTTATTAATTTAGAGTCATAAGTCCTAAAACCCTAAATACTAAGCCTTGAGCCATAAGCCCCTAAACTATTAATTAATGAAATACAACTTTTTACTAATATAATTAATTATATTCTATTGAAAAATAAAATAAACATTTATGATAGAGATTTTGCTAATTTTTATTGACAATTATTAGGGCTGCATATAGCATGAAATTAAATTTATTTATGTTATTAGATCTTATTTTATGCATAAATTATAGATATAATCTTACCTTTTAATTTGATCGTTTGTAATCTTTGTAATTTATTCGTAACTTTCAAGGAACTAATATTTGGTTGAATTAATCTTAAATTTGAGAGATTCAAAAACTAATATTACATACACATTAGTTATCATATCCGGCAGCTAAACCTTATGAGTAGGGGTGTAAACGAGTCGAGTTGAGTTCAAGTAGTGCTAAGTTCGGCTCAACTCGTTAAAAATTCGAGTCGAGTTCGAGCTTGACTCGAGCTTGAGTATGTTGAGTTCGACTCGGCTCGTTAAAAATTCGAGCCGAGCTCAAGTTCGAGTCGAGTATTGATCGAGCTTTGACCGAGTCGAGCTCGAGTAGCTCGCGATCTGTATCGTTATATTTATAACATTGTTCGTAATAATAATAATAATAATAATATGAGAAAAAACCCCTAATCCTATTAGAAGAAAAAAAGTACACATGAAAAATATAAAAGAAAGTTAAACTAACATAACATAACAACCAAAAACACCAAACCTACATTTTAGTTCACTTTAATTTTAATTTTTTTTAAAATAGTTTATTATACTCTTAAGTAGCTCACAGGCTTTTCGAGTGGTATCAAGTAGCTCAGCTCGACTCGTTAAGAACTCGAGTCAAGTTCTAGCTCGAGTTAAACTTAATCGAGTCGAGTATTAATCGGATCAAACTCGAATAACTCGCGATCTGTCTCATCTCATTTACGGTCGTACTTATGAGGACATAAACCCAACTCAAATTATAGTCTTCGAATCCACACTTAAACCGGATTAAACTCAACATCGAGTCCGAGGAGATACTCTTTCAATTTCAAAATGCAGAACCGAACAAAAATTATAATAATAAAAGAAGTAAACAACAGCTAGACTAGACCTTTAACACTCAAAGCCCCTCCTCCATTCATCTTTCTTATTCCCTTTTAAATACATTTCTGTAAAAAGCAGAACTTTGTAGTATAAAAGATAGACACAAAAAGAAAGAGCGCACAGAAAGAAAGAGAGAGAGGTCTGTACTGGGAAGAATTTTCTTCCCATCACTGCTCCAACGGGCTTCTTCTACTTCTTATTCTTCTGTGGTGCTCTGTTTATCTCTTTCCAGGTTTGTATTTCTATCTGTATATGTAGTTTTTGTAGTGTTTTAGGGTTAATGGTTGATTTTGAAAACTGGGTTTTTTTCGTGGAAAGGAACGGTTTTGGATCTGGGGATGCTTTGTTTCAAGGTCGAATTTTTATGGGTTTTTGTTGGATTTTGCTTTTGTTTTGTGTTTTTTCTGGCTTTTTAGGTGATGGGTTGTTGTTGCTTTTTGATGCTTTGAGCTGATTGGGTGGCAAAGTGCTTGTTTTAATGTGATTAGGGTTTTTGGTGGGTGATAAAGTTGTTCTTTTTCTTATTTTATGTTAGAATGTGAATCATTTTCTTTTTTGAGCTTGGATTAGAGTTTGTTGAGCTGACAAAATATGGTGATGTGTTTTATCTGAGTTTTTTCTTAAATTGGACTCTAATGGTATTATAGTGCTTGATTGTAATCTGATAATTGCAAATTCTTTTTCCAGATCCAGACAATCCATGAGTTCTCAGATGTGCATTTAAGATTATGATGTTTTGGGGTTGATAGCTTGATATAGTGTTGTCATGATTTCTGGTATCGTGTTCTTCGATGCAAGTTTTGCTGTCAAAGTTCAACAACTACCCATGAAAGTTTCATGTTTTAGGAGTCTTGATCTCGAGTATGGATTTGGTATGAGTTATGTGAACATAGAAATATATAAATCAAAGTTTTGACAATTAAAGTTTGGCTAGCTTGTTTCCTTGGGAGACTTAAGTTGTTACAAGCTGCCCGAAAAGGCGAAAACCTAGGGTATTAAGTTTACATCCTGAATTAGATTTTAGTTGGACGTTTCGAAAGTGTTATGGCTGTTGCCAATAGCAGCAGCTTCAATGAAACGTCAAAACGGCCGTGTAATTGCTACAAAGTTGTAAGCTTGAGTGAAACGATATTGGAGACCGACCAAACTGCAAATTTGAGAGATCGATACATTCTTGGAGAGCAATTGGGTTGGGGTCAGTTCGGTGTTATTAGGTTGTGCTCGGATAAGTTGACAAGAGAGGTATTGGCGTGCAAATCCATATCTAAAGATAGATTGGTAACCTCTGATGATGCACGGAGTGTCAAGCTTGAAATCGAAATAATGACTAGGTTATCAGGGCATCCAAATGTTGTAGATCTCAAGGCTGTTTATGAGGATGAAGACTATGTTCATTTGGTTATGGAGCTTTGTGCAGGTGGGGAGCTTTTTCACCGGCTAGAGAGGTATGGCCGTTTTTCTGAGGCAGATGCTAGAGTTCTCTTCAGGCATCTGATGCAAGTGGTCTTATATTGTCATGAAATCGGGATCGTGCATAGAGATTTGAAGCCAGAGAATATCCTCTTAGCTACAAAAGCCTCGTCATCACCGATCAAACTAGCAGATTTTGGTCTTGCAACATATATCGAGCCTGGTAGAGTTTTACATCTCTTCTTTCCCCTTTGCAACCAAGAACATTTTTCACACAGTGCTTGTTTGCTTCCTTGAAAACTTTGAGACTTCCATGTTTTTAACTAATTTGGTGTTAGTTACCAACAGGGCAGTGTTTGCATGGGACCGTTGGGAGTCCATTTTACATCGCACCTGAGGTTTTGATTGGGGGATATAATCAGGCTGCTGATATTTGGAGTGCCGGGGTGATTCTGTACATACTTCTCAGTGGGACACCACCATTTTGGGGTAAAACGAAATCACGGATATTTGATGCTGTGAGGGCAGCTGATTTGCAGTTCCCATCAGATCCTTGGGATCGGATTTCTGATTCTGCGAAAAATTTAGTCAGGGGAATGCTCAATACAGATCCTTCTCAACGGCTCTCTGCACTGCAGGTTTTAGGTACGTTGGAATCCCTGCAAACACTCGTAAATTTACCGGTGCATGCAGATGGCACATTAAAGTATGTAGAAGGAAAGTCCATGCATGAGGAACCGGGTTGACCCGGTTGCCCTTTAATACTAGCTTTCTTAAATTTAATTATGTTACCTGTTCGGCTGACCGGTATATGTAGGCCAAGAAGTCACTTCAGATTGTTTCCTTTCTTGCATGTTATTACTGGAAATTTCCCTCTTCAAGCTTAATGTTGAATCGTTTTCTTTTAGACCACTCATGGATGAAGAATGATGAATCTAGTCAAGAAGAATCAAGTGAGCGTGTATACCGAAGTTGCGGAGAGTTGGAGTTTCATAGTGGCTCGTTTTCCATGTCTAGGGATCAGGATATCAGCTTTGGTGCTGGATCGCCCATCATTTATGATGTTCAGTCTCCCACGTTAACCTGCCGAACATCATTTTCTTCTTGCTTTGTGGAGCCATGTACACCTTGCTCGGCATCGGTTGGATTTTCTTTCCACGGCAGTAATTCTGATACCTTAGAATTTCATTCTGCCATTCCGTCGATGCCGAGCTTTGCATTCTTCAGTCCTAGTTCTGTGGTCGAACCAGAGAGTCGCATGTCAGATTTGTCGACCAACATTATTCAGATGGAGAGATTAGATGGAGGTAATTTCTGCTAAACCATCTTACAAATCTTTATGATTTGTTGTTCTCATACCAGAGGTATCTGAAATTGTCTTGCATCATCTTATGAATGCAGGGTTGGATAAGCTGCTCGTATTACCAGATTCTTCGCTTTGCTGTGGACCCGAGGCAAGAGAAAAGGAGACCAAGACAGCTGAATTCGGAAGGACAGGAGGAACGAGTGGGTCTAGGTTGCTGTTGGCCTTCCACAGCAAGAGGAACCGCACCATCGGTCATGGCGAGCGGGAACAACTCGATTTCATGGTGTCTGAATCCGTTATCCGATGGGCATCATGCACGAATCTCCCAACTGCCACATCCCTCAGGTCATCTCTCGTCTGTTGAGCTGTCAACGTGAGTCGAAATAGTTCCAATGGAGGTCAACAATTGGATAAACTGCATGACACCGGCTTTTAAGCCGTGTTATCGGGTTGCTGCTTTTAGCTTTTTAACCGGTAGATACGATACGAGTAGGTAAAACAGAGACTAACAAGATTGTGATTGCTCGGATTTTGATTCGTGTACAAAGTTTTTCCAGGTTTCAGATTTGGCTTGTTTAAACAGTCATGTGTAATATTATGTATCAGTTTCCTTTCCCCTGTGAATCCCATTTGTTAATCTGTATTATCATTTCATCTGGTAGATGTCATCTTAATAAAAGTATCCCGACTTCGAGTACAACGTCGAAGGAGGAACAGGGACCGGAACCAGTTCAAATGTCACCGATAGCAATGAACTTTCAGTTAGTTTCTACATTGAAACACTGTATATTCCAACATTAACAAGCTCAACCACCAACGTCCTCGGATTGCCATTGCCGCCGTTTAGAAATCGACATTGTTCCTCAACAGCTTCCCCTGAAGTTCTTGGCTAAATTCTGCTTTTCCGATGGGAGTATTTATAATGCGCCGTGATTGCCGATGAAGAACATTTTAACATACGATGAATCGAAAAGGGAAGCAGCTGCTTTAGCATGTTTGTTTCACTGAAAACGAAAAATATTTTTTTGGGTAAACAACAACGGAGGTCACTCAATTATGCGTAATGTTACATTTGGGTCACTCAATTATTAAAAGTTACATTTGGGTCACTCAATTATTAAAAGTTACATTTGAGTTACTCAATTATTAAAAGTTACATTTGTGTCACTCAATTATGGATAAGATTACATTTGGGTTACTCAATTATTAAAAGTTACATTTGGGTCACTCAATTTTGGGTAAGGTTACATTTGGGCCACCCTTTATATTTTAAAAAAAGTATATCAATTTGTGTATTATATTAATTAATGATTTCAAATGAAGTACTCTAATGTTAACGAGATATACACATGAGTTGGAAGAAAAAAATGACTAAATTGATTTACTTTTTTTAAAGGTAAACTACAACAAAGGTCACTTAATTATGAGTAAGGTTACATTTGGGTCACCCAATTATTAAAAGTTACATTTGGGCCACTCAATTATGGGTAAGATTACATTTAGGTCACCCAATTATTAAAGGTTACATTTGGGTCACTCAATTATGGGTAAAGTTATGTTTGGGTCACCCTTCATATTTAAAAAAGCACATCCATTTAGTAATTTTTTCTTCCAAATCATGTATATATCCTCGTTAACATTATAATACTTCATTTGAAATCATTAATTAATCTAATACACAAATTGATATATTTTTTTAAATATGAAGGGTGACCCAAATGTAACCTTACCCATAATTGAGTGATCTAAATGTAACTTTTAATAATTGGGTGACCCAAATGTAACCTTACCTATATTTGAATGACCCAAATGTAACTTTTAATAATTAAGTGACCCAAATGTAATCTTACCTATAATTGAGTGACCTCCGTTGTAGTTTACCCTTTTAAATATGAAGGGCGATCCAAACATAACTTTACCCATAATTAAGTAACCAAAATGTAATCTTTAATAATTGAGTGACCCAAATGTAACTTTTAATAATTAGGTGACCCAAATATAACCTTACTTATAATTAAGTGACCTACTTTGTAGTTTACCCTTTTTTTTCATTTTTCAGTTGTGTGATAAATACGGCCACGTGTAAAGCAAGCAGCTGCTTTAGCCTTTGGGAAGACAGCAAAGAAACGGCGCCGTATGAAAATCGTCAAAGCCTTGCTGGATTAGGGTGTCATTACAGTACAGATAACACCTGATGTCATTTTGGTAAAATCCGATCACCATACGGTCCACGTGTCACACGATGGGTCGTTACTGAGGTCAGCTCCTCACGAGATTCTGGTCCCTGACCTTCCCCCACTTCACGTTCAGGGTCGCGATTCTCCATAAACTCGATGACTCACCTTTCTCTCTCTTTATTTCTCCACTGAGTTCGTTGTTCCAGCTCAACTCGGTTCTTCAAATCAGAACTCTCTCTCTCTCTCTCTCTCTCTCTATTATCTTTTTTGATTCCATGGGACGGAATCCACCACGTCATCTCTGGAACCTCAATCATCAACCGTTTACTCTGTAGAAAAAGAAGAACAAATCGGATCATTTGTAGTTTCTCTGTTTACTTTTCTTTTTTGGCCTATGAATCAAATGGATCTCCGCCGTTTAATCCTGCTCTTTTTAGCCCTTTCGTTTCTCGTTTCTTCACTTCGCGCCAGTGAAGGTGACGCCGATCCAATTTACCAGTAAGTTCACTTGATTTACTTCTCTTGATTCGCAGCTTCAGTTATATAGATTTGAACTCTTTCTGTTTTTTCAAGGAAAATTGGATGAAAATTGAAAAGTAACTGAATATCAGTTGAAAGAAGAATATTCTTTGTTAGAGGAAACCGTAATTGTAGGTTTTTTTAAGCTTTTATGGTGTTTGGACTTTGGAATTGCTATATTTGGAATAATTCTATTATTGGTTAGTTTAATGGCCTTATCTTTTTCCCGGCAATTTGAATCTGTTGTTATTTATTCGTTGATTTCCGCGGCTGTTCATTTATTAGGGCTTGTTTGGAGGAGTGTGAGAAAAGTGGATGCGTAGGGAAGATTTGTTTCCAGCACTGCAAATTCTCGTCCGATGGGAAACCGATTGACGGGCCATGGTATTTACAGGAGCCACTCTATCAGCAATGGAAGCAGTGGGACTGCCGTGCCGATTGTCGGTACCACTGTATGATTGCTAGAGAAGAACAGAGGGAGAAGCATGGGGATAAACCGATCAAATATCATGGAAAATGGCCATTTCAACGTGTTTATGGGATCCAGGTTCTTAGTTAGAACATCATCTTTGTATCATTGTCATGTTGTTTGTTTTTCAGATTGTTGTTCTTGTTAGTGATGTTTTGTTCTGGTGTTTTTAGGAACCTGTTGCTGTTGCTTTCTCTGCACTTAGCCTTGCTGTGCAGTTTCATGGTTGGCTCTCGTTTTTCATCCTTCTGAATTACAGGTTGCCTTTGAGGCCTGATAAAAGGACTTATTATGAATATACTGGCTTGTGGCACATCTACGCCGTCTTGGCAATGAACTTCTGGTTCTGGAGTGCCATTTTTCACAGTCGGTAAGCGACCCTCTTTATGTTTGTTCGGACTTCGGACCCGTAATCTTTAACCATAGAAGCCTCTTTTATGTCTTTAGGAAGTAATCTTGAGAAAAAAGGGTTTTGAGCATGTTTTGACATATCATGTAATTACAATGTTCATGAAGGAGCAACAAGTTAGACATAATTTTAAGTAGTTTACAAAAGCAATATTTCTTTAACCATAGAAGCCTCTTTTATGTCTTTAGGAAGTAATTTTGAGAGAAAAAAAAAAGGGTTTTGAGCATGTTTCGACATATCATGTAATAACAATGTTCATGAAGGAGCAACAAGTTAGACATAATTTTAAGTAGTTTACAAAAGCAATATTTCTTTAACCATAGAAGCCTCTTTTATGTCTTTAGGAAGTAATTTTAAGAGAAAAAAAAAGGGTTTTGAGCATGTTTCGACATATCATGTAATAACAATGTTCATGAAGGAGCAACAAGTTAGACATAATTTTAAGTAGTTTACAAAATCAATATTTCTTTAACCATAGAAGCCTCTTTTATGTCTTTAGGAAGTAATTTTGAGAGAAAAAAAGGGTTTTGAGCATGTTTCGACATATCATGTAATAACAATGTTCATGAAGGAGCAACAAGTTAGACATAATTTTAAGTAGTTTACAAAAGCAATATTTCTTTAACCATAGAAGCCTCTTTTATGTCTTTAGGAAGTAATTTTGAGAGAAAAAAAGGGTTTTGAGCATGTTTCGACATATCGTGTCGTGTAATAACAATGTTCATGAAGGAGCAACAAGTTAGACATAATTTTAAGTAGTTTACAAAAGCAATATTTCTTTAACCATAGAAGCCTCTTTTATGTCTTTAGGAAGTAATTTTGAGAGAAAAAAAGGGTTTTGAGCATGTTTCGACATATCATGTAATAACAATGTTCATGAAGGAGCAACAAGTTAGACATAATTTTAAGTAGTTTACAAAAGCAATATTTCTTTAACCATAGAAGCCTCTTTTATGTCTTTAGGAAGTAATTTTGAGAGAAAAAAAGGGTTTTGAGCATGTTTCGACATATCGTGTCGTGTAATAACAATGTTCATGAAGGAGCAACAAGTTAGACATAATTTTAAGTAGTTTACAAAAGCAATATTTCTTTAACCATAGAAGCCTCTTTTATGTCTTTAGGAAGTAATTTTGAGAGAAAAAAAGGGTTTTGAGCATGTTTCGACATATCATGTAATAACAATGTTCATGAAGGAGCAACAAGTTAGACATAATTTTAAGTAGTTTACAAAAGCAATATTTCTTTAACAATAGAAGCCTCTTTTATGTCTTTAGGAAGTAATTTTGAGAGGAAAAAAAAGGGTTTTGAGCATGTTTCGACATATCATGTAATAACAATGTTCATGAAGGAGCAACAAGTTAGACATAATTTTAAGTAGTTTACATACAAAAGCAATATTTCTCTGAAAAGGAAAATGCAATGTATAATTAGATGGCAGGTTTTTGAGCTGAGTGTTCGTATGATCATTGTATGGTATAATTGATTGTTTTTGCTGTTGTTTTTATTTTATGTGGAGTTATCTAACTTAAGTACTTGTAGAGATGTTGAGTTGACAGAGAAGCTAGATTATTCATCTGCTGTTGCATTAGTTGGATATGGTCTTATTCTAGCAATTCTTCGAGCATTTAATTTGAGAGATGAAGCTTCAAGAGTCATGGTTGCTGCTCCACTGATTGCATTTGTGACAACACACATCTTGTATCTGAACTTCTACAAACTTGATTATGGTAATTCTTTCTTTGTTACCCTCGCAAAACAAGATTATCAACATTCGTCGCAGTTTGCTTCTAGATTCGGGCTTATGCATACAGCTTTGTTCTTCAATTTTATTTACTTGCATCACATTATAGGTCCAACTTTCTGAATAATAAAATTGATTGTCAAAGCTCAGATTCTGTTCGATACTCCAAAGCTCTAACGAAATTCAAAACAGCCTTGTCTGAAAGCTAGTTTTAATCAATTGTACTTCCTTTCTACCATGTTTTCCCTCATCTATTAGGCTGAGTTATTCTTACATCGTAAAAGATCGTAGACAATTATTTTATTCTTTTTTGTTCAACTATTTTCGCTATGACCGGTACTGGGTGATTATTAGCTCATACTAGGTTCATGTTGCACCCTAGTCATAAGCCAGATTTGTTTGCAGGTCTAAATATGAAAGTTTGTATGGCCATGGGTGTAATCCAACTTCTCATATGGGGAGTGTGGGCTGGTGTAACTTGCCATCCGTCACGCTTCAAGGTTTGGCTGTTTGTTGTGGGGGGAATCCTTGCCGTGCTCCTGGGAATATACGACTTTCCACCATACAAGGGGTTTGTCGATTCGAACGCCCTATGGCATGCTATCAGCATCCCTCTTACTTACATTTGCTGGAGCTTTGTCCAGGATGATGCAGAGTTGAGCACCTCAACCCTCCTTAAGAAAACAAACTGATATTTCTTCATCGGACACATGCACTAACCGATCTCACCCGTGATCAAGCCCCACATTCCATTTGCCGATGCTCGATGTTTTCTTCGCAATGCAAGGATATGAAGTGTAATTGAACTGAAGTCCCAAGTTTTTTAGACTCTGGTCTTTGTTTTTGTTTTTTCGCGGTGATCGATATGTTCACAAATGTTGTTGTCCGATTTCGATGTAAAAATTTCTGCGTTGTATCTTTCAACTAGCTTGTTTTACTTGCATTGCTTGATCAGTCAGTCTTGTCTCGTGTTGTAGGATGGAGAAATATGTAAGCTATGCTTATCATTTTTACATTGAATTCATTCTGTCTCAGTTGTTGCATTATGTTAACTTGTAGTAATAAGAAACTGAAGCTTAGCTATGTTTTATATTCGACTCATTCGTCGACTAATCCGGATAAGATTTTATAGAGGTCTATTACGAGGCAATCGCCGGCAAGATCAATTTACACAATATTTCTATGTATGTATGTATGTATACTTAAAAATGTCTAGAAACTAGATGTAAATTTAGATGGAATAACTCCACAAAGGTACATAATCGTCGGCGGCATCGTATTCTTGTTGTTCCGCTTCGCCGTCGTTCCCGCACCGAGGAGGTGACATCATCATGCCGGCAGCCATGTTTGCCCAAAATCTCTGTGTCCCAAACAGCGCCTCTTCGTCCCAATAAAATCCTCTGTCCGACACTGTCGTCTTATCCATCTCTGTGTTGATTGTAGAGTTGCCATGATCCGAATGCTTGACCCTTCGAAAAGTCTCCGCCACCTCTGCCGCCGTCTTCTGGATATCCTTCGGGTCGGAAGAAGCCGGCAACGGAAGGTTCCAAGCGGAGTCCGCAAAGTTCAGACAAGCCGACCTTCCTCTCAGTGCTATCGCTGCCACGTCGTGCGCACGCGCCGCCATCTCCGGAGTTTGAAAAGTCCCCAGCCAAATCCTCGACTTCTTATTAGGCTCCCTCACTTCGGAAACCCACTTCCCGTGATTCCTACGGCGGACTCCCCGGTACACCGGGTGCCGTGTCTCCCTGAACTTCTTCCTCCCAGCTCGCTTCTTCGGATTACTCGAAGCTAACATCACTTCTTCGTCGGAAAAATTCGCCGGACGACTAGTTCCACCTCCGGAAACCGACCCAGAATCGACCGAATCGTAATTCTGAACTAAAAAATCCATTTCAAAGAAAATCAAAAACAGTAAAGCAGCTTAACTTTCAGCAAAACAACGTTTTCCGACTCAAAAAAGAGTAATGAATTGGTAATTGAAGTAAAGCTTGAGACTTGAGAGTGAATTTCCAGTAAACAAGAAAGGGTTTTCAAGAAAAGATATTAAAAAAACTGAAGATTTTTAGAGATTTGAAAAGGAAATCAACACGGAAAATCCAAGGTTTTGGCACTGTACATAGAGATTCTTAGAGAGTAAGACCAGGTTTCAGACAAGTTGTGTGGATGAAGCAGACAAGGGCACGTGGTGATTTCGACATTTTCAGGGAATGAATCCATTGGAGTCAAAAGGGTCATCTTTCTATGGAGTAGAAATGACAGGGGAGACGTACGTGGCGAGTTCCCAGGGAAAGTTAACGTAGTATGAAAAAACACACGGGGAAAATAGATGAGGTGGCAAAGGCAGAAGCTTTTTCAGGGTGATGTTTTGATTTCCTACACACGGTTGACAGTTAAATCTTTTTATATTGGTTAAAATACACATATCATCATTTAACTATCTTCTCACTCTTATTTTATTCACTCAACTTTTAAATTTTTAATTTTCTAACTGAACTTTCAATTTGCTCAGATTTTGATCACTCTCGATTATTTTATTATTATTTTTATTTTTTTGTCATTTTTATTATTATTTAATATAAAATTAAATTCAATTGTTTGCCGACCACCATTCGCCATCGTCGGATGTCACAGCCGACATTCGTAGATGGTAGTCGTTTAGTTCCAGACTTCGCCGGTTGTTTTTTCTCGGGCCCCTGAGTTTAAATTTGACCTCTATTTTTACTGAAAAATGCTTCGAAGTCCACGAAAAATATCGAAAGTTAGGAAATTGAAAAGTTACAAACGAGATTTATGGGTTTCAGGATATTTTTGATAAAATAAACACCAAATTCAAACTTAGGTGTCAAAACGAGTCCACATGAGCAATTTTGGATCATACGGTCGTCGATTCTGAGACCAACATTGGTCGGCGGTGGCAATGATTTTTTTCTTCATATTTTTAAATTTAATAATAATAAAATATGATTCTATTATATATTTTAAATTATTTTATATGTAACAATATTAAAAAATTTGAAAATAATAATAAAACAATTTCATAGTTACTAAAACATGAGTAATTTAAAAGTTCAGTTAATAAATTGAAAAATTAGAAAGATGAGTGACCAAAATAGGAGTGAAAAGATAATTGAGGGATGAATGGTGTATTTTACCCTTTTATCTTTTACTAACTGCCACTTTCCAAAGGGCGGCGGTGGACCCTGGGCGGTGGCGATGCGTCGTAGAAGCCTCTCCTCCTTCTACGGTGTTTCTTGTCGCGTTATACCCGTGTGGAGTGTGGACCAATATGTATGGGTCTCATAGGCCTAAATTTATTTGGGTTTTTTGGTATCCTATTATGGGCTAAATAACATATGTCTACATTTTTAATTTTGGGTATTTATGTATCTTTCGAATACATTAATATTCACGATCATGTTCGTTTTATTTTTCATATTTTATTATAATTATTATGATGCATTTGGTTTTATATCGTGATAAATTTATTTCATGTTTTACTTAGTTTTTCATTAAACCAATTTTAAATTTGAGTTATTTGCTCATCCCTTTGTGTCCTGGTGGCAAAGGTTGATGTTCATCATCCTTTGGTACCCGAGTTCAAGCACAAGTAATGCATGTTGTGTGTGCCGTTTTTGAAAAGACTAAGAAAGTTAAATATATACTACCCTTGCATCACATCAGAATCAGCTTGACCCAGCTACCCTAAAATTATGGCGCTTATATAAACAAAAAAATTCACAAATTGTTCTAAATTACCTCAAACTTTGAACGTTTCAATTTTAACAAAAAAAATCATATTATTACATAACACACGGCAATTAACAAAATTTTAACGATTTATTAACATGTGATATGGTTGGCATACACAAAGATGAAATTAAAGCGTTCAAAAATTTAAAGATCAATTCAGAATGAAAGTGATAGTTTGAAAAATAAAATTAAAATGTTTAAAATTTTGCAATCAAATTACAACAAGAATTATTGTTTGAGCACGAAATTGAAACGAAATAAAGTCACAGTTAGTTTGAAACACGAGGTTCAACTAACTATAAAAGTCTCCCTTTCTAGCCAAACACGTCCGGGACCCACCTTGACCCAGTTTATGTTGTTTTATTTAGTAGAATCAAAATAAAACAGTGGACACTGAAAACAACTAATGTAGTTTAAAAATTAATGTAATAACGAGTTAATTTAACTCATTTCTCATTAATTACCGTGACGACAAGAATTGCCACTTCATTTTGTGCTCCCTCCTTGGTTAAAACTTTAATAATCTGTTCCAGTCAAAGAGATGAACACTAAGAATCTCAGGTAAATTTAATGACACCCAAAACCATATTTATCTTCTTAATCAATCTAAATGGTAATGGTTTTTTTCAAACAGTGGGTACAGAACATAGTTTTTGTTTACTTTTGTTCTGTCTTTTTATTAATTAAGAGTTCATGTTGTGTTGTGTCGGTTTTGGTATCTGTTCAGTTTATTTAATTCATGCAATTATCTTTAAGACGTTACATTTTATCAGTTTGACCATTCAATTTTAGTTTTTTATTTTTATTTTTGTTTTATGAAAAAAATGACTTATGTTTTATTGGAATTAACGGGGGTGATTATCTAATTTGGTTGAATTTTAAAATTTTGAAAAATATAGAATTAACATAATAAAAACGATATAACACCTCTTAATATATTTTAAAAAATAAAATTTTAATTTTAATGGATAAATATTCTATATACAGGTGGTGGAAATTGAAAGCTTTCACAAGCGCCTTAGTTTTAGGGTATAGAGAATTAGTTTAGGGTATAGGGTTTAGGCATAGAGGTTAGAATTTAGGGATAATTGTTTCAATTTAAGGTTTAGGGTTATAATTTAGGGTTTGTAGGCTAGAGTTTAGTTTTTAGGGTAATATGAATTTAGGTTTTAATCTATAAATCCTAAATTATAACCCTAAACCTTAAATTGAAATGACTATCCCTAAATTCTAAACCCCTACACCCAAACCCCTAAACCTTATACCCTAAAACTAAGGTGTTTGAGAAAAATTTCAGTTTTCACCGTCAGTGTATAAGATATAATCCAATTTAGATATGTAAAAACAAAGTTTTTTTAATAGATGGAGTAAATATTATAAAAGTAATTCAATGGAATAATTTGACTTTATTATTGGATAAACATTAGATTAATTCACAATTATTACAGTCCATTTTTCCTTTTCTTTTTGACTTCATGTAGAAATTAGACCTAGAAGAAAGTCCTTTAAACTGACCCAACAAATGGAATCATCACTTCATTCAAGAAATTTGAATTTAATGTAATTGTAACGTATAAATTCTGGTTTTGATTAAATTGTAAATATAAATTTTGAATTTTAGTTTAATTGCATGCATTTAAAAGAAAATGAATGTGTTTATATTAATATTGAGTGAATAATGAATATAATTGTTTTGTGTCGAAATGGTTTAAATTGAATTAATGTAATTTGAGAGGGACTAAACATGCGATTCTCCCATTTAACAAAGGGCCCGATGCCCCTGGCTTCACCATTGCAACAATATAGTGAATTGTGAAAATAAAATCAAAATTTTATTCTCACACTACCATTGATAAAAGAAAACATTCAATCGACTTTAGGTTTAAGTATAACGCGTTACATGTTAATAATATTATAGAAAAGATACGATAGTTAATAACATTATTTTGGATAATGTTAATAATAATATAGACAAGATACGAGCGTTATACCGTTATATATCGTTATTCTAGACAGTTAAAAGATTAACATGTCACGTGTCGATATTATTAAAAACAAACCGTGAACTATTAAATAAAGTTTTGTGTTCCATGTTAATGAACTTAAAATCCAAAGTTTTAACAAATCAAATGTACACTTTCTTATATTAATCTTATACTTTTATTTTATCGTTCATATTCGAGATTCATGATTGTTTTCTTAATCGTTTCTCAGTTGACCAAGACGGAAAAATATTCCGAAAATGGAAAAATGGTTGAATCAAAGGAAGAGGGTTTGAACAAAAAGATTGAAAAATCTTTTACACTAAAAATTTCCTAGTAAGAAACTGTTATTTTAGGTAAATTTCATTAAATTTAGATTATGCAGTGGATTTTCATCATAAATTTAAATAATTCAGGGGGCTATGCTGTTTTGTTCTTCACAGTTTCATAATTTCATGCTCAAATAATTAGAAGAGAAACTACAAATTCAGTCAAATATTATCAAAGGAGAGAAAAAAAGAGAGAAAAAAACAAACCAAAAAAAAAAAGAGAAGAATTTGCCTGTGTGTAGACCCAGTTCCCTGCCATTTGTATCACCAAATTCCCAGCCACGAAGTTGGTTTTTTTTTTTGTTCTTACAGTATAAATAACTGCTGCCATTGTTGTGTCCAAAAACCAAACCAAAGCTAAAGAGACAAGAAATGGGGTCTGCTGAGAGACCAAACAGAAGAGAGTTTTCAAACCCTAGAAATTTGGCAGTGAATTCTCCCCTTTTGAAAATCACAATCTTGGTGGTTGATGATGATTCTACTTCTCTGGCAATTATCTCCGCCATGTTAAGAGGGTTTCGATATGAAGGTATATCTGTGTAAAGTGTAAAACTTTGATTTTAGCTTTTTTTCTCTTCAAAAATGGTGATTTCAGTAACTTTTTTCCTAGGGTTTTTCACTTTTTTCTTGTCAAAGCTCTTTTTTCCCAGGAAAAAGTTGTTAACTTTCTTGTGTATGTGTTTGTGTTACAGTTACAAGTGTTAAAAACCCCATGGCAGCATTGTCTGTTCTTCGGGCAAATCCAAGCAACATTGACCTAGTGGTCACTGATTTACACATGCCTGAAATGAATGGGATCGAGCTCCAAAGACAAATCAAGCGAGAATTTACAGTCCCTGTCATCAGTAAGTACTTCTGTCTCTTTTTTTACGAGTTATTCTGAAACCGAACCCGAACTCGAGATTTAATGTCATGTTTCGATGTGTGCAGTAATGTCCTCGGACGACAGTGAAGGTGTCATGTTGGAAAGCTTAGCGGGAGGAGCTGTGTTTTTCATAGTGAAACCTGTGCACCCGGATGGTCTCAAGAATGTGTGGCAATATGCCGTTACTGGGAAGAAAGGTAAATCCGTGGTTATCGAGGAAACCGACGGAGACTCCTCGTCATCGTCGGCCGGAAAACTATCCGTCGGAAACCCGAGACGGTTGCCGTCTCCTGTGACTGATGAGAGGGATGACGGTAAAAGACGTTCCAAAAGAAAGTCACCGGGTAAAGACAAAGATGGCAAAGAAGAAGTCAATAACCCTAAACCCAAAAAGGCCAGAAAGGCTAAGGTGGTCTGGACAAACACACTGCACAACCAGTTCTTGGATGCCTTGCGTCATATTGGCCTAGAAAGTATGTACTTATAATATATATATGGATTAATATTCTATAAACAGGCGATGAAAACTGAAAATTTCCGCAAGCGTTTTAGTTTTAAGGTATATGAAGTTAGTTTATGGTATAGGGTTTAGGGGTTTAGAATTTAGGGATAGTTGTTTCAATTTAGGTCTATCCCTAAATTCTAACCCCTAAACACTATACCCTAAACTAACTCACTATACCCTAAAACTAAGGCGCTTGGAGAAATTTTCAGTTTTCACGGGCTGTGTATAGGATATTAATCCATATATATATATATATGTATATGTATACATCATGGATAATTTTGATCTTAAAATGCCTATCTAAATGATGTTAACTTTGTTTTTCTGTTCTTTTTCATGTTGAACTCAAGCAGAAGCTGTCCCCAAGAAGATTCTTGAGCATATGAACGTCCATGGCTTAACAAGAGAAAATGTGGCTAGTCATTTACAGGTTCGTTGTTTTGGCTAAATCTCTACTTAAACCCCTTTAATTTTGTTTCTCAGCAATTACATCCCTTTAGCTAGATTTATAACAATGGAAAATGTTGCAGAAGTATCGGATTTTCTTAAAGAGAATTGCAGAGAGGGGTTGTTTTTCATCAAAGGCCATGTTCGACAGGTTCCTCAAGTCCACTTTCGCAGCTGGCCATCCTTTGTTGATGAAAACTGCTCAAGAATACACGCGAATGCAAGAACTGCAACGATTGAGGGGCTTGCCAGTTTATACTGGTTATGGCGGGAGTTATTCGCCTCATAATTCTACTAGGTATGGAGCTTTGGGCTATGGCAATCATGGTGTTTCGAGCAGCAACGCGGCTCAGTCGTATGGCTATGGACAATCCCGTTTATTGTCTCACCAAGGGAACAAGCCACTGCTAGCTGGGAGCCTGATGAATCCGCCGTATCTAGGTGGCCGACTGCCGCTCAACGGTGGATTCTCTAGTGGAAATATGATGAATGGTGCAGACTCGTTGCAGTCGTACCCGCAGCAGGTTCAACCACGGCCGGGCTTTTACGATGCTGGTTCGTCGTCTCAGTTCAGGTTTGGCTCACCTGGTCTTCACTCTTCGAGTTCGACGCTCGGCAACAATGGGGTGTTCGGAAGTTTGAATCCTGGTTACGCTGGGACTAGTAGCTATGGTGTTTTCAATGAGAATGTGAATGTTCCAACCATGGAGAATCAAACTTTTGATTATCTGGCTCCGGGAGGAGTTCCGCCGGGGTTTCCTGCATCGAACCAACAAGCAAACACTTCGATGCTGCCGGATCTCGACTATAATTCCAACGAGCTGTTGAATAATGGTTTCGATCTCGGAGACGAAGCTTACCTAAACGAGCTCAGCGACCTCATCCTCGGGTCCAACAAGTATCAGTTGTCTAACCAGGTACCTATATGATATACTACAATTCTATTCTAGTACTGATTTAGTGAACCGGTTTTATAAATTAATTTTCTTTCTCGTGGTATAACTATAGCAACAAGTTGGTGCTGGTACTGGTGCTGATGGCGTCGTCAACGATCCCGAATTCTCTTTCGGCTCGTTGTTCCCGGAAATCTACCCCTCCCTTGATGAACTCCTGAACTCCGACATCGACGAGTCCCTGGACGATAACGCTCCTTGGAATGAACAAGATGTTAACCAGGTTCAAAGTGCACTTGAAGAGCTGATCAACCCCAACACCGCTGCCGCCGCCGATGCAAATCCGTCTAACAAATCTGAAAACACTAACCAGGCAAAGCTCAATTAATACATATACAGATACATATACATATACAATTAATCACACTCTCATATTCATCTGTTGTAATGTATAGCAACAAAGCTCGGGAGACGAACAACTGATCGACCCTGACCTACTCGGCAACTTATTCCAAGTGAACGATGACGCTCCAGCTGCCGAAGATGATTCATCAAACGATCAGGATTCCGACGAAGAAGAGTTCCTGGCTTCCTTGTTCAACTTCAACCATCCGTTCGAGTGACACTGTTGTTTCGAACCATCAGAATCGAGTCATGAACCGGAAGTCGCTCCGGTAAACTAGCTAGCTGCTGGCATGCAGTTGAATTATATAGTATACAGTATAGTTTATGCATGTCCTATATATGATATATAGTTTTAAGTTTAAATAAATAAGAAACTTGGACTTGGGTTTCCAGTGTGTTTTATTTTGGTTATGTAATGTTATAAATATGTATGCTTGCAGTTGTGTTTTTATTTTGGTTGTGTAATATGGACTCTATGTGTATGCTGGGTTTAGATCTGAGCATTATCTTTATTATAAATAAATAAACTTGAATTTGCTATCTTGACTTGTTAAATTTATATGTTTATTTTTTTATTATTATTATCTAAATTAGTTTAATTTAGTTGCTTTATTCTTTTTAAAATATAATTTGATACAATATAGTACATCGTCTCTTTTCATTTATAAATCAAAATATGTTGAGTGTTTAACCGTGTCCAATCTCATGTTTTCTTGTGTATCGTATAATATTATTACACTTATGTTGTGAGTGAGAAAATATTTATATTTGTCAAATTTATTCAACAAATATTGTCAGATGAATTGTATATAAATTTATTATTATAACGTTTAATCATTAGGTAGTAACTTTTAATTTTGTTTTATTTAAATATTATATGAAAGAATAGAAAGATAAAATTATCATAAAAAATATTGTATTATGCACTTTAATAAAGATAATTTAATAATTTCTAACTGAATTAGTGTTTAGTTAGCTGATGACATTTAGTGTGATTTTGGATATGTATAATAGGTGCAACGGTATAGAGCCTCGAAAAATGAGGGCCCAAAATTAATGAAATTAATTAATTATTTATAAGGAAAAACAAAAGATTAGTTAGGACTTATAGTAAAATACATGAGAAAAATAAAATAATATTATAAATCGTATATTTTAAATCATATCATACTCATTTTTATTTAGAAGTCAGTTTATCACACTCAACAAAATAAATATTTATTTTCTAAAATTGAAGGTCTTATTTTAATAAATCGTAAATGGCCTACTAATCATTTGAGCCGCCCTTGATGACACCAAACTCAATCTAACTTTTATGCTATATTTTTTATGATTACAAACTTTTAAGGAGTATATATAGGATATTAGAATTGAGGTTTTTTGATGTTTGATAATTCTAATTGAGACAATGTTCGATTTTTTTTAAAATTTATGGTTCATGGATTCAAAGATTTTTTAAATGCAAATTTCAACCTTTATCTTGGTGGTATCGATTTCAAGAAAAATCATGAGCTAATAAAAAGAACATCCTAGAGGGAGTCTTGCCTAAAAATTTTCCTCTTTAAATGATAATGCATCATCATAATACTCATATTTCTTACTTTATATATGTTTATTTTTAGTATGATTATTAATATTTAATTTATTAATTGATCAATTCAGATCATATATTGTAGAAGTTTATTATAGGGACGATTATCTCAACCTAATTTATTTTATTTACGTCAGAATTTAAACTACTAATTTTACGTAAAAGATCAGGATAAAAGTTCTCCGCCCTTTTTCGGTGCCCCTACTTATGCCCCAACACTAAAAAACATTATAAAATTAAATTTCAAGCCCTAACCTTAAATTTTAAATCCTAAACCATATACTCTATACCCTAAAAATACATCATACCCTAAATTTCCTAAACCCTAATTACAATCCCTAACCTAAAACACTAAACCCTAAATATAATTTTAAAAGTGTGGGCATAAATAGAGACACTGAAAAGGGGTAGGGAATTTACATGCAAAAGATTTAGCCTATCATCCCAGTAATTGATGAACAAAAATCTTATGTCCCCTAACCATGCCCCCTTCTATGCCCCATATTAATAAACACTTAAAAATTAAATTTTAAACTCTAACCCTAATTTCCACATCCTAAATCCTAAACTCCACACCCTAAAAAATACACTATACTCCTAACTCCCTAAACTCTAATCATAACCCCTAATCTTAACCCTAAACTTTAAACCATAAATTTATTTTTTTAAAAATAAAAACACAAAAAATCATAGTTTGGGGCGGGGAATATCCATACGTAATTGATCTCTATATGATTATTGTGATTCAATGTATCACTAAATTTTTGCTATAATTTTTAGTGTAATAAACAGCCACAATCTCTCCCCATCTTTTGTTGGGCATTATTTCGAATTCCATAAATGAATGATAATAATGAGAGGGAAAAAAGCTTAATTAATGAGAAAGACTTTAGTACACGGCCATATAAACTAAAGTTTACACGGACTATATCAAAATATAAACCTTAATTAATCGGGTAAAAATTTTCTGCCCCGAACCATGCCACCTTGTATGCCTCACACTAAAAATCACTTAAAAAATAAATTCTAAATCCTAACCCTAATTTCCACATCCTAAACCCTAAACCCTAAAAAATACACTCTATCCATAATTTCTTAAACCTTAACCATAACCTCTAATCTTAAACTCTAAACTCTAAATCCTAAACCAACTATTTTAAAATGGGGCATAAAAAGAGACATGATTTCCATCCTAATTAATCACCATATTTTCTTTCTCTCCAAACTATGGCAATTCCTACATGAGCAATTTTCTCCTCTAAATCTTTCAATTTTGAAGAAAAAAAAACATAGCCGTTGCATGATTTTCTTCTATCCAATTATCCAAAGCTAATGCATGAACCATGCTAAATTCCACTATATATTAATCCAAATCATTGCTAGATTACATTCCAATAACAATATATTTCTATATCCTTAATTGAGTTTTCATTAGATTTTCATCACATTAATCTCAATGCCATGAATCCAGGTCGTTGTGCTGCATGTAGGTATCTAAGAAGAAAATGCCCTCCGGATTGCATTTTCTCTCCTCATTTCCCTCCCAATGTCCCTCAACGATTTGTTTCCGTCCACCGGATCTATGGCGCCAGCAACGTCGCAAAGCTCCTCCAGGTAAGATGTGTAGCCGATTTAACTACGTCCACTTTCGGTTTACATCGGTCTCGATATCGAAATTATATGTGTTTATATGTTCTAACTTTGATTATCATGTGTGTAGCAATTGCCGTCGCATTTGCGAGCTGAAGCGGCGGAGTCGTTGTGCTTGGAGGCACAATATCGGATCGAAGACCCCGTGTATGGATGTGTTGGGCTCGTATCATCGCTGCAGCAACAAATACAGGATACGGAGAAGCAACTGGCTAAGACTCGAGCTGAAATCGCCTTTCTAAAATCTCAGGCTCGACTTCCACATGCTGCTCTCGAAGGCAGTTTGTTGGACAACGCTGTCAATATTAACTTCTCCGATCATCAGAGCTTTCATGGTTGAATATTGAGTGGATAACACATTATTAGCAATAAAAGTGATTAAACATTATAAATTATATGCATATTGATCTATTAAATCACATAATAAATAGTAGATTTATTCATGAGTCAGATTGCAGTTCGATTTTAAAATAATTTAATAAATATGAACCTGATCAATATAAGCCCAACTATATTAGTCCGTTTTACTGTTTACAGCATTTGAAAATTTATTTTCTTAATTTTTTATGTTTTTAAGATTTTTTAAATTGTTTTTGATATAATTCAATAAGTTTTATTCAATGTCAATAATTCATTATATTGACTATTCTTAAAAATAAACAAAAGAAAAATTACACTCTTCCTATTTTTATTTTCTTATTGATAAAAAAAGAATGGAAGATAATTAACTAGCTTTTTGTGTAAGTCAAATTCCATGATTAATCCTTGTATTATGTATTAGTTTTGGATTTAGTCTCAATACGTTAATTTAGTTAAATTTAATCTGTGCACTTTTTAAATTTTAAAATTCCAATTCTGACTATCTTAATATACGAACAATACGACTAAAATATAAGAAATTAAAATATTGAGTTGAAGAACCAGAACTAAATTTTGGCTAATAACAAAACTTAACATTTTTCACAACAATTGTTTGAAAATTGTATTTTCAAAATTTAATAGGTATAAAAACCCAAAAAAAACTTATTAATTTAACTAAAAAATAATATCATACCCACCTATATTTGTCTAATGTCAATCTAACTCAAAATATGACAGCTCAAATTTTGTCCAAACTCACTTATGTTTGCAAATGATTAATTCAAGTCTGTTTTTACTCTCCCCATATTATTATTTTATTTTTAAAATTATATTTTTTATTTTCATATCTAATATTTTTATAAAACCGTTATTTTATTAAATCGATTTATTTCTTACTTTGTTATACATAAATAATTTGACATGTTTTTATTGACTATATTTATAGTATTATATATTATAAACTTAATTTTAAAGTGATATATATATATATATAATAGGCTCAAGATTCAAATGTTGAAACCCGACCAATATTATACATGGGCCTAAATTTTATGTCCATCCCTTTTTCTGGGCCTAATATTTGGTTCAACTCTTCTCAAATTTTGGATGAGTTAAACAAGTCTAGGCTAAACACGTCCAATTAACCCATTTCTAGTTTATAAATATCAAAATAATAAAACATTATAATTTACACTAACATTTATATATTTTACAATTAAATTGGGTTAAGATAGAGATGGCAAATTGATCCGAGAATCGAGATTCGAATCAATTTTATATGTTCCGAGATTTAATATCGACCCTAACAGGGTGATCCGAACTTGATCCGAAACTCGAAATAAACTGAATCGAATTGAAACTGACCCTTTTTTTCAACCGAACAAAATGGACTCAAACCGATTTTTCAACCGAACTGATTTCATCCGAACCGAAAGTAACCTGAACCGAAGACAACCCGAAGTAAAGAAAATATATTAGAAGAAATAATGAAAGATTTGATGTGACCCGACTGAAAAGTCAAATACATTGGCTTTATAAAGCCATATATGGGTTTAAAAAACTTATTCGGCCTGAAAACCCGACTGAAACATATCGATCTCCTATTGAACCGATCGTAACCCGACCCAAAATGAACCGGCCCGAAAATCAATCGAACCGATGTGACCCTATCCGGACTGATACTCAACCCAATTCAGTGTAGATCCGAATTAAAACCAAACCAGACCAGATTCGATCCGAATAGAATCGAAACCGAATGTAGACCCGAACTGAACCTAGCACGTACCGAACTCGATCCGAATTGCTCGTTTGCCACCTCTAGGTTAAGATCCACTCACACAATGTAGAACTTAAAACGTTTACGTAATTTTTAGATTGTTGGATTAACTGATTTTAATGGCTGAGATTAAAACTTTTAAATTAAGGTTAATTCACTTATTTTTTCTCTTTAAAAATCTTCTTATTACTTATTGTTAATCTTAGTCATAGTTTCATCGTTTTTAACTAATCCATCAATCTAAAAAACATGTAAAATTCTTTAATTTTATATTGTGTCAACAGATCCTAATCCACTTAAATCTAAACAATTTACACTAAAATATATTTAAATATAGAATAGAATTAAACTGCCTATCGAACTGGAATTCTCTACCTTATTTATCCCAGAAAAAATCGAACAGACCACACCACGCATGTACATGTCTAATTATAACTAATACCATCGATTTTGTTTCTCATTTTTACACAATGTTTCTTTTCTTTTCTTTTTCTAATTAATTAATATGAAATATCAAATAGGAATGGGTCAAATTAGGATTCAGTTAATATTTTAGACCATTTACACAAATATCTCAAAACTTGGGGGCTCGATAAATACGAACGTTATTTTCACCTTGCTATTTATTGACTCTCGAGCTTCACATTTAAGCTCGTTTCGTGAAAAATATCGCGAGGCTCTTTAACTAGGGTTTCGAGCTTTCGTTGATTGTTTCGTTCTGAAATCGCTGCTTCCGAAGGTAATTTCGTACTCTAATCATCGTTTTCTTGTTCAATTTCTATTCAAGTTTAATTTCCGGAGCTGTCTGATTTCTTTTCCATGAAAATGAAGGAAAATTTAGTTTTTATGATTTGTATTAGTATCTAAAAGGAGATTTTAGCACAGATCTATGATTTGTATAGGTTTATGGTAGATTTGGTTGCTGTTTGGTTTCGTTTTTCCCTTGATGTAGATCCAGTAGCTATAATTTTGTTTTTAGGTTTCCGGATAATTTGTTTTTATTTTCCTCTCAGAATGAATGCTTTCCATTTTCTTTTTTTATCGTGTGTTGAATTATCAAAATATATGAGAAATTCTCTTCTTTGGAGTCTGTTTTATGAAAATGACCTCAATGCTATATTTGTAATAGTCCGGAAGATCGCCTTGTCTTGTCGGTTATCTTTTGTTGATGCTGCTGCCTTGCTCTTTGTATTTTGATTCTGTTGGAATGTATTAGTGCTTCATAGGTTTCACTCTAGTTTTGACTTGTTCTTCCATAAGTTGCATGTGGGCGCGTACATGTATGTCTGTGTGTGTGAAATACTGATGGAAAGTTGTCACGTCTTCTCAGGCAACATGAGACCTATTTTCTGTGGAAACTTTGAGTACGATGCCCGTCAGTCTGATTTGGAAGGGCTCTTCAGAAAATTTGGGAGAGTCGAACGAGTAGATATGAAGTCTGGTAAGTATTCTTTCTCATTATCTACGTTGAGCATTATGAGCATGATTCCCTTGCTCCTTTTTTCCATTTTCTTTCGTGCTATTGGTGCAATTTAGCTGAATGTGTTGGTTGTAAAGGTATCAAAAGTATTTTGAGCTAAAATCGCAGTTTTCTTGTTGACCATGGCACAGTTAAAATCTATTCCACGTTATTTTTAGTTCCAATTATGTAAATGAAACCAAGCTGGTTTTTTGGTGCTGAACTTGAATTCCTCAAAAAATACTGCTTGACGAATTTTTAAAGTAAAATCATGGTACTGTATTAAAAAAGCTAGGTTAATTTGAATACTTACTGTAAGTACAACGCTCTTTAATTTTAAATGTCTGTAAAAAATTAAAATATGGAGCAAGTATGTATGCACATGTCGCGATGAGATAAAGTTCCTGCAGCAACGAGGAATGTCAAGTGTCCTACTTCCAGAGCATGAAGGTGTTGGTCCCTATCATGATGGCTGTGCAGCAGTATGACCTCATGATACACGATTCAGCAGCATCAATCATCCTTCGTTGAGTTTTACTGGGGGTCCAGGATGTTTAAGGAAAAAAAAAGTATTTTTGAAAAATAAGCCCCCATACTCAACATTTTCTTTGGCGCAGGATTTTCTTGGGATCTGATGGAGAAGCTCCTCAGAGTTCTGTTTCATGCATGTGACGAGCTTCCTCTTCTTGCTTTCAAGAAGAGTCACTCTAATCCGCAATGGCATCGATCATCCCTCATTTTCCTCGGGCATTTTTTCATTTCATTCCTCATGACCTTTTCCCAGCCCTCAAATTCAGACATGTTTCAAGGTAGAAACATTACTGACCTCATGGCAGAGGCTGCAGAAAATATGGAGAAGGCACACTAATTCCTTGACCTACCTGAGATCCATTTTTGGATTCTTGTTCCTTGACATCACTTAGTTCATCACTCAAGGTCTGTTACTACTTTCACTGGTCTTAGTTTATAGATTATAAGGAGCTTGCCAAAATTTTGTCCTAGGGCAGCATTTTAGGTGGCTTGTTTCTTGCCGAAGAGGAAATGCCAACTGATGGAAGATTCCTTTGGTGGGAGGATTCGTTGTAACTTAGTTAACCATTTCCACCATTGAGAAACTCCTAATGAATCCAATTTTTTCTGGTGTGTAGGATTTGCTTTCATCTATATGGAAGATGAGAGAGATGCTGAAGATGCCATCCGAGCACTTGATCGATCAGAATTTGGTCAAAAAGGACGTAGGCTTCGTGTTGAATGGACGAAGGTATTGATTTGGTATTGTTACTTTTGACAGAGTTCATTAAACTGTTTTTTTGTTTCCTTTCTCATCTTAGTAAATTCCTTTTTACTTTTGTGTTCTAGCATGAGCGTGGCATTAGAAGGCCTGAGGGTGGTGGGGGTGGTTCAAGAAGATCTGCATCCAATTCAAGACCTTCAAAGACTCTATTTGTCATCAATTTTGATCCATATCACACTCGGACAAGGGATTTGGAAAGGCACTTCGAGTCATATGGAAAGATAGTAAATGTAAGAATCAGAAGGAATTTTGCATTTGTACAATATGATTCCCAGGATGAAGCCACCAGAGCATTGGAGGCTACAAATATGAGGTAGAATGCCTACTTCCCAAGAAGAGTTGCCAATTATTTACTCTTTTATTTAAAAGGTATTCAGTAATTTTTATTATTTTGTTCCTGAACCATGGTCACTTATCTAATTGCAGCAAGCTTATGGATAGAGTTATTTCGGTAGAATATGCAGCTCGAGATGACGATGATCGCCGAAATGGGCATACTGAAACTCGTGGTAGGTCACCCGAGAGAGGTCGTGACAGAAGGCGGTCTCCAAGTCCTTACCGAAGAGAGAGGGGTAGCCCTGATTATGGCCGTGGCTCTAGTCGTAGTCCTTATAGGAAGGATAGGGGGAGCCCTGATTATGGTCATGGCCACAGTCCAAGTCACTATAAGAGAGATAGAAGTAGCCCTGAGTATGGCCAGATCACCAGCCGTAGTCCTCCCCGAAGAGAGAGGGCTGGCTCTGACCATGCTCGTGGCTCCAGCCGAAGTCCTTACAGGAAAGAGAAGGCTAGTCCTGAGAATATCCGTGGCTCTAGCCGCAGTCCTTATAGGAGAGAGAAGCGAAGTGCTGAAAAGGATGGTAGCCCGCATCACAGTCCATACAGAAGAGAAAGGCCCACTTCCGACAATGGTCGTGGAGCAGACCATAGCCCATATGGAAGGGAGAGAGCTAGCCCAGAGAATGGCCGTGGTCCCAGCCCAAGTTCTATGCCAGAAAGAAGGGCCAGCCCCTATGGCGGTGAAGCTGAAAGTCCAGCCAACGAGAGATATCGCAGGTCCGTATCATCACGATCTATAAGTTTAGCTTTATCTTGTATGGTTCCTGCTTTAGAGATTTGGTTTCACCTTTATATTTTTGCCATTTGAACTGCAGTCAGTCACCGGCGGCAGAGGAGTGATTAGAAGACCTTTGTCTTTGTGGCGAAACTCAGCTGGAAGCATTGTTGTTTGCTTTTCTTTGGTGATAAAACCGTTTATGCAAGTACATTTAGAGCTGGATTCTGACCTTTGGCTGTAGTGCATAGTTTTAAAAGGCTAGATTTTCTGTCTAGTTTAGGTGCAATGGTGGATATATCCTGTTTTATTTCGAACTCGAAACTCATTTCATTTCATCAGCTTGACTCCTTTTATGCTTGATTTCATTTGCATTAGCTGTCCTCTCTATCTTGTTTTTTTCTTCTAAATTGTCTAGACCGTACTCACCCCTTTAATTGCCTCCGAGCTCCAATTTGGATCGGGTCTAGACTCAACACTATTACACCAAGCAAACATGCATTTGCTTCCCAAATGACATGGACCTATATTGCAGCGGATGGAAATTTTCTACCTTTTTCGGTGTTCTTTCTTATACCTCACACACTCAAAATTAGGTTTTAGGTTATGGGTTATGGTTATGGTTTAGAAAATTTAAGATATGGTGTATTTTTTAGAACTTAGCTGTTTAAGATTTAAAGTCAGGGTTTGGAATTTAATTTTGTTGTGTTTTTTTAGTGTTGGGGGCATAAGTAGGGGCACTAAAAAGGAGCAAAATTTTTTTATCCTATTGCAGCACCATCGAAGGGAAGGTGGTGTGGTCTTAATCAAGCTGAAGATGGGATAAAGATCTTTTGCCCCGGTTTTTCTTGATGCCTATACTTATACCCTAAAAATATTCCCTATCTTAAGCCTTAACTATAAATTTTAACATAAAACCTTAAATTTTAAACTTAATTTTGAGCGTGGCATAAGTAATGGTACCCATGAAGATAGCTCTTGAGGATTTTCATATGTGCCAATGGGCCGCTCGTTTCTCCACTGGATGCACAAGCCATTAGCCAGCCATTGGAATCTGTATCAGATCACCACACCAACCGCATCTTCTGTTCCAAAAAGGGAAAAAAGAGAAAGAAAAGGAAGAGAGATCTTCTTCTGAAGTGGATATAAATGGAATTGTCGGATTTGGTCCATTTTTATTTTTGCATCAATCGAGTGCAAGGCTGAAACCCTGAAATGGCAGCACTGAATAGTGGTGGTGGCGAAGTGCGTGTACGGAAGTGCAGAGATGAGAAAGCTTTGTGAGACAGGCAGAGAGCAATAGCATATCTATGCTAATTCTGCAAAGGTACACATGTTGCATTAATGGAAACACTTGAGAAAAATACTTGTCGATTGTCTCTCAATGCTCTGCTCTCCTTTCCTCCTTTGTCGCTTTTGAATGTGTATATGTATATCAGGATTGAGTACTGTAAAAATTTGTAAGTTTTGTACTGGTTTAAGATTATTGGAGTGTATATTGATAATTGAGATTAAAAAGTTGAAAATTGTGCCATTTTTATGTGAAAACAAGAAGTGGATGATCTTAGTTATCAACATTTATCCAATGATTCTCATTCTGTTCAAAACTTTTTGATTTTTTTTAAAATCGAATTTTGTTAGTTTTATTAAACGATGATATATTTAAAACTACAATAAAGGTTTACAACCTAATAAACAAAGACAATTAATCCTGACATATTTTCAGTAAATAAAATTAGTGTCTCGATATTATAACAAGACCATACAAGATAAAGGTAAAAACTCAACCCAAAGACTCGAAACAAAATATAGATACAAACATCACCAAAGATCGACAATATAAAAAGGTAAAACTATCAACAAACAACATAAAAATGCATATTACAATAAGACACGTTGACAACACAATCTTTACCACAACTCAATCGCAAACAAGAAACAGTGATAGTGATCTCATATCAAAATTTAGTTTGAGGGTTAGAAAAAGAGAGATCAACAGGATAAACAAAATAACACTATCTTAAATAATTGTGGCGACGTCGAATCCAACCCTGATATAAAATCAAATAAAAAAATGGTCAAATGACCAATAAAGAAAAGAAAAATGTGCCAAAAGACATGAAAATGTACTAAAAGATAGAGTAAACCGTGTCACACGAACAGAATTATTTGTTAACAATTAAAAAAAATGATGACAAATATAAGAATAAAAGAAACGATAAATCTTAGCGGTTAACGACCAGTATCAAAACTGTTATATCGTCGGTAATTAAAGACTAAAAATGAACAAAAAAAAAAAGACACTGTTATTTATTATAACTCTTTGATTTTTACCTTACACTGTTATTATATATATATATATTATCTAAGTCTTATATTTACCTAAATCACCCTTTGAGTACTTATTTTGACAAGTCAAGAGATCAAGAAAAACAATGATAAATTGAAAATAAAAAATCACAGAATCAATGAATATTTTGCTTGATAGAGATATTGCATGCATTACCAAAACAAACAAAATTCCTAGAAAACGATAAATACAATATGAACGTGACATCCTTCGTGTCACCTTTTGCTTTTTAAAAATCAGAGCACAGGATGAAAACTCCATCATCACCATGGCTAGTGCTTTTACATTACCTTTCACAATTGGGAGTAGCTCCAAAATATTTTAAAAGTTTCCAATTCGATACTTTAATTAAACTCGAATTCGAATTCAATATTTTTAAAGTTAATTTTTGAGGCGCAAATTTAACAAAAACAGCGGCAACGCGACTTTGTCAGAGCTGTTCAGCAATACTTCAGCGTTCACGTACGAAACGGTCGTTTTTGCAGCAATACTGGACGAACCCTTAGTAAACTAATTTTTGGATAGGTGCTTTTTCTTGATTTTCAAAGATGCTTTACTTTCACATTTGCACAAAATCTTTAAAAGTTGTAATATTTGGTTGATATTCTTCCAACTAACCGAAGGTTGGAAAAAGGAAGAAACAATTCAAACCCTAATTCTTAATTTAATAAAGAATAAGTAACAGTGAAGGGTGTGTCTCATGTTGCGAGTAGAGGCGGCAGGCAGGGACAGATGCAAAACTTTATGTTATAGGGCAAATTTACAATAAAGTGATTCTTTCAATTGAAATTATTCGATTTACAATATCAAGACTTAAATTATTAATTTTTTAAAAAGATTTAACATATCATCTTATTAGATAATTTAATTGTTGATATAATTGTGATGTATTTAATTAATGGATTCTATATGGTGAATTGATGGCGTGAATGCATTAAAAGTAATTTAACATACCACACTTTCCAAAAGAAATAGGAACTCGAATTGATGCCGTTTTAAAGGATTTTCCACACGTTTTCCAATAACGACGGCGTCGTCTCATCGTAGTGGGTTTTTGGTCCCAAACCGAGGGCTCAAAGGCCTAATTATATTCTAATTATATTCTTTTAATTTTTTAACTACGAGTAATTTGTCAGAATTCGACTCGAATTCTCGACCTTAATTAAAGAATTTAGTACCTCATCTTATTAGACTAACTGACAATTGATATATTTTTTTTAAATTTTTAATATGCTTTGTTTATCCATTTAATTGTTCGATTAGAAAAACTAGAAAATTTTACCATCAAACATTTAACATTGTTAAATTTCTACAAATCCTTTAGATTTCCCTCCTAAAGTCTTGCTCTAATTTATCTTCGAAAGTGTCATATCCAATGGTGACTTACTGTTGTTGTATGAATTTTTTTCGTTTGTTGTATATGTTCATTTATTTTTATGACACAATTTTCGTCTATTTTTATAATAATTTAACGTTAGTGTTATTATCACGCTCTAATCAGAGAAGTCAATAGTCTAATACAATTAGATCTCTTTTTATAATAATTTGTCAATACAATTAAAATCATTAGTAGAATAATTTGTAAGATTAATTTTCTTAATCTCAACTCACACACTAATAGTATCTAGTTGGAAAAGACAAAAAAATCATATTGATTGTTGATTTTTTTTATAAAAAATAAATAGCATATTCAAGTGAAAGTTCAATATTTTCTTTATTCAAAAGTTTTCTTGATGAATTTGATCTTCAAGATTATATTTATGATTTAGATGTGTTGCATTTTTTCTTATTCTTAATAAAATTTAACCTTCCTCAAAAAATATTATTAAATTTAAAAAAAATTAAATTCAAAATTTTATTAACTAGAAGTCGAGATTTATCACACTCAATACTAAGATAAACCAACCAACTAGTAGTTGATCTAGTAGGACAAGACACTAGATCCTTCAAGTAAGATCAGTAGTTCGAATTTTGAGGTTGGGATCATCGTCCCGTAATAGATCTTTAAGTATCCTATTCGAATCATCCGGTAAGTGAATTGAATACCGACGAATAAATTAAAAAAATACCAAGATAAAACCAACCCCACTCATGTGTGGAACAGTAACTGCCAACCACTTTGGCAAAGTGACCAATGTTGTTTGGTTTACAGGATCTTTGTAGTGCAAAAACCAGGACCTCCTCCAACATAAATCTGACTTTGACTTTGCTTCATTTTGCCAAACATTGGAGGCAAGACAACCTAAAATGGGTTCCAAGTACATGCCCCCATTGCCTTGTCCTTTGCCCTACACAACACCAACATTAATAAAACAATAAACTCAACTGTCGATTATTCGAGCAATCGTGTTCGAACGATTAAATCCATCCCCTCGATGTAATTACAATATAGTGTATGCACGTCCGTTTTGCAAAATCACCTATTCAATCGTGTCACGTGAAGAAAGATTTAGGGTTAAAAATAATTTTACGAGAAAATATCTCTTGGGTCGAGCAGTAAAATTGATTTTGTGGTGAATTTTAATTCATGTTTAGATATTCAACCTGATTCGAATTTGAATATGGTATAATCTATATATGATTATCAAACATCGAGTCTCGATCGAACATAAAAAAAGTCATTAATCTAGAATTTTAGATGATAAAAAAATTGGAAAATAAAAAATTCACACAAAACCCACTATAAAACAAGAAACTCAACTATGAGTTCTCTCTATTCAGAAATGGCTCAAGGGATTCATGGACTGTAGATTATTCGAGCAATCGTGTTCGAACGATTAAATCCATCCCCTCGATGTAATAAATATGTATGTCCGTTTTGCAAAATCACCTATTTAAATTTATCGTGTCACGTGAAAAAAGATTTAGGATTAAAATGATTTTACGAGAAAATATATCTTGGGTCGAGTAGTAAAATTGACTTTGTGGTGAATTTTGATTAATGTTTAGATATTTAACCTGACTCGAATTTGAATATGGTATAATCTATATGTGATTATCAAACATCGAGTCTCGATCGAACATAAAAATTTTTATTAATCTAGAATTTTAGATGAGAAAAAAAAAAGGTGGAAAATCCAAAATTCACAAAAAAACCCACTATAAAACCCCTTTAGTCCCACATACCAAAAACCTCCCTAACACAATCTCTCTCGCTTGATCCCTCCTAGCATTTTCATATACAGCAAGATGTGCATGTTCACATCCTCCGGCGAATGTGATTCCGACGTCCCGATTGAAGACTCGGAAGCGATGTCGAATATTTACGAACCATTCATCGAACCGAAGTGTTACTCAATGATCCAGACCGAGAAGACAGACAGGGCCATTTCTGTTCCTCTTGCAATCAAGGAAGCCATTGCCATAGCCAATATTGCTGCCCCTATGATACTAACCGGGATCATGTTATATTCCCGGTCATTGATTTCCATGCTTTTCCTCGGCCGCCTCGGCGAGCTTGCCTTGGCAGGCGGTTCGCTCGCCATTGGCTTTGCTAACATCACTGGCTATTCCATTCTCTCTGGTCTTGCCATGGGAATGGAATCGATTTGCGGACAAGCGTTCGGTGCCAAACGATACACCGTTCTCGGAATCACGTTGCAACGGACCGTGCTTTTGCTTCTCGTTTCTTCGGTACCGATTTCTCTACTGTGGATCAACATGAGGAAAATATTGATACTTTGTGGCCAAGATGAAACTATAGCCAATGAAGCACAATGGTATCTTGTTTATTCTCTGCCTGATCTTTTAGCCCAAGCATTTTTGCACCCGATTCGAATATATCTTCGAACACAATCGATTACTCTCCCGTTGACATGTTGTGCCATTTTATCAATTCTTCTGCACATACCAATCAATTATCTTCTAGTATCATATCTTAAATTAGGCCTCAAAGGAGTTGCTCTTAGTGGTGTGTGGACAAATTTCAATCTTGTGGCCACATTGATAATCTACATTCTCTACTTTGGTGTCCACAAAAAGACATGGGGAGGGCTCTCGGTCGAGTGCTTCAAAGAGTGGAAATCCCTGCTGAATTTGGCCATTCCGAGCTGCATTTCGGTTTGCCTCGAATGGTGGTGGTACGAGATCATGATCCTCCTATGCGGCTTACTCTTGAACCCGAGAGCCACCGTTGCTTCGATGGGGATTTTGATTCAAACAACGGCGTTGATCTACATATTCCCATCATCTCTAAGCTTCAGTGTCTCGACAAGAGTTGGGAACGAGCTCGGTGCAAACCAGCCTAAAAAGGCGAAGCTCGCCGCCTTCGTAGGTCTTTACTCTGCCTTCATGTTGGGCTTATCAGCACTTGTTTTTGCCATAATGGTTAGAAATGTATGGGCTAGCATGTTCACATGTGACAAGGAGATCATTGCATTAACGTCCCTCGTTCTGCCTATAATCGGGTTATGCGAGCTCGGGAACTGCCCGCAAACGACCGGATGTGGTGTTCTAAGAGGCACGGCTCGGCCGAAAGAAGGTGCTAACATAAACCTCGGTTGCTTTTACCTCGTCGGTATGCCGGTTGCAGTATGGCTTGCCTTTTTTGCCGGATATGATTTCAAGGGACTATGGCTCGGAATGTTGGCAGCTCAAGTCTCGTGTATGCTTACCATGTTATTGGTTCTAATCAGAACGGACTGGGATTTCGAGGCCGAAAGAGCTAAGAAGCTGACCGGAGCTCAGCAAGTCGCCGGTGACAGCAAAGAGAATCCAAGCCAAGCAGAAATTATGGAGGAATCGTTTTCTTTATTAGTAGGTGATTTGGATCATTATTACCTCGTTTGATCTTTTTTTTTTCCAATTTTTAAATTTTACCTTGTATAGCTTAAGAAAAGGGTTAGGATCCAATTTCATTATTTTTGAATTTTTCGGTATACTAATCAATGATCAAATATCATTAATTAAGCATATTCTTCGTGCCAGCAAAGTCTCGAGTTTGATATTACTTAAGCAAGTCTCGAGTTTGAGGCATCGTGCATGCAGAAAATCTTCATCAGAAAATTAATCCATTAAAACCAAATGTGTAATGCAAACCGGTTCAGATTATTCAGGTTAATTAAGGGAAAGTTGCAATTACACTATGATTAGAGCATGATTTTAGGTTTAATTACTTCCTTCAACTAACCCTATAAACCATTCTAGGAAAATTTCTCAACGTAATAAATGCTTAAAATAATGGCATTTACATATACAATAATTAGTTATCTTTTTATTTTTTAAATTATCCTCGTATTTTACCGAAATTAAAAGATCGGTTCATTTGCTTGAAAACATATGAATTCAAATTTAAAAAATTATTTAACACATATGTTGTATAAGTCTTTTTATTTTAGGGTTTTGGATATTAAGAAAATTGAGTATATTTGATTCTAATCTATTAATACTTTAAATAAATTTATTAATTTTAATTTCTGTTTTTTAAAAAATAATTTTAATTATTAATTGAGTCCTTAAAATTTTTAATATTTTTAAAAAATTAATAGTGTTCAGCGGTGTTCATCGTTAGTGGTGTTTAGCAATGTTTATCGCTCATTATAATTTTTTTTTAATTTTTAAAGAGTAAATATGCATATTTGTTTAATGTTTTTACATTATTTGTGTAAAAAAAACTATCTAAATTGATCGTTTATGCATAAAAAATGTTGAATTGTTAATTTTATGCAAATAAAATGTTGAGTGGAGTGGTAAATGGATTAAAATATTGACATTATAATGAATTTTCGATTAATGAGTCCAATAATTATAAAAATAATAGTATTAATTTGTTTATTGACCCCAGAAATGGAAAATTCTTCACGAGACCTTAAAATTTGTGTCATATTAATACAGTAAGCATGGGAAAATTGTCGTGACACCAACGAATCCAACCTCGGAAAAACCTCAGAAAAATGAAAAGACAAAACATCAATTATATTGGTTATATTAGAGAATAATTATATTAAATGCTAAAACCTTAAATTTGTCAACGAGTTACACTGGCACCACGTATTCCTCCCCTTTTGTGACGGCCGCCACCTCGTTGCAGCTGTCCATGACAATATTAATATAAATTAATAACATGTAAGCAGTTTAATATTGCTTAAGTAAATTTCGAGTTAAATATATTGTGCGTGTAAAAAGTTCTCGCTAAAAAACTTACGCATTTAAATCAGGTGTGCAATGCGGGTCGGTCCAGATTATTCAAGGCAAAATCTTAAGAAACCGACAGGACAACAAAAAATAACCTACTAATACAATAGTCTTTAACTTTGTTTTTAAAATCTCAAGAGTTAATTATACCACTTGTTAGGTTGTCACCATGACCCTTATTTTAAATTAGTTTTCAAATTTTTAAAAGTTTTAATTTTGTTCTCAAACTATGACTCTTATTTTAAATTGACCCCTCAAACTTTTGAATATTTTAATTTTATCCCCAGACTATGTCACTTATTCTAACCGGTCCTTAAACTTTTGAACGTTCTAATTTCATCCTCAAATTATCAATACATGTTAATCACACCTCATGTTAATAAAACTGTTATAAAATCGTTTATTGTCATGTAAACATCAATGTATATTATGTAATAATATGACGTGCCATAAACAATACTTTAAGGATGAAACTTGAATGTTCAAAATTTTGGAATGAAATTGAAATATTCAAAAAATTTATAGACTAATTTAAAATAAAATTGTAATCCGAAAACGTGTGGTTCAATTAACTCAAATTTTAAAAGGAAATACATTATTAATGGAATAATTATCTAAAATTAAGGGATGTTCTATACTCCATTGACTATGGAGTTAAGGAAAATACAAATCAAACTCAATGATACACTCAATAAGGTGGGGGTAAGGGAGGGATTGTTCGAGATCGATCTTGAGATCTAATATGAACCACAATTAAAGCTATGTCTTTTATCGATATATCATTTCACTCATCCAACGATCTACAAAACGTGCAAAATTATGAGTTTTATATACCATTTCACTCCTCTAACGGTCTAAAAAACGTGTAAAACTTAAAGAGTTTTATATTGTGTAAACAGATCATATCTCATATGAGTTAGGATCAACTTACACAATGTAAAACTCTTTAATTTTTACACGTTTTCTGGATCGTTAGATGGGAGGAATGAATGACTCAGATTAACTTCTTACCCTTTTTTTCAAGTGATAATCTTCACATCTTTACTGTTTATCTTATACATTCGTTTCACTCATCTAACGGTCTAAAAAACATGTAAAACTTAAAGAGTTTTACATTGTGTAAACGGATCCTATCTCATATAAGTTAGGATCAACTTACACAAGGTAAAACTCTTTTAAGTTTTACACGTTTTCTGGATCGTTAGATGAGAGGAATGGATGACTCAGATTAACTCCTTACTCTCTTTTTTCAAGTGATAATCTTCATATATTTACTGTTAATCTTATCAATTCGTTTCACTCATCCAGCGGTCTAAAAAACGTGTAAAACTTAAAGAGTTTTACATTGTGTAAACGGATCCTATCTCATATGAGTTAGGATCAACTTACACAATGTAAAACTTTTAAATTTTACACGTTTTCTGGATCGTTAGATGGGAGGAATGGATGACTCAGATTAACTTCTTACTCTCTTTTTTCCAAGTGATAATCTTCATATATTTACTGTTAATCTTATTCATTCGTTTTACTCATCCAACGATCCAAAAAATATGTAAAACTTAAAGAGTTTTACATTGTGTAAACGGATACTATATATATATATATGGGAGCCTGAAAATGGGATAATCTTTGACGTGTTAACCAAATGAACATAATTTGCTTATGCAGAGTGGAACTTGCACAATCCTTAATCCTAATGCAATCCAACTAATTAAGTGATATTCAAAGCCAACAAACTAAATAATATATATATATTAGGGTTGGGACCATGCCATGAGATCCAAAGCCTTGGAATTTGGAGATCTCCCTGTTGATTTTGGTACTTGAAAGATTTTATGCCATTATTATTCCTTAAATTTCTTTGGACTGTATACGGAAATTAAGGATTCCATTTGACAAAATGCCTCTAAACTAATTTTTTATAGCTTTTTGTGAACTTATTTTATTAATCAAAATTAAATATTTTCCATAAACAAATACTTTTTGACCAAAATTAATTAGTACTACTAACAGCCTAGCAATGGTTATAATTAAAGAATGTCAAAGATTTGTATTGTAACATTGTAAATGAAGCAAACTAGATTGGAATGATCATTTTGGTAATAAATTTGTGATACTCGATTCAAAATAATTGGTCGAATATAGATTTGACAAAGCGTAATTTGTCATTACTAGTGTAAGACTCGAATAGAAATCCTCTACCCCTTTTGGTGCCCCTATTTATGCCCTATACTAAAAATTAAGTTTAGGGTTTAAGTGGGGGACAGAGTCAGGATTTGGGGTTGGGGGCAAACTATAAATGTTTGAAAGTGAGGGGCAAATTCATAAATAAACTAATTTAAAAAAAATAGGGGGACAAAAGTGAAAAAAAAATTGGGGGTGGGGGCGAGTGTATTTTTTAGGTTATGGTTTAGAGAATTTGGGGTAGAGTGTATTTTTAGGGTATAAAGTTTAGAAATTAAGGTTAGTACTTATAATTTAATTTTTAGTATTTTTAGTGTTAGGAAATAAAAAAAAACACAGCAGAGGACTTTTGTCCATAAGATTCGTTCCGCATGGCTACATGAAACTTCATATATTTTCTTATCGTTACACTTTTTTTTAGCACAAGCCTAGTTATATATAAGCATAATCCTAGCCAAGGCGGATCTTGGTAGAACAACATAAGGGGGCCTAATTAAAATTTTAAAAAATTGAGCTAAAGTTTTTCGAAAAATTGAGACTTAATAAGAATTTTTTAAAAAACTAAAAGGGGACTTAATTAAAAATATTCAAAGAAATTAATACTTAATAAGAAATTTAAATTTTTTGAAAAGGCCAAATTAAAATATTTAAAAACTTTGAGGAGCTAAATGGTAATTATACCAAATCTTGGGGGAGCCAGAAGATGTGAATGATTTATATACTTATGTATATGAAACTTTGCAGAATTGTTTAGCAATGATCATATGTACCCGGGTGACTGAGCAACATAAATATATATATATATATACACACACACACACACACGTAGTTCGAGTGATGAGGAATTCGATAAATTTTTTAAATAAAAATTTAAGTTCAAAATCTATCGAATATCACCCAGTCATTAACGCTAGATATTATACAAATTTTATTATATCAAGATTCAAGTTTCTTGATTAATACAATATTATGATTTGCAGAAGCTGTTACCTCTTTAGAATTGCCAAGCATCAAATCTGTGGGAAGTAAAATACTGGTGGAAACTGTTGGGAGCCTCGAAGTGTATAGTCCTTGATTAAAATGCTATAAACAATTATAATATCAGACAAGATTCACCACCGGACATATATGCAGGCTGAGATTCCAGATCGACAGTCGGCAAATATGATTTTATTGATAAGATTGAATCATACAATAATAATTTAAATCGAGTATTTCATTAAAAATATCTATAATTTTAAAAAGACGAAAAGAGTACACCACAACTAGGTAAAACAACCAGTAATATTCCTACTCTGCAAACAAGATCGCCTAAAGCCCTAAACACTTGAAATACATTGCGCCTATACCAGGGACGGAGTTAGGATTTGAAGTTGGGGGGGGGCAAAACATAAATTTTGAAAGGTGGGAGGGGCAAATTCACAATTATCCCAATTTTTTCCAAAAAAATATAAAAAATTAAAGGGTAAAAAATGTTTTTTCCCCTACCGGGGGGGGGGCCACAGCCCCTCCCACTGGAGCTGTGGCTCCATCACTGGCCTATACCGACCCGAAACCTACTTTTACCGAGCATTAAACATCCCTTGTCGAGACATATCTTACTTTGCTAGATGAACCGTCGTTCCATTTTGATCTCTCGTCACATACGTAAACTGCACCAAAAAAATTGCTCGGATCTAGCCATTTATCTTATTGAAAGTTCCACCAGTGTTTAAAGTAATACTACACCAGATATGATATATAGCGGCACTTTTGGTGGCGCTTTAAAGAAAAACGCCGCGAATATTGTGTTTATCACGGCGTTTACAATTCAAACGCCACAAATTGACAACTTTAGCGGCGTTTTTCTTTAGCTATAGGACTAAAAAACGCCGCTAAAGACCTATTTTGTTGTAGTGTAATTAATCGTATGTATTATTATTAACTATGGATTCATCTCTCTTCTTGATCTTGTGAAATCTATTGAATAGTTTTGGTGAAAAAGAGAGTGTTGTTCTCCCTAAAAGACTCGAATTTAAATATTTTATTTGCATAATATATGTGCACGTTTTCAAATGATTAAGAATAAAAAATAGATGATGGAGCAAATCTTTATGGAGATCATGGCTCTACAGCCTCACTCAAAGGCAAAATTTAATTGTCAAAGGACAAACATATGATATATGATCCAAGTATTACACATTTTTTGTTACATGGTCTAAATTTACATATTTCTAACTTATTTTATGACTGTTTAAATAAAATATAAGAAATTTATATCTTAAGAAATTATCGACAATTTTTCAAAAACTTGAGGGGACAAGACTCTTCTTCGACTCCAGATATTTTTTAAATTTCATACATTTGATTTTAATTTTTTTTAATTTTATGAATTGGTCCTTAATTTTTTTTAATCTTTATGAACTGTATCCACCTTGAAATTTTAAAATTTTATGCGTGTTTACTCTAAAAAATATTTCTAGATCCGTAGTTGTTCGACTCTACTTATGTTCTGCAATTGCTAAATTCAATGTCAGCGACTGAGCTGATTAAACCAGTACTTTTTTATTTAACTGACTTGATCCAATTCTAAAAATACTAGATTTGATCAGAAAAATATAGTAATTTAATTAGCTAGCAAGCAAGTACACCCAACATTCTAAACCAACTTGGCTTGGGTTAATGAGCCTGTAACCTGGTATTCACATGCTTTTTATGCAGCAGCAAGATGCATTTTTAGGGTTTAAATTTACGGTTTAGGGTTAAAGTTTAAAGTTAAGATTAGAGTTTAAAATTTGATTTTTAGTGTTGGGGCATAGAAAAAGGCAGCAAATTTTTGACCATGTAAAAATATAATAATAATAGAACCCAACGAGTGGCTCAGTAAAAAAAAAAATATGTTATTTCTAGTAGACTCGCATTGAAGCACATGTGTGTTATCAAAAGCTTAAAAAATATGAACAAAAACTATACGTTTTCAACTTTACTCAAGTATGTCTGTCGTGATTGTCCGTTAAAAAGTTTTTGTTAGCCAATAAAAACATGACATGTGGCAATATTAAACATTATTTTTAAAAAATAATCAAAAATTTAAAATACCCTAAAATTTTAAAATAGTCCACAAATCCTTAAACCCCTTAATCCGACCGCTACCATCTGAATTGATCGCGTTACCGACGACGGACGGAAGCCCCTCCCCTCGTCGAATGACCCACACACTGTTCATTATTTGTTATGTTGCCATTAGTCGCGATTTATTCGAATGAACAATTCGACGATTCTGACGTTTCGCATGGCGTCAGTCGATTTCTAGCGACAAAGTGGTGGGGTAAATGGTCGTGATGGTCCTGCGACAGATGTGGTGGGCGGCGACGTGACAATCAGCGGTGAAATCAGGTTAAATTGGCATGGTTTTGGGTGTTAGAGATTTCAAAATTTTAAGTAAAATTTTAGAATTTCAAGAAGCTGACACGTGTCACTTAACGGTAAAAATTAACAGACGTTGACGGTGAGTACCTATTTGAGTAACGTTGAAAACGTTAGGCACCTGGTTGACCCAAAAAATACTTTAGACACCTATCTAAAAAATGGTATAGTTTAGCACTTATTTGCCACTTAAGCCAAAATATAATGACATACAAAATAGTCTTATAAATCAAATTTAATATTAAAAAAATATTCCATGCATTAGAAGGGAAAAACTTGTTTTTCATATGTGGATCTAATTTAGGGTTTAAAAATTTATTTTAAGCTTTAGTTATTTGTATTTTAGGATTAGAGTTATAATTTAGATTCTATAGTTTAAGGATATAGTTTAGAATTTAGTGTTTTAAGGTTAGATATTTAGATTCTTAACTTTTTATAGTTTTTTTTTCATGAGTATCGTCGTTTGATTTATTTTAGTTTCATATAAAAATCTTTTTATGTTATGATTCATTCTTTTTGCACATCTTGTTGTGTCTGTTTGTCTGTCTCTATAATTTTAAAAATGAAATCCGAAAAATAAAATTCAACGAACATAAATGAAGAAACAAGTACAGATGGCAATGTGGACGTATGAACAAATTCGAGTAATCCATCGTCAAAACTACATGATCGTACATGTTCAAACAAAGGGAATAAAGTAAGAAGAAAATGCAAGTTAGAGAAAGGCCTTTCTCTAAGAAAATCATTATATTGGGTGCATTGGAATGACACATCGTACTCCCAAGATAAGGACACAAGTTTAAACCTTTGAAACGATATTATTGAGAGAGGCAGCTTCGCACCCCAAACATGAACCATAAGATGAACATGCATATTTCTAAAAAATAATTAATTGAATTATAATCGATTTGTTTTACCAACAAAATTTAGATGATTTAAGGCGTGGTGTTCTTGTATGTAGCAGAGAGTGGGCAGCATGACGAATGCTGAATGCATGCATGCAACATGCAAATATATCTACACCAAAGAAAATACAAAGAAATTTAAATAGAAAATGTGATATGTTTAGCATGAGCCATGCATGCAAGCCATACCTCTTAATTATATTTAGCATGAGCCATGCATGCAAGCCATACATATGGATGGACCCAGATGGGGGTTGCAAGGGACAGACCCCTCCATAAAAGTTTAAAATTCATATATGATTCAAAAAAAATTTACTAAAAATTTTATAAGTTCGCCCCTTTAAAATATAGGTTCGCCCTCCTAACATAAAATTTTATGTATGTCCTTGGGCTCATACATGTTTAGCATGAGCCATGCATGCAAGCCATACCTCTCTTAATTATGTTTTAAGCTTTGAAATAGTTTGTAGTCTTTTTTTTTTCCAGAGTTTTCCTTTTACTTTTGAATTATTATTTGATACACTTTCAATGTAAAAACAATTACAAGCATGCGTATTTTTAACTTAAAAATCTAAATATCTAACCATAAACTTTAAATTCTGAATCTTATAACCTACACCCTTAAACCCCTAAACCCTAAAATATAGAATAAATTTATTCCACCCAGGGGCAGAGCCATTGTAGAGCCCGTGGGAGCCATGACTCCCCCTAAATTTTGGTAAACCAATTTTTAAGCCCTTTAAAATTTTTAATTTACCTCCTACAAAAATTTTAAATATGTTATTATATTTCAAAAAAATGAAAATTTTCAATTAGATCTTCTCTTAAAATTTTTAAAATTTTCAATTAAATCTCAAAATTTTTAAAAAATTTAAATTAAACGTCTAACTTTTTGAAAATTTTAAATAAATCCCCTCAACATTGGTTTCCAAGATCCGCCCCTGATTTTACCACCGGTGTATAGAGTAATAATCTTTACTTTTAAATGTGCAGAGAATAAAAAAGAAATGTGAAAGGACAAAATCCATAATCTTTTTGAATGTTGAATATGAGTGTTGAATCACTTTCTTGGAACGTTGGGAAATACAAGGACAAGTGCCTGTGCTATATTTGTTTTTTTGCTCATTAGTTGAACTTTGATTTTCATACAGAAGGTGAGAATCTACTTATACAGTGTAAAACTCTTTAAGTTTTGCACGTTTTTTTGGATCGTTAGATGAAGAAAATGAATGGCTGAGATTAACTCTTTACTTTTTTTCCTAAGTGATAATATTTACATATTTTATTGTTAATTTCAGCCATCTGTTTCACTTATCCAACGATCCAAAAAGCGTGGATAGGGTCATTTCACAGAACGGACCACCGCCATAAGGTAGCAGATAATGGAATGTTAGAGAGGAGGATAATGGCAACAGCAAAGATGGTGGTGCCCTCTCATGGCGACAGGCGACTAAGGAAACCAAAGCAATAGGGTGAAAATGGTGATGAATCATGGGCCATGGTTTTAGGCAACCCACCACCCGGGCAGCATCTTTGCTCTCTGCCCTCTGCTCATTCAATTCTCAGACAGCTCGGATCTTTGAGTAGTATTCGAATTCAATTTGATAATTATTTAATTATCGATATTCGACTTATTAACTAACTAATCTAGATCGGATCTTTGAGTAGTATTCGAATTCAGTTCTCACACGTGACGAATCCATGTGTAGTGAAGAGTGACCAAGTACTAACTCTGAAATATAAGATTCTTGTAGTTGATTATTCATTTAATTGATTGTATGCTCATTAAAATCTGATTTTTTTATGTTAGTATCTATTTTCTTTTATTTTATTAGTTTAACTATCGATATTCGACTTATTGGCTAATTAATTCGGATCAGATTTTGTAGAAGTCTAATATGGAGCGACTCCCCTAACCTAATTTTCTCCAATTACAACATCGAAATTCGAATCTCTGGCCTTGCTTAAAAGACTTAGTGACTCATCCCGCTAGACCAACTGATTATTGGTAGTTATCTATTTTATTAATTGTGTTCAGTCTAAGATTTATGAATCCAAAAAATATATATGCTCACCCACCCTCAAAATATTTTGTATCCTTCGTTGATTCTCACTTTACATAAAATAAGTGAGTTGTCATTATGTTTTTTTCGGTTATACTTAAGGCTCGTTCAGTATTGTTGCAAGAACGACAATTTCGCACGCAAACGGTGAAGCTGTGCTGAACGGCTCCTCCAAAGTAGCGTTGCTGTCGTTTTTACGCCATAAAAATTGATTTTTTAACTGTAAATTTTCTACCATTGTAATTTTTCCATCGTAAATAATGATGAACCGCGGAGCTGAACCAAGCCTTAATAATAAAATTAACTATTTTTGTCAAAGACGACAGTTAGGATGGATTAAAATTGAAGTCCATGTACAAAGAATTAAGGGCCTGGAATAAATTTAAAAAATGGGCTTTGGAATGAATGCAAAAGAATCATAGATGACGGCTTCGAAAGCAAGATTTTTTTCTATAAATTGCCTAATTGTTAATGCAATAATGTCGACTTTAAAAACGAATGATGTTCATCTTAGGAGACACGGGTTAAAAATACTCTGTTTATAAAGTGTATGCGTATTGTTAAATGATTAAAAATATGTATGAACAGATACTACATTATAATCACCTTTAGACTATTCAAAAAATTGAGATTGTAAATTCTTTAATCGGTCTATTTGAATATATTACTTATAATTATAACTTTATCTCGTACTTATAAGTTCCTTAAAAGAAAACATGGTTGGACCAAGAAAATGAAGATTAACGTCAAATTATAGATTTAATACGACAAATTAGGTGCAATGAAAACTTGTAATACTCAAAACCCGATATTACCAATAAATCAGCATATAATTAGGCGTCATATCAAAAAGTAAGAGAAAAAAAAAAACCTAATGAGGTGGGGAAACAATTAGGTAGGCCAAGCATTACACTTTTAATCGGGGCCTCAGATTTTGGAGGCATTTGGCATCGAATAATATGTATTAATAAAATTGGACTTTTAATAATAAATATTGAAAAAAATTAAGAGTAGTACATAATAATAAAATATTGGAAAATAAGTCTCTAATAACAAGTTTTGAAAAAATTGGACCCTAAATAACAAGTGTTGAAAAAAATTAAATTTGAAGAGTATGTGCTTAATAACAAATATAGAGAAAAATTGAGCATCACAAACACTAAAAAATGAATTTTAAGAGTAGGCCCATAATAACAAATATTCGGGAAAAAATTGAGCCTCTAATAACAAGTATTAAAAAAATTATGCTCCAATTAACAAGTATTGAAAAAATTGGACCCTAATAATTTTCGACGCCGTTTTTGTCCGGGTCGAAATAAAAAGAGAGTGTGGATTTGTAAGTTGACTCGGAAATTGACTTATTGGGTTAAAGTCAAGTGTTGCATTTGGGCTTTTATGGACTTTGTCATAGATTTGAGTTTGGGTCAAGCAATAGAATCCGGATAATTTTGGTGCTTACAATAATAACTATCAGAAAAATTAAATTTGTTATGAATATTTATCTATGTGGATGTCTATCATGACTAGAACTTTATCAAAGGAGTTTGATTTATTTATTATTAGGAATATTATCTCTATGAATTAGAGTTTAATGTATTATGTACTTCTTATGCCTATAAATAGATGATTCATTGAAGGCATTGTATACAATTCTATATTTTGAGAATAATACAAATCTCCCTCTTCCTCCCCATCTCTTTGTTCTTCTTGTTCTTCTTTTTTTATTCACAACACGTTATCAGCACGATCTCGCTCGCTCAATTACTGTGATTATTGTTGGTGGTTCTCGAAAAGAATTTCAATTTGATATTGGTGACTACATCTATCATATATTCAGCTTACCTTAGAAAGTATGGTATGTTTTACTTATTTATATACTAATATAATGATTGATTTATCATTCTCCAAAAGTTAGTATATTCATATCTATTATTTGGTTATTATTTTAATTTATTATTATTTTATTCATACTTGAAGTAACTCTTGAATTAACGAAAATTAAAATTATCGTCGTACTTCATTAGATGGATTGATAAAGCGAACCAAATTAAAGCCCTCAAGGATTTCGGCTAAATGCTATTAGGCGCACAAGTTGGAACATTTTATTACACAATATATTAGTTTTATTCAAAGTTTTTATTATTCCATTCTAATTTATAATTGATTCAATTCAAGGATTGTTATATATTTGTTTTATCATTATTATTATTATTATGGTAATTAACATGAATAAATTCGAGATATAAAACAACTTTATTATTTGTATCAATTACTTTGTATGTGAATCAAAGGCAAAAGGAATACGTTACTTTGATGTGTTTATATATTCATCAAAATGTCGCTTGATTTTAACTATGGTTATTTATAATTTGATCACATCAATTATAGTTATGTTTATTCAACTTGATCTATGACTACTTTTATACTTTTTGATCCAGTCTCAAATAATTTTTTTTATTCTATTGATAAAAGTCGATGCTTTTAACCGTGTTTTGAGTTTTACATGTATTCAAATGAGTTGGAAAGAGACATGGTGTAAAAAAGATTATGAGAAGATGCCTTGGTTCATTTACTATGTTATCATTGTCTTTGAGACGAAATTCAATATCAGTAAACTCTATTTTATTTTTATTTTTTACAATACAATTTTAAAGTGCGATAAATCATGATGATTTTGGATTTACAAGAAGATTATTATAAAGTCTATATTTGCTTGAAAGCAATATTTCTTCTTCGTCGAAAAACTCGACCATAGACTTCTCCCAATTTCAAGTTACGAAAATTCGTCTTGATCCAAAAAGTTTTATGGGAGGCTGTTGAGTGGATCGAAAGATCGATATTTACCAAGAGGGGGGGTGAATTGGAAATTTTAAGGATTGTAGTGGAAATTGGCAAATTAAAATTGAAGGACAAGGAATTTAGAGTGGTTCAAGTTCCAAATGAACTCTACATCCACTACCTTAGTCTCACTAAGGATTTGCAACAATTTCACTAAATTGATCTTCCCCTTTTCTAGGACAAGGAGGCAACCCTTTACAATATCGGTTGATTTTTCTACCCAAAAATCAACCCAACCCTCACACAAGAGAACAAAGGAATTTGTAGGCTAAATAGGTATCTCTCAATACAAATGATAGCCCCAATACAAGCACTCAACCCAATTTTACAAAATATGAATGAAGAACACAAATTGGGATTTTACACAAATTTGGGATTTTTGCTCTAATGCTTGAATTTGATGTTTGGATGTTTGCTTGAAGTTCAATAATTGTTGCTGATGCTTTTGGATGTCCCTTTTATACCTTCTCATTGATTTCTAGCCGTTTGAGTGGTTGGAGAAGTAATTGGAGCCGTTGGAACCCTCTCTTACCACCATAAATGCTGTCTGCACCAACCCGTTTCGGAACACGGGAAACCTGTTTCGGAACGGACTAAAATAGAAAGAGCCGTTGGGGTGCATTTAAGAGCCCGTTTCGAAACGCCTTAGGGCCGTTTCGGAACGGTTTTGCCACTGTAAAAGGGTCGTTTCGGAACGGTCCTAGACCGTTTCGAAACGCCTTAACGGTTTTGATAAAATCAGTTAAGACATACAACGGTCATATTTTTCAAACTGAAACCTAGCCCCTGTTTCGGAACGGTATTGATCCGTTTCGAAACGGAATGGCTACTGTCAAAGGGTCGTTTCGGAACGGGCCTTAGCCGTTTCGAAACACCCCTTATATATTAAAAAAATCTGAAATATTTGAATTAATTTAACCCTTTTTTAATCCAACATGAAGAACAGTTTCGAAACGAGGTGAGCCGTTTCGAAACGCTTCCAGGTGTTTCGATACCCGTATCGGAACGGTGGTCGACAGTGGTGAAACTGTTTCGAAACGCCTTGAGGCCGTTTCGGAACGGGTACATGGAAACCACTGTTTTGAGTTGAAACACTTAGAAAAATAATTGGAAACGTATGTTTTTAACTTAGGCATATTATAAAAATTATATGGGGATATTTTAGGACTTAAAATTCGTTTAGACTTTTAATTTAGTCCTTAGGTTTTTAGTTATATCAAAATTAAAATATTTGTTTCACAATCTCCCCCTTTTTGATATAACAAAACCAAAGTTAGAATTTTTGAGAATTTGGAAAGTTTTGAACATATTCTAACTCCCCCTTAATTTAAGATAGGTTTTTTAAAAAAATTTGATTTGAAGTTTAAACCTTTTAAAAACTAAAAACGAATTTTAGTGTTGTGGCTCTTAAATTTCTTCTCCCCCTTTTTGTTAGATCAAAAAGAATAACATAAGCTCATAGAGAAGATAAAAGATTAGTACCAATAAGCAATAATAAGCAACCATAAATTCATAACTAAAATATCCAAAACATAATTCAAAACGTTAAGTTCAATATAATTCAAACAACAAAATCCCAAAATAAAATAGCCATAAGCATAGGTCTTAAAACATGATAAAAACATAAGATGCAATCTAAATCCTAAAAAGCATAAATAATATGATATGAAATGAAGATCCTAAGCCTCGTCATCATCATCCTCGTCATCCTCATCGTCATCGTCCTTGGCTTGAGAACGTTGAAACTTCGTCCATTGCCCATAGAGAGTGGAGAAGGAGAGATCCAAATTGGAATGAGAAGTTTCAAGAGAACTAAGACGATTCTCGACATTCGACAAACGATTGCCCATTGTTTCAAAGCCCGAAGTAATGCGAGTGTCCAAAGCATCGAACCGAGAGTCCAAGGCATTGAAACGCTCGGTAAGGAAAGCCGTGAGGGCATCATTGTTCGCGGCTTGAACTTGCGGTGGAGGAGGATCCGTTTCTCTATCAACTCTTTCCCAAATACCATTCACATAATGGAACCCGGACTTGCGAAGGGAAGATTCACCTATCTTGGTCTTGCGAGGTTCCGGAGAGTCGTAGGTACAATCAATACCGAGATGGTGAAATAGGGCGCTCAAGACAATGCCATAAGTGAAGGATGTCAACTCATTTGTGTCAATAAGCTTGATGTTATTGACAATCTCGGCAAAGATGATCTTAGGGACATTTGGGCGCTCACCCCTACGGAAACACTCTAACCAAAAATAATCTCGTTGACGGATATGGGAATATTTACCGCCGGAAGGGCGAATAAACCAAGAGACCATTAAGTGAAGGACACGATCATGCACATCAAGGTTAAGAGCTTTCCCGGTAAAAGTGCCAAAGTGGCGTTCATCCTCAAGACCCTCATTTTTCAGTTTAAGAGCAGACTCTAAAAGTTTAACATTTATAACAACCTTTTTGCCTAGCAAGGATGACTCAATCCCTATGATCTCGGTTTTGGACTCATCATAAAGGAAGTGAGCATTGGAGTAAAAGATGAGTACCATATTTTTGTAGCAAACATACGGAAGGCTCAAGAAATCCATGAGATTCCACTCATCCAAACGAGGAAGATAACGAAAAAGGAATCGCTCGGAATTGAGGAATTCAAGATCGATAACACGTTCCTTACGAACCGCGAAATCCTTGACATAAGCAAAGCGAGCACGTGCTTCCGAAGTTTTGAAGGATTTCTGAAAAAGCTGAGTGAGATTCGGACGAATGCTCGATTCACCGGATTGAACGGCCTTGCGCTTTTTGTTCGATTGATCCACCATCTAAAAACATTAAGCAAGTGTTTTAAAATTGAGTGTATGCATTGATAATTAAAATCAATCCAATAAGAAATCCCACTTAGGTTTTTGAAAACAAAATTAAAATAAAACAGTGTTTAAAAAAAAAGACGATTGAAAAATTTTATATTCGAATCAAAAATTTTGGGATTTGAAAAAATTTTCACAAGATTTTGAAAACCCACAACAAAAACGTATAATTTATACAAAAATAAGATTTTCTATCCTATGATTCGAACATGAATTGAAAGAAAAGAGAAAAATTGAAAAATTACCTTAGTTTGGGATTTTGGATGATTTTGAAGAAATCCTTGCACAAGATTGATGAAACTTGCTTAGACTTGAGTTGAAGATTAAAACCCCTCACAATTTGGTGAAAATCAAGGAGTTTGAGAGGGTATTTATAGAGAGGGAGGCGGTTTAGGGTTTTAGAGTTTGATAAAAAAAAGTAAATTTGTATCATTAAAAGCCCTAGATATAGCAATCCGCGATGCCGTTTCGGAACGGTCAAGACCGTTTCGGAACGGGCGGCTAGGGTTTTGACCATTTTAAAACCATAAACAGAACGTTTCGATACGCAGTTGACCGTATCGAAACTCCCTTTGACCCGTATCGGAACGCGTTCCGATACACCCCCTTGGCAGAATCAAAAACGTTTCGGAATGCTATTAGGCGTTTCGAAACGCCCTCTTCTCAGAACGTGATTTAAGGTACCCGTATCGAAACGGGTTCACCTGTTTCGATACACCTGGGCCTGGAAGTGCAGATGAGGCTCTAAAAATGCAGAAAAATGATCTTATAAGAGGCCTAACATGCATAAATGTCATGAATGAGCAGGCAAAACATATGTAGGCATAAACATACTCCCCCTAACTATAAGCATGGATGAAATTAGGAGTTTAAACACATCAACATGGCATTTCACAAAATCAAGCATATTTAAGCACAAAAGAGGTCCTAAAAGGTCAAGATAGGCTAGCTAGACCTAACTCTCTCCTAAGGGACCAAAAACGCTCTTTGTCTAAAGGTTTTGTAAAAATGTCCGCTAATTGATTCAAGGTGTCTACATACTCTATAACCACATCTTCCTTAAGGACATGATCTCTAATGAAATGATGCCTTATTTCTATATGTTTGGTTCTAGAGTGTTGGATGGGATTTTTAGTTAAGCAGATTGCACTAGTGTTGTCACATTTTAGGGGTATGGTTCCAACTTTAATTCCATAATCTAAGAGTTGTTGCTTCATCCAAAGGACTTGAGCACAACAACTCCCTAAGGATATGTACTCGGCTTCGGTGGTAGATAAGGCTACACTATTTTGTTTCTTAGAGAACCAAGATATGAGCATACTACCTAAGAATTGGCAAGTTCCCGAAGTACTTTTCCTATCAATTTTGCAACCCCCATAATCCGCATCCGAATAAGCATGTAGGTTGAAGGTAGAGTCTCTAGGATACCAAAGGCCTAAACAAGGAGTGTCTCTAAGGTATCTAAAGATTCTCTTAACGGCTATAAGGTGAGACTCTCTAGGACTAGCTTGAAACCTAGCACACAAGCAAACACTAAACAAGATATCCGGTCTACTTGCGGTAAGGTAAAGCAAGGATCCAATCATAGAACGATAAAGTTTAGAGTCAACACACTTACCTCCTTCATCTTTGTCAAGCTTTGTAGATGAGCTCATAGGAGTGGCTTGAGGCTTTGCATTCTCCAAGCCAAATTTCTTGAGCATATCCTTTATGTATTTTGCTTGGTTGATGAAGGTGCCATCCTTCTTTTGCTTGATTTGGAGTCCCAAAAAGAATGAGAGCTCCCCCATCATGCTCATCTCAAATTCACCTTGCATTAGCTTAGCAAACTCTTGACAATGACATTCATTAGTAGAACCAAAAATTATATCATCAACATAAATTTGAACTACTAAAATGTCATTTTTATACATTTTTATGAAAAGTGTAGTGTCCACCTTACCTTTTTCAAAACCTTTTTCAATTAAAAAGTTTGAAAGCCTTTCATACCAAGCTCTAGGAGCTTGTTTTAAACCATAAAGAGCTTTGGTAAGTTTGAAAACATGATTTGGAAATTTTGAATCTTCAAAACCCGGTGGTTGTTCCACATACACTTCTTCATTTATAAAACCATTTAAAAATGCGCTTTTAACATCCATTTGAAAAAGCTTGAAATTATGATAACATGCATATGCAAGCAACATCCTAATGGCTTCCATTCTAGCTACGGGTGCATAGGTTTCATCAAAATCTATTCCCTCTTCTTGAGTGTAACCTTGTGCTACAAGTCTAGCTTTATTTCTCACAATGTTACCACTCTCATCTAGTTTGTTCCTAAAGACCCATTTAGTTCCTATTGTAGATTGATTACTAGGCCTATCAACTAATGTCCATACATTACTTCTCTCAAATTGATTTAACTCTTCTTGCATAGCCATAATCCAAAAGTCATCTTTCAATGCTTCTTTTATGTTTTTAGGCTCTATGCATGAGATAAATGCAACATGGTTCATTAATTTAAGAGAAGAACGAGTGGTTACCCCCTTGGATGGATCACCCAAGATTTCACCATCTTTGACATAGTTCAACTCCCTTGGGTAGCTCACTTCCTTTTCCTCAATAGCCAAGTCCTTCAAGGCTTCAAGAGGTGGATCTTGTGTGTCTTCTTCTTTTGGTTGAATCTCATCCTCCTTTGAAGTTTGACCTCCATCAAAGGCATTTATGATTCCTACATCATCATCATCACAAGAATCCTTCCTAGGAAGGAGGTTATCATCGAATACAACATGAATGGATTCTTCTACTACTAAAGTTCTTTTGTTAAATACTCGATAGGCTTTAGAGGTTAAAGAGTAACCTATAAAAATAGCTTCATCACTTTTTGCATCAAATTTACCTAAGTTATCTTTTCCATTATTTAAAACAAAACACTTACACCCAAAAGGGTGAAAATAGCTAATGTTAGGCTTTTTAGATTTTAAAATCTCATAAGGTGTTTTCTTTAAAATTGGCCTAATCATTACTCGATTTACAATATAACAAGCGGTGTTTGTGGCTTCCGCCCAAAAATATTTAGGTAAATTATTTTCACAAAGCATAGTTCTAGCCATTTCTTGTAAAGTTCTATTTTTCCTCTCAACTACCCCATTTTGTTGAGGAGTTCGAGGAGCCGAAAAATTATGGCTAATACCATTTTCATTCAAAAATTCTTCAAACCCTAAATTTTGAAACTCGGTTCCATGATCACTTCTAATGTGTGAAATTCTAAGTTCAAGATCATTTTGGGTTAATTTTGAAAATGTGATGAATTTTTCCAAAGCCTCATCTTTAGTACTTAAAAAGAGAACCCAAGTAAATCTAGAAAAATCATCAACTAACACGAATGCATAAGATTTGCCACCCAAGCTCATAGTCCTAATTGGCCCAAATAAATCCATGTGAATTAATTGTAAGCATCTACTAGTAGAAACATCATTAATGGATTTAAAGGAAGACTTATGTTGTTTACCCTTAAAGCATGCATCACAAATTTTGTCATTTGAAAATTTAATTTTGGGCAAACCTCTAACTAGATTTAGAGAGACTAGTTTTTCCAAAACAATAATGCTAGCATGTCCTAGCTTCCTATGCCACAACCATGCATCATTTTCATTTTGAGCAACTAAACATGCATGAGATGTATGTATGTCATCTAAATGCACCATGTATATATTTCCTATGCGATGACCTATGAGCATAATACTATTTGATTTAATGTCTACAATTTTACATCCATTTTTATCAAAAAGAACATTAAATCCTTTATCACACAATTGACTTATGCTCAATAAATTATGTTTAAGACCATCAACATACAAGACATTTTCAATGAGAATGGTAGAGTGATTACCTATGGAGCCAATACCTTTAATGTGGCCTTTGGAGTTGTCACCAAATGTTACAACTCCTCCACTTTTTGGCTTTAAATCCATGAATCGACTCTTGTCTCCGGTCATGTGTCTCGAGCATCCACTATCAAGGTACCATGAGTTTTGACTTTGTGCTTTGGCCTTGTAGCAATGCTCCCCCTACAAACAAAGATATTAAACCTTGATTTTTGGTACCCAAATCATTTTGGGTCCATGAGTGTTAGCTCCCAAAACCTTGGTTCCCTTAGGAATCCAAGATGACATAGCAATAATATTATTAGATTTTACAAGTTCCTTAGGAACCCATACACTTCTAATTCTTTTAGCTCTACTATGTCTAGGGTAGCTACCTTGTTTGTAGTAATTAGTCCTTTTCTTAGGTTGGTGTGTTCTAGAGGATTCTCCTACTTCATGTTTGACACTACCAACATTTTTTAAGGACTTTTTGAGCTCATTTAGCTCACCTAACACCTTTTGGTGTTCACTATTGCATTGAGACAAAAGATTATTAAGATCAACATTTTCATCTTGAAAGAATTTAAGTTCATCTTTTAATCCTAAAATCTTTTTCTCAAATTTAGAATTAGCTTGAGTGAGTGAGTCATTTTTCTCATTTAGCTCTAAAATGATTTTCTTGTTTTTAATGACCGACTCTTTAAATTTCTCAACTAATTCATCATATACCTCTTGCAACTCATCATATGCATCATTTAATTCTTCATATGAAAAATCTAAAGTAGATGAGTTAGAGGTTACCAAGGAGGAATCTTCCTCAAGTGCCATGAGACAAAGGTTGGCCACTTCTTGTTCGTCATCCTCCGATGACTCCTCATCACTCCAAGTAGCAAGTTTGGCTTTGAGTTTCTTCTTCTTCTCAAAGCTCTTCTTCTTGAGTTGAGGGCACTCCGAACGGATGTGACCGGATTGTTTGCACTCATAGCAAATGATGGGATCCTTCCCTTCTTCTTTGTTCCTTCCTTTGAAGTCCATCTTTCTTTGGATTTTTCTTCCCCGGTTGGACCTCATGAAGCGTGAGAATCGTTTGGCTATCATAGCCAATTCTTCAAGTTCATCCTCCTCACAAGATGAGCTCTCATCATGTTGTGAAGCTTTTGCCTTGAGAGCTATTCCCATCTTCTTCTTCTTTTCGACTTCAAGCTTCTCTACTCTTTTCTCTTCTTTCTTTTTCTCATCTTCCCTTCCTTGCTTTATGATCTCATGAGTAAGGAGAGAACCCACAAGCTCATCAAGCTTTAATGTTTTCAAGTTCTTTGCTTCTATGATGGCGGTTCTCTTCCCATCCCAAGCTTCGGGAAGTGAATAGAGTAGCTTCCGGACAAGCTTGTCTTCCGGTATGATCTCTCCATAGCCCTTTAGCCCGTTGACAATTGTGGAGAATCGATCAAACATCTTTGACACCGTCTCATCGGGCTCCATCTTGAAATTTTCATAACTAAGATTGAGAAGACCAATCTTAGTTTCCTTGACATCATTGGTGCCTTCATAAGTAGTCTCAAGTGTGTCCCACACTTCTTTGACATTTTCAATGGAAGAGACCTTTGAATAGATGTCCGGACCGAAAGCACAAAAAAGCATGTGGAGAGCTTTATCGTTGACTTGAATCTTCTTCCTCTCCTCTTCACTCATTTCGGCTTTCTTCTTCAACACCATCTTGCCTTCACCATCTTGCTTCAATGGAATGTATGGCCCATCCTCAATGACATCCCATACAAGGTAGTCACTTGACTTGATGAATAGCCTCATTTTGTTCTTCCAAAAGGAGTAGTTGTCACCATTGAAGAAAGGAGGCTTGGTGGTTGATTGTGACTCGTACATGCCGGAACCGGAGGTTGAAGCCATCTCTTGATATTTTGATGATCACACTCTTCCAAGGATCTCCTCTTGTGGTTGTTAATCCTCAAAGAGTTAAGCTCTGATACCAATTGTTGAGTGGATCGAAAGATCGATATTTACCAAGAGGGGGGGTGAATTGGAAATTTTAAGGATTGTAGTGGAAATTGGCAAATTAAAATTGAAGGACAAGGAATTTAGAGTGGTTCAAGTTCCAAATGAACTCTACATCCACTACCTTAGTCTCACTAAGGATTTGCAACAATTTCACTAAATTGATCTTCCCCTTTTCTAGGACAAGGAGGCAACCCTTTACAATATCGGTTGATTTTTCTACCCAAAAATCAACCCAACCCTCACACAAGAGAACAAAGGAATTTGTAGGCTAAATAGGTATCTCTCAATACAAATGATAGCCCCAATACAAGCACTCAACCCAATTTTACAAAATATGAATGAAGAACACAAATTGGGATTTTACACAAATTTGGGATTTTTGCTCTAATGCTTGAATTTGATGTTTGGATGTTTGCTTGAAGTTCAATAATTGTTGCTGATGCTTTTGGATGTCCCTTTTATACCTTCTCATTGATTTCTAGCCGTTTGAGTGGTTGGAGAAGTAATTGGAGCCGTTGGAACCCTCTCTTACCACCATAAATGCTGTCTGCACCAACCCGTTTCGGAACACGGGAAACCTGTTTCGGAACGGACTAAAATAGAAAGAGCCGTTGGGGTGCATTTAAGAGCCCGTTTCGAAACGCCTTAGGGCCGTTTTGGAACGGTTTTGCCACTGTAAAAGGGTCGTTTCGGAACGGTCCTAGACCGTTCCGAAACGCCTTAACGGTTTTGATAAAATCAGTTAAGACATACAACGGTCATATTTTTCAAACTGAAACCTAGCCCCTGTTTCGGAACGGTATTGATCCGTTTCGAAACGGAATGGCTACTGTCAAAGGGTCGTTTCGGAACGGGCCTTAGCCGTTTCGAAACACCCCTTATATATTAAAAAAATCTGAAATATTTGAATTAATTTAACCCTTTTTTAATCCAACATGAAGAACAGTTTCGAAACGAGGTGAGCCGTTTCGAAACGAGGTGAGCCGTTTCGAAACGCTTCCAGGTGTTTCGATACCCGTATCGGAACGGTGGTCGACAGTGGTGAAACTGTTTCGAAACGCCTTGAGGCCGTTTCGGAACGGGTACATGGAAACCACTGTTTTGAGTTGAAACACTTAGAAAAATAATTGGAAAAGTATGTTTTTAACTTAGGCATATTATAAAAATTATATGGGGATATTTTTAGGACTTAAAATTCGTTTAGACTTTTAATTTAGTCCTTAGGTTTTTAGTTATATCAAAATTAAAATATTTGTTTCACAGAGGCATTCCTTGAAGTGAATGCAAAGCATGATGTTTATTCCATGCGATTATCAATGATGGGGCATTCCCTGAAGTGAATGCAAGCATGATGTTTATTCCATGCAATTATTAATGATGGGGCATTCCCTGAAGTGAATGCAAGCATGATGTTTATTCCATGCAATTATTGGATCTATTTCATTCCATGAAGTGAATGCAAACATGGTAAATCATTATTCAATTAGAGACATAATTTCGATATAATCCAAGTATAATTGGCTGGACATCCCGTTCTGCGAGGCTACTGGTCTCAAAGGAGGTTTTTAAAGGACCTTGTGGACAGGTTTAACAATGCCGCGTACGAGGATTAAACCTTTGTTCTCTGTGATAAGGATATGTGAAAAAAGTTTTAAAGGCCCACTGGCTCTACTCCATTCCCTGAAGTGAATGTGAGATTATATTATGGAAGGAATAAAAAACCACATGAAAAATATAGTCATTTTAAGAATACTTCTACCCGCTGGTAGCGAAGTTATAAGGATGACAAGAGTGATAAAGATCATTATAAGGAAGTGAAATCCTTTTACCAATGTGATGTTATAAACCATTGGTTTCGTACTTGTCAAACGCCAAAGTATTATGGACTTTATCCATAATCATGAATGATAAATGAAATAAAATATAAACAAAATTTTTTTATGGCGAAAATAATTATGGCGTTATTGGTCCAAACTCAATTGGATATTGTTAATTTTCTCATAACCCTTGAAGGGAATAATTTACCATTTATTTTATTTCCCTTATAACATCTAACAGGAATAATTGTTTTTTTTATTTTTTTAATGTTAATTCGTTTTATTTATTTATTATTTATTTATGTTAGTTTGCTTTATCTTTATTTATTTCACATATTATTTATTTACGTTTTATGTTAATTTATTATTTGAAGAATATGATTACTTCCGGAATAAAATATACAATGAATTGTGGCTATTTATGCCTAGAATTGTGGCTATTTATGTCTAGCAGATAATGCAAGTACTCATATTGTACTTAAGCATAAGAAATATTTTTCCCATTTAAATGCAAGGGGAAATATGAGTAGTATTTCTCAAAGTACTAAAATATCAATACTCCGGAAGAGCACTTGAAAGTTTATCTCTGATAGATAATCGACTTGATATGATGTGCTATATTTTATATTTTTCATTCCTCGAAGTGAATGATACAAAGTACATATTTTCATTACCTGAAGTAAATGAAACAAAGCACATTTTGAAAGGTGCACAATTATGCATTTATCGATTAAAATGCAAGGGAATAATGTGAGTACTATATCTGGAAGTACTAATATCACAAAAGGCTCTGGTTGAGCAAATATGTTATTGTCAAATGGAACTTTATTCCATATTTACAGTGCGTTATACTCGTCAAAGTCATAAAGAGAGCAATATGAGTTCGCAAACTATCCCTTTGGGAATTATAGATAACATATGTTATCAATTGGCATTTGAAATAAACCAATATTGATATAAGTTTTGGTAGCCAAAAAGTCAGTTGAAAGCTCTAGAAGAGCTATATATTACTACCAAAAGATAATTTCAATTGAAAGCTCCGAAAGAGCTAAATATATTCCTATTTAAAGGAACAATTTTGATGGTCGTACTAGACATGTACGAGTGAGATTGAATTACATGTTATGATAAACAAGGAGTTTACAAATTCAGAGATATATACATATATATATATATATATAGTTGGCATGATCGGTTAGACCATCTTGATCAATGGTGCAGAAATTATTGAGATTTACATGCACATGTATTAAAAGAACCTGTAGTTCTTGTGGTGCTTATTCTCAAAGAAATGGATTAAATTCCACTTATTAAAGAACGTGAAGTTCTTGTGTTGCTTAAAGGAATTGATTAAATTCCACTTACTAAAAGAACCTGAAGTTCTTGTGTTGTTTATTCTCAAAGGATATAGATGATCCCACTTACCAAAAGAATTAGAACTTAAAGTTCTTGTATTGAAGTTGAGACTGTATGTCTTGCATATCTGAACGAAATATGGGCTCATATATCCACAAATGTGGAAAGTTTTATATGATTTTAGTAGATGCATCTATATTGTTTTATCGACTTACAACCAGAAGTTTGTGAGATTGATTCTAAAAATATTCAGATTATGCAGTTAGACTATTCGTCTTGAAAAGCTAGTGGGTTTATATTTTAGGCTATATCAGTTGTTACAAAGCCTATTGATTATGAAAAATATAGTTTAGCAAAATTTCAATTGGATGCCTCCTATTTAATAGCTAAACTATGAGAACAAAAGAGTTATTATTTATATGGTGTTTCCATATAGTAACACTTATACGCATCAAGCCAACGAGTTATAATAAACTCCCCGTTATGATTGGTTTTTGGTCAGAAACCATACATTTCCCATTTTATGATTTTTGAATGTGCGATATGAATTGCTCCACCACAACGCACAAAATGGGTAAATAAAAAGGGTTGAGAATATATATTGAGTACGAGTCTCCTTTTATGTTTAAATTCTTAAACATTAATTGGAGAATCATTTATGACATGATTTTTCTCAACATCAGGGGGAGATAATAATCAGCTGGATAAGAGGAAAATGAATTATCATTTTCTAGATCCTCGTATATGAACTAGAAGTTCATAAAATAATTCATGTTATTACATGTCAACTGCCAGACATATTTACTGACCCAATGAGAGTAATTAAGTCTCATATACCAGCTGAAATGCTCTAAGTTTAAATTACATGTTAGAGCGAGAGAATGTAAATCATGCCTGAAGCATGATAGTTGAAATGGTTCCAATGATCAAAATTCTCGTAAATAGAAAGTAATATGAGATGGTCATATATTGGAGGCGGGTGCTCCTGAAGAGACCCAAGACATAACAAATAATAAAACTCTTGAAGAGTTTCAGGTACCTGGAATAAATATTAAAATCTTGAAGATATCTCGATGAGTTATGTCATTACGAGAATGGAACTAGAAAAATTGGAAAGTTGTCGACAACGATTTTACAAACAATTTTACATAAAATACTTCTATAGAAGTAAAGAAAGAAATCGAGGATCTTGTATAAAATCTATCCAGAAGTATAGATATTGAATTGGCCAATGTTGAAAGACGCTTTGAACTTCTAAAATAGAAGTATTTGGACCACCAGTCCAAACACCTAAAGGTGTAATGCAAGTGAGGCACAAATAAGTAGTCGTAAATACGACTTGAACTGTGATTTATGAAAAGTTTTAAATACTTCATGGTGGATGCAATTACTTTGGCAGTTTTGAAAATTTTACATGCGTCTAATTATTTGTGGATCCATATTTATCCTTGAAGGATCTAAAATGCTATAAGCATTTGGAAATTTCTGAGGAAATTTATTTAAACATGTCTCATGAATATTTTTGGCGCATTTAGTATAATCGCCTTAGTGAATACTAATTGAGAAAATACTATAAGAATGATCAGATTTCCTTATGTATTTTATAAAGGAGTTTGGATCAAGATCCATTATGATAATTTTAGAACTCCTAAAGAGCTTCAAATTGGAAACTCATGAAGTACTTTCAATACAAGTACTTGAATCTTGACATCAAGTTTATCTCGACCTGAAGATCGAGCATTTTTATATATTTCTTTTATCTATGAATAGACATAAGCTGAAAGAATCTTAAAGAAGATTCAATATGAATAGAGCATATCTATTGAGTATCCCAATAGTTGTAAGATTGTTGGATGTGAATAAAGATAATTATATCTTTTCTTGGTCTTGAAGCACTATATATTAGTTGGTCAAGAAATATCTATGAATATACAAAGATCATTACATTTAGATCTTCAAACATTCGTTGATGCCTCCTCAATTGTCGTAGAAATAATTGTTATGCACGAGGCAAGCCAAAAAATATGTTTGGCTAAGATTATTGACCCAACATATCCAAAAGATATGTGGATTTACTTTTACAAGATATGATAAAAGCTATCTTGTGTGAAGATAAAGCAAGATGTATATCTCAGTTTGAAAGTTGATACATCATGGAACATATTACTCCAAAGTTTCATCCCTCGCGATCTTTAGAAAAATTATATTCAAGATTAAATTATGAAGATTCAAAGATCTTCTGTGATGTTTTCATGAGGGGGAGTAAATACGCGTTGCACTCTTTTTCCCTTAATCGAGGTTTTGTCCCAATGGGTTTTCCTGGTAAGGTTTTTAATGAGGCAACAAGTTATGCGTATCAAAGATGTGTGTACTCTTTTTCCTTCACTAAAGAATTTTTTTCCCACTGGGTTTTTATCTTAGTAAGGTTTTAACGAGGCACATTATCTTCATAGACATCCAAGGGGAGTGTTATGAATATTTATCTATGTGGATGTCTATCATGATTAGAACTTTATCAAAGGAGTTTGATTTATTTATTATTAGGAATATTATCTCTATGAATTAGAGTTTAATGTATTATGTACTTCTTATGCCTATAAATAGATGATTCATTGAAGGCATTGTATACAATTCTATATTTTGAGAATAATACAAATCTCCCTCTTCCTCCTCATCTCTTTGTTCTTCTTGTTCTTCTTTATTTTATTCACAACAATTATAACTATTTTTTATAATAGACACTAAATTTTTATTAAATTTATAGAAAAATCATAATTACAATGCATCCAAAGAGAATGATATTTGGATTAAACAACCCAAAAGTAAAGAAAAAGGAAAATTACTATAGAGATAAGCATACCAACAAAATTTAGCAGCCTCCTGAATCTCATTGTCTCTATCTAAACGAGACATATAAAGAAAGAAGAAGGAGTGGTGCGCGATCCAAACTGTCAAGCAAAAAGTATCGCTACTCAATGGGAAAATAACTTTCCAAGTGACCACCGACAAAAACATAAATCAGACATTAGCGTTGATTGAATCTTTGTGCGAATAACAATCGATCGCTGAAGTATGCTGAAACATGCCATAAAGACAGATGAACCAAACCACAAAATAAAAACAAAGACATGTCACAAGGACAGAAGAAAAAAGTGTCTAAAAGGACAGAAAAAAAAAATCTTATTAAAATAAAATAAAAAGTAATAGATCCGATGGTCGATAACCAATATTAAAATTGATTGCCGACTACCGATCAAAGAAATTGGTCAAAGGAGAAAACGGCTAAGGTTGAAGGTATTTTTGCAATTGAGAGAGCCGCTAAGGTTAATAATATTTTTAAATTATAACTATTTAAATAGTAAAAATTAAGAAAATGGAGGTCTCTATCTAATATTATAATCAAATTATTTATTTTACTTGTTATTTATAGCCTAAAGTGAAGGTTTCTATCTAATGTTGTAACTAAATTTTGAGGCATCTTTTATTATAATTATTTTCAAACATTATGAAATATTTCAAAGTAAATTAATTGTTTTTTATTAAATATCTATTGCCCATCCATATTATTTGAAAAGCTAATTCAAGAGGTGTGAGTTGGCCGACCACTATTATTTATTAATTGGACCTCCTTTGCTCAGTCGGCAATAATAAAACACTGACTGGTGGCGCCACCTTTATAATTCCCTAAGCCCACCATCCACTATTCACCTCACGGATCATACAGTGCTCTATAAACACTAAGAGTGACAAGACCGGATACCCGATCAATTTGTCTAGAATTAGTCTCGGTCTCAGTAACTATCAGTTCTTGAAAATTAAAATCAGTCTCGGTCCTGATTAGACCGAGTCTAAAATTTTAAGAACCATTCCTGGTACTAGTGAGAACCGGTACTAATATTAGGTAACCGGTCAATTAGTTTATTATTAATAAAATTTGAGCAGCAGGGAAAAAAATTTCAATCATCAATAATAATATTAAATAACAAAGTTAGAATATTGTAGGCTTGAAGTTTGAAGTCTTAAAACGAGTCATACTCATAATATTTATACATAAAGAAAAATAAAAGAGCGTCTTCAGTTGTTTTCAACCTCTTCAACGTCATTCGGCACCAGATCAATATCGGGTACTTGGTACTGGTCCTGGTCTCATTGGGTACCCACCGAACAGCAGGTCCAAAAAAGCAGAATTGAGTCCCTGTTGCAATCGGGACTTAAATTTTAGATCCAGTTCTGGTCCTACCGGAACCAATTTCAGATAAAAATTCGTCGAATCCGAGATCGAGACCGAATAATCGAGTTTTTTGCTCACCCCTAATAAATACATTACACTCTTTTATTAATCATATATTTCAATTTATATTAAGAGTCGAGTTAAATCTCTAAACATAAAAGAGAACTTTTTTAAAATTGTTTTTCATTTACAATATTTGAACTCTAACTAGTAATGTTACTCTGTAAACTTTTTCTGATTTAATTACATTTTAAGTTATATAGTTTTGAAACCAATGAAATTAAGTTATGGTCCCGATTTTTTTGGTTCAATTTCTCTTTAAGGTTTTGTTACTTTTCAAATGAATTTAGTTAAACTTTGACCCCTCAAATTTTTTGGTTTAACTACTATTTAAGTCTTTATTAATTTTGAAATTAGATAAATTGACCCCATGCATTATTTCATGCCTTTCCAGATGCTTGAACAGGGTAAAGCTAAAATAAAATTGAGTGTTGTACATTTACATATTTCCATCAATTATTTGATGGTTCATGTCAGTAGCTTTTTCAATGTTGTTTAAATGCCATGCTGCACTCTTTATTCCAACTTTCTCCATCAACATCTTTTTTTGACCTTATGGTGCCATTTCTATCCACAAACTCAAGGGGGGCCTCTTTTGGTTCCAACCTTGCAACTCTTGCTAGGGTTTTATAACACTTTAATCTTATTGTGTGCGATAGGCAAGGATGAACCGAGAGATGTTAAGACGCAATCGCATTATCTGAAAATTTTAAATTTTCAGATATTTTTTTTTTGCATTTTTTCACTATAATTTTATCAAATATACAAGTTTACGCTCTTAACACAAAATTTTATGTCCGTTTCTTGTGATAGATATTTAATTTGATAGGAGTACGAAAGTATAAATATTTTCAAATATATGACAACTTTTGAAATTTGAATACAATTGTGCACTCTTTTTTCAAGTTTGTGGAACATATGCCATTGCCGACAACCATCTTAGACGTATACAACACCTACCTACCCAACACCATTTTTTTTGTCATGATGAATTAGCTTATACTTTGGGGAAATTTTTAAAAAAAACCCGTTAAAATGAGTCGTGTATATAAATTTTTACAAAAATGTAACGATTTATGTATATGTATCGAAATTCTTACAAAATAGTAAAAAATTTGGTATATACATAAATGCTTACCACTTTTGTAAAAATTTATGTGCATATACATAAATCCTTACAAAAATGGTGAAATTTAAGGTATATACACAAATACTTACAACTTTTGTAAGAATTTCGGTATGTACATAAAAGTGGTAACCATTTATGTATATACCGAATTTCTTACTATTTTTGTAAGAATTTAGGTACATATACATAAATCCTTACGATTTTTTGTAAAGATTTATGTACACACCTCATTTTAGCAGGTTTTACCCTAAAACTTCTCTGGACTTTGTAAGTTGCCCTTATTTTACCAAATTCTTTTGGCTAACATACAAAATAAGTGCTCAAACTATATTTTTTTTATAATAAGTGTCTTTAAGTGTTTTTTGACTGAAATAAGTGTCTACAATATTTTTTGGCTGAAATAGATGTTTGAAGTTTCATTTTTGATTTGTTTTAAATTCAATTGAGGCACCTACTTGGACACCTATTTTAACCAAAAATGAAACTTTAGACACTCATTTCGGCCAAAATATATTTTAGGTACCTACCTATTGGGGCACTTATTTTGTAGTTAAGCCAATTCTTTTATTAGTTTGTGTATTATTTTAGATATAAACACATGTATAATTATCCACAAACAATTTAAATTATATATATTTTTTAAAATAATCTTTTTAAGCGTTACATAGTGTCTTCTCAAATTACCTATGCGATATTACAATAAACTCTATTTTGATCTCCCCTATACATTGTTTCTTTTGTAACTATGGAGTATGGTATTCGATTCATTAGCTTACTAATTATGAGTGCAGTAAAAGTTTATTATGGAACGATCCTTCTAACCCAACCCAATTTATTTCACTCACAATGTTATATATCAAATATCTGATCTTGCTTAAGAGACTTAATAGCTCATATACAACATACATTATGGTAGGTAAAATATACGTATAATGTAAAAAAACGCCCCTAACGTTTAACTGATTACTCAATTTAACCCCTACTTTTCAAGCACTTTAACCCTTAACATGAGAGTTATTTTTTACCATTATGCCTAAAAAGTAATACATCATAGCCTCAGATACTAAAGCACTAGCGTCTTGAACCAAATAAGGAAGGTTTTATGAAATTAGAACACGCATCTCCAAATTAAATGGTTAAATTAACCCACAAATCATCATTTCATAATTTTGCACTTTTTACCATACTCGGCTACCTATCATTTGATAGATTAGTTATAATATTATCCAAAGCCATTCTACTTAAGTTTGTTGACTAGACCCCACATCAAGCAAGGGTATAAATAATAAACTAAATATATATTTGTTAAATCAAATGGTAATGAGTTTAAGTTCAAGTTTTGTGAAGAAAAAAATAAAAATTTTGTTTTCACTTTGAGTTCGATCCAATTTGACTTCAAATATAATCAGTTTTCTTTGTAATTAAATGAATATTGATTTTTAGTTTCTGCTTCAATTATATCACTAAGGCATTAAAATTGATGACGTGGACAAATGGCAACGGTACACGTGCGTTGATGTGGAGGGATTTTAACGGCCCAATGGTTGTAATTGAAGCTTAAACTAAAATTCAGTGCTAAAATAGTATTATTAATTTCTAGTTTAGTGGTATAATCGATAGTAAACTTAAAGTACAGTGGTATCTGACGTAGATTACCGTTAAATGAATATTAAAGGTTTTCTTTTGGCTTGAAATGGAGATTATTGGCAAACAAGGGTTTAAAACCCTAGGGGGTACGGGTGGGCATTGTCGGGTACCCGAGTACCGGGTTCTTTTTTTATTTTTGTTTTTAATTCTAAAATTAAAAAAAATACATGTTAAACATAAAAATATTTTTAAAAAATTAAACTTAAAAGAATATAATACAAACATAGAAAAATTATAGGGATTTAAACTTAATTTTAGAGTGAAAATATTAAGAAACATAAAATAAAAATATAATTTTAAATATAAAATATATATATATATATATATATATATATTAAATTCTATCGGATCGAGTACCTGATAAAGGAAAACTTCAGGCCTGTGTCCCGAAAAATATGTCGGGTCGGGTTTTCGGGTCAGTTATTTTTGCCCACCCCTACTAGGGTTAGTATCTTTTCAATTAACAAAGTCTACAAATATACAAATGTTTGTCACCATCAAAAGGAGGGCAGTACACAAACTGGGAAATGAATTCAACGACAATAGAATACAAATAACAGGTTTTTAACTATAATTATGAAACCCCATTTTTATTTTTATGGCGAACTTAATGACAATTGACAGATTAAAGAGAAAAAAAATAGAGGGTTGCTCGAGAAAATCTAAGTACAGGAAGAAGAAGCAAACCCAAAGCACATTCACACAGGGAAAAAGTAGTAAAAAGAACAGAGAAGTGGCGTACTGCTTAGTCGAAGAATTCCCAAGGGAACTTCGGCGGGGCTGAATTATTGGCGGTTGATGTAGATGTCGAGGAGACTGGTATCAATGCCGGGGAGGAATCGAATGTCTCCCATTTCGTGGTGACTACGACCGACCCCGATGCTGATTGCTGCTGCTGCTGTTGCTGGTATTGTTGATGTACAGGCAAATGGGCAACTGATTTGCTTGATTGCTGCTCTTGAATTGGTGCCAGTTTTTGCCCGTTAAAACGCCTAGATTGCTGCTCTTGTATCGGAGCTAGTTTCCGCGCATTCGAATGCTTGTTTTGATCTCCATTGGTGTTAGACTTGGGCATAGCGTTTTTTATCTTCAACATGTCCAATGTTTCGACATATTTTTGAACTCTTCTCACCTGCAACAACAATGGCAGATCAATACATGGTTCTTTACAATATAAAAATGACAAAACCAAAGCAAAAGCAAAATGTTCACTTCAAATACCTGCATTTTTCTTTGTAATTTGACATCTCCATCAGCCATAATTCCATCTAATTTAAGCAACTGATTCATCAACTGCTCAATCAAACTAATCACATCTTTCTCTGCTACTTTCCCACCTTTAGAAATTACCATTTCAAGGGTTGAAACCTAACACAATGTTCCATAATCACATAAATTCAAACCCTAAACCATGAATCTAATGAGTCGAAAATTCGAAAAATGTGTACCTGAGAAGCAAGACTATCAACTTCCAAGCTGATTTGAGAGACAGATTTAGAAGCTTTCTCCATCTTTGCATTCTTTCTCATTTCCAGCAACCTTTTCTCCTGACTGATTGGGTCTTCCATTAAAACGAGCTTCGATTTGTCCTTCACTCCCGCCATGTCGAGAAATGCATTGGAATCCCTCTCTTTGTCTTTGTACAACAGCTTTTGATCTTGATGGTGTAGTCCAGTCGGCCCTGTCAACATCTTCTTCAACTCCCCTGTCAAAATTAACCCAAAGTCAATGGTTTAAACTTTAAACTTTAATTAATCCGATGAAATTAAATCCAAAAGAAAAAAAGAGTTTGAATGTAATTCACCGAATGTAGCTTGAGAACTGATGTTGATTTCATGGTAGATGGACCGGTATTTGACTCTAACTCGAATAGTCGGTGGCGGGATGGAGTTTCGACCGGAGTCCTTTTGAACCAACATACCTCCGGGTCTAAGCTCCCAATCTTGAGCGGCCGGTTCACCGCCACCGCTAAAAGCCGAGCCTCCTCCATTTGTCGTCGGCGACAGCCCTGTCGCTTTAGTCTTCATTCTCATCATCTTATCTTTTACTAAAAATTAAAGACGACGAATAATTGTGAACGATTGTTTTAGATCTCTAGAAATAATGAAAAGTCGGCGATCTGTATTTTTCCAAACAAAAGTACGTTTCTACGACTCCGATCCCAGCATTATAGGAGCCCAATTCCTACGCTCACTCAAATTTACAAATAATTAAAATAAAAGAAACCGAAACTCTTCACCTTCACCAGCAATGTAAAGAAAAAAACGCAAAATCTTCGAATCTTTTCCCGCAAACTCCCAGATCTCTTCAACCGTTATGTAAACCAAAAAGAATCTCCGAATTTAGTAGCGTACAAAAATCCTTCCGTGAATCTGCGGATTTTCCCGAGAAAATCACTGGAAAATAAACTGAATCTTTAAATTTTCCCGGAATTGTATGCGATAAGTTCTCCTCTCTCCCTTCGTTGAAACTCTGGAAAACTCGAGGAAGAAGAGAAAAGGAAAATTGAATAAAAAAACGAGTGGACAGCTAACTTAAGAATCAAAATTATTACATAAATAATAATATAAATCCAAAATGAGAAATTGATTTTATTTTTTTTCATAATTTTAAAAAAGGAAACAATTACAAACAAAGGAAGCCGCCAAAGCGTGTGAAATTTCGATTTGTCTTTTTGTTTTTACCAACTCTGGATCTGGGGTAGTGTTCCGCTGCGGCGAGTTTTAGGTAATGAATGCTGGCTATTGGACACGTATGGTATTGAGGGTGTATCCGGAAGGTCGTGTTATTCAACGGCGCTAATCATTGGGCTTATGATTAAAACGGACGGTTTTGATAAGCGGGTGGATATTTGAGTTTAGAGACATGAAAGTTTGGAAGAGAACGGCCCAACGGAACCGGTGAGGGTTCACAGTCAAATCCCGCCACTTGCTTTTCATTTTCCTGGTAAATTTCTACACGTGTGGTACTTTTCCTCTTGATTTTACTATTAAGAGGGTTTTTTTGATTAATTATATTTTTAAATTATTTTTCTGAGAAATTAGTAAGTTTTTTAAATTAAAAGCGATAATTTAAGGGTTCCGTTACATTTTTAGGCCAAACAGAAGTAAATATAAAAGATGTTGGAAATATTTGAGGATATAAACTATTATCTACAATACATGGGACCTCGCCACCTGCGCATAGCGAGATTTGAAAAAAAAATAGTATAAAATATACCTCACTACCTACACATGGCGAGGTTTGAAAAAAAATATTCAAAAAATATACCTCGCCACCTCCACATTAGGGGTGTTCATAGTAGGTTAACTGTACCATTTAGCTTAAACGATTGGTTAACTGTTATAGCGGTTATTATTCGTAACTTAACCGTTACTAATCGTTAAGAAACGGTTAACCGTTAATTTTTTAAATGGTTAACCATTATAGTGGGTAACCGTTAATGAACGGATCGGTTACATGTTAACCTGTAAACTATTACGATTTTCTTTTCAAATGTTCATTATTTCTTTTTTAGAATAATAAATATATATCTCCGATAAATATTGTATTAATTTTTTTAAAATAATAAAGAAATTTTAAACACAAACTTTATACTTAATTAAAATAAGTTACCTATAGGTTAACCATTAACCGTCTTTTTTAGCGGTTCGGTTAACCGAAACCGTTTAACTTTAACGGTTAGGTTAATTAACCTATAAAATGAATGGTTATACCAGTTAACGGCCACGGTTTATTTTGTACACCCCTACTGCACATGGCAAGGTCCCCTCGTGTATTGTAAAAAATAGCTTATATTCTCAAATATTCTTCAACATCCCTTACATTCTAAATATTTATTTTTATTTGGATTATTCTCCAAATTTCTTCTAATTCAACATGGAGTGTTATTATTTTAAATATATATGTATATATATCAAATTATTTTATATAGGTGAATGTTTTATTTACCTAAAATAATAAAATTGAAAAAGTGGCATGAATAAAGAAAGATTGGAAGTAGCTTTCGGAGTGGGATTTGGGGTTGTCATTTACTACCAGAACTGCAAATTTTCACCAAAACAAATCTGTCTTGCACGACAAGAGGAAAACCCTCACCTATCCAATGCGACGTCGTTGTTGTAACTATAAATGTCCATATACGTACCAGAGCACACATACCTTAGCTACTTAATACGTATACAGAGAGTATAATACAGTTAAAAATTTAACCATATTGTCGATTGAGTACAGTTCAATCGACATACGTAATCGAACATGTTTAAATGTTTGATATGTTCGATTTATAAATACAAAAGAATTCTAGCAGCGCGGTTAATTTTTTTTTACTGTACGTGTCAAATTAATGGCCGTACCCAAAATGCAGTTGTAGGTTGTTTTTTTTTTCACTTCACTGTCACCACTCGTTCTTTGGTTTTGATGAGGTCTGACTTTGTTGTCAGCCACCGACACTTCTTCACACGTGTGAGACGCGCGAGTGGGAGAAGTGTACGTGGCGTTTTCTAGGCCGTTCCCCACGTGGTAGAACGTGTGAGCTTGGGGGAAAGATGACGTAGGAGCGTAGGTTTGGGATTGGGACGGCGTAACCCACTTGGTTTAGACTTCCGACCGAACCAAAACCAGTTGAAGAAAGGAGCGGTAGTTGCTGGTCTTGTTTTGTATTGGTGAAATTTCAAGTTAGAAAAGAAAAAAAGGTTTGGTTCTTTTAGTACCTAAGTGTAGCCCTACTTTATATCAATTATGAGTGGATTATATTCCGAATTATTTAGATTCCTCGTTCTATTTAGTTTTATGTTAGTGTTGAATGTTGATGTTGTTTATTTTTTATTGTGCTAGTTGTGTTTATTCGTATGGTACATGTCTATTTTATAGTTCATATTTGGGCATAGTTATTACTTAAGTTGATTATTTGTTGGCATAGAAAAGCAATTTTGTTTCCAACAAAGAGATTTTGGTTGTAGAGAAAAAGAAAGAGGTTGAAGAAGGAGATAACGTGTCACGTCATCATTTTTAACGGAAGTTAACGGGAGGGACCAAAATAAAAGCAGACTAAAAATTGAGTGACCACAATGAAATTTTTAAAAGTTCAATGACCAAAATGAACCCGCCCTAAAAGTTCAGTGACCATTGGTGTACTTTACCCTAATTAATACTCTTATATTTTTATAAATTTAAATTTAATTCTCGAAATAAGTTTGAATTAAGGGTAAACTACAACGGAGGTCACTCTTATGGGTAAGGTTACATTCGGATCACTCAATCATTAAAAGTTACATTTGGGTCACTCAATTGTGGGTAAGGTTATATTTGGGTCATCCAATTATTAAATATTACATTTAGGTCACTCAATTATGGGTAAAGTTACATTCGGGCCACCCTTCATATTAAAAAAACATATCAAAATTTTTCTTCCAAATCACTTGTATACTTTCATTTACACTAGAGTACTTCATTTGAAATCATTAATTAATCCAATATACAAATTGATATATTCTTAAATATGAAGGGTGTCCCAAATGTAACCTTACACATAATTGAGTGGCCTAAGTATAACTTTTGATAATTGAGTGGCCCAAATATAAACTGACCCACAAATGAGTGACTCAAATATAATTTTTAATAATTAAATAACTCAAATATAACTTTTTAATAAATTTTCATTAAGTTCTTTCCTTTTGTATAGCAACCAATAGCTTACAAGTTATCTCTATACTTATATTTTTTTTTCATTTTCTAAAACCTTCAAAGCCAACCAACATACTTTTAATACGCTTTTATTATTTTCACCTATTGTAGGACTAGCTAGTGTAACACACCATGTTGGTAAAAATTTCACACTTCTACCCTCCAAAATTGGGTGATTACACAACATGTTTAGTTATTTTAACAATATTTTGCAATATATATTATCCAGTTAATCCAATTTGTGATAATGGAGAATTTGATACCATTTGAAATATATATATATATATATATATATATATATTAGTATAGCTATTAATATTTTTTATTGATTGTTATTATTAATATTTAATTTATTAGTTGATTAATAAATTTTAAAAACATGCGTTGATTCTATCTTTGCAGTTTAGGGGGTGTTTGGTTCGCGGAAAAGATCATTACTAGAGGGAATAATCTTTTCCGGAATCACATGCCCACGTTTGGTTCAAGAGCATTCCCTCCCAGTGGTAATAAAATATTCCCAACAGTAGTTATTTTTTGTCTTTTCCCAAGAATGTCATTCCCTCCCTTTTCTTAGGTATTAGACAATTCCCTCCCCTTTGGACAAAAATACCCCTAAAATATATAATTATTTTAAAATGATATTTCCTTTTTTATATAATTACAAAAGTATAAATTTATTTTATTTTTTAGTGGTTTAGGGTTTTAATACTTATTATAAAATAAAACGATGCATATAAAATAAAAATATATCAGATTTTTATTTTATTTCGATTTTTTTATATATGCGTTTGATTCAAATTTTATTATTGGTATGTATTTTATTACATTTGTTATTTAGGACCAATTTTCATAAAAAAGGTTTTCATACTATATTTTTTAAATTTTCTATGAACTTTTATGTAAATATTTTGACTTTAATCTTAAAATTTCAGTTGGTTAAAAAAGAAAATATATTTCAAGGACAATTTGGTAAAATATGCATTTTTCTTATCTTATATTCCTTCAACCAAACAATGTAATCTTACATTCCTGCCAAACAAATCAAACAAGGTAATACAACATTCCAGGTAATATGTTAAGTAATGTAACATTCCGGTAATCTCATTCCCAAATGTAATCTTATATTCCATGAACCAAACGACCCCTTAGGGTTTAAGAATAAGATTTAAGAAACTTGGATAAGGTGTATTTTGTAAGGTTTATGGTTTATAATTTAAGATTGTGATTTATAATTTAAGACACAAAATAACACTGATAAAGAATTTGTATCCATCCTAATTTTATTAATTTAGGAAATAAAAATGAAAATGAAAATAAAAATCTAACCACTATTTAAATTATTGATAAACAAAGTAGGAATATAAAAATCAATGAAACTACTATACAATGGATGAGTATTTGACCTAACTTTTAAAATATTTCGCCGATAACTACAATTAATACCTCCTTAGTTGTCGAAATTCTTTGTAATATTTTACTCGCATTTTTGTTTTAAGAGAAAATAATAATTTATCAAATATATTTGGTCGGTTGGCTAAACTGCTTATTTTTTGTTCATTCACATTCTTTTAAGTTATGAGTTATAGACTCGGTAAAAGCACCTCTCTAAATAAGTTTAGAATTGGTATTTATAAAAAGGGTAAACTACTTCATTGACCACCATACTATTAGAAAATTTGTGATTTGACCACATTACTTTTTTTCGAAGCAATTAAACCATCAAACTATTTAAATGGTACCAATGTGACCACCAACCGTTAAAAGTAACAGAAAAGTTGGCGTGGCTGTTAAATAAAATTTGTATAATTACACATTTAGTCCCTTATATTTAAAAAATCTATCAATTTAGTTCTAATAAAATAAATTAATTATTTAATCATGTGGTGACACATGTCACCACATGATTGGAGGCCTTTAACTATATATTTGATTTAATAATTTTATTTCCTCCTCCAATCAAGTAGTGACACGTGTCACCACATTTGGAGGAAGAAAATTAAATAAATTTGAGGCTTGCCCATGTTGGAGTTTGAACCTGGGCATTGAGGGAGTTAGAGCACTCAATTCTAAATCATGTGCTTCAAAATACAATAAATATTATAATATGTCCAGTCAAATATGAATTATATGAACTTAAAATTCTATAAAGTTGTCAAAGAGGAGATAAAACATAACGAAGTGGCTTGATATTTAGCCAACCCGGAGCAAATTCTATCACGATATTCCTATTCAGCAAATAACAAGAAACAGAACACCCACATTTAGATGCAAAGCTTTAAAATCTATGAAGTGGCATTGAAATAATACAATCTGCATATGCCTATGACCAATGACATAATTTTCAATACTGATGCGGTAAAAAAAGAAACGTGCAAACACTTATGGGATCAGCCCATTTAGCTGCAATGGCTTCTGTAATGTTCCTTCTTTGTTTAAGGGATTTTGGTGCTCTCTTGCTACCTTTCAGTCTAGGCATCGGTTTATGAGCAATTTGACCGAACATATTAGGATACATATTTTATTTTGAAGTTTATGATTTAGAATTGAGTTTGGTGCAGTGGTAAACCCATTGCTCTAACTCCTTGCGTTGGCAAGCCTCAAATTTATTTAATTTTCTTCCTCCAAAGGTGGTGACACGTGTCACCACATGATTAGAGTTATTAGACTAAAATTAGAACTAAATTGATAGATTTTTTTAAATATAAGGGGCCAAATGTGTAATTATACAAATTTTATTTAACAACCCGTCAACTTTTCTGTTACTTTTAATGGTTGGTGGTCACATTGATACCATTTAAATAGTTTGATGATTTAATTGCTTCGAAAAAAAATAATGTGGTCAAAATGTAACTTTTCTAATAGTATGGTGGTCAATAAAGTAGTTTACACTTATAAAAAGAATAGTATTTTATAAGTTGCTGATGGTGAAAACAAAATAATGGTGGTTTTTAGGCGATTCATCCTTTTTATTTGAATGAAAAGTCGTGATTTGTAATTCATTAATCATTGAAAAAATAGGGTAGACATAAATAGTTTGTTCTTTGCATGAACGGAGCCAGGATTTGAAGTTATGAGGTAAAACATAAATTTTAAAAGGTAGGGGGCAAATTCATAATTATCTTAATTTTTTCAAGAAAAATATAAAGAATCAAAGGGTAAAAAAAATTTCCCCTACCGGGGGCACAACCCCTCCCATTCAACATGTAGCATCGTCCCTGGTTCTCTGTAGGTATTTATATGACTATGATTTGTGGTTTGTGTCAATCTTAGATTTGATAGATAATAACTTTTGCATGAGTAAATTTAGCTATCAGGTAGTAGAGTCAATTGGTAAGCCTAATAGACTTGATAGTCGCTATATCGATAATATTGTAGTTCATTGATAGTATTACGTCAACATATTATCCTAAAACTTTAGAACCATATATATATACACACGGGAGTTGAAACGAAAAAACAACAACAAAAGACACAAAGACAGAGATGCAAAACCTACAAATTATAGAGGGAGATACTAAATTATTGATGTAGAATGTTCCCATGGTGTCAAATGATTGATGGTATAGTATACAAGGTAATTAAAGAGGGCCAATGAAAAAGATGGAGCACTCCTCACTAGGGTTTTCGTAGCCAGGCAATGCGGCAAGGGGTTAGCTCGGCGGCGGGGCCGGCCATGGTGTCCCGACGCCCGTGGCTCAGAAACAATACAATGTGCTGAACTATTTACCGACACATGAGGCTGATTGAGACGTTGCCCAAGTTGTAGAAATCTATGTATTTACATGAAAAATGGCATGTTCTTCGCCAACTTATAAATCGATAGCAGCTCAACTCATAGACATAAAAGTGCATGTGTTGCTAGTTTTCAACTCATCATTATTAGGCCAGCTTTTTTCTTTTGTCGCCATTGTCGATACTCTTCAACAGATGGAAATCGTCTACCTCTAACAATGCTTTTATTGTTGTTTTTATTTTAAAATAGCGAGTTTAAGGTTTGGGTGCAAAGAAGTAGGGATATAGTGTATTTTTTAGGGGTTAGAGTTTAAGATATGAAAATTAGAGTTATGACTTAAAATTTAATTTTTAAATATTTTTAGTAGGGGGCATATAAGTAGACATGATTAGGGTGCAGAAATTTTTATTTTTTTTAACTCCTTCGAAATCCAGGAAACAAGTCCTTTTCTTCCTTTTAAATTTAGGGTAATCATCATGGCTAAATCAACGATTAAGTTATTTATATTAGTATAGTTAAAAGATATTTATTTTGGATCGATTAAGGTTGATATTTGGGTTTTTTTGTCTTAAATTCACGTCTCGTTTTATATAAATTGTGTACGAGTTTTTAGTTAGTTATAGTCAAGGATAGAAATAATGGTGAATCCATAATGTTTTTTTAGGGTGGGGCATAAGTTAAAATATTTTTTAGGATGAACATAATGTCATGGGGTCAGAGTCTTGGCGCAGGGACAACTCCCCGTGCGGCAACCTAGGGCTCTCACCAGCTCGGGGCTTAGCCTTTTCCACTACGATGCTTACTGGTTTCGCCCTCCCATGGGCTCATCAGGAAAGCAGAGACATCTCCCGACCAGTGTGGTGCCTAACCACACGCCCGTCCCCAGGACTGAACGACTGTAAGACACGTACTACACCCTTATTGTTATCCCGCATCCTACATTAAGCACAACCAGCAAGCATCTGTCACGGTCTCGCCTATTACGCGAATAGGATCGTGACAATCTCCCCCACTCAATTCATGCACGCCTTCGTGCATGGGGAAAAAGCTCTTTCCTTTTTCTTTTTAATTAGCCCGGATCTCGTGTGCAATTCCCTGCCTGCTCGCCCTCTTCATTGGAGGCACGAGTGCTTGGCGAACTTTCGCTGCGGCTTCCTGCCTACCCGACCTCATCTCAATCTCTTTATAGAGGCCCCACTCGCGAACACCCCTTCACTCGGGTGCGAGGCACACGCTCGTCCACTTTGACTCGCTACGCAGTACATGGAGCGCTTGGTAAGCTCACAGCTAGCACACAGTCCTGCTCTGATACTATCTGTCACGGGGTCAGAGTCTTGGCGCAGTGACAACTCCCCGGTGCGGCAACCTAGGGCTCAGCCTTTTCCGCTACGATGCTTACTGGTTTCGCCCTCCCATGGGCTCACCAGGAAAGCGGGGACAGCTCCCGACCAGTGTGGTGCCTAACCAGCACGCTCGTCCCCATGACTGAACGGCTGTACGACACGTACTACACCCTTATTGCTATCCTGCATCATGCATTAAGCACAACCAGCAAGCATCTGTCACGGTCTCGCCTATCACGCGAATAGGACCGTGACAATCTCCACCACTCAATTCATGCACGCCCTCGTGCATGGGAAGAAAGCTCTTTCCCTCTTCTTTTTAATTAGCCCGGATCTCGTGTGCAATTCCCTGCCTGCTCGCCCTCTTCATTGGAGGCACGAGTGCTTGACGAACTTTCGCTGCGGCTTCCTGCCTACCCGACCTCGTCTCGCGAACACCCCTTCACTTGGGTGCGAGGCACACGCTCGTCCACTTTAACTCGCTACGCAGCACATGGAGCACTTGATAAGCTCACAGCTAGCACACAGTCCTGGACGGGCGTGCTGGTTAGGCACCACACTGGTCGGGAACTGTGCCCGCTTCCCTAATGAGCCCATGGGAGGGCGAAACTAGTAAGCATCGTAGTGGAAAAGGCTGAGCCCCGGGCTGGTGAGAGCCCTGGGTTGCCGTACGGGGGCAATGTCCCTGCGCCAAGACTCTGACCCCGTGACAGATGATATTAGAGCAGGACTGTATGCTAGCTGTGAGCTTACCAAGCGCTCCACCTGCTGCGTAGCGAGTCAAAGTGGACGAGCGTGTGCCTCGCACCCGAGTGAAGGGGTGTTAGCGAGTGGGGCCTCTATAAAGAGATTGAGACGAGGCCGAGTAGGCAGGAAGCCGCAGCGAAAGTTCGCCAAGCACTCGTGCCTCCAATGAAGAGGGCGAGCAAGCAAGGAATTACACACGAGATCCATGCTAATTAAAAAGAAGAGGGAAAGAGCTTTCTCCCCATGCACGAGGGCGTGCATGAATTGAGTGGGGGAGATTGTCACGGTCCTATTCGCGTGATAGGCGAGACCGTGACAGATGCTTGCTGGTTGTACTTAATACAGGATGCAGGATAACAATAAGGGTGTAGTACGTGTCGTACAACCGTTCAGTCCTGGGGACGGGCGTGCTGGTTAGGCACCACACTGGTCGGGAGCTGTCCCCGCTTCCTTGATGAGCCCATGGGAGGGCGTAACCAATAAGCATCGTAGTGGAAAAGACTGAGCCCCGGGCTGGTGAGAGCCCTGGGTTGCCGCACGGGGGAGTTGTCCCTGCGCCAAGACTCTAACCCCGTGACAATTAAGTTATAAAAACCTTAAAATTTCAGGGTGAGCACAAGTTATAAAATTTAAAGACTAATTCATAAAAAATAAGAAAATTGAAGCAAAATGTGTAAACTTTAAAAATTTCAGTGTGGGCACGGGCCCACCCAAAGTTATATGTGGCTCAGCCACCGGGTAGAAATGTAATAGAATATCGAAAGGGGATTGCTTATGAAGTCAAGAATTTAGCATAGTAGGGGTCGAAATAAATTTATAAAATTTTTGAGGGATCAAATTTTAAAAAAATATTTTAAAAAGGCAAAATTTCTCGTTAACTAATGGGTCAAGGTCCCAACAAATCTATTTGACTTTATCTCTGTTTGGGACCTAATAAGTAATTAAACCAAAAAAATGAATAAGAAACTAAGGTTTAATTTGAATATTTAAACTGGTAAGGATCTGAAATTGAATTAAACAAAAAGGTTTAGACGAGCTAGGGAGCTCCCGTGTTTTATGTAGTTCCGCCATTGGTTGTAATTTAAGTTGCATTAGTTGTTTCGTTATTACACATTTGAAGTGTAATCTACGCGTCGGGAGGATCGTGTTTCTCCCAAAATTTTTGGTATAATATATTTTAGATTTTTTTGATTTAAATATTAATTAAAAATGACTTTATTTTATGTTTTCAATTTTTAAATTTGAAAACTCAATAATTTTTTGTCTTTCCGATACTTGATCCTAGTTTCGTCCCTTGAATAAAATTTCTCATTCTTAATAAATATGTGATACTCACATCTTTCCTCCCACAACGTAGCAAACAAATCTTGAAGTTTGGGTTTTTCTATTTAACTTTTTGGTCTTTTTATATTGGATTTCCGCTGCCTACCCATGGCTTGATTTGGGCCTGCAGCTTGATTGTTTTGGGCTTACTACATGCCCTAGCCAAAATCCATCTTCAAATTTCCAAGGACCTGCTGCTGTGTTATAATGACTTGTGCATATTTTTTTTTTACATGCATGTCCGTTTTACAGTTTATATTTAGAGTGTAAGGTTACCCTTTTAACAATATCGTTTCTAAAGTTCAAACTTAAATCCTTTCCTTAAGAGTGCAATGTGCCTTACCAATGCATCCCACTTTTTGATTCAACACTTGGTGTGCAGAAATAAAATTTGACACAACATTTATATTGGAACATTTGGTGTAGAAAAAATGTCATTACCTTTGGTGCCGAGATTGATAATTGGGGCTTTATCATTGAACGAAGTGTTTAGCTTGCGAATGCAACTCAGCTATCGCTCGAAACTAAATGTTGAAGGCAGGTTGAGCTTCAACGGTGACGTCTGTAGCTCGGTGATTGTCGTCGTCGTCTGTCGATCGGGTGAAATTAAATGTCGACGCCTCGTGCTCGACTCATGATGGGAAAGTTCGGTATGGTGGGGTGATTAGGGATCATTCTAGTTCCTGGCTACATGGTTTTACTAAATTTATTGGCTGCTGCTCAGCTGTGGAAGCCGAGTTATAGAGTATTTTCCTAGGTTTTATTATTGCGTGGGATTTTAGGCTTTCGGAGTTTAGAGGTGGAATTCAATAATGCTCAAGCTATAAAGCTTATTCATCAGGTAGAGCGTGATGATTTTGCTCTCGCTATCACTCGTGCTATTCAGGAAGTGATCCAGAGAGATTGACGGATCTCCATTCGTGCTATCCTTAGGAAGTGCAATCAAGTTGCCGATGCTTTGGTAAAACATGCAAATCTCTCGAATCTCGACTTAGTTATTCTGAATTCCGTTTTGAATTTTGTATTACACGAGAACTTGGTTCCTCTTAGGTGCACTCTTTCTTATAAAAAAAAAACTAAGTTTTTTTCTTTTCAATTCAAACATACACAATTCACATTAAAAGACTAATTTTCGCTATTAAATTTTAAAAAATTTAAAAATTTTCCTTTTTTTTACGGATGAAATTCAAAGTATCTACGGTAGGGATACAGACTCGAATCTCAAAATACTGCCACGTTATATTTTGGCATGACCAACCGTATAGAACAAAATCTTTATTCTAAGTCCAAATGTAGTGGATTATCTCTGAAGAGAGTCCTATCCAGAATAGCATCGTCCTCACGATCCATCACACGAATCAGATCTTGCCACGTCAGTCACGAGCTCACATCGGAACTGCCGTGATCGAACACCGAATGCGTAGGGATATCATATAAAGGACACGTGTCCTAGCACACTAACAAACGAAGGGCAAACTGACCGGCGCTGCCGGTAATTCCCTCGCGGCCATTCCCGCTGGGTATAAAAACAAGTTCCTTGAAATCTCTTTCTCTCTCTACCATTTTTTTTAATTTCCCAGTTTTATACTCACTGAAAAATTTAAAAATAAAGAAAATAAAGTAAAGTTTCGCTTTTGAATTTCCCTTTTTTCCGATTCCAGCTCTCGATTTCAGGTTAATAGCTTCCCTTCTTCTTCTTCTTCTTCATTTGTTTAATCCGTTTAATTTAATTACAATAGTCGAATAATCCGTTTTTATTCTGCTTTGATCGACATCTAATACTGGGGAAATTTACTGTCTTTTTCTCGTTCGTTTCATTTTGAAGTGATTATTGGTTGCTGTTTTTTGATCTTCTTGTTTAGCTTGCTATTAAGTCTTTAATAAAGGTCAATTTATTGTTGCTCCTGTTTGTACCCTCATTTTTTCTTCTAATTTTAGCTGGATTACACTATGTGATTATGCTGTGTATGCGTGCGATCACTTTGGGGGCAAACTTTGATTACTTGTTTGTTTTGCCTATTTATTGATTTGATAGCTGATATGCTCTTAAATTAGAAAGATTTTAGTTTTTGACCATTTTAATTAGGCATTATTGGGTTAGTGAGTTGGTTTTCAAAATTAGGTTTTCTTTTGGGTGTTGATTAATATTCGAAATTTTGGGACTTTTTTTTCCACAGTGTTTCTAGTGTTTATTGACTTATCTGAGTGGAATAATGCTGGAAAAGGTTGTAACTTTGTTTTCTTGCAATTCTAATTCTAATTTTTGTCATCTTTTTAGTTATCTGCATCAAATTGTTGAGGGCGTATTTATTTTTATAAAAGCCTGGCTCTGGATAGCTATTTAGACACCAGCCAGCACGGGGCAGTGCCTCCAATGGCACCTTCTCGGGTGGCAGGGGGGTTAACCCAATCTTCATCGAGTTCTGGAATTTTTTTCCAAGGAGATGGGCAGTCCCAGGCTGTAGTTAACTCTCGATTGAGCTCACCTTATGAGAACTCATCTAATTCAATTCCTGGAACTGGGCGTCCAAATCTGGGTCTGGTTTCGGGCGATATGAACAGTGCGCTGTTGAATGGTGTGGCAAACTCAGGACCTAGTGTTGGGGCAAGTTCTTTGGTCACAGATGCAAATTCGGCATTGTCAGGAGGTCCCCACTTGCAGAGAAGTGCTAGCTTTAATACCGAGTCGTATATGCGCTTACCAGCATCGCCCATGTCGTTTTCCTCCAACAATATAAGCATGTCAGGTTCATCGGTAATTGATGGATCTTCTGTAGGCCAGCATGGCTCTCATCAAGACCCAAATGTCCAACAAATGCAGCAAAGTCAGCTGCTGCAGCAAGGGGCCTCAACTGCCACATCTTTGCCTGCATCACAAACTGGGCAAGTTTCACTTCCCATGGGCCCACGAGTCCCAGGGTCCTTCATGCAAGATCCTAATAATCTATCTCAGGTGCAGAAGAAACCTCGATTAGACATCAAGCAAGAAGACATTCTGCAGCAGCAGGTGTTGCAACAGTTGCTGCAAAGACAGGATTCCATGCAGTTGCAAGCTCGAAACCCCCAATTACAAGCTTTGATCCAGCAGCAGAGACTTAGGCAACAGCAACAAATTTTGCAGTCAATGCCACCATTGCAGAGAGCACAGTTGCAGCAGCAGCAACAGCAAATGCAGTTGAGGCAGCAATTACAACAACAGGGCATGCAGCAAGTAGCTGGAATGAAGCGTTCCTTTGATGGCGGTGTATGTGCTCGCCGGCTAATGCAATACCTATATCATCAACGGCAAAGGCCACCTGTGAGTTTATGTTCTTTTATTCTCTACATCTTGTGGTAAAGTATCTTGAATTTTAATTGTTTTTTCACTGCTCTTGAAGATTGCATTTTTTGTGGAAATATGTATGCTCTTATGTATGCCTAGTTAACTTGCTGCAGTCAGGAAGTTAACCCCCCCCCCCCCCCCCCCCCCGGTGTGTGTGTAGAAATCTACCATATACTTTGATGAATGCTCAATTATCTTCTTCTTACAGACTTGACGTCAAATCATTTTCAACTTGGTAGTTGCTGAGAATCCTGTTATGTCTCCTTAATTTTATAGGATAATACTTTTGCATACTGGAGGAAATTTGTTGCAGAGTATTATTCTCCTCGTGCAAAGAAAAGATGGTGTTTGTCACTGTATGATAATGTTGGGAGTCATGCACTTGGTGTTTTCCCTCAAGCAGCTATGGTTAGTCTTTACGCTCCTTTCCTCTAGTTTGTAACATATGAAAATTATATTTCTATCATGAACCGTAGGCCTTTTTATTGAATTGTTTGCACTGATTTGGCATCCTGCATGCATTCTTCTGCATGAATAATACTATCCGTCACTTGGGCTCTTGATTTTTTGCTCGTGTTATATCAGTAGATTTCTGATTTTCTTTATGTAATTTCAGGATGCCTGGCATTGTGATATTTGTGGGTCCAAATCTGGAAGGGGGTTTGGTAAGAGATTTCTGAGCTTGCTTTGTTGTAGAGAATATTCCTTTTAGTTGATTTTGGTAGGAATTACATTTTAGAACAACGGTATGACAAAAAGTTGGTCCTTATTTTATTTTTGTTATAGGATGCTATATGCAATAAATTCATTGCTTCATTTTCATTGTTTTTCATTTTTATCTCAGCCACACTTCCATGATTATAGAATATCCTTTTTCTCTCCTTATATTTGACATATTGGATGGAAGAGAGAAATGGACTTTCTTGAAATTTTAGGGTATGAATTTTCTGATTTTCTCTTGCTAGCTTAAATCTTTCCTCAAATAATGTCTATTATTTCTTGTTTTCTCAATTAGACAATATATTATTTACCAATGGTTTGAAATTAATGTGTATCAACTCATTATATCTCTGGATTTATGGACTCCATTGTTTATTCTTATTTTGTCTCACTAGATAGGCCCCATCCCCATGCTTGTGGCTTCAATCTAAGTTTTGCACTTCAGAAGTCACTTATAATCACTTTTGCTACTTGGCATCTGACAGACTTGATTTTTCCTGAGTAAATGTTCTCATGTTTACAGAAGCAACTTTTGAAGTACTCCCCAGACTTAATGAAATCAAATTTGGTAGTGGAGTGGTTGATGAGCTTCTGTTTTTGGACTTGCCTCGCGAGTGTAGATCTTCTTCTGGAATGATGATGTTGGAGTATGGAAAAGCAGTCCAGGAGAGTGTATATGAGCAGCTTCGTGTTGTTCGTGAGGGGCAGCTTCGCATCGTATTCACTCAGGACTTAAAGGTTAACAAAAGATTATTCACATTTTGCAGTTTTTATTTCTGCTATTTAGGGAATAACCTATTGGCACTTCCCTTTTGCAGATATTATCTTGGGAATTTTGTGCACGTAGACATGAAGAACTTTTTCCGCGTCGTTTAGTTGCACCTCAGGTACTAAAATTTGCACCTTATTAGCTGTAACTTCCTGTTGATTCTTCTGCAAATACACAGTCGCTCCTATTTCTCTTTCATTTTGTAAGAAATATATTGTTATTTCTATAATTATAACTCTATTATGTATAATTGTACATACAACTGAAGTCAAGTTTTTAATGAAAGAAGAGAAATTGTGTGAGCAGGACAACCGAAAGTCGCTTACAATGGCTTGCATATTTACTCAAATAATCTGCAAGTGACTTGTATTATTCCACCTTGTTTTCTTTATTTAGATTTGCATAGCACTGATACCAAGTTGATTAGAACAGGTAAGGGAAAAGGAGTTTTGAAGTTTTCTTGCAAGTGAAGTTATATCGCTCAATTGTAATTAAATCCTATGAAATGGAAAAAGGAGTTTTGAAATTTTCTTGCAACGTGCTTGTGATATGAAGGTAAAATATTTTGGAGTAATTGAGGTGGAAGATTAGATGAGTACAGTAGAGAAAAGTTGAGTGTTTATATGCTATTACATTGCATATAAACCATTACTAAAATAAGTTTTTGAGTTGGGAATGTATTACCAGTACTCTAATACAAACCCTTTCAATTGAGGTAACTTCCAAAATGAGTATTTTGACCATACATTGCATGTTAGGGATAAAGGAATTCAAACAAGCTAGGTTAAACCCTTTACTCCTTTCTGCTCTATTCTATTTTAACCCCTTTATATCCCAAGAGGCTGTAAATTTTGCTCTGAATGTGTTGGTGATAGTATTAGGGATCATAACAAGAAAGTCCAAAATAATGTTATCCACTTGATGTTTAACCATTAAAAGGAGCGGGGCAAAAATAAAAATGGTTTTTGCTGCTTTCATTTTATTCTTTTTTTATAAGGGAGAGAGGGGTTGCCACGGATCGAATCCGAAACCAAATGTCACACAGGCTTGGTCGAAACTGCTTTCATTTTATTGTAATATTTAAGTTTGCATTCCTCTGGCATGTGTATGAGGCTTAATTATTCCATCTTTAAAAAATAAAAAAAATGAACTTCCTAAACCATATATGGTTTTAACATATTTGATCATATGCTGTTTGTTTTAAGTTCTTTAAGGACACTTGATATAGCTTGACTTTTGTAAATCATGTAGGTAAACCAGTTACTCCAGGTAGCACAGAAATGCCAGAGCACAATTTCTGAAGGTGGATCTGAGGGGGTTTCTCAGCAGGACTTGCAAACAAACAGCAATATGTGAGTTAATTGAACTAATGTGAAATTCTTTCTTTTCCATAAATTATTGCCACTTATCAGATTCTCTTTGTTAGATCCTATATGATTTCAAGAGATTGTTGGCTTCACAACCCTTGTAAATATGATTTTTCTGATTGTTACACTCCTTGAGTGCCATACTGCCATTAAGCGAGAGAGGCACCAAAAAAGTGATTTTGCAGGGTCTTGAAATATTAGTATTTGTTTTAATTGAGCTTTTGGTTGTAGGACCTTAGACTTTTTGTATATTTATTTTTAACTAAGGATTAAGTGAGTAATTATTTACCAAAAAAAAATGCGAGTAGTTAAGCTATTCGATTAAACATGATTACAAGGCCTGCTTTCTCTTAGGGTCCTGACAGCTGGACGGCAGCTTGTGAAGAGTTTGGAGTTACAGTCGCTGAATGACTTGGGTTTTTCGAAAAGATATGTCCGATGTTTGCAAGTACAGTTTTAGCCTTTTGCATTTAAATTTCAGTAAATAGATATTCGATTTTGAGTTTCCTTACAATTTTTGCACAATTTGTTATAGATTGCTGAGGTTGTATGTAGCATGAAAGATCTAATAGATTTTTGTCGAGAACACAAGGTTGGGCCAATTGGTAAGTATTGCATTTGCCTTACTGATCTCTGACATTTTTGATAGTTTTAGTTTGGGTTAATATGCAAATTAGGCTCCTTAATTATACCAGTTTTATGGTTTGGTACCTGTTGAAAAAAATTAATGATTTGATATTCAACTTTGCTCCCATCAAGCATTTTGGCATTTACTACTTGTGTTGGTCAAATTGATAACATGCAGATATTGACCAATGTATACGAATCGTGTCATTATTTATTTATTATAAAAATTACTATTGGTGTTGGTCAAAATGATTCACTTGCATCATCTACCATATTTTCAGATGGCTTGAAAAACTATCCACGACATGCCAGTGCAGCCAAGCTCCAAATGCAAAAAATGCAGGAAATGGAGCAGTTAGCGAACGCTCAGGGTCTTCCAACTGACAGGAATACCCTCAATAAGCTAATGGCACTTCATCCTGGAATAAACAACCCAACGGGTAGCAGCCCGCAGATGGTTGGTCGAGGACCTTTAAGCAGTTCAGCACAAGCTGCTTCGGCACTTTCTAACTACCAGAATATGCTCAGTAGGCAGAACTCGATGAATTCAAACCCTAACTCACTCAATCAGGAAGCCTCTTCCTCCTTCAATAATTCTAACCAGAGTCCATCTTCAAATTTCCAAGGACCTGCTTCCGTGTTATCAGGATCCATGCAGATCCTGCCTGTTGGTGGCTTATCAAGTCCCCACTTACCAACTCAACAACAGCAGCAACTTACTGTAAGCGGTAATAACTTCATCCAAAAGAACCATCCGCAGCCCTCTCAGAGTAACCAGGTTTTACAACAACAAATGATGCAACAGCTGTACCATGAGATATCTAATAACAATACCGGAGTTCAACAACAGCAACAGCAACAGCAGTCCTTGAGTGGGCAGAATGGGCATGCCATTGTGGGAAGAAATGGGATGGGCTTTGGTAGCAACACCACTGCTCCACCGACTGGAGCCACCTCTAATGTATCGGGAAGTGGAGCTGGGCCTGCCCCGAGTCGCAGCAACAGTTTTAAAGGTGGATCAAACAGTGACTCCTCAGCAGCTGGTGGCAACGCTGGATTCACCCAGAGAGCACCTGATTTGCCTCAGAGTCTCCATTTGCAAGATGATATAATGTCGGATATAGCTCAAGAGTTCTTGGATAACGGTTTTTTTAACAGTGAACTTGACGATTATGGCTGGAAGGCATGACTAACATTATATAGCCACAGTTAAGGGCTCTCCCATTCGGTGAGTATCGGGGCAAATCGTTGTACAGAGCATTTGAAATAGCCGCCCTTTCTTCCCATTGTTTTATCTTTGCCAGCCTCTTTAATGACATTGTTGTGACATCACTTTTGTGCTTTCACTAGGGATTTAGCTATCGTTTTTCCTTTTTCCTTCTGAAGGATTTCCAATTTTTCAAGTCATTGCAAGTGTAATCTATTGAACAAACTCGGGAACCGATTCTGTTTCTTATAATATGATGTTTACATGCTTCACTGCCCAGAATCCATTGCTGTTTCCATTTTAGGCTCTGTTTGCTGTGTAGTAAAACGTTGATACAGATTTCCAGTCAGTTTCAGGTGCGTTATCTTATCTGCAGCAACAAGATCCTATGTCGGGCCAACAGAAAATGCAGAACTAGACTATAACTGCGACGGACATTTAATACTGCGAAGCAGGGGGGCACATCATCTGCATCAGCTGCCCAAGGCTGTACAAAAACAAGATGAAGATGCACCGTTTTCCCTTACCGGTGACACCGAGGAAAGCATACGTTTCTCTGTTTCGAGCATGTACTTCAAAGCACACCTCCCTGCGGAATCGAGCATCTCTACTCTATTCAGGAAATAGATATTCTAATGCAAGGAGCCATATATAGCATAAACCATTTATGTTTGCCCCCGCCAACCTCAAACCTCGGCTCCGTCCTTGCGTCTTACCATAATACGTCTGACTTGTGCTCATACTTTTTGACATATATCGAAACACATAATTGTAAAATTAATTTGAAATGTTGAGTGTAAAATTAATTTGAAATATTTTGGGTTTAAGGTTTAAGGTTATATATGTGAAATTAATGTTTAGGGTTTGAGCTTTTGTGTTATAAATGTAGAAACCAATAAGAGTTATATATTAAGTTGGGTGTTTTAAAGCACAATGTTGTGCTTGGTGCAGTGGCTTAACCATTACCTCTCCCCTTACACCATCTAGGTTTGATTCCCTTGAGTGGCATTTACGCTTACTTTTGTTTTCCTCCTCTAAACAGGTGGTGACACGTGTCACCACCTGATTGGAGGATGAAAATAAATTAATAAAAATAATTAAAGTCCTTCAATAAGGTGTTGACACGTGTCACTACCTAATTAAATAATTTATTATTTTATTAATTTAAAATTAGGACTAAATTAAAAGAATGTGTAAATAACATGGACCAAATGTGTAATTTTAAAATTTTCCCGTTAGCTGCCACGTGGCAGTCCCGTCACTCCACCGTTAGATTTTTAACGGCGGTGGTCAAAATAGGTTGATTTTATAAGTTCGGTGTCTGATTGACAAGTTCGTTAATTCGGTGGTCAAAATAAGAATCCCCAATTAGTTCGGTGGTCAATGATATAGTTTACCCTTAAAAAATTATTATTTTGGTCCAAAATTTTAATAAAACATGAGAAGCATTTTTTCTATAATTAATATAAAGAGAAATATTTTATACTCAGGTGAGTTTCCAAAAGCGCCTTAGTTTTAGGGCATATAGAGTTAGTTTAGGGTATAAGGTTTAGCTGTAGGGGGTTAAAATTTAAGAATAGTTGTTTCAATTTGAGGTTTAGGGTTATAATTTAAAATTTATAGGTTAAAATCTAAATCATAACCATATTACTCTAAAACTAAACCCTAACATGTAGACCCTAAATTATAACCCTAAACCTTAAATTGAAACAACTATCCCTAAATTCTAACATCTGCACCTAAACTCTTAAACCCTATACCTTAAACTAATTTCTTATACTTTTTATACCCTAAAATTAAGGTGTTTGTGGAAATTAAAAATTTCCACTGCCTGTGTATAGATATTAATACTTAATATAAAAGAATTAATTTTCAATTTTACAAGATTAAATTTTGACAGAATTAAAATAAAAAAAATAATTATTTTTTCCGTTTTTATTGACGGATGAAATTCAAAATATCCATGGTGGTAGGGATACAGTCCCGAATCTCAAAAACACCTACTTCCAACATCCAATAAAATACCGCCACGTTGCATTTTCGCATTGACCCACCGTATTGAACAAAATCTTTATTCTAAGTCAAATTGTAACGGATCAACTCTAAAAGAGTCCTACTCAGGATATCATCGTCCTCACGATCTATCACACGAACCAGATCTTGCCACGTCGATCGCGAACTCGAATCGGCGCTGCCGAGATCTAACCCCGACTTCGTCGGACTATCATCTGATTGACACGTGTTCTTGAACTCTAACAACGAAAGGTAAAGTTACCGGCGCTGCCGGTAATTCCCTCGCGGCCATTCCCGTTAGGTATAAGAACAGCTTCCTTGAATTCTCTCTCTTTATCTTCCATTTTTTCCAGTTTTATAAATCAAGTGAAAAAAAAAATTAAAAGAGAGAAGAAAATAAAAGTAAAGTTTCGCTTTTTGTGTTTTTATTTTTTCGATTCCGGCTCGCGATTTCAGGTTAATTGGCTTTCCTTATTCTTCTTTCTTTCATTTGTTTAATTAAAATAGTCTAATTTTTTTATCTAGTTCGATTCTGCTTTGATCGATCTCTAAAACTAGTGAAGTTTACTGGGTTTTTTTTTCTGGTTCGTTTTCTTCTGAAGTGATTCTTGCTTGCTTTTCTTTGATCTTCTTGTTTATCTTGCTATTAAGTCTTTAATTAATGTCAATTTGAGTTGGATTAAATTATTGGATATGCGTTTGCGTTTGATCAGTTTAGGGCAAACTTTGATTAGCAGTTTGTTTTGCGTATTGAGTGTAAAGATTTTAGGTTTTGACTGAATTATTGGTTTAGTGAGTTGGTTTCCAAATTAAGTTTTCTTTTGGCTGTTGATAAATCTTCGAAATTTTGGGACTTTGGTTTCTTCAAGCAGTGCAAATCAAATTCTAATTTTTGGCATCTGGTTTTCCTATCATATATTGTTTTTAGATATCTGCATCAAATTGTTGGGGGAGTATTAATTATTATAAAAGTCTGGCTCTTGATAGCTATTTAGACACCAGCCACCAGGGGGCAGTGCCTCCAATGGCACCTTCTCGGGTGGCTGGGAGGTTAACCCAATCTTCCTCGAGTTCTGGAATTTTCTTCCAAGGAGATGGGCAGTCTCAGGCTGTAGTTAACTCTCGTTTGAGCTCACCTTATGAGAACTCATCTAATTCAATTCCTGGAACTGGGCATCCTAATCTGGGTCCGGTTTCGGGCGATATGAACAGTGTGCTGTTGAACAGTGTGGCGAACTCAGTACCTAGTGTTGGGGCAAGTTCTTTAGTCACAGATGCAAATTCGGCGTTCTCAGGAGGTCCCCACTTGCAGAGAAGTGCTAGCTTTAATACCCAGTCATATATGCGCTTACCAGCATCACCAATGTCGTTTTCCTCCAACAATATAAGCATGTCAGGTTCATCGGTAATTGATGGATCTTCTGTAGGCCAGCAGGGCTCTCATCAAGACCCAAGTGTTCAACAAATGCAGCGAAGTCAGCTGCAGCAGCAAGGGGACTCAACTGCTACATCTTTGCCTGCGTCACAAACCGGGCAAGTTTCACTTCCCGTGGGCCCACGAGTCCCAGGGTCCTTCATGCAAGATCCTAATAATCTATCTCAGGTTCAGAAGAAACCTCGATTAGACATCAAGCAAGAAGACATCCTGCAGCAACAGGTGTTGCAACAATTGCTGCAAAGACAGGATTCCATGCAATTGCAAGCTCGAAACCCCCAATTACAAGCTTTGATCCAACAGCAGAGACTTAGGCAACAGCAACAGCAACAAATGTTGCAGTCAATGCCACCATTGCAGAGAGCACAGTTGCAGCAGCAGCAACAGCAACAACAGCAAATGCAGTTGAGGCAGCAATTGCAACAACAGGGCATGCAGCAAGTAGCTGGAATGAAGCGTCCCTTTGATGGCGGGGTATGTGCTCGCCGGCTAATGCAATACCTATATCACCAACGGCAAAGGCCACCTGTGAGTTTATGTTCTTTTATTTTCTACATTTTATGACAAAGTATCTTGAATTTTAATTGGCTTTTCACTGTTCTTGAAGATTGCATATTTTTTGGAAATATGTATGCTTAGTTAACTTGCAGCAGTCATGAAGTTATGCTCCCCCCCCCCTCCCCCCTCTATCTTTTGTGTAGAAATCTACTATATGCTCTGATGAATGCTCAATCATCTTCTTGTTACTGACTTGAAATCAACTCATTTTCAACTTGGTAAATGCTGAGTATCCTGTTATGTCTCTTTGATTTTGTAGGATAATACTTTTGCGTACTGGAGGAAATTTGTTGCAGAGTATTATTCTCCTCGTGCAAAGAAAAGATGGTGTTTGTCACTGTATGATAATGTCGGGAGTCATGCACTTGGTGTTTTCCCTCAAGCAGCTATGGTTAGTCTTTATGCTTCTTTCCTCAAGTTTGTAACATATGAAAATTATCTTTCTACCATGAAGTGTAGGCCTTTTATTGAATTGTTTGCACTGATTTGGTATCCTGCATGCATTCTTATGCATGAATAATACTATCCATCACTTGGGTTCAATATTTTCTGCTCGCCTTATCAGTACAATTCTGATTTTCTTTATGTAAATTTCAGGATGCCTGGCATTGTGATATTTGTGGGTCTAAATCTGGAAGGGGGTTCGGTAAGAGGTTTCTGAGATTTTGCTTTTTTTGTTGAGAATATTCTTTTTAGTTGATTTCGGTAGGAATTACATTTTAGAAGTACGGTATGAGAAAAAGATGGTCCTTATTTATGTTTGTTATTGGATGCTATCTGCAGTAAATTCATTGCTTTCTTTTCATGGATTTTCATTTTTATCTCGGTCACACTTCCGTGATTATATAAGATCCTTTGTTTTTCTCTCCATATAATGACAATACATATTGGATGGAAAAGAGAAATGGATTCTTGAATTTTTACGGTTATAGGTTTACTGTTATTCTTTTGCCAGCTTAAAACTTTCCTCAAATAAGATCTATCATTTTTTTCTTTATTCGGCAGCATATTATATACTGATGGCTTGAAATTAATATGTATCAATTCATAATATCTATTGATTTATGGGCTCCATCGTTTATTATTATTGTCTCGCTAGTTAGAGGACATAGGCCCCATGCTTGCGGCTTCAATCTAAGTTTTGCACTTCAGAAGTCACTTATAATCACTCTTGCTACTTGGCATCTGACCACTTGATTTTAACCTAAGTAAATGTTCTCATGTTTACAGAAGCAACTTTTGAAGTACTCCCCAGACTTAATGAAATCAAATTTGGTAGTGGAGTGGTTGATGAGCTTCTGTTTTTGGACTTGCCTCGTGAGTCTAGATCTCCTTCTGGAATGATGATGTTGGAATATGGAAAAGCAGTCCAGGAGAGTGTATATGAGCAGCTTCGTGTTGTTCGTGAGGGGCAGCTTCGCATCATATTCACTCAGGACTTGAAGGTTAACGAAAGCTTATTCACATTTTACAATTTTTATTTCTTCTATTTAGCGAATTACCTATTGGCATATACCTTTTGCAGATTTTATCTTGGGAATTTTGTGCACGTAGACATGAAGAACTTTTTCCACGTCGTTTAGTTGCACCTCAGGTACTAAAATTTGCACTTTGTCAGCTCTAACTTACCAGTTCTCTAATACAAACCCTGTATAGCCCGAGACGCTGTAAATTTTGCTCTGTATGTGTTGTTGATAGTATTAGCCTATTAAGGATCATAACAAGATATCCCAAAATAATGTTATCCAGTTGATGTTAGCCATTAAAAGGAGCAGGGTAAAAATGAAGATGGTTTTTGTTGCTTTCATTTTATTCTTTTTTATAAGGGGGAGGGGGGAGAGGTTCACGGATTGAATCCGAAACCAAATGTCACCCATGACTAAAGCGATGTCCTTTGCCAATACATCACAGGCTCGGTTGACACTACTTTCATTTTATTCTAATCTTTAAGTTTGCATTCCTTTGGCATGTGTATGAGGGTAAAAATAAAGATGGTTTTTGTTGCTTTCATTTTATTCTTTTTTATAAGGGGGAGGGGGAGAGGTTCACGGATTGAATCCGAAACCAAATGTCACCCATGACTAAAGCGATGTCCTTTGCCAATACATCACAGGCTCGGTTGACACTACTTTCATTTTATTCTAATCTTTAAGTTTGCATTCCTTTGGCATGTGTATGATGGTAAAAATAAAGATGGTTTTTGTTGCTTTCATTTTATTCTTTTTTATAAGGGGGAGGGGGAGAGGTTCACGGATTGAATCCGAAACCAAATGTCACCCATGACTAAAGCGATGTCCTTTGCCAATACATCACAGGCTCGGTTGACACTACTTCCATTTTATTCTAATCTTTAAGTTTGCATTCCTTTGGCATGTGTATGAGGTTTAATTATTGTATCTTAAAAAATATAAAAAAAATGAACTTCCTAAACCATATGTGTTTTTAACATATTTGATCATATGCTGTTTTTTTTTTTGTTCTTTAAGGACACCTGATAAAACTTGACTTTTGTAAATCATGTAGGTAAACCAGTTACTTCAGGTAGCACAGAAATGCCAGAGCACAATTTCTGAAGGTGGATCTGAGGGGGTTTCTCAGCAGGACTTGCAAACAAACAGCAATATGTGAGTTAATTGAACTAATTTGAAAATTCTTTCATTACCATGAATTAATGTCACTTATCAGATTCTTTTTGTTAGTGCCCTTAAGGTTTCAACAGATTACTTACTTCACAAACTGTTGAAATATGATTTTTCTGATTGTTAACCTCCTTGAGTGCTGTTAAGCCAGAGAGGCAACAAAAAAGGGTCTTGAAATATTAGTGTTTGTTAATTGAGCTTTTGGTTGTAGGACCATAGACTTTTTATTTATTTAACCATGGATTTGAGTAGTTATTTACCAAAAAAAATTAGTAGTTTAGCTATTGCCTGGTTATTATTACTCATTAGAACTTTTCTGATTCAACATGATTACATGGCTGCTTTCTCTTAGGGTCCTAACAGCTGGAAGGCAGCTTGTGAAGAGTTTGGAGTTACAGTCGCTGAATGACTTGGGTTTTTCGAAAAGATATGTCCGATGTTTGCAGGTACTGTTTTAGCCTTTTGCATTTATATTTCAGTAAATAGATATTCAATTGAGTTTTCTTACAATTTGGCATTATTTTTATAGATTGCTGAGGTTGTAAGTAGCATGAAAGATCTAATAGATTTTTGTCGAGAACACAAGGTTGGACCAATTGGTAAGTTGTGCACTTCCCTTACCGAGCTCGTGATTTTGTTCATCGCATCAAGTGGTCACAATCATGGAATTGTATTGAATAGACATCTGGTTTTAGTTCTAACTATAATGTGTCATGCTTTCTTCTTTTATTAATGTCTAGAAAATAATAATTTCAAGCTTTTAATTCCAACTGTTTGCTCCCATCGAGCATTTTGCACCATTTACTATTGGTGTTGGTCAGAATGATAACATGCAGATGTTGGCTAATGTACACGTATCATGTCGCTATTTATTTATTTTTAAAAATTACTATTGGTGTTGGTCAAAATGATTCATTTGCATTATCTACCTATTGGTTAGGGACTACAGTTTATTTTATATGAAATGAGAGAAAACTTTATAACTTTGATTCTAACCATCTGTTTGCTTAAAAACCATATTTGCAGATGGCTTGAAAAACTATCCTCGGCACGCCAGTGCATCCAAGCTCCAAATGCAAAAAATGCAGGAAATGGAGCAGTTAGCGAATGCTCAGGGTCTGCCAACTGACAGGAATACCCTCAATAAGCTAATGGCACTTCATCCTGGAATAAACAACCCAATGGGTAGCGACCAGCAGCAGATGGTTGGTCGAGGAACTTTAAGCGGTTCAGCACAAGCTGCTTTGGCACTTTCTAACTACCAGAATATGCTCAGTAGGCAGAACTCGATGAATTCAAACCCTAACTCACTCAACCAGGAAGCCTCTTCTTCCTTTAATAATTCTAACCAGAGTCCATCTTCAAATTTCCAAGGACCTGCTGCCGTATTATCAGGATCCATGCAGATCCTGCCTGTTAGTGGCTTATCAAGTTCCCATATACCAACTCAACAGCAGCAGCAGCTTACGGTAAGCGGTAATAACTTAATCCAAAAGAACCATCCGCAGCCCGGTCAGGGTAACCAGGTTTTACAACAACAAATGATGCAACAGCTGTACCATGAGATGTCTAATAACAATACCGGAGTTAAACAACAGCAACAGCAACAGCAGTCCCTGAGTGGGCAGAATGGGAATGCTAGTGTGGGAAGAAATGGAATGGGCTTTGGTAGCAATACCACTCCTCCACCCGCTGCAGCCACCTCTAATGTTTCGGGAAGTGCAGCTGGGCCGACTGCCCCGAGTCGAAGCAACAGTTTTAAAGGTGCTTCAAACAGTGACTCCACAGCAGCTGGTGGAAACTCTGGATTCAACCAGAGAGCACCTGATTTGCCTCAGAGTCTCCATTTACAAGATGATATAGTTTCGGATATAGCTCAAGAGTTCTTGGATAACGAGTTTTTTAACAGCGAACTTGACGATTATGACTGGAAGGCTTGACTAACATTATGTGGCCCAGTTAAGGTCTCTCCCGTTCGGTGAGTATCGGGGTAAATCGTTGTACAGAGCATTTGAAATAGCTGCCCTTTCTTCCCATTGTTTTATCTTTCCCGGCCTCTTTAATATGGCATTGTTGTGACATCACTTGCTTTGTGCTTTCAGTAGGGATTCAGCTGTCATTTTCCTTTTCCCCTTCTCTTTTTTTTTTTTTGTGGATTTCCAGTTTTCAAGTCTTGCAAGTGTAATCTATTGAACAAACTTAGGAACAGATTCTGTTTCTTATAATATCATGCTTACATGTTTCACTGCCCAGAATTCATTGCAATTTCCATTACATGTTTAACTGTAATTATCTTCGATTTTAAAAAATAAACACAGTTAATAGTGTTTTGTGAATAGTAAAATTCAGTCAAATGAATTAACGGAGTTGCTTCAAATGGTAAGCAACTTGGTATTGTTTAAGTAAGTATCGAGTTTGAGGCCTTGAGTATGTAAAAAAAATTCTGCTACCGCACAAGTTGACCTGGATTAGTCACGACAAAACCCTGAAAACCCGAGAATACAACCAAAATATCCAGTCAAATGAATCAATCATCCAACAAAATCTATGCCATGTCTCTGGTAAATCGAACACGATGATGGAGCTGGGCCATAATTGTGTAGATAAGAACGCCGACGTGCCAATTGTTCCTCACCAATGATTCAGACCGATGCTGGACAATCACAGGGGTCCATTTCGAAACATAAAATCTCCTTTAACTTTTTTCTTACCATTAACCCGAATTCTAAAGGATGATAAATATCTATCTTTGCCACCAGGACACAAGGAGGTGAGCTTAACTAATATTATTTAATATTTATATATTTATCGAATCCAATTAGTGATTTCAGTAAAAAAAAATAGATGATGTTCAACCTAAGAAATTCGGGTACGATCGTTTTATCTGCAAAGTGTGTGTATTGTCAAAGTGATAAGAATATGTATGAACAGATACTTAATTGTAATCATCTTTAATCCAAAAAAAAAACACTTATATATTTATCAACATTTTAAATTATTAAAAAAAAATTATACAAAATGGATTGTATTTTCAACGAATAAAAAGATGGGATAACCCACCAAACCTAAAGCACAATTATTCTCTATTCTACTGTACAAATAGAATAAGCACAAAAGTGCATCAAACAAAAAATAAAGTAACCATTTTTATGTAATCTGTATCATCTGCTTTAATTACTTAAACCTCATCCTAAATTCACTGGGGTATATCAACACAGAATCTACACACAGGCCTCCTTTTGTATGTGTACAATCAATCTGCATCATCGAGAACTTGATTTTCGTCGGAGAATTCGAGTCGTCTACGACAACGAAATCACCCACGTGGTAATGAACCCAGTTCCCGAGTTCATACAAGTAACACTCCGACGAGGCTTGTTGGCCTGTCGACGTTGAGAGTTGGAACCGGACGGGCTTCATGTTCCACCCGTGAACTTGATCAATGTTGCACACCCGTCGACCGAATCTTCTTGAGGGTTTGCCTAGGTGCAGCCTGAAGAATACACTGTATGATCCCGGTGGAAACTCGAACTCTAATTCTCCGACCACTTCGAGCCACCAAATTTGTTGAAGATAAGCCACCGTCTCGAATCTACAAATATATTAAATACAATTAGTATTTTAAGGACCATTAGATTTTGCTTTTAAGACTAGACAATGTTGGTTATACAAGTTACTAGGGATTAATAAAATGTGTCCAATATTTTCATTAGGTAAGGCGTCTACTCTGCACAAAGAAACAAATATCAAATACTTGAAAGACAAGGCAAGTAATCAGAATAAGCAAAAACCAGACAACTTGGTTTTAGTCTATTTCAGGGTATTTTTTTGGCAATATGATTACAGGGGTCTCTTGGATTTCATGTTATTTTCATCGATTTAAGTATCGGATGCGTCCTACGGGCTACGATTCGAATGGCCTCAACACCAAACCAGACATGAACAATGTAATTTTTCCATGACAATTTAGCATAGGAGATCAAGAAAGGAAATAGCACTATTGGATTACCTGGATTCTTCTATTGGAATGTGATTCCAATATCTCCGATCATCGATCCCGGTGATTTTCAGCGCCTTGGCCGATACCGACAAGCAAAGCTTACCGCTCTTCTTATCCAACCATACCTCCTGCAGAAAACAATAAGATCCGATTTACTAACAAAATTAGTCTGATGTTGATCACCAAGCAAATTAAGGTACCTTGGTGCCGCCATCAAAACGATTAGGCCTGCACAGTCTAGCAAAAGTCTCTTTTTTGCAGAGTGACTCTGGACTTTTACCAATAACTTTCTCCACAAGATACCTGTAATTCGATGGCAGCTTCGTTTCCCACACGAAATCGGCCGATGAAGCTCCACGGAAAGCCCTGTTAAGCCCCGCTAATCTGCAAATATCCGGCGGATCCAAGTACATGTATATGGACGATATACAAGCCTCGGGCAAATCATTGAGACCAGTCTTGAATTGAGAATCTGCAGATGCAAGACCAGAAACAGCAGCCCCCATAAAAAGAAAACACTCCTACTGTCCTACAGTACAGTCGAAGAAGATTATCGAGGATTGTGTCTCAAGAAAGGGTTTGAAGGTAGAAGAGGAGAAGGTAAATGAAGCAGGAAACAAGGGGAGGAATCAAAGGAGAGTGCACCAGTTTCTTCATGTTTCAATGGGAGAGAGAAGAGGATTTCTTTAGCAAAATTAAAGAAAAGAAGAGGGTAAAAGCTGGAGTGTACAGTATTAATATTCTCCACTTGACAAAAAGGTACGTGTATACCAGTGTGCATGGAATCTTGCCACTACTCATCTCCTGAAACCACAAATACTGGTGTATATGGATAACGTCCAAATATATATATATATGGATTAATATCTTATACACTGGCGGTGGAAACTAAAAGTTTCCACAAGCGTCGTAGTTTTAGGGTATAGAGACTTAACTTAGGGTATATAGTTTAGGGGTTTAGGTGCGGGGTTAGAATTTAGTGATAGTTGTTTCAATTTAAGGTTTAGGGTTATAATTTAGGGTTTATAAGTTAAAACCTAAATCCTGACCATATTACTCTAAAAACTAAACTCTAACCACCCTAAACCTTAAATTGAAACAACTATTCTTAAATTCTAAACCCCTAAATCGTATACCCTAAACTAATTCCCTAAACCCTAAAACTAAAACATTTGTGAAAATTTTCAGTTTTCCCTGCCCGTGTATAGAATATATATATATATATATATATATATATATATATATATATATATATATATATATATATATATATATATATATATTTGTTTCGAATATAAGTAATAAGATTTAAGTCAAGTTGTGTTATTAATCTCTGTATTATCTATAAGTTGTGAACAATAGATTACGAGATTAAACCCAACAAGTGTTTACACAGTATATACGCATTGTCAAATGATTAAAAATATTTATAAACAAATACTACTTTGTAATCATCTTTAGACTATTTAAGAAAAAAAAACTGTGTTGGTTGTCTGGCCGGTGGCCATATTTGGGCAGGTAGGCTAACTTTCGGCACATCTTCCCAATTATTAAATGAACAGAGAAATGGCCATTTGATTGGCATTAGATATTAGTATTGTATTATTGCAAGGAATTGTGTGGTTAAACGTAGAAAATAATTGTCATACATATCTTTATATCCCACATTTCCCCATGTCGAATACCATTTTAGTCAGCAAAAAATGAGAAGCAGAATGTGTTTCTATTGTTGATGACCTATCTTTAATCAAATTAATTTTCATAATCCATTCCAGAATTATCCTTTATTGATATTCACATGATCTTAATATGATTTATCATTTCAACCTAATCATTTGAACCTAACAAGTATTCTATTAGAAAAGCAGATAATGTCAATCTTAAGACACGACATACAAATTCTAGCCGCTTCTCTCTCAAAATTGTTTTCAATTCTAACTGCTTTCCCTTTTGTTCAACCCCTTTAATCGGTGGTCGACAATCAATTTTCGTATTGATTGTCGACCACCGATTTTATCAGTTTTCTTGTTTATATTTTAATAAGAATATATGCTTCTGTAGCACGCTCTTTCTCTGTCCTAGTGACACGGCTCTTCCTCTGTTTTAGTGATATATTTTTCTTTTATTTTTTGGGTTTGGTTCATCTATCTTCGTGGCAGGTTTCAGCATACCCTAGCGTTCGATTGTTGTTCGCACAAAGATTCACTCGGCGCTAGTTTCTGATTCATAGTGTTGTCGGTGATCACTTGAAATGTTTTATCCCCACTCGTTAATTGTTGTTTGCCGATAAAATCAGTCCTAGGTAAACGATACCTTTTGCCTGACAAAATGAATCGTGCACCACTTCTTCCTTCTTTATGCGTCTCATTTGGACAGAGAAAAAAATTCAGGAAGCTTTTAAATTTTCGTTGGCATACGCATTTTCAAAGAAATTTTTATTTTCATTGTTTGAGTTGTAAGAATTTTTTGAGTTATTTTAACCCAAATTTTCTTCTTATAGATTGCGTTGTAATTGAGTTTTTCTATAATTTAATGAAAATTCAATGGCTATTTAAAAAAAAATAAGAGACACAGGTTCAAATTACTTTGTCTACAAGATGTACGCGTATTGTCAAAAAATTAAGAATCTGTACGAACAGATATTACGGTCCTCCTAACTAAAAGTAGAGATGTATTACGGTCCTCCTAACTAAAAGTAGAGATGTATTACATCCTCATGTCATGATTCAAATCTATACAAATTTATGGATACTTAAAGTATATCATAATAACTAATTTTTTGGTTTGATGAAAGAAAAGACCTAGAGCCTAGGGGCCATTCTAGTCCTTACAAATTGAACCAAATTACGTCAACCACAAAAACCATGTTCAGCAACAGTGCATATAACTGAGGATAAAGCCCTTGACCTGGCACTGACTCAGCAATGCAATATAAATAAGACCCAGAATTTGTGCTCTTCATATGAATTGACATTATAAAAATTAACAAACATGCATGCATTTCGTCTGAAAAGACATATAGCCTACATATGTATATTTGATTAGATTTTACGCTAGGAATTTAACTGAAAAATATTCAATATATCTCGAATATTTTGAAGGCCATTCGAACCTAATATATTCCCTAAGCATACAACTACATTGAAGAGAATGGCATCAAGATATCTTAAGCATGCAACCCCATATCACTGGAATGCATAAAATAAGAACCGACTTGCATTCGGAGTACGAACTTCAAAATACCATTAAACCGGGTTCGTTTTGTTTCCAGTCAAAGGCAGAACAGGCATTTCAACCAGTCAGACATATATATAGTTTTATCCCCTTTCTACATCAAGGACCAAATCAGAAGATACAACACCATGGCACACCAAACCTGAAAGTGAAAACACATTCATAAATCAACCGCCTCCAACTTGTCTCTTCCATGAGTCTTCCACAATCAACTCATCGACTCCCCAATCTTCGTAACTGAAATAATATTAAAACCAAGGTTAATTCATCATAAATGCGTTAAAACAAGGTGAGTAAATGAATACACTATCACAACCCAACCCCCATGTCCCAGACCTTAAACTACAAAGCAACAGCATCAGCTAAAGCCTGATGATCGATTATATACAAAGACCAAAGTAAATATACTATCTCTCACCTTCCATCAGGCAAGTAGCGCCTAATGGTGAATGGTATTTTCCGCTCTCGAAGTTCCTTCATGGCAATCTATTATAAAAGCCAAAAAAAAGAGTTATAGTAAAGTAAAAGCAATATATAATATCAATTTGCAGGATAAATGATAGAGAGCATTGTCACAAATCTTGCAGCTCTTATGTGTTACAGGAATGTGAAAATAAAAAATAAAAACTTGCTTATGACTTAAATTGTAGAGGTGATGCAAGAACTGCTAATATTAAACATGACAGGACATGATTATACAATACACACCACAACAAATAACTAAAACACGACAAAAGGGGGAAAAAAGAGAAGAACAAGACAGAATAGACAAATGTCTCAAAACTCGTACAACACCGAATTAATATATCAAATTTTATATATGAACATAAAACATCTTAAATGCAATTATAATACTACAATCCACAAATACAACATGAATATACAAATTGTCAAGTCTAGGTGAAGCAGGGGAAATTGGAAAGAAAGCTGGCGAATGAAGTAAAAGAGATAAATAAAAACTTATGACAATCAAGAAACTGCCAAACACAGAATAAATAGGGAAACCTAGGGAAAACACCTGAATGAAACTAAAGTCATTCATGTTTCAACCGTAACAAGATACAAAAATGAGATTGATAAAACCAGGGCCAAACCATTACTGCTTACCTGGCTAAGGGATTAAAATATTCTATGTCTTCTTATCACATTCAATATGCAAAGAGTTAAACGAAACAAGCTTCAAATCTATATATATAGGCAAAAAGTTAAAAATAGCCCCCAACGTTTCACATTTTGGTCATTTTAGCCCTATCCCTTTTTGGTGCAAACAGAAACCTAACGTTTCATTTTTCGTTCAAATTTTACACTTGTTGGATAAAAACCGTTAGTCAACTAACGGTCAACGCCCTCAGGCATGGCATGCCTGCAGGGCATGGGGAGATGATGTGGCACTGTTAGTTGACTAACAAAAAATGAAATGTTAGGTGGTTGTTTGCACAAAAAAAAGATAGGGCTAAAATGACCAAAAGGTGAAACGTTGGGGGCTATTTTTAACCTTCTGCCATATATATATATATTATAGGTCAAACATGCATCTACGAATCATACTCCTTATATACAGTCTAAAAACTTATTTAGACAATATGAAAAGAATGAAAAGAGAACTATGTCCATTGTCCGGTTAACACATATTGTTACACACAACATCTATTGTCAAATAGTTACGAGTGTGGCAATCTCGTATAAGTATTCGAACTGCTAGTGCTTTAGTATCAAGCTCACGCACAATTTTATCAAATTTTTAGATGGCAGAATATACCAAAGAGAACATTACATGTGACAAAATATTCATTAGAACAATTTTACCTCGAGTGGGTCAGTCTCACCCTCCAATTCAACCATAACCGGAGCATTCATACTGTTCGGAGGAAAAAAAACATTTTAAACATATAAGACAATTGAAACCATAAACTCCATCCCCTTGAAAATATAAAGAATCTAAACTTTATCAAGTTAACCTGATTTGCAGAGCACGGGTACCCAAGATTCTAGCACGCTCATATTTGGTCATGTACTTCGATGTTTTGCGACTCGCTTTGTCTTTTGCATCCTGATCATCTTTTTCCTCTGTTTCAATAGGATCCAAAGGAACATCATCATTGTTATTGTTTTCTAGATCCTCCTCAGCTCCTTCCTGTACACAATAAAGATAACCCATTACACAAAATAAAAACTTTGATCACTTCCACATGATTTTTTCACACATAAACATACTTACTTCAATCTCAGGCTCTGCTGGCTCATCCTCATAACTGTAGCAACAATTTCAACAACCCACAGTCAATTTTTGAGCAAAAAAAAAACCCAAATTGCTTCAACATTAAGATTAAATACGAAAGCAGTTGAAAAAGAAAACCCAATAGTAAAATCGAAGAACAAATCCTAAAAACCCACTTTTCGAATTTCATTTATTTATCAGAACTTCAACAGATAAATATATATATATATATATATATATATATATATATATATATATATATATATATATATATATATATATATATATATATATATACATATAAAGAGAGGGGGAAGAGAATAAAACCCCATATCCATGTCGTTATAATCTTCGTCCGCCATTGCAGATTTTGGCTAAAGGAACTTTGCTGAGAGTGGATTTGTCGCAGGATCTTGCTCAAAGCTTTACTTCCCTGCTCTGCTTCCCACTCTCAAGAACCCTAACCAAATAAAGAGAGCTTTTTTATGCTGTATAAATCCCCTTTTAAGTAGACTTGCGTTTAATTTGTAAAAGACCCTTCAGGTTTATCAAAATATAACTTATTACCCTTGACTTCTACAAAATATCCTTTTGTGACCCCTTTTTATTTTTTCTTTTCTCGGAAAATGCAGATTGTATAATATTGAGTAATTATAAGAAAATTATATTGATATTTATACCTATAAGATTTAAAATTATATATAGTAAAATTTTTATAAATTAATACTCTTGGAACCATAAAAATTTTATTAATTTTGGAAGGTATTTATACATCGATAAGTTAATAATTTATTAATTAAAAGAAATTTCTCAATTCAGCAAATATAACTTGAGAATATGATCAACGATATTGGCTATCGCAATAAAATGGACGTCAATAACTTGTTAGATTATCCAGGTGAAAATGACGAATGTTTACAAGTTCAAAGTTTAGAGGAAATTGTGGCTAATATTGTTGAAAGTTCTACTAATGATGAAGTTGAAGATGATTCAACGACACTTGAGATAGTCACGCGAAAAGAAGCATTGAATGCGACAACAACTCTTCACAACTTTTTATTGTAGTTGGAGACCTCAACGCCGGAACTTGTGAGTGCAATTAGAAACGTTAGAGATGAAATTGAATTAGATTTGAATTTAAAAAAAAAACATATTACAATAGATTTGAATTTTTATTGTAATTTTGGATATTTCCTCGTTTAATAAAATTAGTAGATTCAATTTCAAAAAAAAATATCATATAATAAACTTAGAAATCAACGAGTGTTCGTGCATGGCAAGCACATTACATTCCCAAAAAAAATAATATTTAAAAATTAATATTTTGATTTGTTATTATTATTTAATAGAATTTATTAATTTAAAGAGTATTAATTTATAGAAGTTTTACTGTATAATGATTCATTTATATGGTTAAATTATAAATATTTGCAATTAAATATGAGCAGAAACTCAAACAACTCAACTCGATTCGACTTAAAAAAATTTTAAGTAAAATTTGAGTAATAAAATATGACTTGTCAACTTAATTAACTCAATTTTTTTATTTTTTTATTCGATTAAATACTTAACCAATTTGCACCCCCAACTCCTTCCTTTTTTTTTATTTTTGTTTAGACGGTTCTTTTTTCTTCTTTTTACAAGCCGTATTTGGATTTTTTTAGACATACATTTATTTTGAAAGACAATTAAAATGTGGATATAGAATTACATTATTATAATGAATTGTGTACACATTGTGTTTTTTTAATCATATTACACATTGTGTTGTTTGTCATAACAGTAATGAACTAATGGTATGATTTTTAAAAATTTGATATACAAGTCGTGTAAATTTTAGTTTACACAATTTTGTTAGATTTAGAGTTTAGGTTTATGGTTTAAATTTAGAGGTTTAGTTTGTAGGGTTTAAGGTTAGAGTGTAGGGTTTTAGGTTTAGTAATTTAGATTTTATAACCCATAATTATCCGTAATATAAATTTTGAGAATATGAATTGATCTGTGAAGAAATTTAGGATTATGCATATGAGGAAGTTCCCTCCTTTAGTTTTACTAAGTGAAAATATCACATTAATATATTGATTATAAGGTAAATATAACATTAATTAGTATAACTTGTGATAATTATTCGTAATATTAATTATTACAACACTAATTAATGTAAGTAATATTTTTTATAAAACAAATGCAATTAACATTAACGTGAATTTAAAGGTTAAGAAAATCGAACATATATTGTTTTGTAAAGAAAATTGAATTCGAGGAGTGGTCTCAGTAGTAAAGGATGGTGTATTTCATCTAGATGATCCGAATTTGAGCACCATGTGTGCACGGTGTGTGCGCGTTATTAAAGGGCTAAGAAAATCAAACGGATATTACCTTGTAATCACACCAACATATTAAAAAAAACTTTAACGTGAATTTAACACTAAAATTATCTATTTTCAGGCCCATAACATATGTTTTTTTATTAAGTAGAAATATATCTACATTCACAAGATAAATTTCCACATTCAAACTCATATAAGATGAAGTAACATGAGCATTCTTGGTTATTCACCAATCAGTGGATCTTCGCATAATGCATGTTTTAATTAGGCTTGAAAACTAATTTTCATTTCATTTTGTGACCAATAAAATAGTAACATGTGTCAACACGTCGTTAAAAAATTTAAGGTCAAATGTTTAAAAAAATTCTTAAAAACGACAACTAAATTGACAAGGTCGAATCTCAATAAGCTTAATGTATGAATATTAAACTAAATTGAGTTCAGACCGGCGGCGACAACAGCCTTAGGGCTGGTTGTCGACCGCCGGTCACCCTCCTTTTAAAAGTCCTTCTACCGTTTGGTATGTTTTTTTGCTTTTTAGCACGCTTTTATGGCTCTTGGCATGCTTTTTTGTTATTTGTTTTCTACCAGAGTTGAGTCTGACGTCGCCACGACTGATCAAGATGACGCTCCTTTCATTATGTTGTTGGTTTCCCTGTCTCAGACCCTTGAACCAGATTTAGATTCGCAATTACATCTACCATTTATTCGCGATTGCGTTGTGGTAATGATCGTATTGTCAACGTACGTTCACTGTAATATGCATTTGTCAATGTTTGTTGATGGTTTTACCCATCATCGTCGATTTGGGGATGTTTGTATCCATTTTTTGTTTCGAGTCTTTGGATTTGGTTCTTTCTTGTTCTTTGTATGGTCCTCTTTATGATCTAGAGCCGTTAATTTGATTTTTTAGGTTTGTGTCTGGATCTAGGTGCTTGTTTATTCAGTGGTAAATTTTTATTGTAATTTTAGATATTTCCTTGTTTAATAAAATTAGTAGATTCAATTTCAAAAAAAAATATCATATAATAAACTTAGAAATCAACGAGTGTTCGTGCATGGCAAGCACATTACATTCCCAAATAAAAAATTAATATTTAAACATCATATACGATATTGTTGGAAGGGAGAGTCATAAATTTCGAACACGAACTATAAAATGAACATGAAATACATAAAAAAAAACTTAAAAGATAAAAATGTCATTTGTAAATCGTAATCGTGTGTGTATATTTCCAATTGAGTTGTGTGATTAACCTCAACATTAAATTTAATCAAAGCTTAATATTAATATATATAAATGAAAAAAATTGATTTATTAAAAAAATAATAATGGTTAACCAAAACACTACACTCAAGCATTTAATATTAATGGAAATATAAAATATAAAATCTATATAAAAACTAAGACACCTTATGTAATTTTATAATATTTCAAATGTATATTAAGAAAACAACCATAACAAAAAAAAATATATAAACATACGATGAATTGAAAAATAATATAAAACATGAAACTTTCTCTAATTTTAATGAATCTCATAAGCAACATACATAACAAGTGAAAAATCGAAATAAATCATATTATTCTCATATAAAATTTATGAATTATAATTGAGTACATTGACGGTGGAGATATTTTCTCAAAAGTTAGATTAAAATGACAAAAAAATATTTTATTTATTTAGTTTTTGACTCTTAGATTTATCACGAGGACACTTGTCATAATCCTACCACTACTTGTAAAAAAATATATCTCGATGGCTAAAATGCATCAAATAATTGTCTACAAATTAAAATAATAAATACCCAATATCTAAGGAAAACCCAACCTAAATGAATTCGATTTATTGGACTATTTCAGTGTAATTAAATGGAAATTTGATTTGTTTTCTTTGATTTTGATAATAGAATAAATTTAACCTTTTGTATTTAATATGATTGATTGAGTTATTAATATATAAAAATTGATCAGACTGTCATTAATTTATAGAGCAAGTGGTTCAGTTGAAACATTTCTTTTTCGATTCTAGACCCGTTACTCTTTTTGTATAAATTTAAATTTTAACATTTACCTTTAAAATATTATCATAACACCTTTAAATAAAAAAAAGGGTAAACTACACAGATGACCACTGAACTATGGGTTGATGCTCTTTTGGGTCGGGCTAGGTGTTCCACTATTAAGCCCAAATTTGTTCTCATTCCAATTAGGAAGTTCGATTTTGGGTCGGGCTCAGGCCCAACACCATTTTTGTATACTCTTTGATTTGTTTTATATTCGTTTTATAATTTATATTCAATATTTACAGTCATTTATATTTCTTTTAGAATATAACTTACTTTAACATTGCATCAAATACTTGAACCCAACAAGTGGTCCTAGTGAAAAAACAGATGATGTTCATCATAAGAGACTTGGGTTCAAATCACTTTATCTACGAAGTCTGTGCATTGTCAAATGGTTAAAAATGACAAATTTGGGTGAAAAACCCCTTTTAAATTATTATCTTTAAAAATGGCTCCCAAAAACTTTTATTTGGCAAAATGACCCACTTTCTTGCCAGATCGACAGACCTCGCGTTGTGTAGGACGCGAGGTACGATATCGCGTTCTACAGAACGCGATTTTAGTCGACGTGGCGTTGCAGTCCGTGTTAACGGTTTAACAGTACCTCGCGTTCTGCAGAACGCGAGGTCCCCGAGAAATTGAAAAGGCGGCTGGAATATATCGCACGGACCTCGCGTTCTGTAGGACGCGATGTCTGTGCAATTCCAGCCTGAACCACAAGCAAAAACATGCGTAAGTAGGCCTGTTCGAACCCAATTTCGAGCGTGTAAATGGTATATTTTTAGCAATCATCGAGTTTGGGGTCGTAGTACTGAAAATTGTCTATCGTATGATACCAACATGGTTAATTTCCGTCCATTCTACAATGGTTTAAAATGGCTTCGAAAACCCTATGCTAGCATACTTTTTTTTATTGAAGTTGTATTTCAACTAATGTCGATAGGCATGTTCGAGCAGAATTTCATACATATAAATTTTAAATTTTTAGGTAACATCGAGTGTGGGGTTGTAGTACTGGAAATTCTCTATCGTATGACACTGACACGGTCAATTTTCGTCCATTGTACACTGACTTATAGTTGCTTCGAAAACACTATCATAACATATTTTTTTGAATGATTGAAAATATAAGATGGCGTACTGTATAAATAGAAGTAAACTGACTTTATTGATTAGATTGTCATGTGCGAACTCGCATATACAAATTAAAAATAATTAATTAATACGAGGGGCTGAGCGATTAGGACACTTAGGAGCTGTGTGCCCAGGATTTCGACATATAGAACAATGCTTCTTTTGTCCGGTTTTCTCTCGATGTTCGACCAAATCCTCGGCACAATATATTCTTGTAGAAGGTGGACGTCCTTTGGCTCATAGTAGTGCTGGATCTGGGCGTATGATCGGTTCAGTGTCCACAGCATTTGGATCAACCTCATTTCCGATTGGAGGAAACTCTTTTTCGTAAACTTTAAGCACCGTTTTGAGTAAGTATACCGGATCAACCATATGCATGTATTCTATTCGTTGGTTAGTGCAAGCAGCAATGGCGTGTGCGCACGGGTATTTGAAAGTTTGGAATATTCCGCACTCGCAGGTTTTTGCCCTCAGATCTACAACGTAAGCGTTGTGCTGAATGCCTTCTAACCGCCTGGAAAATTCCGCAACACGAAACAAGTGTCCTTCTCGCGAGAAGAGAGTTGCTTGCACCTGTCTTGATTGGGCCACTTGAATATGCAGTCTTGAGCGGAAATCTGGATGGACTTTGTGTCCACCTGCCATGTACTCAGTTGTTTGCCTGCCCAAAGTTGCAAAAAGGGTAGCTAAACGATAATAGGTCGCTTTGACAATGGAAGTGATAGGCAACTGCCGAACTCCCTTCAGTGATGAGTTCACTGCCTCAGCCAAGTTCGTTGTCATGTGACCATAACGTTTACCCTCGTCATACGATCGAAGCCATTTTTTCTTTGGGATATTTTCAAGGTATTCAGCGCCCTTTTTGTTTCTCGCTCTCAGTTCCTCGAGCAGTTCAGTCACCTCTTGTTTGTAGTGCGAGTTGCCTACGCGTATTTTTAGTTACTACTGAAAATATAACGCTATGTCGTTATTTTTAGTTACTACTGAAAATATAACGCGATGTTTGCAGTTCAGTTTTGTTTTAATTTAACTTCCAAAATATTGCGCTATGTCGTTATTTTTAGTTACTACTGAAAATATAACGCGTATTTAGTATCATTTATTATTATTACTATCATACTAATAATTTCTAATGTTAGTATCATTTATTATTATTGTTGTTATTATTATTAATATTATTATTATTTTAATTATAATTTTTATTTTTATTGTTATTATTATGAATCAAAATTGTAATATTAAATATTAAATGAGTTCCCCGCTTTAAATGAATTTTTATTGTTAGTATCATTTATTATTTTAATAATTTTTATAATTATTAAGATCAGTGACAAATCTATGATCATCGTATTTTTTTATTTAAATATATCATATTTAGATAAATTTATACACACTTACAGACTACGCTGCTCGAAATTAAAGCACCCAAGGGAAACATCCGTAGTGCTTTCATTTCCAATATTATATGCTTTGCGTCTACTGTTAGGAACTAGCAGTTGGAGTAGCCTGATTGGTTGGTGGGCACCTCAATCACTTGCTTCATGTAGGCCATCCCATGCCGGTCTTTTTTTTTTAATATTTTCTTCCAACCACTTCAATGTCTACGCGCAAGGATGGATCGAGGGGTGCTGGAGGGAACAATCGAGAATCCGCTCGTGTGAAGTGTCGGTATTCGAATCGAACCGTTTCGGTTTCGGATGAATCACCACCATGTAACACCCACAATTCAGAACGGAAAAACGAGCCGAAAGATCAGGCAACTGGCAAAGCTAGCGTGCACAACCAGAATCCCATGCTCCCAAACCGAACTTTACGTTTCTTACGTGCCAATCAATCATGACCACGACTCTTCTACGACACCCGATTTCCTTGCAAACCGCGACAGTTAAAAAAAAAAACCCTCAAAAACAACACGACACCAGAATGGAACAGAACTAAAACAGTGTCCCAAATAGCCCTCACCAACTCCATAAAAGAAAGCAAATAATCTAGCCAAAGTTTGTGCCTTTGTGGTTGTGGATATAAAGAAGAACCCCAAGTCCAAAAGAACTGTTTTTTACTTTTTTCCCCTTTTATTTTCTTGTTTCCTGTATTGGTTTGGGGTGAAAATGGAAGGGAATGATGTAGAGAACAGAGGAGGAAGGGCGAAGAGAAACAACTACAGCATTAATAATGGCAGCGGCATGACGGAAAATACAGAGAGTCAATGGACATCGTGGTTGGTGCCTATGTTCGTGGTGGCTAATGTTGCTGTTTTAATAATCGTTATGTATTTCAACGATTGTCCAAAGCACAGACAAACGAGGCCTGTCGTCGGCGAGTGCAGGGCGAGGTTTCTCGGTCGTTTTTCTTTCCAGCCTTTGAGAGAGAACCCTCTGTTCGGTCCATCATCTTCTACGTACATTTCCTGGTCACCCTGCAATTTTTCTTGGATTTTCTTATTCTTTTTATGCATCTAAAATGAAGATTTGTTTAATTGTTTTCACTTTTCCTACAGATTGCAGAAATTGGGAGCTCTTGAGTGGAGCAAGGTTGTGGTAGACCATCAAGGATGGAGGCTTATAACATGTATCTGGCTACATGCCGGTGTCATTCATCTTCTAGCAAACATGCTGAGCCTTGTCTTCATCGGAATTAGCCTCGAACAACAGTTCGGGTTCGGTATGTTCCATTTTCAAGCTTATATAAAGGCTAGTTCATAGTTGTAGATGTCTGATATTTGTTGTTACTTGTTACTACTTCTCAATTTGGCAGTTCGGATTGGAATCCTTTACCTCTTGTCTGGATTCGGCGGAAGTGTGTTGTCATCTCTATTTATCCGAAACAGCATCTCGGTCGGCGCCTCCGGTGCTCTTTTCGGACTTCTCGGCGCGATGCTTTCCGAGCTTATAACAAATTGGACCATATACACAAACAAGGTGACACATTATAAACTGTTCTACTTCATTACATATAAAATACAATGTTGATTGCTTACTTCCATTGTTGATATTTTCTGCAGGCTTCAGCTTTGCTAACCCTTCTGGTCATCATTGCGGTTAACTTCGCGATCGGTATTCTGCCACACGTCGATAATTTTGCACATATTGGTGGGTTTTTAACTGGCTTTCTACTGGGGTTTGTCCTACTACCTCGGCCTCAGTTAGGGTGGTTGGAGCATGGGAATGTTCCGGTCGGGATCGGTTCGAAATCGAAGTACAAGCCTTACCAATATGTAATGTGGGTGGCTTCCATGGTGCTGTTGGTTGCAGGGTAAGTACTAATTACTAAGTAATCAACCAACCATTCATAATCAAGTGGTTTTAAGATTAAACATGCTTTCGATTCGAGTTATAACATTGTCACGTGTCCTTTAATTACGCAGACTCGGAGTAGCACTGGTGCTGCTGTTCCGGGGAGAAGACGGAAACCAACATTGCAGTTGGTGTCACTACCTCAGCTGTGTCCCTACCTCTAGATGGGATTGCGATCGAAGCAACTAACACCGGCCGACGCTTCTTCAATCTTCTTTTTACATGCAATTTGTCATTCCATTGTTAGAGCTTAGGGGGTGCTGTATTTTTACATGCAATTTGTCACCAGAACACTGTATTTGTGTTGTCTGTAAATCTGTATATGATCATATAAACAAAGAAGATTAAACTACGTATTGGTTGGAGTTGGTTATGTAGTTATGTTCATGTGATATTTTTGCTCTCAAAATTCCAAACCAGATACTCATTCAATCTTCATGATCCACACGTTCTGCATTGCACAACGACCCGACTCTAAATCCAGGATATATACTCACCTGCAAGACTAGCATCGATAAGGTCCGAAAAACCGATATAAATGGGGACTCGTCGATTTATGATACGAGTGTTGATGTTGCTTTCATGGTCTACCTCAATAGGTGCTGCAGTGGACTGCAGCACCGTGACAGACCTACTCTCTGTCTGCACCTCCTTCATCAGCTACGGTTCACCCGACCCTTACCCGGGTTCACCGTGTTGCGAGGCCGTCACGAACCTCAACTTGATGACTCATTCCACCGATAACCGGAGATCGCTTTGCGGGTGCTTCATGGGGCTCATCACCACTAACAACCCCAATTCCACCGCAATCGCTACTTTGCCAGGATTTTGTGGCGTTCCGCTCGGCTTCATCATCAAACCTGATACCGATTGCGACTCGTATATCTTTTAATCTCTTATGATAAATGATGTTATATTCGACTCGAGTCCACTATTCGATAAATTACTAGTTGTAGTATATATATGCAGAATTCCATGATGGCAAGTACACTAGCGTTGGCAATGTGGCCATGCCAGGAAAAAAGGTATTATTCAACAAGTATTCCATGCATCAGTTACAGGCTAGACATATAGCATCTTTATTTATTAGTGATCAAGGTCTGGTTTTTTCCCCCAGGTTTGCTTCATAGGAATTTTTGTTCAAGATTCGAATGCGGAAACCGTCCGGAAACAACCGTGTCCCGGCCGTCTAACGGCCTTTCCATCATCAATGTCCACCTAGGCACCTAAACACAGTTGCAATTTGTACTATTATTTTGAGTCAGAACGATTAATACAGAATAATTCCTCTTAAATTACTCATTTTACCTGTAATTTGTGACCAAATGGTGAAGAAGAATAGCAATCTGCAGCTTTACTACCTTCCACCCGTAATTCATTTAAAGTACGGATTAATATTTGATGCACTAACAGTTAAACATAAACCCGACTTTGCTGGGAAGACTTGAACTAAAAAGACCTTAATGAAGGTTAAAAAGTAGTGAAATATATATGGTTAAGCTCACCATATGTGTGAAGAAAACAAATAAAACATTATATAAAACAAAAGGATTTAAGATTTTTTTATATAATCGTATATATATGTATGTATGTATGATAATTATTTGATTTACTGGCGGTGAAAACTTTTAGTTTCTACAAACACCTTAGTTTTAGGGTTTAGGGACTCAGTTTAAGGGGTATAATTTAGGGTTTAGGTGTAGTAGTTTAGAATTTAGTGGTTGTGAATAGAATTTGGAGTTTAAGGTTAAACTTTAGCGTTTATATGTTAAAACTTAAATCCTCAACATTTTACTCTAAAACATAAACCCTAACCTATAAGCCCTAATTCCTAATCATATTCCCTAAATTCTAACCATTGCCCTTATATTTTAAATCTCTAAACCCTAAATTACATCCATAAAACCTAAAATTAAGGCGATTATGGAAACTAGAAGTTTTCACCGTTAATGTATTGAATATATATATATATATATCTTCATATTTTTCATATGGCGATATGCATATATCAAGTATAATTGAGAGACTTGACTCGAACTTGAAAACGGTCAACTAATTACTAAAAATAGAGCTATTCGAGTCTTATTTTACAACTAAAACTTTATTTTAAATTTTTTTCGAGTCAAATCAAATTTATAAAAAATACGATTCAAATTAAATCGATTTTCACGCGTCGAATCAAATTGAAAGATATATTATAATCTTTTTTTTCAGAGTCCAAGTTTTACCCATTTATATATTAGGGTTACAAAAACAATTATTAGATAGATCTAGCTCACCACGTCACTCATAGTTTCATCTTATGAAAATTTTTCATCTCATTTTATTCAAAGTGAATCTTCACCTATTTTTTATATGTAATTAAGAAGTGAGTATACTTGGAAATTACACTGAAAACGATGAATGTTATCGGATGAATCATGAATGACGTGATGAGCCGAGTTTATTTAATAATTTTTCGGATTAGAACATAGACCTACCGTTACGGATAACCTAATTAAGGAATCTTCACTATACCACACGATCCACACCTACGTGTGCCATCAAATGACCAGAAATGACCGTTTAAGCCCCATAAAGTTTAAGGCGACGAGGGAATTCCCAATACGAAAGCAGTAAAATCACCGACTTACGAACCCAAAAAGTCCCACCAAATCACACGCGCGAAACTTTAGCGCGTGGAAGTAGAGTGGGGCGGACATCCCGAACCCCGGTTTTCGGGGGTAATGGGGCCCACACAGCACTGTACTAATTCTAAAGCTCTCGATTTTCTCTCTCTAAATATCCAGTTCTTTCTTCCCCCTTATGACTTAATTTTATATTATTTCCCTCAAAGTTCAAAACTTTATAAGTTTCTTCTGTCCTTTGACTCTGCAACAGCAGATCCCAACAATTTAAAGGTAAAGAGAGAGAAATTTCGAAAGGATCTGAAAAAAAAGCAATCTTTTATTATTCATTTTACTCTCTGTTGAAAAACACACACTCACTGGCCTTTCCTTGCTGTCAATTATATTCATTTAAAAGGGTAAAGCTAACATTTTTAATCTCTGTACTGGGTTTGGGTTCTTGTTTATGTGCATTTATTTCTTACAGCCTGTTGTTTTTATCTTCTACTTGCATTGCAAAAGGGAGAGAAGGGTATTTTTTTTTCTGGTTCAGTTAGTATTAAGTTACTAAGTATTGTACAGTGTTTGATTAGTGTGAATGAGAGAAAGTTATAAGCTTTGGCTTCTTGTGTTCTTTGTTCTCTATGTTTTTTTTGTTTTCCTTTTCTGGGGTCCTTTTCATTTTTCTGTCAAACATATTGACAAACAGTTGGTCAAGCATGTTGCTGGGAAAATTTAGGGGTTTTTTCATGTTAGTCACAGTGTTTTGGCGTTTTCAGTGATTTTCCCAGGTGGGGTTTTAGCTAGAAAAGGATCAAAAGAAGGTGTAAAGTGTGAACTGTTTGATTATATTATAAGATAAAAAGAGTGGACCTTGTTTTGTCCTGTTCCACCGCTGTTTTTTTCTCTTTCTTACTTTCTCTAGAGGAGATACATTGCTGCAGTCATGCATGAGCGTTAACGAGGAGATGAAATTGTTCAAAAAGGTTTAGACTTTGTAGAGAAAGAGAAACGAAACTGGTCCTTAATTTAATGAGTTTTGGGGGTTTGAATATCAAGAGTAGTAATACTACTACCACCAGCAGCGACGGTGTTGATATTGGTGCAAGAATACTTGTGGCTGATATTGTTCCGTACAGCAACATGCTAAGTGGTGGTGATGATGCCATTGTTGAGCCACCACCACCTCTTCTCACCAAACATATTCCCATACCTATGCAAAGCTCCCCTTCCCTATCTCTCCCCTATGTACTCTCTCTTTCTCTCTCCATGCATTGTTCTGTTATTTAATTTATTACCTACTTTATCACTGTTTGTGTTGATCTTTTGCTTTGTGTCTTCTTGTTTCTGATGATTATTATTTTTATTTGAAGTTGTGTCATTTAATTTGGAGGGACTTGGTTTTGGTGCAGAGAACAATGGATCAGTTGGGGGGAAATTTTGATCCTGGTTTAGTTGGGAGGATGGGGGAAGATGAAAATGAGAGTAGGTCCGGAAGTGACAACATTGAAGGTGCTTCCGGTGATGATCAGGATGCTGCTGCTGCTGATGGACGGCGGCCGAAGAAGTACCATAGGCACACTCCACATCAAATTCAAGAGCTTGAATCGTATGGTTTGTGTATCTTTCATTTGTTTGACTGAATGTTTTATTTGTTATTGAACTGTAAATCTTTGTGTTTTATTGTGTTTGTTGTCCAGTTTCTTCAAGGAGTGTCCTCACCCTGATGAAAAACAAAGAACGGAACTTAGCAGGAGGCTTGGCTTGGAGATCAAGCAAATCAAATTTTGGTTTCAGAACAGGAGAACCCAAATGAAGGTCAGTCAGTTTATGATAAAAATTTTGGTTTTGTTAGTCTTGAATCTCTTGATGCGGTTGAGTTCTAATCTTCTGTTTGAGATTGGTAATGATGGAGATTTATTGTTTAAATTAGACCCAATTGGAGCGCCATGAGAATGTGATTCTTAGACAAGAGAACGATAAACTCCGAGCCGAGAATGATTTCTTGAAGCAGGCCATGATTAGCCCGGCATGCAACAGTTGTGGTGGTCCAGCGGTTCCTGGTGAAATATCTTATGAGCAGCACCAACTTAAGATTGAGAATGCTCGGTTGAAAGAAGAACTAAACCGGGTTTGTTCTTTAACAAACAAGTTCTTGGGCTGGCCTCCCACTTCCTTGGCCGGTCCTATTCCTTCCCAAGGCTTAAACTCCAATCTGGAGCTTGCGGTGGGGAGAAATGGTTTTGGTGGATTGAACAATGCAGGCACTTCATTGCCAATGGAATTCAACTTCCGTGATGGGGCTATGTTGCCGTTAGTGAAATCTAGGTCCAATGACATGCCATATGACAGGTCAGTCATTGTAGATGTTGCTTTGGTGGCTTTGGATGAATTAATTAATCTGGCACAGCTGGATAATCCTCTTTGGATCAAAGGCCTGGATGGTGGGATCGAAACATTGAATCTCGAGGAGTATAGTAGAACTTTCTCCTCTTGCATTGGTATGAAACCAAGTGGCTACACAACCGAGGCTACGAGGGCAACTGGCCTGGTTTCCTTGGATGGCTTGGTTCTTGTTGAGGCATTAATTGATGCGGTATGCCACCCATTTACGAGTTCCAATGCTTTTGTAGTTTTGTTGTTAAGCATAACTTCCCATCTGCCATTATGATTGATCGAATCTTAAGTAAAGTAATATTGTTTGACAAGGTCTTTTTCTGCTACTTTATGAATAGAATCGTTGGGCAGAAATGTTTCCCTGCTTGATTTCTAGTGCAGCAACCATCAATGTGCTATCCACCGGTACAGGTGTATCCAGAGACAACACATTGCAAGTGGTAATTTTATTCTACCATCTCTCTTTATTTCCTTTGCTGCTTAGCCTGGCCTTATGAAAATCATACTTGGCAGATGGATGCTGAATTTCAAGTACTTTCTCCGTTGGTTCCTGCCCGTCGAATGAGATTCATCCGGTTCTGCAAACAACATTCGGAGGGTGTGTGGGCTGTGGTTGATGTTTCAATCAATACTACCCAAGATGCCACAAATACGCATACGTTTCCCAACTGCAGGAGGCTTCCTTCTGGCTGTGTCATCCAGGATCTGGACAACAAGTACTCCAAAGTAATTGCTAATCTAAATTTTCTTATGTTCTCTACTTATTTTCTTTTTTAAATAAAAAACAGTGTACTTAATATGTTGATGCTCATTGAGCTTGCATCGTACTCGTTTTTCTCCTAATAGTCATTTAATAAGGTAGTTGTTATAATTACAACTTCTGAGTTTGGTTGAGACCATATGGAGGTGAAGTCATGTGCACTGACTTCGGTCTCCATTCCCCTTGACTTATGCTTTTCCGAATTTAATGCTCGTTTTATAGCTCACCAGACTTCCTTTCTCTTTGATGGGGTAGCTAATAAGAGATATAACAACTTCACCTAAGAATATGAAGCTTTAATTAATTATTTGTCTGCTCAAGAAGATGCTTACTTGTTTTAAATCATTTAAAAAGGTTTTCTGTTTCAAAGCTAATTTTTTATGCGTATACTTAATTAGTCCTTTGCTGCTTGCAGAGTTGAGCAAATCAAGGTTACAGTCACAGTTTGATATTAGTATAATGTTTTGAGCATACCTTAGTTGTAGTCTATTATTTATGCAGGTGAATCCTTTGAATTGTTTATCAGTGTTCCATAAATTATATTATGATGTTTCTATTCCTCTCTCTCCTTGTCTGTTACCGTACTTTTAATCGTCAACAAGGTGATACAACTATGAATCTTTAATCTTTAGAACTACGTGTTATGTGGTCCTTGGTTTGTTTTATTTTATTAAGGTCATGATGCGTATACATTGATATACACCTTTACGTATGTGTAACCAGTGTTTTCCTGAAATCAAATTTTAATCCAATAAAGAAAGCCATATTATTTCATTAAATTTGTGGTTATGTTTTTATGTGTAATTAGCAGTACCTTTTTAAAACTTTCTAAATGAAAAGATTCATGTACTTCTAAAAACGACTCTGAAAAACTTACTTAAAAAGGGTATTTTAGAAATTTAGGTTCATATGATGATCTTTCTAAGTTGTGTTAGGCTTATGTGTTTTTATGGTCTTTTAAGAAGTGAACTAGGATCAATATGATGATCTTTCTAAGTTGTTGTAACCTCATGTGCTTTAATGATCTTATAAGAATTGAATTAGGATCATATGATGATCTTCTAAAGTTTGTCGTAACGCTCATGTGTTCCTTATGATCTTTTAAGAAGTGAATTAGGAGCATACGATGATCTTTCTATGTTGTTGTAACGCTCATGTGCTTTTATGATCTTTTAAGAAGTGAATTAAGATCATATCATGTCCTTTCCATGTTTTAAGAAGTGAATTAGGATCATATCTTTCTATGTCGTCGTAATGCTTATGCGCTTTTATGATCTTTTAAGAAGTGAATTAGGAGCATATGATGATCTTTCTATGTTGTCGTAATGCTCATGTGCTTTTATGATATTTTAAGAAGTAAATCTAACACTCTCCTTTTTAATTAGTTTAAATTTCTGTCCCATTGATTGGTTTGATATTTATTGCAAGCGAGCATGCTTACGAATAGTTAAATGCAGGTTACTTGGATCGAACACTCGGAATACGATGACAGCGCAGTTCATCATCTCTTGAGGCCATTACTCAGTTCGGGTTTAGGCTTTGGTGCACACAGGTGGATTGCCACTCTCCAAAGGCAATGTGACTGCTTGGCACTCCTGATGTCCCCTGACATCCCTGGTGAAGATAATATAGGTATCTTTTTATCAACTGCTATATTATTCTTTCATCCTCGACAATAATATGTGGAATCATCCTCGTCTAATACATGATATTGTCCTATAGGAATAACTACAGCCGGGAGGAAAAGCATGTTAAAGCTTGCACAGCGCATGACAAATAACTTCTGTGCCGGTGTTTGTGCTTCAAGCGTGCAAAAATGGGAGAAGCTTAATTTTGGTAATGTGGGTGAAGATATGAGAATAATGACCCGGAAGAATGTAAACGATCCTGGTGAGCCTCTTGGGGTTCTATTGAGTGCTGCTACTTCTGTTTGGATGCCGACAACACAGAAAAGGTTGTTTGATTTCTTGAGGGATGAACGGACGCGGATTCAGTGGGACATTCTGTCCAACGGTGGGCCAATGCAGGAGATGGTCAATGTTGCCAAGGGTCCAGGTCACAGCAACTCGGTCTCTCTCCTTCGTGTCGGTGTAAGTATTCACCCCCTAGATACGTTAGACCTTAAACTGCATATTTCTTGGATTTTCTCATCCAACATTTTTCTATTTATTTTCATGCTATGCCGCAGGCCATTAACGCAAATGAGAACACGATGCTAATTTTACAAGAGACATGGTCTGATGCCTCTGGTGCAATGGTAATTTATGCACCCATCGATATATCATCGATGAGCATAGTGGTGAATGGTGGCGATTCAGCATATGTGGCACTCTTACCATCTGGATTTGCAATCCTTCCCAATATTTCACCTAGTTATCACGGCGGGCAAAGTCACTCCAATGGACAAATGGCGAATCCGGATAACAATGGGACTATAAGCAGCAATGGATGCATACTTACAGTTGGATTTCAGATTTTGGTGAATAGTGTTCCTACTGCTAAGCTAACATTGGAGTCGGTTGAAACCGTTAACCATCTCATCTCCTGCACAATTCAGAAAATCAAAGATGCGCTTATGGTAACATAGCCGGAGCCGGTAAGGTGCCCTCGTAGTCAATTTACATAATATATAGATCGTGCTTCTGTGAAAAATAAAGAAGATAAATATGTGGAAAGTATAGGAGATACAGATAGAATGGGAATGAAATGGAGCTCGAGAAGAAGGGTTTCGAGTCAAGAACGAACCAATCTCGTGTGGAGTTTTGGTTCGGGTATTGACTTGGTCGACCTCTAAGATGCTAAGCTCTTTATTCTCAGAGTTAGTAAGCTTCTTTTCTATATTTTTTCCTGTCAAGTCAGTGAAGCTTATAGAGAAACATAGGACAAGACATTGCAAGACTGGTCTTAACTTTCATGTTCTGAATTCAATCAAAATTGTGGATCAGCTGTACCTTACATCCGGGCATGTACTTGTTTACAGTTCGGTTTTCGTTTGTTTATTTCTTTAATCCGAATCGAGCTTGGAACCTTTATGTTTTGTATTTTGGATGTTCAATCTTGATCATGTGTTTTGTTTAATTTATAATTATTTCTAGCCTTGTTTATGCTGGGCACCAGTCCTTAGCAGTGAGTAGTTCAAGGAGTACATACACTATATAAACAGGGTCTTGAACAAATGCTTGCATCTTTGTTTCAAGTTAATGGCTTTTACTGTTCTTTTATTTTTGTTATATTCAGGGGTGTATCTTGACAATCCAATATGAGGGGTTATTTAGAGTTTTTGAAAATTTTATAAGCTTAGATTAAAATTTTCAAAGATTTTGAAGAGTTTAATTTAAAACTTTTATATAAAAAGTAGGGGTTTAACTATTTTTTTAAGAAAATTGAGATTTACCGATACTTTTAAAAGTTTAGGAGGAAATTTAATTAAAACTATTTAATTTTTTAAAACATACTAACAATATTTAAATTTTTTGAAGGGGAGGAATTAAAATTTTCAAAAGGACTAAATGTAACATTATTAAACTTTAGTACTCGACTGTCAAATACATTTTGCCCACTATCTATGACTTAATGTTCAAATTAAGAGAGAAGAGAGATAGAACTTAGGGATGGCTAAATAACTCGAATTCGAATTAAATAACTCGAATTCGAATTAATTTGGTGTGCCTTGATTCGACCCAGTTAGATTTTTAGTTTTGAATTTCAGGGATTGGGACGGTGAGGGGCGGGTTCGGGTATATGCTTGAAATTTCCCGCCCCGGTATATATTTAAATAAATATATATTTTTATTATATTTATAAAAACATCACTATATATAATATATATAAACACTTTTGTAGTTGTTAAGCTATTTTTTTATTTGTGCTTATTGTAAATTATTTTAGATGTTGTTCAAGTTTTAACATATTTGATTCTGACGTTCAATAGTTCAAGTTTATTTTTTCAGTATGTAATTTTTTATGTGGATTATTTAAAATTGATTTTTATTTTATTTTTATATAGGTTTAAAGTATTTTAAAACTAATTTTCGTGGTCATAATGGTAGATTAATCGGTTGTAACTTTTATCGTCGTCGGGGATTAATATTTTTTTCTTCAAATTTTTGGGTTGGATCGATTTGGGGTCGAATTTAAGAGTTGGTATATCGGGGCGAGACGAGCGGGTAAACTAACATTTTAATTCGGGGCGGGCGGGCGAGTAAACTAACATTTTAATCGGGGAGGGGCAAAATCGAGTTTAGGGGCTTATAGATCGGGACAGGCTTAGGGCAGCAAAAAAATCGACCCGTCCCATCCCTAAATCATAAACCGTCATAACCTCGTTTTCACCATCGATAATTGTCAATCAATCATTTTTGGCAACTATAGAATAAACTCTCGGAAACCTACTTTTGTGGTGGAAGATGTCACAACTGTAAAAAAATGTCTAAAAAGTTATTTACTACTCTAAAAAATTTAAAAAATTCTAAGCACATAAATCTAAACTCCTAAAATATGAAGCTTAAATTGAATCTCTAATCTCTAAAATTAAGGCAATTGTAGAAACGTTCTATTCCCACCGTCAGTGCATGATATAATTACCTATTACAAATAATATATTTGATACTAAGAAAATATTTTACGTAGGGATAATATTAATCTTAGAAACAGAACTCTAATTCATTATGTTTTTGTTTAAAATTTAAAGTTTAGAGTTGAAAGTTTAAACTTAAAATTTATGAATTAGAGTTTAATATACTTTAAACCGGACACATGACAATATCAAAAGTCCATTTATGAAAAAAAAAAATTATTGTCAATGCAAACATAAATTATGTAAAAATAATTTACACAGCCTTTCATATTTAAAATATAAAAGTTAAAACCTAAATTTTTAACCATAACAGTTTAAATTATAAATTTTAAATTTTAACTATAAATTCTAAATTTTACGCCTTAAACCTGTATATCCTAACTTTAAACCCTTAATCTTTAGTATTTATCTCGATTAGATCATTCAGCTGTTAATTCTTTAACTGTTTTATTAATAAATGATACGTAGGGCTTTAGACTTCCTTAAACGTTTGGGCTTAGATAACAATAATCTTTTCCCAGCCCAAACTACATGAAGATTTCAGGCAAATCTAGGGTTTTCACCATTATAAAAAGGGGACGCCTGTTATTTTATGAACCAACTACTTGATCTTATCTGAGCAGAGAACTCAAGGGTTTCCTTCTCTCTCAGCCGCCCTCCGGCTTACGGCGCCGTCGGTGGCTCCGTCTCATGGCGGAAGGAGAGTTGGTTTTAAAGCCTATGATTGTTTTCTGCGGTGAAGAGTGCCCGCGGTCGAGAGCCTACGATGTCGGAAACCGAACGTCGTGGGCTGTGATGGCCTCGCGGGCTAAACTCACAGTTCAAAAGTTATTGGATTGGATGTGAATTAAGTTGAGTGTTGTATGATTTGATGTTGACAAGTATGTTTGATTTTGGAAAAAATTTTCAGGTGATGCAATTGTTTCTCGAGGAAATGAGGTGAGATTTTGTTCATACTGTATTTTATCTTAGAATCTGTTCCTTGTTCCAGAAGTATAATAAAAATTGTGGTTTAGTTGCATTTGGAAGCAGGGCGGACCTAGAATTTTAGGTTTAGGGGCGAACCTATAAAAGTTTAGGGGGCGAACCTATAAAAGTTTAGGAGTCGAAAATAAATTTTTAATAGAAAATACATAGAAAAATTTTAGAATTTTTCTAAATCATATAGGATTTTCAAAATTTTAGAGCCCACCAGCACCCCCCATCCCTGTCTCGAAGTACAAAATGAACAAACTGTGAAAGAGTGGGGTTTTGTGAATGCAATGTCAAGAGCAAAGGCTAACAGCTTTCAAGTACTTCCTCCCCGTCGAATGAGATTCATCCGGTTTTGTTGTTAAGCATAACTTCCCATCTGCCATTGCGGTAAAGTAATATTGTTCGACAAGGTCTTTTTCTGCTACTTTATGAATAGAATCGTTGGGCAGAAATGTTTCCCTGCTTGATTTCTAGTGCAGCTATCCACCTGTACAGGTGTATCCAGAGACAACACATTGCAAGTGGTAATTTTCTAAATGATAAGATTCATGTACTTCAAAAACAGACTCTCCGAAAAGCTTAATTAAAAAAAGGGTATTTTAGAAATTTAGGTTCATATGATGAGCTTTCTAAGTTGTCTTTAAGGCTTATGTGTTTTTATGGTCTTTGAAGAAGTGAATTAGGATCAATATGGTCTTTCTAATCTTTCTAAGTTCCCGTAATGCTCATGTGCTTTTGTGATCTTATAAGAACTGAATTAGGATCATATGATGATCTTTCCAAGTTGTTGTAATGCTTTTGTGCTTTAATGGTCTTTTAAGAAGTGAATTAGGATCGTATGATGATCTTTCTATGTTGTCGTGACGCGCATGTGCTTTTATGATCTCTTAAGAAGTGAATTAGGATCATATGATGATCTTTCTATGTTGTTGTAATGGTCATGCGCTTTTATGATCTTTTAAGAACTGGATTAGGATCATATGAATTATGATCGCCTTTTTTGAGGTGTCGTAAAGCTTAAGTGCAGTAACTATGTGTTATTATGATCTTTTAAGAAGTGAATCTAGCACTCTCCTTTTTAGTTACTTTAAATTTCTGTCCCATTAATCGGTTTGATATTTATTGCAAGCGTGCATGCTTACAAATAGTTAAATGCAGAGGTTACTTGGATCAAACACTCAGAATATGATGACAATGCAGTTCACCATCTCTTGAGGCCATTACTCGGTTCTGGTTTAAGCTTTGGTGCACACAGGTGGATTGCTACTCTCCAAAGGCAATGTGACTGCTTGAGTGCTTGGCACTCCTGATGTCCCCTGACCCTGGGTGAAGATAATATAGGTATTTTTTTATCAACTGCTATATTATTCTTTCATCTTCGATGATAATATGTGGAATCATCCTCATATAATACATGATATTGTGCTATAGAATAACTCCAGCCGGGAGGAAAAGCATGTTAAAGCTTGCACAGCGCATGACAAATAACTTATGTGCCGGTGTTTGTGCTTCAAGCGTGCAAAAATGGGAGAAGCTTAATTTTGGTAATGTGGGTGAATAAAAGAGAGAAATGACTTGGAGGAATGTAAACACGGTCGTGGTAAGCCTCTTGGGGTTCTATTGAGTGCTGCTACTTCTGTTTGGACTTTGGATGCTGACAACACAGAAAAGGTTGTTTGATTTCTTGAGGGATGAACGGATGCTGATCCAGTGGGACATTTTGTCCAACGGTGGGCCAATGCAGGAGATGGTCAATGTTGCCAAGGGTCCAGGTCACAGCAACTCGGTCTCTCTCCTTCGTGGCGGTGTAAGTATTCACCCCCTAGATACGTTAGACCTTAAACTGCATATTTCTTAGATTTTCTCATCCAACATTTTTCTATTTAATTTCATGCTATGTCGCAGGCCATTAACGCAAATGAGAACAAGATGCTAATTTTACAAGAGACATGGTCTGATGCCTCTGGTGCAATGGTAATTTATGCACCCATCGATATATCATCGATGAGCATAGTGGTGAATGGTGGCGATTCAGCATATGTGGCACTCTTAACATCTGGATTTGCAATCCTTCCAAATATGTGGAAAGTATAGGAGATACAGATAGAATGGGAATGAAATGGAGCTCGAGAAGAAGGGTTTCGAGTCAAGAACGAACCAATCTCGTGTGGAGTTTTGGTTCGGGTATTGTCTTGGTCGACCTCTAAGATGCTAAGCTCTTTATTCTCAGAGTTAGTAAGCTTCTTTTCTATTTTTTTTTTCTGTCAAGTCAGTGAAGCTTATAGAGAAACATAGGACAAGACTGGTCTTAATTTTCATGTTCAGAATTCAATCAAAACTGTGGATCTGCTTTATACCTTACATCCGGGCATGTACTTGTTTACAGTTTGGTTTCGTATGTTTATTTCTTTAATCCGAATTGACCTTGGAAGCTTTCCGTCCAAATCAAAAAGAATAAACCGTCATAAACCACCCCAACTTCGTTCTTATAATCTACAACTTTTAATCATTTTTTGCGGTGAAATATATTACAACTCTAAACAAAGGCCTAAATTCATTTACAACTCGTCGAGTTCTTTTATTGTATTCTCAAAGTGTCTTGTTCAAAAACATAATAAAATTTCTAAATTAAACCGAACATAAATCTCGAACATTAACCACCACCGTTAATGGTCCATGATACCCCATATATGCTTAATCACTATTATTAAGTTAACAACCCATTCTTATTGTCGGTAAACAATTGAATCCCAAACCCTAAGCAAAGAATCCTAGAAAGTAGAAAGTGGATGCAAACCGAAGGTGACACCGGCCCTGTCTTTTATTTTAATTTTGTCATTTAATTTGTAGGTACACCAAATGATCCTTGGCAGCTTGCGATTGGTTTGTAAAGGAAGACTCATTCTGCTCACCAAACCCTCGTCTTTATACATATTTCACATTCTAAACAATGCACTTCAGCTAAATAAAACACTGAAATATTTTAATGGAAAAACACTGAAATATTTTAATGGAAATCGTCTGCCCCTTATCATACCTATATTTTAAAATAGTGGGTTTAGAGTTAGAGTTCAGGGTTTAAGGTTAAGAGTTATGATTAGAGTGTAGTATGGTTTAGAGTTTAGGGTTTAGGATGTGGAAATTGGGGTTATGGTTTAGAATTTAATTTATAAGTAATTTTTAGTGAGGGACATAGAAGGGGACATGATTAGGGGCCAAAGGATTTTTACCATAAATCTTCATATAGTTTCAGGTGATATGTACAATTGTCTGGATAAAAATCTTCTTCCCTTTTTCGGTGCTTCTATTGATGCTCCAACACTAAAAAACACTATAAAATTAATTTTCAAGTCCTAACCTTAAATTCTAAATCCTAAACCCTATACCATACCCTAAAAATATACACTACCCTAAATTCTCTAAACCCTAAACATAAAACCCTAAATCCTAAATCTAATTTTGAGTATAGAGCATAAGTAGGGGCACCGAGAAGGGGCATAAAATTTTTATTCCAATTGTCTTTATATACAGAGGCTTTAATCTCACTCGATTTGGTAAAATTCTTCTTCTAATTTCTGAGTTCTCGATAAATATTACATTTTGGTCCGAGAAAATTTGTTCAATTCAGCTTATCTAATAATCTTTAATGAATAATAATGGAGTGTTTTTGGATGCTTTTAGTTGGATCAAAATCATTGATGTAGCACATGTGCAATGATTTATGTCATTTTAGGAGTGGAAAAGGCAACACCAAATTTAATAATTCTCCCACTAGGTGTTTGATTTAATACACAATTGCGATTGTAGGGACATTGCTTGATTAAATAAATGTGTGATCCATCTTACAACTTAAATCTTCTTCATTAAAACTAACATTAGAATTTAGAACCCTACCAACTTTCTTGTTTTCAACATGTCTTAGGCTACTCATTTTGTCTTTGTACCACTAATTATTATTAGTCTCAGTGAGAGACTTAAAAAAATAGGACCCAAATTTTTAACTATTTTTTCCTCTATAAAATGGGTATGCATATTTTCTTAATTGTAAAAATATTAATGAATGCTATTTAAAGTTATAAGATATATAAATATATAGAGAAAGTTATGATCATTCTTTAAAATTTAAAACTTTTACATTTATTTATTGATATTTGATTTATTGGTAAATTAATTCATATCGGATTTTGTAGAGGCCTATTAAAGAGCGAACCTCTCAATCTAATTTTTTCCATTCATAAAGTCAAAATTTGAACTATTGACCATGTTTAAAGGACATAACGCCTCATCCGACTAGGCCAACTGGTTATTGATTTTTTCTTATCTAATTTTAATGGTTGAGATTAAAACTTTTAATTAAAGATAATTCAATTATTTTTCTATAAAAATTTTCTTATTATTTATTGGAATATTTACCGGAATATTATATTCTAATTTTTTTTTCAGAAATAGGGATGGCCTCAGATTATTTACACAAATAGGGATGTTTACTGTTCAAAAGTTGAAGACATTCAGCCCACCATCCGACTTTGAACAATGTTTTTCAAGCTTTGGTACTGTTCAAAGTCGGATTACTTTCCAACCTATTTTGAAGAGGCCACGATGCCACGTGGCGAGCTCTGGGAGAGTCGGGCACTGTTCAAAGTCGGATTGCCCATCCCCCGACTTCAAACAGTGCACCGAATAAATGGTGGGGTGGCAGGCGGGTCACGGGTCACGGGTAGGCAGCCACGATGCCACGTGGTGAGCTCTGGGAGGGTCGTGCACTGTTCAAAGTCGGATTGCCCACCCCGACTTCAAACAGTGCACCGAATAAATGGTGGGGTGGCAGGCGGGTGGCAGGTCACGGGTGGCAGGTGCCGGAAAAATCAAATTTGTTAGGAAGTCGTGTGAAACTGAGTTGGTTGCAAAAAGAATTCAATCTCAATGAATATTAAAGCTGCCTACCCGTGACCTGCCACCCCACCATTTATTCGGTGCACTGTTTGAAGTCGGGGGGTGGGCAATCCGACTTTGAACAGTGCCCGACCCTCCCAAAGCTCGCCACGTGGCATCGTGGCTGCCTACCCGTGATCCGTGACCCGCCTGCCACCCCACCATTTATTCAGTGCACTGTTTGAAGTCGGGGGGTGGGCAGTCCGACTTTGAACAGTGCCCGACCCTCCCAGAGCTCGCCACGTGTCATCGTGGCCTCTTCAAAATAGGTTAGAAAGTAATCTGACTTTGAACAGTACCAAAGCTTGAAAAACACTGTTCAAAGTCGGATTGTGGGTCGAATGTCTTCAACTTTTGAACAGTAAACATCCCTATTTGTGTAAATGATCTGAGGCCATCCATATTTCTGAAAAAAAAAATGGAATATAATATTCCGGTAAATATTCCTTATTTATTGCTAATCTCATCCATCAATATTTACTAATCCAATAATAAAAAATATCTGTACAACTCTCAAATTTTACATTGTATCAAATGATCTTAATCATATGTATATGTATGGGTGATAATGAGCCTGACCGGCTCGCGAGCTACTCGGGCTCGGCTCGAGTGAGCTCGACTCGGGCTCGAAACCTTAATAAGCCAAGCCGAGCCCAATAGTATTATTTTCGAGTTGAGCTCGAGCTTATATTTTGAACTCGACGAGCCTCAAGCCCGAACCAAGTCCAATTACACTGTTTTCGAGCCTGGTCAGGCTCGGACTCAGCTCGGCTCGTTATCATACCTATGTATATGTATATGTATATGTATAATGTAGGGTCAAATTCGTCACCAAACCTACCTACCCCATAGATCTCTTCTCCTGGTAGTATGCTCACCCGTTTTCATGTGAAACCATTCATCCATCAATCATCACCCGCCGTTTGATCATCATTAAAACCGTTAACTCAGAAACCGTCAGTAGCTGTGCGTGTCCCACGTGTACAGCCTTTGTTGGGTATTGGATTTGACACGATATCTGCAGTCGTGGTTATCGTGATCAGTGAAATAGGAGATTTTTTTCCTCCACTTTCGGCAGGTTCGAGAAGGCACAGGCTTGGCGATCTTTCAACATCGGCCGGCCTTAGCTTTGACTCAGTGGCCGGGACCAGTTGCCCCAGCCGTTCATTCGCTACTTTTTGAAAAGGTAAAATGACAAAAGATGCCCCCAACGTTTGTATGTTTTGTCATTTAACCACCTATTCTTTTTTTGGTCCAAATATGCTCCTAACGTTTGTTTGTTTTGTCATTTGGCCTCCTATTCTTTCTTTTGGTCCAAATATGCCCCCAACGTTTCATTCGTAGTCCAAATATGCCCTCAACGTTTCAATTTGGTCCAAATATGCCCCCGTTAGATGGAAACTGTCAGTTAACTGACGTTCAACAGCTGATGCTGACTAGACTTGCCACGTATTAAGATCTGGTGATGCCACGTCAAAATTTTTTTTATAAGCCGTTGATCGTCAGTTGATTGACGGTTTACATCCAACAGGAGCATATTTGGACTATGAATGAAACGTTGGGGGCATATTTGGACCAAAAGAAAGAATAGGGGGCCAAATGACAAAACAAGCAAACGTTGGGAGTATATTTAGACAAAAAAAAAATAAGGTGCCAAATGACAAAACTTACAAACGTTGGGGGCATCTTTTGTCATTTTGCCTTTTGAAAACAAGTAAACAAAGAGTGCCAAAAATAATTAAATTTAGTTTTTGCATTAGTCAAAGTAGTTGGTGTTATAATATATATATATATATATATATATATATATATATATATATATATATATATATATATATATATATATATATATGATAATTACAAAGAATATATTTGATATTGAGAAGATATTTTATGCATCAATAATATTATTTTTATAAACGGACCTCTAATTTATTAGATGCTTCTAATTTATTAGATGCTTTGTTTAAAATATAAAATTTTAAGGTTGAAAATTTAAATTTAAAAGGCTTAATTCAAAAATAGATGTTTAAATTGTAGATTTTTTGAGATATGTGCCTAATATTTTTTGATTTAAATAAATGTCTAAAATTTTATTATGTTAGTCTCTTAAGTTAACACGGTAAAAACATTTCATCACCTAATAAAAGATTGTCAAATTAAAAATAAAATAAATTAAACAATATCTCAAATTTTTCAAAAATCATAAAACAATATCAAAATCTCTAAAACTCAAAACCTTAAACCCAAAATTAGTGCTACTATCACCGTCGATAGCCTCGTCGGATCCCGTCATCGTCGTCGCCTGAGGCCGCCGCCCATTTTTCTCAACCACTCATCGTCGATAATCGACGAGAGGGGTGTCAATCAGACGTCGAACGACAAATACGAAAAGTTGTAGCTGTTTGATGTCCGATTAAAACACCTCTCGTCGGTTACTAACGATTGGTGGTTTGAGGAAATAAACAGTGGCCTCAAGCGACCGGGTTCGACGACACTATCGACAACAATAGTGGCATCAATAGTTAGTCTAATGAGATAAGACACTAAAATTTTTAAATAAAATTAAATATTTAAATTTTAACAATGTCCATGAAACAAATTAGGTTAGAATAATCGGTCTTATAACAGACCTTTATAATATTTGATTAGGTGACTAAAAATATATAAATTTAGTTATAGATGCATAAAGATTAAATTTATTGGTCATAAATTATATAAAAATTGAGTAGTTAGAATAAAACTTCAGGAAAAATAGACAAAAAAGTGATTTGAAATAGTTAATTAATTATAGTACGATATTTTGTGTTTTTTACAATTTTATTACATGAGATTTGGTATGTTGGATTTGGATAAAAACGACAGTGAAGTGAAGTGTGAAACTGCCATCTGTCACCCAATTTTCGTTTTTTAAAATCGAAAACAATTGACCAAAAAAAACAAATTACGAAACTAATCAAACCAAACCGCTGGTTAGACCGAACGAGAAAAAGAAAGAAACCGGAGAAAAACCGAGCCAAGCCGCACACTACACGAGATGAACCCTTAGAAAAGTACCAAACAAAACAAAATGAAAAGGAAAGAACAAAAGAAAATCCCCTCTGCAACCATTTTATTACTATTTCATTTTCTAAATTTTATTTGAATTTTTGTTCTACGACAGTTGACCTAATTTCAATTCCCATTCCGAAGGAGAAGAACCCAGAAACCAGGACAAAAAAAGTAAAAAAAAATCAATCTTTGGTAAATCCCAGAAACAGATACATCGGAGAGAAATCAATTCATCAAAATGGGAAATTCATTTGGGTGCTCAGCTTCCGGCGAGAGATTAGTGTCGGCGGCGAGAGATGGGGATTTGGAGGAAGCTAAGATGCTTCTGAGTTGCAATCCCTGTCTTGCTAAATATTCCACTTTTGGTGGCCTTAATTCTCCTCTTCATTTCGCTGCTGCCAAAGGCCACAATGAGGTTTCTTTCTTCTTCTTCCTTTTTCTTTTCGTTTCCCCCCATTTTCCCTTAAATTTTGATTTCCTGTTTTATTTATTTTCTGGGATTTCCTTAGATTGTTGCTTTATTGCTTGAGAATGGAGCTGATGTTAATTCCAGGAATTACTGTGGCCAGGTAACTGATTTTTCATTTTTCTTATCTGGGTTTTCTCTATTTTTTTGGTTTTAAATAAAAGTATGTTTTTTTTGCTCCTAATTTTCACAATGCGTTCCCTTGAAGATTACTTCTGTTTATAGAGTGAATCGGGATTTTCGTTTTTTTTTTTGTTTTGTTTTTGATTATATGAATTTGGGATTTGGAGTTAAAATTTGGGGTTATTTGACATATTTTGAAAGAATTCTTCTTGTCGGCTACCTTCCTAAAGAATAGAGTATATTGGTTTCGAGAATTTACCGAACATGATTTTAGATTCCAAATCTGATTCTGCGGAAACCCAAAGCCAAGCTTTCTGCTCTCTTCTAAGCAACAAATATAACCTATTTGCATTATGACTGACTTTTATGTCTTTCTTCATGTTTGAAATGAAAGACTGCATTGATGCAAGCTTGTAGATATGGGCGCTGGGAAGTTGTACAAACCCTTCTGCTTTTCAGATGCAATGTAAGTTCCATTTTCCCATTAAATTTATGATTACACACAAAATATGAGTATGAAATAAATTCTAGGTTGTAATGAGGTTGGATGGTACCTGCTCTTGAGGTCATCATTTTGCTTTTAATGAATTTTCATAATTTTGTTATGAACTTTAAAAAAATCAAATGTATGTCAATGAATTGATGTCTATTGTTATTTTACTTCATTTTTAGGTCACGAGGGCAGATTATCTAAGCGGGAGAACAGCTCTACATTTTGCCGCTGTAAATGGACATGTGAGATGCATAAGACTAGTTGTTGCTGATTTTGTTCCTAGTGCCCCTTTTGAAGCTATAAACAACCAAATTGAAGGTGAAAGAGGGGATGGTTCTGGTGCGAGGAGCAAAAACGATCAGAGGTGTGTATTCTGTCACTTCACTCAATCAGAGAGGATCCTTTACGGCATAAACTCAGTTTTGGCACGTGTACGCCTTAATGATGCTCATCAGTCATCACAAACATATTTTTCCCAGTGATCTCAATTGCTATGGAATTACTCAACCGTATATGTGAAAAGTGATAATTGATGTTGTTTTTGTGTTAATTATGTAACTTTTTACTATGCAGTGCACTGTCAAAGTTCGTAGATAAGGCAGCCGATGGTGGGATTACTGCTCTTCATATGGCTGCATTAAATGGGTATTTTGATTGCGTACAACTTTTATTAGACCTTCAAGCCAATGTCTCTGCCGTCACATTTCACTTTGGAACATCAGTGGATCTGATAGGTTTGATTTTCTTTCTTATTATTTCATGGATAATCCGCCTTCTGATTTAAACTTCTGGGTGATGTGGTTACTGTTTTTATGGGCAGGAGCTGGAAGCACTCCTTTGCATTATGCTGCTTGTGGGGGAAACTTGAAGTGTTGCCAGGCAAGACTTATAAACAATGGTTTTTGATCCATCTGTTGTATGTATTGAATAGGACATAATGTTATTCTTTTGTCTGCAGATCCTTCTAGCAAGAGGAGCCAGTAGAATGACTTTGAATTGCAACGGGTAAACTTCCCTTTTGATCTTGTTTTGCTCGTTTGTTTGGTCTTCTACTATGGTTGTTATTTCTGTTCTGAACTTATCATGACTAACAGACTGCGTTATATGTATTTTCTCAGGTGGCTGCCGCTTGATGTTGCCAGGATGTGGGGTCGTCATTGGCTTGAGCCCTTGTTGGCCCCTAATTCGGACTCAACCATACCTAGATTTCCTTCTTCCAACTACTTGTCATTGCCTCTTTTGAGTGTACTTAACATAGCAAGGTAATCATATAATGCCATGGTCACAATTGAGATAGGCTCAGATTGTTAGTTCATAATGTTGCTTTGAAAAGAAAAGAAAAACTAATTTGATGATACGAAGTCGGTCAAACTTGAATGGAGGCTTCATTGGTGGTAGATAAAACTGTGATTCAATATCCTTTAATTTTTTGTTTTGTTACATACTTGTAAATGATTCAAATATTTCAGTTGGCTTTCAGTTCAGTACTTCAAATAGTTGGATGCTTTAGGTGTATCGGTTGCAGTGCACACCCTTCATTTTGGTTATTGTTTGCAGAGAATGTGGGTTGCAGTCCTCGACAACCTCTGCAGATGATGCCGACACTTGTGCCGTCTGCCTTGAGAGAGCGTGTAGCGTTGCTGCTGAAGGTATGTCATCAACTAGCCGTTTTGATATTTTGGGTTATGTTTTCCAATTAGCAAATGTAAGGCTGCCCTTTGTGACCTTCTGGTCACAGGTTCGAGTCATACGAGTAAACTGTTGTATTTATCCGTGTTTTAAACACCAGATTATAAGGGGCACTGATCAATTCATTTATCACTTCAGGATGCGGGCACGAGCTATGCGTAAGGTGTGCCCTTTATCTATGCTCAACAAGCCAAATTCCTTCCAATATGGTTGCCCCAACCGGCTCTATTCCATGCCCTCTCTGTAGACATGCCATTCTCTCCTTTGTGAAATTGCCGAGTTCGTCAGTAAAACAAATTAAGCTACAGCTCCCTTTTGGCCTCTGTACGCCATGCATGCTTCATCCCCGCGATGCAGACTGCCCATCACCAACTTCAGAGATCAGAAAGAATCGTGTTTCATCCGTTTCTTCGGATATTTTCTGTCCAGTTACCTGTAGTCCATTTCCTTCCGTCGCCATTCCTTTATGTACCTGCAATGACAGTCCTTGCCCCTCTTTCGAACATCGAGAGACAACAGAAACACAAGAAGAATCTCCAAGACGTTCGCAAGCTACATCAACAGAGCAGGATAAAATCGAAGGACCGAGACTGGAGAGAACAACATGTTCAAGCATGTTTTGGGGCAGAAGGAGCTGCAGTAGAGAGCATCAATGTAATTCAGAAATAAATGCTTGATTGTGGTTTGATCTTGTATTTGTGTCCTCAATCAGAGATGGATTTACAATGGGGGCTTTTTGGTTTGTATTATGTAATTATTAAAAGTTGAAAATTTTAATTTTTGTTCATTAAAATCTATTCAGCATTTATCATATAAAACCAGTACCATATGTGTCATGACTCGATCTAGCCGGTTATGCCGTGCCACGCATCCGAATCATATACGAGTGCATTTTGTACCGGCTGATCTTTCGAAAATCTCTAACTACATCTTTAGACAGGCATGACTATAGAACCTATAACTGAACTAAGCTGAAACAAAACAACATTTGAGTTTTCCTTGCTGCATGTATGTTCCATTACAGCATATCAGCAAACATATGTAATCATCTGTTACAAGCAAAACAATCTGTATCCAAAATTAGGCAAAAAGTCAAAGCCAAAAAGGCCAACAACAAAAGGCAAGCACAAAAGATCGTGTTCATCAGAAAACATACAAAACACCGCGTCGGTAGAATACCAGACTCGCCGAAGTGATAACCGACCAGATGAATACGATCCACCAGGCCATAAACAAGGCCGCTTCTTTAACAAAAGCAGAGCAAGGCAGTAAACCACAAACAAGGTTGTATTTATCAAATGAATTAGTGTCAATCTGAGATAAGCCAAGAAAGAGCAGCACCAACACTGCTGGTGCAAAGAATTGCACAACTGCAAGGCATAAGTAGTGATTGTGCAAGAAAACCTTGGCTCGGCTGAAATCCAAATCCGGGACCTTGCTAGCATGCAATCTTTGATACCAAGACAAAACCGCTTCGTTCAAAAACATCTGCAGGTTCGAACGTACAGCAGCGATCTGTGCAATGCCGGAAAGTAATAAGCAGAGAAGCCTAAACCTGGCGAATTCGGATTTCGAAAACCCCACATTTCCAACAAGTTCCTCTGCAACTGATCCACCATGGAAACTATTCTTGTTAACAAGGATTTCAGCAAATGGATTGATCCAAAGTAAAGCAGTGAACACAGTTAACATGTAATTGGCATATAGAATCATTCTAGCAAACCATCCACAAGAAATTATGGACAAATTACATCTAAGCTGATCAGTCCCAAGCCAAAAGGACCTTGCATTTTTCCCAGCAGGCATATACAAAAACCCAGCAATCAGCCCCATCAAGATAGCAAGAAAAATCCTCCAAGACCCTTCAACCGAATCGAAATCGAAATCGAAAACCGAGGGTCCGAATCCAGAACAAATCATAATCCCTATAACAAACCCTACAACACCAAAAACGGCACTAAATTGCTTCTCAGACCTCTTGGAAGCAGATTTCTCAAACGATATCTTGGCAAGAGCTAAAAAGGCTTTGGTTAAACCAATGAATCCAAAAACAACCGGAATCAAATTCCCATTCCCAGAACCCTCAGAGCCACCTAAATACTTGTAAAGCAAGAAACAGGAAATACCCACAAAGGAGAAAAGGAAGGAATTGTGGTAATCATTGAAGAAAAGCCTCGTTTGAAGATGACCCTCGTCGAGTTTCAGCCTGAAGATCTGGGCATTGTTTTCATCGAACTCGAACTTGTTGTCCTTCGATTTGTGCCTCTTTTTGAGCTCGGCATTGGTCCTGGACGACAGAGATTGGTAACCATCGAGTCCGGGGCCAGAATCCGGCCTACGAATGGCGGCTCTAACGCCGGAAGAGGAAGCGTTGTTGCCTTGGGCGACGTTTTCAGGGTGAATGTAAGTGAAGAGACCGTGGAGAAACAAGACAGGGATTTTGAGGAAAGTGAGGATTAAGGTGAGGGAAACAGAGAGAAGTGTTTGGAGTATGAGATTCTTGTAATTTTCGAAGAAGGGTAACATTGTTGTTCGATTGAGATCGTAAAGGCTTAGGCTTTGGAGATTTCAGATGTGTTGTATGTTAGGTAAAGTTGAGAACTTTAGGCAAGTTTGGTGTTTGGTTTTTGGGTCGTTTGTTTTGTTCTTTTTTCTTGTGTTTTGTCGGACCTTGACTTCAATGGAGGCCTTGTAAGTGTAACGCCCATGTTAGTCAATGTTGATACTAAAATCAAATCCAACACTTTCAAGTGTTAAAGATAACTGGTTTTGAACTCAAGGAATAATCACAATCCAAAAGAAAATCTTGTTATTTTAAGGTTTAATAGTAAAAAAAAATTACTCAATTTATTACTCAAGTGGAAACTTTACAAGCGCCTTAGTTTTAGGGGTTTAGGTATTTGGGTTTAAATTTTAGGGATAGTGGTTAGAATTTAAGGTTTATGTTTAGAATTTTTTTTTGGATAATTTGTGTTTTATATCCAAAGAATATGTTTAGAATTTATGGTTTAGAGGTTGAGGTTTTGTTTTTAGGGTAATATGGTAAGGATTTAGATTTTAACTTATAAACCCTAAATTCTAATTATCATCCCTAAATTCTAAACTCCTACACCTAAACCCCTAAACCCTACACCCTAAACTAAGACGTTTGTGGAAACTTTCAGTTTCCACCACCAGTGTATAGAATAATAATCCTAAAAGGAATTTTCAACCTTTTTTGGTGCCCCTAATTATGTTCTCATACTAAAAATTAGCTTTAGGGTTTATGATTAATATTTAAGGTTGTGGTCTAATGTTAGAATTTATAGAATTAAGGGTAGGGTAAATTTTTAGGGTTTACGATTTAGAATTTATGATTAGAGCTTAGAATTTAAAATTTTAGTGTTTGAGCGTATAAAATGGCTGGAGTTTTTGTCCCTAATATGTTGGTGTAGCGGGATGATGAAACTTTAGATTCTTTACATAAGATCACAAATTTAAATAATAATATTGTGAATGAAACAATTGAATTAAACAAGTATTCCTAAACAATACTTAACAATATCTGATCTAATTTAATTACTTATTAAATTAAATATCAATAATTATAAACAATACATTTACAAAGCCAAAATATCAAATTATCATGAAAATATCTTACAACAATCAGTTAGATGTATATCCGGAATGCATGACTTAAATGAAAATAATATTAAATTACACCATCAACCATTTATGCTTACAAAGGATACATTACGTCAGTAAAACACATTACACTCTTAAAAAAAAGACGGAAGTTCAAAGCTTGGAGACGACATTGTTGAGAAGGACAACCATACACCCCGAACATGGACCGTAAAACGTACATACATATTATAAAAAAATACATTACATTCATTCGCACATTAACAATTTTCAATTTAGCCCCTATTTTTTTTATCCGCAACTCCATGCCATCCAATGCACTTTGATATTATGCCTTGTGACACACTATCAATGTACCGCATCATCAAAAGGACTAAAAGTGAAACAATTGTCTAGTTTAGGGACCAAACGAAGAAGAATTAGAAGTTTATATTGTCCCATCTCTCGTATTAGTTCGTAGGGAAATATCTTTTTCTAATCTTATCCTGTCCTGTTTTCGACCTGAGGGACCACCTACGAACAAACCACAAATAAAATAGAAAGAAGTTCATTTGTTAAACACCCCAACTCATCAATATGTCAGAAAAACAGTGTGTAACTTGCCAGCTTACATGGGTCCAAGAATGGACCTAAAGGTAGGGGTGAACGTTCGATCGAGTCGAGTAAAAAATTTTTAAGTTATTCGAGTTGACGAGTCTAATTTTATCATTCGAACTTTCATTCGAAAATTTTTCGAGTCGATTCGAGTTGAAGAAATTCGAGTTGAGTTTTCGAGTTCCTATAAAAATTTAATTGTAATTATTTATCATGTTATAGTACGGTTTGATTCCAATTTAAATGGCTTTCTCTAATCATATAACATATGCATGTATATTTATTCATATTTTTTTATACGTGGCAATATTTCTTCATATTTTTATATATCTGTATGTATATATATATCAATAAAAAATTGAGAGACTATTTTCAATTGTTTTTAGGCTTCTTTTTCTCTCCTGGACGAGATGGAGCGCGGGTGGAGAGCTACGGAGAGGAAGGAGCGCGGTTGGAGAGATTCGGAGTGGAAGGAGATCAGAGGAAGGAGAGCAGTGGAGAGACCGGTTGGCGGTGGCGTTCATGGTCAGTCTTCGCCTTCACCACAAGGGGAGTCAGCGGTGGCTTTCGTGGACAACCTCAGTAGAAGAGTTACCAGAGGTGCATTATGGGAGATTTTTAGCTTTCATGGAAAGGTTAAGAAGGTGTTTATTCCTTTCGTCAACAACAAACCGAAGTATAAGGACTGCACGTATGCTTTTATCCATCTGGAAAACATCAGAGATCTTTGGAGGATTATTCAGAAAGTGGATGGCACCTATATCGACGGCAGGATGGTTAGGGTTTCTCAAGCGAAGTACTTGAGGAAAGATAATCAAGTTTCTTCCAATCTGGGCGGGTATCCAGCTGGGACTTTGAGTCGTCCTAAGAATCATACAGCCTTTAAAGATCAGTCCAGGAATTATGGGAGAGATAATAGGTTTTTTAAAGATGTTCTTACTCGTGGAAAAAACGACAAGGAGCATGACAAGTCTAATAGTTCCCCGCCGTCAGTGGATCCTTTGGCTGCGCAAAAGCCTTCAGACAAAAAAGATGTAACTTCGGAGCTTGACTTTACCTTTCAATCGGAGGACTTAGATTGGATTTATCGTTCTAGTAAGGGCATATTGAAGAAAGATTTTGACAGAGAGTTTGTGGAGAAGGCGTTGTTTAGCGATGACATCATCGCTAAGGTGGCTACATGGGGTTTGGCCTACAATGCGTGTATTATCACGTTTAACAATCTGGAAGACAAAGAAAGGATTTGGAGAGACAAGAAGGTGAAATTATCTTTTTGGTTCGATTTCCTTGAAGAGCATGTTCTAGTTGACGGTTTTCCTTTTTCTTTTTGTTCGATATCGTTATATGGCGTTCCCATTCTGTGTTGGTCGGAGGAATTCTTTTCCGCACTAGCCAAGAAATGGGGCACACTCATTCATATTCATGAAGATACAAGGAGGAAGAATGATCTTAACACTGCTAAACTTATTGTCAGAATCCCAAGCCAATTTGCTATTCCCTCAGCAATCCGACTGAATGTCATGGGCAATATTGTTACCGTTAAACTTGTTGTTGGTGAAGAATTTTGGGTTGAAGATGTGTTGGGATGTGTGGGGCTCGATTCGTTCAACCGATTTTGCTCACCAAGTGGTGGAGAGGTGGATATTTGGGTGGAAGGGTTGAGGAAGCTAGAAAGAATAAAGACACAATGATTTATAGTGGTTCGACCTTCTAACAAGCACCTACATCCACTACCTTAGCTCCCCACTAAGGATTTCACAATCAATCCACTAATTGATTCGTCCCATTTTCTAGGATTAGGAGGAAACCCTTACAACCGATCAAGCTTCTACCCAAGCCTTGATCAAAACCCTCTTTTATAAAGAGATAAAGAAAGCAAACTTAAACCCTCTAATAGGTATTTGTTTGCACAATGAAGCACTCACCCAAAACCTAAAACACTTGAGCAAAATTGACAATTTTGGCTCACTAGTGTTTGTCTATACAAGAAATGACAAATTAAGCACTAAGACAATTTCTTGATCATTTGTTGATTGACAATTGAAGCATTAGTCTTCTCTTGATGCTTGGAGGTCCCTTTTATACTCCCAATTGAGTTTATAGCCGTTTAGGACCGTTGGGGTTGAAACAGAGTCGTTGGAGCCTTTAATTCCCTCCACAAATGCAATTCTACAGCTCCCCGTTTCGAAACGCTCGAAGCCGTTTCGAAACGCCCTTAATATAGAAAGAGCCGTTGCAGTCTGTCAGGGCACCCGTTTCGGAACACCCCCTTGCCGTTTCGGAACGCGTATCGGAACGCTATAAGCCCGTATCGAAACGACCTGCATTCAAAAGTTAGTTGGGAAAGAGCCGTTGGGGTTTATGACCGTTGTGGTCAGTGCCACGTGGGCGTATCGGAACGGCCTTGCCCGTTTCAAAACGCTAAGGCCCGTTTCGATACGAGTATCGAAACGTTTTAGCCACTGGAGGCACCTGTTTCGAAACGCCCTAAGGTGTTTCGAAACACTTGGTCAGTTTTGTGAAAATTGGCCTTTGAAAACATGAAAAACCTTTTTTTAAAGACATCCCTAAACATGTTTGGACTTTGGAAATGTTTTAAATACTTTTTAAATTAGTCCAAATTATTTTTCAATTATTATATCAAAACATTAGTTCTACAAGATGCGCTTGGGGAGGATATCAGGGAGGACCTTTCGGAGGAAGATCCTATGCCCCAAAGACCACCGGAGGTGACGCGGGGCGTCGAGAGTCCCGTCCGGCAGGATTCTTCATCTGCCAACTCTCCGGACGTGCCGATTGGCATCCTCTATGCACATAACGGTTTGGGTGTTATGGCCTCGAACGAGAGGTTGGGTGTTTCTTTCTTAGCAGAACAATCAAAGCACAATGATGGGAACTATTTTCCCGAGGTTTCGGAGAAAGAGAATCCATCTGGTCAGATCCACCCTTTTGAAGGCTCATGCAATGAATCTATATCTATGATTAATGTATCTCTACCTAATAGAGTGGGCCCCTTGTTACCCAATAATGATAATCTGGTTCATACTGGGCTGAGGAATGCTGAGCCCGTTTCTGATGGTGCAAACATTGAGAACGCTGGGCTGGAAAATTTAATTGTTGAGGACTCTCTAGTGAGCAACCTAAGGCCCAATTTATCCCCCGGTTTGCCAGATTTTGTGCCCGATAGCTTTGCGGCAAACTCTTGCTCCGGAATAACGCTGTCTCCTATCAGGGGTTTATCAGTTTCTTCCCTTTCTAAGCAAGGATCCTCTCTTCCCCTTCAACAAGTTAATTTTCTTGCATATATGGATCATATCGGTGACTTCTATAATGCGGAACACAGACGAGCCATTAGAAATCACATCAGCGATTCCTTGGAGAACGTCAACATTAGAAATTCCGTTGAAGCTCCTGGGATTTCTCGAGACTCCATCCATCTTAGCTTAATCGAAGAGGCCATGGCAGTTTGGGGAGTGAGCAACCTTCTGGGCATCTCTTTCAAGGGAGGTAAGGAAGCTTTAATTGAGAAAGTGGTCGAGCTAGAGAAGAAATCTTGTTAATTTTGGGGTCTGAAGGGAGTTTTTGGGTTTATGTTAATAAGACTATGGAATTATCTTTAATCACTTGGAATGTCAGGGGGTTGGGAAAACCCAAAAAAATTTGTGCTGTTAGGAATCTTGTCAAGAAGGAGAAACCGCAGATTCTATTTCTACAGGAATCCAAATTAAATAACTTATCTTCTTCGGTTATTAGAAGAATGGGATGTGGTAAAAATATTGAATTCTGTTTCGAACCTGCTGTTGGTGCTTCGGGAGGTCTTATTTGCATTTGGAATCCTGAGTTTTTCACTGTGTCTGAGAAGGTAATCCGGAGGAATTTTATCGCGTTGTTTGGTCAGTGGCGTGGTTGCATTTCTAAAGTCTGTTTGATTAATGTATATGGCCCTACTTTAGATGCTGAGAAACATGCTTTTTTTGAAGAACTGCTGCTACTGGTTAAAGCACATAATATCGAGTGGTGCTTAGGTGGTGATTTCAACGCTTACATTGGTTGTGAAGAAAAAATTGGAGCTGGCCACAATCGGGTGATCATGGAGCTGTTTAGGGAGTTCATACAAGAGGCTAATTTGATTGACTTACCATTAAGTGGAGGATATTTCACTTGGTCAAGCAATAGAGAAGTTCCTACGCTGATTCGCCTCGACCGATTTTTGGTGAATACTTCCTTCTTAAACAACTTCCCAGACTTAGTACAAATTCTCTTGCCAAAAAGTATCTCCGATCACAATTCGGTGTCCCTAGTGAACAAGGAGGGTTTCGGCGGTCCTAAACCCTTCAAACTCTTCAATTACATGATGGAGCTTGAGGGTTTTGACGAGTTGATAGCGGAATCTTTCAAGCGTCTGAAGAGTTCCAATAACAGAAAGGGCATTCTTAGCCTGTTGAAAGGCACCAAATCTGAGATCAAAAGTTGGTCGGAGAAACATAATTTACTACAAAAGGGTGAAATTCCTAAGCTAGAAACAGTCATCTCTGAACTTGAAGATAAATTGCTTCGGGACCCTCTAAATCTGGAAAATCAACATCGGTTGGCTAGTTGCAGAAATCAACTTTGGTCCTTGTTAAGACGTGAAGAATCCATTTGGCTCCAAAAGTCTAGGGTGAGATGGTTCTCGGAGGGAGACCGAAATACGCGGTTCTTTCACATTTCCGCGTCTAATCGTAGACGCACTAACCTCATTCCGGCGATTGAAGTAAATGGTGAGAAAATTTCTGATCCTGTTGGCATCAAGACTGGTGTGTTCAAGCATTTTTATAACATTTATAATTCCAGTAATACTTTGGAAGTTTCTGAATTGCCACTCGATTTCAAGAAATTATCAATTGATATGAAAGCTCTCTTAGAAAAGAAGTTTGAGGAACAAGAGATATGGGAGGCAATCACTTCGATGCATAGCTCCAAGGCCCCAGGACCCGACGGTTTCAACATTGGCTTCTTCAAAAAATATTGGCACGTACTAAAGGCTGATTTGGTTAAGTTCTTTGATAATTTTTTCAAGGAACGTGACTGGGAGGAAGGGGTGAACCATTCCTTTATTACCTTGATACCGAAAAGAAGCGGGGTGGAATCTTTGGAGGATTGGAGACCGATCAGTTTGGTTGGCGGGGTATACAAGATCCTGTCGAAAGTCTTGGCGCGTAGACTAAAAGAAGTTATGGATTCGGTTGTCAGCAAATCGCAATTTGGTTTCATTCAAGGTAGGCACATCATTGACTGCTCTTTGATCGCTAATGAAAGAATTGACTACTATCAGAAGCTTGGTAGGAAAGGGGCTGTTTTTAAAATTGATTTTAGAAGAGCATATGACACAATTGATTGGCATTTTTTAATGCGTGTTATGCAAGAAATGGGCTTCGGGGATCGTTGGTGTCGATGGATTCATAAGTGCATTGCGACTACTTCAATATCGGTCCTAGTTAATGGTGTTCCTTCTCCGAGCTTTACCTTATCGAGGGGCCTTCGCCAAGGTTGCTCTCTTTCCCCACTATTATTCAATTTGGTTGGCGAGGCTCTCCATTTGTTGATTGAGAAGGCTACAGAAGTTGGGTTATTCAGCGGTTTTTCTATTGGAAAGGAAGGCAATACCTATAGCCTTTCATATCTGCAATTTGCAGATGGCCTTATAATTTTCTACAGTGCTTCAAGCAGAGAAGTTAAGAATGTAAAGAGGGTCCTTCGTGTCTTTGAAATTGCTTCCGGCCTACAACTTAATTTGACTAAAAGTAAGCTTTTCGGCATCAATATTGAGGCGACTTTACTAGATGAATGGGCTGCTCAAACTGGCTGTGGTGTCGGGAAATTTCCATCTGAATACTTGGGTCTTCCATTGGGGCACAAAAGGAACTCGGCAGCCATTTGGGATCCGGTCCTCAAAAAATTCTATCAACATTTGGCAAGTTGGAAGGGTAACAATCTTTCTCCCAGCGGCAGATTAGTCTTGATAAAATCTATGCTCACAGCGCTTCCAACCTATTACATGTCTATTTTCAATCTACCAAGCGCGGTTGCTCGGAAGCTAAATGGTATCTTAGCTAATTTCCTGTGGGGCTCATCGGACACAAAGAGAAGAATACATTGGCTGGGCTGGAACTCAGTTTGTATGCCCTGTGATCGCGGTGGACTTGGCATTCGGGGATTGATCCATCAAAACAAAGCTTTACTTGGTAAATGGATTATAAACTTCGCGAACAACAAGGATACGGAGTGGGTGAAAGTCATATGCAGTAAATTAGACTGGGGAAAGGAATTGTTACTGCCATCTTCTGATCGAAACAGGATGTCATCTTGGATTTGGAGAGGTATATCCAATTCCTACTATAAATTCGATGATTTTAGCATCAATTTTCGCAACTGCATCTGTGTGCAGGTGGGATGCGGTAAATCGGTTAAATTCTGGACTGATTCATGGATTTGCGAAACTCCTTTACAAGTTCTATTCCCCAGAATTTTTGCTTTATCCCGAAACAAGGTGGGATTTGTCTGCGAATTTGGAAAAGTTGACAACGGCAGGTGGTCTTGGGATATTCCTTTACGCAGACAAATTTTTGATTGGGAAGTCAGCCAATGGTCTTCTTTCATGAGTCTTCTATTATCCTATCGTTCCGAGGGATTTTCGGAAGATTGTGTTCTATGGAAAGGTAGTGGAGATGGTATATACACTGTTAAATCTGGTTATGAATGCAGCTTTAGTAATGACAGGTCGGATTTTGATTGGAAGAAGTGGATATGGTCTGGGTTAGCTTCTCCTCGGGTAGATTTTTTCATTTGGCTTGTCGCTAATGGGAGGGTGGCGGTGAAATCTGTTCTTCATGGCAGGGGACTTATTGCCGCGGGTTCGACTTCATGCCCTTTTTGAGAGAGCGTTGATGAAACTGTTTCCCATCTATTTTTACACTGCTCAGCGATTTGGAAAATATGGATGCAAATTGCAGCTTATTGGAAGCGCTCTCTGATCATGCCTGGCAATGTCTGTGCTTTGATTCAAATGTGGCGGTCGGAATGCTCTTCGATCTCCATATGAAATTTCATTCCCCATGTTGTTCTTTGGTCGACATGGCTAATGAGAAATGAGATTTTATTCCAACAGAAAAAATTCGACAGACTCCAGTTATGGTTCCTCATTAAGTATCGCTTGGCTATGTGGTTCAAAACTAGATTTCTCGAAATGACGATTTCCATGGAAGATTTAACAGCCAACCCCTCTCTTGCTGATTGCTGCGTTGGAAAACCAGGAGCATTGCAATGCTGGAAACCCCCGCCCATCGAATTCTTCAAATTAAATGTTGACGGGGCCATGTTGGGTAATGGTAGCGCCGGTGGGGTGGGTGGTATTTTACGTGACTCTAATGGAAAAATCGTTTTATCTTTCTCGCACAGGATTGGTGCAGGCCCTCCGATTTTAGCAGAATTATTAGCCATTAAGCATGGACTCTCTCTCATCTCGAGAAACAAGGTTTGCAAAGGTTGTCGGGTGATCATCGAAAGCGATAGCAGCATTGGGCTAGAATGGATCTTGCACCCCGATGCTTGTCCGTTATTATATCGTCAGTTGGTTCGGACTATCATTGTTCTTGGGAATTCAAATCTTTGCTTATTCAAGAAAATTCCTCGAAGGATCAACGTGGAGGCAGATTTGCTGGCAAAAAGGGGGATCAATCTGTGTTGAATTAAAGTGTTTAAGCTTTTTAGTATTGTACTGCTTGCATAGGGACTTTGATGTGCAGACGCTTATGTAAACTTTGATTATTAATAATACCATTGTGACACTTTTTTCCTCCTTCCGCTGTCGATTCACTTCTCGAAGTGGATCGGTATGAAGGGGGTTTTTAACGAGGTCACCAATTCTCATCAAAAAAAAATTGAGAGACTCGTCTCGAACTTAAAAATAAATCCAATAATTACTAGAAATTTCGAGTTATTCGAATTTCTATTTTGCAATTCAAACTTTATTTGAATTTTTTTTGAGTCGAGTGGAGTCTATAAAATTTCGAGTCGAGTCAAATTATTCAGTTTTTTCGAGTCGAGTTTCGCTCACCTCTACCTAAAGGGGCTGGAAAGAGCCATCACACCCTTAAAAATTTTAAACACCTATATATATATTTGTATTTTCTATCGATAATTTAAGCATACATCCCTTAACAGATCGCACATTTTAACATAAAATCATATGTTTCTTCCTGCATAGTTAATATAGCACCAACATGATCTTGTGCTGAATCATGAGGCTGAGATCGTGGCGGTGGTGGTGGTGGCCACTTTTGACTTAATTGAATACTCACACCTAAAGACCACCGAGTAGAGTTGGGGAGTGGTGGGGAAAGCAAAGTGAAAATATCTTGGGGGGACTAAAATGAGATATTTTGGGGATAAACAAAGAATCAAGGGCCGGAGTTTCCATGAGATGTTGACCATTCTTTTCGTGAGTTTTGATTTTTCTTTACGTTTTCAGTTTATTTATTTTATTAAATAGAGAGTTTAGATTTCTACACTGAAATTTAAACTTATATAAAATAAAATAATATAAACATCTTTTAACCACTAAGCCAATTAAGAAATCTCTCAAATGTTGATTTGTCGCGATTGGCGAGTGATGGTCAATCATATCAAGCAGGAGGGTAATGGTGTTGCCGACAAACTTACGTCCTTGAATCGGGATGGGGCCTTGATGCGTCAATTTATTTGGAGTCGTCTCTACTTATGATGGCATTAGTTGCCGCGGAACGTGGCCTGTGCTTGAGAGGGGATTTAGAGGTGGAAGCCGTGCAACACTTAGGCAATGGTACTGAGGCTCGGTAGCATGTTGATCCCGGTGGTTCAGGAGGTTGTTCTTGTCGATTGTTCCGTGGTGTTTAGAGGCATAGTTATGGTAGTTTTGTAATTAGGTTTATGTAGACGAGGTTTTGCTCACGTTGTTTTTTGTCTTGGTATTCCAATGGGTACTCTTTGTAGGAACCAAACAATCGAGATAACCTTCACATAAGCTCTCATATTAATTGATGGAGAAACCATGCTATCTCCACACGAACGTAGTTTCAAAACTGAGCTGAAATTTTAATATTAAAATTACTGATATACACCAGACAAACTCGTCAAATTATCGAATATTATAATACAACATAAAAATTCAATATAAACAAGATAAATAATAGACTGAATTTATGAGAGATGGTTGAGAAGTTGGTATGAATTGGTAATGAAATAGTTGGGCTTTGAAAACCAATCCTATAAATAGACTAACAGTTTAGACACCAAACAACGATTGTACCTGTAAATTTTCTCCGTTTAAGTAATTCATTTAATTCCAAAATTAAATGGCATTCACGCCATCTTTAACTGGAGAGAATTAAACTTACTCACACCGGCGTTTGATTTCTGTTCCCAGATTTTGAAACGCACTGCTCTATTCAAACGCACTGCTATATAAATGAGCAATCGCCGGCCATAATTTGTACGCTCCAAACCGGCTTAGGCAATGGAGTCTCAGTACATTTCGACAATGTTGGCGCTGCTTTTTGCAGCTTTCCTCTCGTTGTCGTCGGCAACTTCGCCTCACGAGAATTTTTTTCGTTGCCTTTCTTTTAGTTCGAATCTCTCTTCTCCCATTGCTAGAGTTGTCTACACGCCTAATAACGCTTCGTATTCGTCTATTCTAGAGTCTCGAGTCCGAAACCTTAGGTTCTGGACCCCGAATACCCCGAAACCATTGGTTATCGTCACACCGTTACTCACTTCCCATATTCAAGCAACGATTCATTGCTCGAGAAAGCATGGCCTCCAACTTAGAATTAGAAGTGGAGGCCATGATTACGAAGGTCTTTCGTATGTTTCTCAAGTTCCATTTGTCGTCATCGACTTGATTAATTTTCGATCGGTCGATGTCGATGTGGAAAACAGGGTTGCATGGGCTCAATCCGGTGCGATTCTCGGAGAACTTTATTACAAGATTGCCGAGAAAAGTAAAACTCTTGCCTTTCCGGGGGGAATTTGCCACACTGTGGGCATAGGTGGATTCTTAACGGGAGGTGGTTATGGCTTATTGTTTCGAAAATACGGACTTGGTGCCGATAATGTCATTGATGCTCAACTCATCGATGTAAACGGAAGGATTCTCGATAGACAATCCATGGGGGAAGATGTGTTTTGGGCGATACGAGGCGGCGGAGGTGGTAGTTTCGGGATCGTACTCTTGTGGAAACTAAAATTGGTTCCGATTCCGCCAACGGTGACCATTTTCGCCGTTCGGAGGACCCTAGAACAAAATGCAATCAAACTCATTCATAAATGGCAATACATTGCACCTCGGATGCCACACGAAATGTACTTTGATGTTTCTCTAAATCAAGTTAACTCCACTCTAGATGGGAAGAAAACAGTTGTATCTTACTTCATCGCATTCTTTCTCGGCGGCATCGACGAGCTCGTTCCGCTAATGCACGAGAGGTTCCCCGAGCTCGGAATAACGAAGAAAGACTGCATCGAGACGAGTTGGATCGAATCTATCATTTACCTAGGCAGAATCCGAAACCAACCCTTGGAGATTTTGCTTGATAGGGATTTCCAAACTCCTCTTACTCCCCCGTCCTTCAAATCGAAATCCGACTACGTTAAGGAACCGATCCCCGAGACCGGATTGGGGGGTTTATGGACAAGATTTTCGGAAAAAGAAGCCGAATCCGGTGTCATTTATTTCTTTTCATACGGTGGAAAAATGGATGAGATACCAGAGTCTTCAACTCCATTCCCACATAGAGCTGGAAATTTGTACAAAATCATATATAATGTGGGTTGGCAACCACAAGAAAACATAAACAGCGACAAGTACATTAGTTGGATCCGGAGAACGTATAGTTACATGACCCCTTATGTCTCGAAATCCCCGCGAGAAGCGTACATCAACTACAGAGATCTCGACATCGGAACCAACAGCGAAGGTAACACTACAAGTTACGCAAGAGCAAGTGTTTGGGGTCGGAAATATTTCAGAAACAACTTCGATAGACTAGTTCTTGCGAAAACGATGATCGATCCTGAGAATTTTTTCCGGCATGAGCAGAGCATCCCTCCACTTTGCAAGAAACATGGTCACTAGCATAATCTGAGAACATTGTAGTTGAATGTATAATTTGTAAATAAACGAACACGAACATAATTGTGTTTGATTCGTTTATGTTGATGAACAAGGCCGATTATTTATTCATGATATTTTCTTATTAAAATATTAAAATAATATATCGCATTATTTTTATATTTGAATTTCATATCATTAATCTAGGAAACATATAAACGAACATGTTCAAGAACGTTAAACGAACATGTTTGCCAACATATAACTGAATATGCTCGCCAATGCTAAACGAATCGAGCTCGAACACACCAAATCATTAGACTGGTCAAATACGAACATGATATTAAAAATTTAAACAAATACAAATCAACATGATATCGGTTTAAAGTGTAAAATATATTAATAGTAGACAATTGGGAGACGTGAAATTAAAATGAATTAAAATTAGAGGGTCGTCTAACTAAGTATATATCTCTATAAAATTTTAATCAAGAAAATTATCAACTTATCGTGTAGCTTCTAGGTGAAAATAGGGGGTGAAATTTTAGTAAATTTGAATTTGACGCATGCTTTTAATAAAATTTGATCTTAATCCGAGTTTAAATATAATCTTACTCGCTTCAAATTTATTTAACACAATCTTTACGTTTTCACATTTTTTACAATAAAAAATAATCGAAATAAAATATTAAATTATTCAATCTAACCCTATAAAATTAACATAAAACTTAATTTAATGTCTTGTATACTAATTTTTACATATACTTTTTAATTAAAATCTAACTAATAATATATAAATATATACAAATGATATTTTGTAATTATCTCAAATCAAAAAGAGAGAAATTCTCTCTAATCTCAAATTCAACCATTTTTAAAAAGGGTAAACTACAACGAAGGTCACTCAATTATGGGTAAGGTTACATTTGGGTCACTCAATTATGGGTAAGGTTACACTTGGGTCACTCAATTATTAAAAGTTATATTTGGGTCACTCAATTATTAAATGTTACATTTAGATCACTCAATTATAGGTAAAGTTACGTTTGAGTCACCCTTCATATTTAAAAAAGTACATCAATTTAGTCATTTTTTCTTCGAAATCACGTGTATATCCTCTTTAACATTAGAGTACTTCATTTGAAATCATTAATTAATCTAATACATAAATTGATGCACATTTTTTTAAATATGAAGAGTGACCCAAACGTAACTTTACCCATAATTGAGTGATCTAAATGTAACCTTTAATAATTGGGTGACTCAAATGTAACCTTACCCATAATTGAGTGACCCAAATATAATTTTTAATAATTGAGTGACCCAAATGCAATCTTACCCATAATTGAGTGACCTCTGTTGTAGTTTACCCTTTTAAAATAATCGACAAGCCAAAACTCGAATTTTATTAAAAATTTTAATTCTATCGGATGAAAGGGTCAGAATGAGTTAGGTACAAGTTTGTGTCCACTCCTATAGGTGATCCATAATGTAACTTTAATGTCGACATAAATGCAAAAGACACTTGTCGATGAAGGATATAGTCTTGTCATTGTTAGGGCAACTCCGCCACAAAAATGTATTTTACAAAATTTTAATTAATAATTTTAAAATATATATTTTATAAAATTTAATCATTTAAAATAATTATGGTCGAAATTTAAAATTTTTTACTTTCAAACAAATTTAATGTAACATGGGAATACTCAAGTTTAAAACATTTTCAATCATGATTTGATACTAACACAAAGACTTTAACCACGGTTAATATTGAGGATATGTATAGAATTAGTTATTTATGTTAGGGTTTGTTTCTTATATGTAAGCATGCCTATATAAAGGCATGCAAGTTTTTTTGTATTTTAATGTATTTTTACATACAATAAATAAAGTTCTCAAGGTTTCTATTATAATATGGTATCTTGCTTCCGAGATTCAGTTTCATTTTCTTTTTCTTTGAGTTTTCTTCAGCTTTTTCAGTTTCTTCAAATTATTTTTCTCTTTTTTTCAAATTTTTCCTGCGTTTTCACCAGTCATGGGAGAGGTTGGTTTGAATGATCAATTCAACAATGGTGCAAATCCTTATTATTTCCACCAGTCCGATAGCCCGGGTATGATTCTGGTCACGCAGCAACTTGGGACAGACAATTACAATAGTTGGAGACGATTGATGTTAATGGCTCTTTCGGCCAAGAACAAAATTAGCTTTATAGATGGTTCTATTTCTGCTCCAGCCATTACTCAATCTGCTACTTACAGTGCCTGGAAAAGGACAAATGATCTTGTTAATTCATGAATTTTGAATTATGTGTCCAAAGACATCGCAGCGAGTCTGATATATCATTCCACTACTGTTGCGATATGAAAAGATCTTGAAGATCGTTTCCAGCAACATAATGGTCCAAGACTGTTTCAACTTCGCAAGAAATTGATTGATCTTGCTCAAGGATCAATGTCTGTAAGTACCTACTATACTCAACACAGAATTATTTAGGACGAGTTGTGTTCTGTTAAACCTCTTTGTACTTGTTCCGATTGTACTTGTAATGGGGTTCAGAAGATTATTGATGAACAGAGCAAAGATCAAGTTTTACAATTCTTGATGGGTCTTAATGATTCCTATTCCCATACTCGAGGACAGATTCTGTTAATGGATCCTTTACCCTTGATCACTAAGGTTTTTTCCTTGATAATTCAAGAGGAGAGTGAACGCGTTATTAAGATAGACACACCAGTTACTGAAACCACTTTTAGTGTGCGATCTAATGTTCCATCTGGTTATCCACCTAAGAAATCTAGGCCACAATGCAGTCATTGCAATTTAATGGGTCACACAAAAGAAAAGTGCTATAGGCTTCATGGATTTCCTCCAGGATATCGTACAAGGCAACCTATTGCTCGTTCGAATGCAGTTTCAAATGAATCCTCTATGGCTACTCAACAGACTCAAGAAACTTTTTCTACTCAACAATGTCAGCAATTTATTGCTATGCTTACAAATCAGATGAATGCTGCTTCGATTTCAGAAACTCCTTCCACTACTGTCAATATGGCTATGCAAGGTAAGATTTTGCATTATGTTAACCACTTTAGTTCATTGGATAAAGAGACTTGCTGGGTTATAGACTCTGGTGCTTCGAGACATGTCTGTTGTAACAAGAATCTTTTTAATTCTTTAAGGCCTATTTCTAGTGGCAATATTCTTTTGCCCAATCAAACCTTAGTTTCAGTTAAATTTGCTGGATCAGTTCGAATATCTTCTCAATTAATTTTGAATGATGTTCTATTTGTACCTGAATTTTCCTTTAATTTGCTTTCGGTTAGTTCTTTAATAAATGATTCAAAGATTAATGTTCTCTTTTCTGACTCTCAGTGTTTGTTACAGGACCTATGTCAAGTGATTGGGAAGGGTGAATTGCATCAAGGATTGTTTTTTTTAAAGTTTCTTCTATTACAAGCTTTGTTTCATCTATTAACAACGTTTCTTGGCATGACAGGCTAGGTCATCTTAGTGTTCGTGTTTTGCAGACTTTAAAGGATGTAATTCATGTAAATAGCAATAATAATAAAGATTCTATTTGACACATTTGTTCTCTTGCTAAGCAACATTGTTTACCTTTCTCGAATCCTACTAGTCGTACAAGTGTGCCTTTTGAACTTGTTCATTGTGACATTTGGGGTCCATTCACAGTCTCTACTCACAGCAATCAAAGGTTCTTTGTTACCTTAGTTGATGACTTCACTCGTGCAACTTGAACGTTTCTTTTGCAACATAAATCTGATGTGGCTAGCATAATTCCTGATTTTATAAGCATGATCAAAAGACGGTTTGGATATGATCTAAATTTTTTTTGATCTGACAATGCTAAGAGTTGAAGTTCACTGAAATTTTTGCTAAGCTTGGAATTGTGCACCAATTTTTTTTGTGTTGAAGCTCCTCAGTAAAATTCAGTTGTAGAAAGGAAGCAGCAACATCTTTTAAATGTTGCTCGTGCCCTTTTCTTTGAATCTAGAGTTCCTTTTAATTTCTGGGGAGAATGCTTGTTAACTGCAACTTATATAATAAACAAAGTGCATTCCCCTGTTCTCTCTAATAAATCTCCTTATCAGTTGTTGTTTCATAGTCTTCCTGATTTCATGTTTCTAAGAGTTTTTGGCTGCCTTTGCTTTGTATCAACTTTGCGTGCTGGTAGGAGTAAATTCTCTGAAAGAGCTTTATCTGGAATCTTCCTAGGATATTCTCCTGGTATTAAAGGATACAAAGTGTTTGTATTAAAGACTAAACAGATTGTTATTTCTCGAAATGTTGTTTTTCATGAAACAATATTTCTTTTTCATAAAATTAAGACTGATATTGTTTTCATTGATCCTTTCTCTAACTTGTCTTTACCTGGTGTTCATAGTGACACGACACATGGTTTACAACAGGTGTTTAATGATGCATCTCCTTCAAACTATGAAAATTCTGATGTTCTCACTAAAGTGCATACTGCAGATGATACTACTAAATTTCATACCGGAGATGATACCACTAACGTTTATACTGGAGAAGATGTTAATGTTCATAATGAAGGTCATACTGAGGTTGGTATTACTGAACATACTGAAAATTATACTGAAGGCCATACTGAACATACTGAAATTCATACTGAAGAACATGCTGACATTCATATTGAGGATCATACTACTAAGGTTGGCCATAATGACACTCTTCACGATCATATTACTGAAGTCAGTAATAATGATATCATTCAAGATACAAACATTTACAATCATAATGACATTGCCCCTATTCAGGACACCAATATTCAGCTTGAACCTCGAAGATCTTCTAGGATTGTTCAAAAACCTATATATCTTAATGACTATCACTGTAACAGTTTGTCTTTTGTAGAGTATCCCATTGAAAATTATGTTTCGAGTGTGAAGATCTCTTCTCAGTATGAAGCATTCATTGCAAATGTCTCCTCTACAACTGAACCTTCCTTTTATCACCAAGCTTGTAAAGATCCTGCTTGGCAGAATGTTATGCATGAGGAATTATCTGCCATGGAGCGTTTACAAACATTGTCAGTAGTTCCTTTACTAGAAAGAAAGAAAGTAATTGAGTGTAAGTGGGTCTATCGTATTAAATACAATTCGGATGGCACAGTAGAGAGATACAAGGCCCGATTAGTAGCTAAAGATTTTACACAAGTTGAGGGAATTGACTATGTTGACACATTCTCTTCGGTTGCAAAAATGACAACTTTCAAGGTGTTGTTATCATTGGCTGCTTCGAAAGATTGGCATTTGTTACAACTTGATGTTAGTAATGCATTTTTAAATGGCTTGCTTGATGAAGAAGTTTATATGAAACTTCCTCTTGGATACAACATCAGCTCTCACAATTCTAACCTTGTTTGTAAGCTCAACAAATCCATATATGGACTTTAACAAGCTTCTAGGAAGTGGTTCAATGCATTCTCTGCAGTTGTTTTGAAGCTGGTTTCCAGCAATCTTCAGCTGAGCATACTTTATTTGTCAAAGGATCAAATGATAGTATGGTTACTATTTTAGTATATGTGGATGATATTGTAATTGCAGGCAATGATCTTCATTTTTTAACTGAGGTTCGTTCTTCTCTTCAACAACATTTCAAGCTCAGAGATCTAGGTCAATTGCGTTACTTCCTCGATTTTGAAATTGTTCAAAATTCCACTGAAATTTCTTTGTCTCGGCGTCATTATGCTTTAAAGCTTTTAGAGGACACTGGTTCATTGGCTAAGAAACATGTTGCTACCCCTATGAATCCATCACTAAAATTAAGTGCTACTGATGGAGAGTTGTTAGAAGATGCTCAATCCTATAGACGTTTAGTTGGTCGACTTCTTTATCTCACTCACATGAGGCCCGATATTACATATGTTGTTAATTTGCTAAGCCAATTCGTCTCAGCTCCACGACAACGATATTTATTAGCAGCATATAATCTTTTATCTTACATCAAACAGACCCTTGGACTAGGTCTCTTCTTCTCTTCAACATCCTCCACCCAACTTACTGGTTTTGTGGATGCTGACTATAGCTCATGTATCGACACAAGAAGATCGATCACTGGATACTGCACATTTGTAAGTAACAATATTATTTCATGAAAATCGAAAAAGCAACATATTGTTAGTAGATCGTCCTGTGAAGCCGAGTATCGCGCAATAGCGTCTGCGACATGCGAACTAGTTTGGCTTGCTTCACTTCTGAAATCGTTTCATATCATTGTTCCTTCTACTTCTCTATTTTGCGATAATCAATCTGCAATACACCTTGCTCAAAATCAAGTTTTTCACGAGATGACAAAGCATATAGAAGTTGATTGTCACTTCATTCGAGACAAGGTCAAAGAAGGGTTTCTCAAGCTCTTTCACATTCGAACACACAATCAACTTGCTGATATTTTCACTAAAGCTCTTCACAAGCCTGCTTTTGCTTCCTTAGTTGACAAGATGAGATTACTAAATATTCATCGTAATCCACCTTGAGGGAGGTATATTAAGGATATGAATAGAGTCAGTTATTTCTGTTAGGATTTGTTTCTTATATGTAAGCATGCCTATATAAAGGCATGCATGGTTCTTTCTATTTTAACGTATTTTTACATACAATAAATAAAGTTCTCAAGGTTTCTATTATAATAGTTAAGCAAATAGAAACTATCTTTCGAGATAAAAAAAGAAAATTTTTGTCACTTTTTATGTCTCGCGCTAAAAAATAGATTTAAGATTTATTCTTAAGGTTAGTGTTAGGAAATGAGGGATAATGTGTATTTTTAGGGTTTGAGATTTAGAGATTAAGATTATGACTTAAAATTATTTTTTTAATGTTAGGTATAAAAAAATACCAAAATAAAGTAAAAGATTTTTTGTCCCGGTTGGAGATTGCTTAGTTAATTAATTAATGGCTTCTAGAAGTATATCCATATATTTTCTATTGCAACTTGCCATGGAATTATTATAAAGAAATCGCAGACGACAACACGAGTTCATTTTTTAGTTATTTTGCTAGATGAAGTCGTCGGGCAAAGTAATGTCAATGCCAAAAGAAGTGGAGAGGATTAAATTTATTTAAATTGGCCGTGTTTTCAGTCTATTATATTTATTGGGATTACAAATGTGATCGTGTTTTTTTAAACATGTATTATTGTAGATATAAAAATTAATGACTATTAAAAAATTTTTTTGATAAAAAGATAGAATTAATTAAGTGTCTTATTAAAAATCTCATTAAGTCTAAATAAAGGAAAATAGTATACCTAGCAACTTAAATAATAAGAAAAAGTCTAAAAAATCAAAAATATAGATGAGAATAATCCAACTGAAATGCCTGACATGCAATAACCGGCGGTGCCGCAAACCATATCTCACCACCATCGAGGCCTAAGCCATATTTCGCTAAAGCATCAGCTACCAAGTTCGACTCCCTACCAATATGAGTCAAGCGAATTTCCCAATTCAAGCGCAATAACCGCTCAATATGATGCACAATCAACCAATACCGGTGTCGCCTATCATTGTCCTTCAAATTCCTAACCACATCGGCATTATCAACTTCAATCCACACTTGCCGCAAACTTAAAGACAATGCTCGTTGCAACTCTTCCAATACTTCCCACAATTCCGTTTCAAAAACCGAGTAAATACCCACAAATTTAAAAAGAATTTAGAATCCACTCACCCATCGATGATCGAAGAATTCCTCCACAGGCCGATTTGCCCGACACCAAAATATGATTATCAAGATTTTAAACAGTGTCAAAATTATTATATAACGGCCACTATTATAATTACATACTGCTATTTAAATCCACGGCAATATAACTGAGCAATCTCTCGGCATAATCTGTACGCTCCAAATCAGCTTAGGCAATGGAGTCTCAGTACATTTCGTCGATGTTGGCGTTTCTTTTTGCAGCTTTCCTCTCACTGTCATCGGCAACTTTGTCTCATGAGAACCTTCTTCATTGCCTTTCCCTTAGTTCAAATCTCTCTTCTTCCTTTGCTAGAGTTGTCTACACGCCTGATAGTTCTTCGTATTCCTCTGTTTTGGAGTCTCGAATCCGAAACCTTCGGTTCTCCACACCGGATACCCCGAAGCCTTTGGTCATTGTCACACCATTGCTCACTTCTCATATTCAAGCAACGATTCGATGTTCGAGAGAACACGGCCTCCAACTTAGAATTCGAAGTGGAGGCCATGATTACGAAGGTCTTTCGTATGTTTCTCAAGTCCCGTTTATCGTCATCGACTTGATCAATTTTCGATCGGTCGATGTTGACGTCGAAAACAGGGTTGCATGGGTTCAATCTGGTGCAATTCTCGGTGAACTTTACTACAAGATTGCCGAAAAAAGTAGAACTCTTGCCTTCCCGGGTGGTATTTGCCACACTGTGGGCATAGGTGGATACTTATCAGGAGGTGGCTATGGCACACTGTTTCGAAAATACGGACTTGGTGCCGATAACGTAATCGATGCTCGACTCATCGATGTAAACGGAAGAATTCTGGACCGACAATTAATGGGGGAAGATGTATTTTGGGCGATACGAGGCGGAGGAGGCGGTAGCTTCGGGATCGTACTCTCGTGGAAACTAAAATTGGTTCCGGTTCCACCAACCGTGACTGTTTTCACGGTTGGTAAGACCCTAGAACAAAATGCAATCAAGCTCATTCATAAATGGCAATACGTTGCACCACGGCTGCCCCATGAAATGTACTTCGATATTTCTCTAAATCAAATTAACTCCACTCGAGACGGGAAGAAAACAGTCCTAGCTTCCTTCATCGCATTCTTTCTCGGTCGGACCGACGAGCTCGTTGCGCTAATGCACGAGAGGTTCCCCGAGCTTGGAATAACGAAGAAAGATTGCACCGAGATGAGTTGGATCGAATCTATAATTTACCTAGGCCAAATCCGTAACCAACCCTTGGAGGTCTTGCTTGACAGGGATTTTCAGTCTCCTCTTACTCTCCCGTCCTTCAAATCGAAATCCGACTACGTGAAGGAACCGATCCCGGAGATTGGATTGAAGGGTTTATGGTCAAGATTTTCGGTGAAAGAAGCCGAATCCGGTGTCATTGGTTTCTTTTCCTACGGTGGAAAAATGGATGAGATACCCGAGTCTTCAACTCCATTCCCACATAGAGCTGGAAATCTATACAAAATCATATACAACGTGGGTTGGCAACAACAAGACAACATAAACAGTGACAAGTACATAAGTTGGATCCGAAGAATTTATAGTTACATGAGCTCATATGTCTCGAAATCCCCGCGAGAAGCGTACATCAATTACAGAGATCTCGACATCGGAACCAACAGCGAAGGTAACACTACAAGTTATGCAAGATCAAGTGTTTGGGGTCGGAAATATTTCAAAAACAACTTCGATAGACTAGTTCTTGCGAAGACGATGATCGATCCCGAGAATTTCTTCCGGCATGAGCAGAGCATCCCTCCTCTTTGGAAGAAACAAGGTCACTAGCATAATCTGGGAACATCATAGTTGAATGTGTAAACCTAATAAATGTTGTTGAAATAATTCCCTCTCATTCCACACAAGTTTGAATGGGTTGTTTTATGACTTTGGCTTATAAATTATTTAAAGAAATAGTATGTGCTTTTAATTCAGATTTTATTATGATTTTTAAGTATGTGAATTCTATCACAATTTATTATAGTCTAAGATCACATATTTTAATTACCAGTCTAATTATTTTGATGTGTATCACGTGTATTATATTTTATTATTGTAATTGTAATTAAGAAAATTTAGTTTAAATCTCATTATGTGTGGTTCTTATGTCCTAAGTTTAAATATCTTCTCATTATTAATCTGTTCGTTTTACACATTGTAATTATTTTTTAAATAATATACATGGTAATGATTAATTTTTTTGATAAATGTTGTATTTTTTAAATAATATACACTTTACGATTACGTTACTCTCAAAGTAAGTATATGCTAGGGGTGGCAATAGGGCGGGTCAGGGTCGGTTTTGTATTCCCTACTCCGTCCCCAACACTTGCGGTTACGGTTTTGGGAAATTCTCATTAAACGTTTCGGGTATTTTTCGTCACCATACCCATCCCTTACGGATCTCCATAGTTTTCGGTTAATCCCCGTGCCCAAAAAAATAAGCAAAATTTAATACATTAAAACTAATATTCAACATTAAATCTCTAAAATTACAAACATAAATGATAATTTTAATTTTACCAATAACAAACAAACCAAAACTATAAAACATGACTAAAATATTAACTATTGAAACATGATACCTTGCACTACATTTAAAAGAAATATGTAACTAATAACCTACAATTCCAAATCATGATATGTTTGTTCTAAAAAAATTAGATTCGATAATTTTTCCCACCATATAAATTACCTATGCAAATTTTACTTGTACAATTTTTATGGTGAATTTCTGAAGTCACCGTCATTTTGTTTTTTTAAACAATCTGCAGTATTTTCTTTTGACATTTGCTCATTCAAAAACTAATAACTCCTAATATATAACTCGAAATCAAGAACGGTTTGTTTTAAGCGAATCTAGACTTCCGTATGGTTATAGAAATATAAGGCTTGCTTCCTAATTTATCTTGTAGAAGTTTTGGTGATTTTTCAAAGTTACTGGTAAAGTTATTTTCTAAGAAATGTGCTGTCAAATTTTTATGACTTTTCAACATTAAAATATTTATTTTTTAAAAATACATATCGAAATCGATAACCTTGTATTTTAAATAAAATTAAACTGAATCATATTTACAATGATGTATAGACAATTTTCTAATCATTTTTATAAAATTCACGGAGAATTTTCAAACTTGCTCTAGTTGTCCATACTGATCAAGTTGTAGGATATTAGATTTTTGTTGAAAAATGGGTAAATTACCTTTATAGCCATCCAAATTTGTAAATATATTGGGATTCGTGTGGATATTTTTCGGAGATCCCTACGGTGATTTATACGGGTACGGTTCGATTATCCCACGATTTGGATATAGAAATCCCCGTCCCCATCCCCATTTGAGCTTCAGTCATAAAATTTCCCCGTCCCCGTGGGTGAAAATTTCGGTTATTCCAAAATTAATAAAAATATATTATAACGACTATTATAAAATAACCTCTAAAATATAGAATTTTAAAATATATAAATTACATTTTTTTTCATAGTTTAAGTACTTAACGTCACCTTTTTTTTTTATCTTTTTACCCCGTGAATCAGAATCCAAAATAATACATAAAACTTTCACAAAAAATCATGTTACATTAAAGTGTCACTCGAAAAATCAATTTGTGTATTGGTAAGACACATTACACTCTTAAAAAGAGGACATAAATTCAAATTTTAAAAACGATATTATTAAAAGAATTAAGTTCGCACTTTAAATATGAATCATAAAATGAACATGTATATTATTAAAAATATATAGCTTGAAACATAATTAAAACTAAAAAATCTAATAAAATCTAGAAAAATTAAAGGTATTCAATAAAAGAAGGGTCAAATCAAGAAGCTCGAATAATTGGAACAAAGTAGATAAGTCCACAACATCGGCCTGCTTTTTACCATTACAAAATATACAAGTCAAAATGATATGCATGTCCAATTGTCCACTAAGAAAGGTCAAGAATTGCGACTTTGCCTTTAAAACAGCCGGATTATACTGATATGATATTAACAGTTAAATATACTACCTCATAATCTCACAAATATATTTTAAAAAAATTAAATATTAAAGCGTAGTTAAAAATTACTCCATTTTTTTTATAAAAGAAAGAAAATATATTATTCGAGATTAAATTCAATAGTAGAAATAAAACAATGTCCTATATGAATACACACTGCTTAGCTTAATTAGATGAAAATTAAGTTGAAACTATAATAATTTATTATAAAATTTGTATTTGCTACATATAAAAGTTTGTCATCTATTTTTTACACTTTTGTTGGACCGTTGGATGAGTGAAACGAATGAATGAGATTAATAGTGTATGGAGTTAATCCGAGTCATTCATTCCTTTCATCTAACGATCTAAAAAACGTGTTAAACTTAAAGAGTTTTACATTACGTAAGCTAATCTAGTTTATATAATCATGGAAGAGGCGGGATGCTTTGCTCATGTCTGAAGAAGTTTCCGGGATCAACTTTCGTCTTCACCTGCACCAACCTGTCGAAGTTGTTCTTAAAATATTTTCGACCCCAAATCTTGGCTCCGGCGTAGTTTCCCTTCTCGTTGTTCATGTCATTAGCCCCGAGCTCGAGATCTCTGTAATTGACGTACGCTTCCCGTGGAGATTTCGATACGTATGGCGTCATGTAATCGTAGACTCTCCTCATCCAACTCATGTACTTTTCAGAGTTTACATTTTCGTCCTCTCCCCAATTCACTACGTATAGTACGGTGTAGAGGTTGCCTGCTCTGTGTGGAGATGGAGATTCAGTCTCAGGAATTTCATCCATTATCCCTCCGTAAGCTACGAATACGATAGTTGCCGATTTCGCCTCTTCCTCGTATAACTTGCGCCACAATCCTTCTAATGCCGGTTTCGGAATAGGCTGTTGTACGAAGTCGGATTTCGCCTTGAAGAATGATTTCGAAAGAGGTGACACTTGAGTCCTATTGAGTAGAGTTTCCAATGGGAATCCGGTTCTGAATTGGGTAGCTAAAACAGCATTCTCAGCCCAACTCATTTCCATGCAATCTTCTCTCGTTAGTCCGAGTTCGGGGAAATTCTCTACCATCAATGGGAGAAGCTCGTTCGTGCTGCCGAGAAATACGGAGCCGAAACTTGCTTGGACCGTCATCGTCTTCCCGTCTTCACTCGAATTCACCCTTGATATCGCGAAGCTCGTGTGTACTTCTTTGGGAAGCACGTGCCCGATCGACTGCCACCGATGAACAAGTCCGGTCGCATTTTGCTCTAACGTTTTCGTGACCGAACAAGAAGTGACATTAGCTGGAACATGTACTAATTTCAGTTTCCAAGCAAGGACGATCCCGAAGCTACCACCACCACCTCCTCGGATTGCCCAAAATAAATCTTCTCCCATCGATTTTCGATCGAGAATTCTCCCTCTAACATCGATTAACCGAGCGTCGATTACATTATCGGCAGCGAGACCATATTTTCGAAATATCGAGCCATACCCTCCACCACTCAAATGTCCACCAATACCTATAGTGTGACCAATCCCAGCAGGAAAGGCAAGAGTTCTACTTCTCCGAGCAATTTCATAATACAATTCACCAACCGTCGCACCGGATTCAACCCACGCCGTACTTTCTCCGATGCTAACCGCAACCGATCGAAGATTCGCCAAATCGATCACCACAAACGGAACTGCATAAGCCGTCGAAACATAAGAAAGGCCCTCGAAATCATGACCACCACTTCGAGTCCTTACTTGCAGTCCAAGCTTTCTGCAACAATAGACCGTTGCCAGGACGTGGGACGGGTGGAGTGCCGTCACAATGGCCAAAGGTGTCGGATTCGACGGCGTCGTGAACCGGAAATTCTGAGCGGATGAATTCAAAACAGAGGAGTATGAGAAACTATGCTGCGTGTAAACCAGGTTTGCAACAGAAGAGTTCTGAGAACGAAGGGAAAGGCATTGAAGAAACTCGTTAGCAGGCTGAGTTGAAGCACTGAGTTTCCATGAAAACTGGAGAAGAACCAGAAGAAATGGAAACATGGTTTTGGTTATGAAGTGAGAAAAGTGATTTGGTTTCTGGGCGTAGATTGAAATGTGTTGCGAATTACAGTATTAATAAAGCTCAGATATGAAAGCAAAGTCAAGCCTGCTTGCTTGTTCTCGTCATTTTAGCCGCCTCGATCTATAAGGTATTAAACCCGACCTCGTCCCGCCTCGAATTAAAAATATTAATTTACTCTACCCGACCCAATACAATAACCCTTAAACCCAAGCCCGTCCCGCCCCGAAAAATTTAAAAATTTTTAATCTTCGTCGACGATGAATGTTAGATTCAACCAATCTTCCACCACAATCACAAATTATGGTTCCAATGAACTTCAAACTTATATAAAAAATAAAATAAAACTAATTTTAAATTATTCACATGTTAAATTACATATTTAAAAGAATAAACTTGAATCATTAACCGTTAGAATCGAATATATTAAAACTTGAACAATATCTAACAAAATTTTACAATAAGTACGAACCAAAACAAAAACCCAAAAATAGCTTAAAACTCGTAAAAGTGTTTATATATATTGATATTTTTTATAAATATAATAAATAAAAATATAAAAATGTATCGGGGCTAGGGATGGCAAACGAGTACAGTTTCGCGGATTCCGCACCGCACCCGCCCCAGTTGGGGCGGAGATGGGTATGAGTTTAGTGGGTAGTGGGCGGGTGTGGATGTAAAAAGTCATACCCGCCGCGGGTAGTGGGTAGGTGGTGGATTTAAGACCTTACCCGCACCCGCCCGCCCCGCCCCGCACTCGCCCGCCCCGCACCTGTCTTCCCCGTATGCTACCCGTCATATTATGTGGCTTTGAAGATATCTGATTCAATATAAAATTTCTTTTCTTTATTCAAATTTCAAGTTCATTGCTTTAGTTCTTTGCACTATCTTACCCTCGGATTTCTCACATAATAACTAACTTACACCGGTGTAAATTAGTCATGGTTAGTTATCTATAGTTCAGTAGAACTTACACCGGTGTAAGTTAGTTATACCACATCACAAGTTAACGTGTTAGGGTCGGGGGAGTTTTAAATGGCGCAAGAAAACTTCAGGGGGCACATTAAACGCATCCAAAGTTTAGGCACCACATTGAACTTTCCGTCAAAGTACAGGGGGAATTGGTGCCATTATCTCTTCATGTTTTATGTGATATGGTTGCTGCCAGGCGGGCGGGTAGGCAGGTACAGGCGAGTATAGGCGGGTACGAGATGGGTAATGGGTATCCAATTGGGTGGTGGGGATGGATTTAAGAATATACCCATGTGGGCGGGTGTGGATTTAAAAATTATACCCGCCGTGGGTGGTGGGTAGGTGGTGGATAGACCTGGCAAACTTGACCCGAGACCCGAGACCCGAACCGAATTACCCGAACCGAAACCCGATTTTGACCCGAACATGATGATTCGAAGTTGATCCGAAACCCGAACCGAACCGAACCGAAAATTTTTGTTGAACCGAAATGGACCCGAACCGAATAGACCCGAACCGAATGCTACCCGAACCGAAAGCTGAACCGAATATCGACCCGATTTTAACCCGATTTTGACCCGATTTTAACCCGAATATCTATTGTTAACAATATAATAAATAATAAAATGAAGTATAGAAATTTGAGATCTTGGTGACCAATTTTATAATTTCATCATAAAATATAGCATAAAATTGAAATTGTAGACTAAATTGACAATTTGGAAGTGGAGAAATTTGAGAGTCCTATGATCAAATTTGTAATTATACCATATAAATAAATAGGGGTCAATTTTGGCTAAAAATTAAATCTTTGAAATTAAAATCAACGAAAATATAAATATATTAAATTAATAGACTAAATTACAAAGATTAGTCAATTTCAACTAAAAGTAAATTTTTAGAGACTAAATATCACTACGGGGAGGGGATTTGTATATCCGAAGTCTAAACCGTAGGAATACTTGTGACTAAATTAAATTAAACTAAAACTTAAAGTTGACTAAAATGTAACATTTTAAATACAACATGGCCTAAAAAGTAATTAATCTCTAGCTTAAAAAATTGGTGGCTTATTTCCCTCCAAAATTTTGTCTTTTCTCTCTCTATTTTTTCCAATTGTCTTTTTTTTTAATCTAGCTTAAAAAATTGGTGGCTTATTTCCCTCCAAAATTTTATTTTTTCCCTCTCTATTTTTACCAATTGTCTTTCTATTTTTCTTGATTTAATTGAGTTTCAATTTAGATTAATTTAACTGAAATTTCACATTTAGTTTTAAAAATATTTTAATTATGTCTGTGATTTATGCTTTTAGATTTTAGTTAATTCAATTAGATCCTAAGTTTAATAAATTAATTCATTTCAGACATTATTATTATTATTATTATTATTATTATTATTATTATTATTATTATTATTATTATTATTATTATTATTATTATTATTATTATTATTATTATTAACTTTGATTCAATATAATTATACAAAAAATTATATGGATACATGAAGCTTTGATTTAAATATTTAATCAAACTCAAATGCATAGATTGACAAATTGAATTAGAATTAATCTCATACATCAATAACTCTAAACCCTAAACCATAAATACTAAACCTCAAACCTTTAACCCAACTCAAATCAAATTGACCCGAAAATTTAAATGTTGACTCGACCCGAAATTGACCCGAAATTGACCCGATTTTAACCCGAACCGAAAGCGACCCGAACGACCCGATTTTGACCCGAACCGAAAGCGACCGATCCGATATTGACCCGACCCGAAAACAACCGATCCGATTTTGACCCGATCCAATACCCGAACCGGATCCGACTCATCACAGACCCGAATTAGACCCGAACCCGAACCGAACCGACCCGAACCGAATCTAAACCGATTCTAGATAGACCCGAAATGACCCGAACCGAAACGACCCGAACCGAACCCGAACCGAATGACCCGATTGCCACCTCTAGTGGTGGATATGAAAATTTTAGGTGGGTATGGGGATGGGAGAAGGGGTATCCGCACCCGCCCCGCCCATTTGCCATCCCTAATCGGGGCGGGGTGGGGCGGGGCGGGGAATTTCTAAAAAAATACATGAACCCGCCTCGCATTGACTTCATATTTTTTCACCCCCGCCCCGATCCCCCAAATTTTAGCAAAAATACTCGGCCGGGTCGGGTCGGGTCGGGGTCGGGTATTTTTACCATCCTTAAGAATATAAAATACTTTTTTCTTTTAATGTGTCGTTCTGCCAAGTCATTTTAAGTTATTTATCGATAACTAATTAACAGTTTTCAGAAAGGCTATTTTGACCTAAAATAAAATAATATATGTTAAATTATCTTAAAAAATAAAAGTCAAAGTAATAAATTCAGTTAAATGTTAAAGGACAATTTTTAATATTATGCCATAAATCAAAGGCCAAACTCGTGGCCGCCTATTGTAATTTGTGGTCGAACATGACCGCAATACATGAAATTTCAACTTTAGAGAGATTCAATAATAATCGTATCTTTTTGAAAGAAAATTTCGTTAAAATTAAATATTTTAGATTACAAATTTTATTCAATAAATTTTTTGATAAGACTCTTTTATTTAAGAAAAAAAAATCGTGGGGCTATATTGTGAATATATATATATATATAATAAATATTATTTTTTTAATAGTTTAAAGGTGTTTACAAAATAATATCTAGTCATATATATTTTATGAGTTAAATAATTGTTAGTCACATACTCACAATTATATGAAACACATGTAAAAAAGAGGAAATATTTTGCGGACATAGAATAACAATCGTAAAATAATTTTTGATGGTGACAATGACAAATATAAATTAAGATAAAACTCTACACATGTTATTTACTATTTATTAGAGAATAGTGATATAATAAATTTATTATAATTATTTATAGTACCGTGATCTTAGGAATTTCGTTTTTTCTTAATTAAATAAAAAAACTGCTCATTCAAACCCTTCATTTTTTTTTGAATCTCATCTGCATAAACAATTAAATAATTCGATTGTTTAAAAAAACAGTGTTGATTAATTTTTTTTTTAACCACGGTATTTAACTTATTGATCGATCAATTTAGATTGAGTATTGCAGAGACCTGTTATAAAGGCGACAATCCCAACACAATTGCTTCATTCATTCGCAAATAATATAATTATTGACTTAATTAAATTTATACGTATAAAAAAACTAAAAAATTCTACTTAATTTACATAATTTATACTCAAATTAAATTATTCGACTTTCGAAAGGATTAAAATATTCGAGTAACTCATACTATAAAATGATACAAGAAATACCATTGAACTTTGTTTTTTGTTTAATCCAAGCACTCGACCGTTAAACTGTAACGGACCGTTAAATCTAAAACGACGTCGTTTTGTTAGTAAAAAAAATAAAAAAACACTACATTTGAAAGGGACTGAACCAAAGACCTCTAAGATGAAAAGTTTTACACCAAACCACCAAGCCAACTTAAATATTTAGTATAGTCATAACGAAAATAGTATATAAATAATGTGGCAGTTGATCTTAATTTTATTTATCTCATAATATAATTTTATAAATATATTAATTTTCTAAATAAATATTATTTATAATTTATATTATAAAACTAAAATATTATTTATAATATATATAATTAAACCCTAAACCATATATGCAACTAAACCCTAAACTATATGTGTAAATAAGTTATTAATCATAAAACCTAAACTATATATGTAACTAAACCCTAAACCTAAACCTTATATATAACTAAATCCTAAATTATAAACCGTAAAACTAAAATATTTTTTATAATTTATATTACAAATCTTAATATATATTATAAATAATATTTTAATTTTAAGGTTTTGGGTTTGAGATTTGTGATTTAATTATATATATTTAGGGTTTGAGATTTTAGATTTAATTATATATATTTAGGGTTTAGAATCTGTAGTTTAGTTAGTTACATGTATAGTTTAGGGTTTAGTTGTATATATTATAAATAATATTTATTTATAAAATTAATATATTTATAAAATTATATTATAAATATTATAAAATTATAGTATGAGATAAATAAAATTAACTTCAACTGCAGTATTATTTATATACTATTTTTGTTAGGATTATATCAAATATTTAAGTTGTCTTAGTGTTTGGTGTAAACTTTTCATCTTAAAGGTCCTTGGTTTAATCCCTTTGAAATGTAGTGTTTTCTTAATATTTTTACTAACAAAACGACGTCGTTTTCGTCTATCTTAAGCATCAAAGCAATTTTCGCCTATGCTTAAAATAGGCAAAAACGACGCCGTTTTAAATTTAATGGTCCGTTACAGTTTAACGGTCGAGTGCTTGGATTAAACAAAAAAACAAAATTCAATAGTATTTCATATATTATTTTATAGTTCAGTAGTATGATCGATATAAAAGTCAAAGTTTAGTGGCATTTTGTGTAGTTTACCTATATTTTAATTAAAGAACTCAAAAACTTTAATCAACTAAAAGTTGCGTCCAAAAAGAAAAGTTAAACGACGGTTGTCATGGCCCATAATTGGTTCATCGGAAGTTATTCATTACGCTACTCGTAAAAAAATATCCACATCCTGCTAAATTTAATGTTAAAATTTAGAGTAATAATGTTAAGTGATTTAAATTATAATCTTAAAATAAACTTTAAACTTTTTCTAAAATAATGGTATTTAAATTTTATTAACCACCATTAAATATAATATAATACAATACATCAAACAAGAAAAAAAAGAGGACAAGACCACTAAAAATCTCTTACAATGGTGCAAATAAAAGCATACACTTCTATTAAAATTAGCATACCGAAATTCAGAAAATTTCTTGGGAAAATTCTACAACGGGCGACGAACATTGATGAACACCACTAACGATGAACACCGATGAACACCATTAAATTTTTTTTAAATTTTAAAAATCTGAAGGACTAAAATTAAAATTAAAATTATCTCTTAAAAAATTAAAAATCAAATTTAATTATTATCAATAATCTATTAAAATTATCTCTTAAAATAATCTGATAGACATTGCTTGAAAGTTCTTATACTAGAACTGCAAAGGCCCGGATTTCCAGTAAAGCTACCATTATATGCTTCACTGGAGAAAGACTTTGGTATAGGACCAGTTAATATATTGTAAGATAGATCAACAAGGTTCAACTTGAGCAACGACAAACTCTCTGGAATTTTTTCGAAAAGCTGGTTTCCGGAAAAATTCTGAGAGTTCAACGTTGGCAAAAATCCTAAACATGATGGTATTTTGCCGAAAAGAACATTATCAACCATGTTTATGCCATTGATGGAAACACAAGAACCTAGTGAATCTGGTATTGAACCGGACAACCTGTTGTTCTGCAAGTTAAGGTTGCTCAATCTTTTAAGTTCCCCGATTCCATGTGGGATTTTCCCTGAGAATCGGTTGTCGTTTAGCTCAATTCTAATCAAAGATTTAGCTTTCGAAATCTCTTCAGGCAATTCACCTGATAACCGATTGTATTCAGCCGACAGTATCCCTATTTGCTTCGCGTTCTTGATATCAGATGTAATTGGGCCTTCAAGTTGATTGTAGGAAATATCAATTATATCCACTACCGGTAATCTCCATATTCCCGCCGGAACAATACCGTATAGCGAGTTGTTACTAACTCTGAACCGCTTCAAGGTGCTGCAACTCGCGTAAGTCGCCGAAATTTCGCCGGAGAACTTGTTCTGAAGCATAAGAAGAGCTCTCATGGTACCTTTCTTGCACATGTCGGGCGGAATCGGACCGGTCAAGAAACTCTCTAATATATCGATGTAGTTGAATTCAGCCCAAGAACCTAGTTTTTGAGGCAAAGGACCCGACAACAAATTTGTGTAGAGAGACAGGTTCACCAGTTTCTTGAACTCGCACAAAAACCGGTTCTCAAAGAGTTGCAGGCTGATCAGGTTTGTCATAGACCCCACTACTGCAATATCTCCTTCAAGATTGTTCGCCGAGGCATTAAAAAATTCGAGCTTCGTAAGGTTTCGCAACCCGACAGGGAGTTTTCCGGTCAATCCGTTGTTGTAAAGCTCGAGCTGCCATAGCTTGTAAAGCTTTCCGATCTCTGTCGGGATTTCACCGGACAAATAATTGTATTGAAGCTCCAATTCTATAAGCTCAGTGAGGTCTCCAATGGCGGGTGGAATCTTCCCCTCCATGCTGCAATTCGCCAAGTAAAGCCAATTCAGTTTCTTTAGCTTTAAAATCTGATCAGGGAACGGAGCTCGATCGAAAGGATTGTCCCCGAGGCTTAGAACAGCAAGATTCTTCATGTTTTGAAGCGATTTCCATGGGAAAACGCCGAAAAATCCACTTCCGTTCAAGTCAAGAGAGTGTAATTTGTAGAGAGATGATATATCTGGAAACGAACCGGTGAAAGGATTGTTTCCGAGATCCAAATACAGAAGATTTAAACAATTACCCAGTTCTTTGGTGATTTCACGGTGCAATGAATTGAACCCCAACGAGAGCTTATCTATAAATTTAATTTTTATTTTTTAAGAGATAATTTTAATTATAATTTTAGTCCTTTAAATTTTTAAAATTTTAAAAAAATTAATGGTGTTCATCAGTGTTCATCGTTAGTGGTGTTCATCAATGTTCGTCGCACGTGGTAGACTCATCCAATTTCTTGAATCTTTTTGTCTCTATCCAAGCGAGACACTTTACATGGTTGAAAAAGGAGTGGTGAGCAAACAAGCTATCAGGTAAATTGCTCCGCTACCTAGGTCTGATTACATCGGCAACCAACCATCAACTGAGTGAGAATCCATCTTTTTAAGGCCACCGACGGAATCATAATCAGAGATTAGCACCGTGAAGATATCTGTACGAGCACCAACCGATCGCTAAGGTATGCTGAAATCATGCCACAAGGACAGAATGAAACGAACCACAACAAAAACAAAGAAAAAACGTGTCACAAAGACAGAAGAAACGCGTGACACAAAGACAAAGATTCTAAATAAAATATTAAAAAAATAATAAATTAAGTGGTCGGTAAACAATACTAAAATTAATTACCTACCATCAATAAAAAAATAAACAAAATTCAGGGCAATATATTAACGAAGTATGAGAATAAAAATGTGTATAATTATATCATGAAAAAAAATCAAATTTATAGATATTGTTAAGTGTAATGTATTAGTTGATTGAGATACATCTATAGATTTGCAGATTCGCATTAGTTTTAATGAAAATTAATTAATTATGTAATTGTCACGGACTGCCAGTTCAAGCCCGTGTCATGCATATTTGCCTACCGAAAGGGTTTAAACACAGACTTTGAGTTGGAAGAGACCACTAGACATAGCCTGGTCCGTGGGAGAATCTAAAAGATTCTAGAATGTTCTGGAAGATCTTAGAAGATTTAGTCCAACATTATCTATTTGAATTATTTATTTATATAATGTTGTGATATTTAGAGATTTTGTAAAAATATTATGTAAATCTCATCTGTCGATATAAATAAGTTTTGACCGTCAGATATGGGGGAGTTCAACTATAAATATAGGCTCCCCACCTCACTTATAAATCATTTAATTTTCTATCTTCAGAGTAATCAAGGCATTCACTCTAAATCATTTGTGTTGTTCTTCGTTTTTTTGGTTTTCTTCTTTCAGATTCGAATGTTATTCATTATAGTTTACTTCCGCTTAGAACGATCTTGCGTTCTTGAGTGCATTGAAAGTTTTGATCTTCCGTAGTTGAAATTAAGGCTTACTTAGGCGTTTGTGTTGTGAAATTCGCGTAAGACCGCGCGGTTTGCTAGTTCGAAAATCTAGCATCATGACACTTGGTATAAGAGCGAGTGTAAGGAGAAAATATAACTTGTGTCCACCATGAAATTTTAAATTTTGTATGATTTGTACCCACTCTAAAAAATATTTTAACTTGTGCCCACCCTAAAAATAATTTCTGAATCTGCCACTGATCCTATATGATACGAGTTCAAGTCGTCAGCATAAAAGATATAAAAAATATATTTTATTTCTTTTAAGGAATCCGTGGTTACTTTTTCGGTGATTACCCATACAATGTATGTTTGGAGTTAAACAAATAGGGTATTTGAAAGCGTCTTTTGTTAAATACAAAAGACATGAGGAAGCTCTCGCCATGCATAAGATTTTAGTATCTCAGCATAAAGAAGGTATGATAATTTACTGTTATCTTACGCTAAAATAAATGGACGATTGGTTTCTTCCAATCGAAAGAGCTGAATTACTTCACATATATTTCACGCGAAAGATAAGCGAATGGAGATCCAATGGTTTTATTAATATCCTTTCAGGAGAAGCAAGAGTCGAATAACATTTTTGATTCTCTATGTTTAGAGTTTTTTTATGTTGACCATTTATACGGTAATGTTCATGTGTACAAAGCAGAGTCAGGAATTCATTTAAGGGTGTTATTTTTAATAATATTTAAGGAAGTCATTTTATGTATAAATAAATGTTATTTTATTTATAAAAGTGTGTCATATATATATACATATATCATTTTTTAATATACAAATTATATAAAAAAATTCTAAAAAATTTTAAGGTGTCTGTTCATGTATGCAGTGACGAATCTAGAGAAATATTATTAGTTGTGTCAATATAAATTGAACAATAAATTTATCTAACATAATTCATATATTTAATTTTCAATTTAAAGAGAGTAACAACTAAAAATAATATGATTACATATTAACGAACATAAGTGACTATGTCTTACCAATATTTATTTACGACTTATTTATAACAATGTAAATAGGCTATTAATGCTTATTTACAACGATGTAAATAAATTTCATGTAGTTGAAATTTATGTTTTTTTACCGTTATTTATATAAAAAAATTTATTGAATAGCTATTTTTTTTCTTATTTGGAATGTCATAAGAAATTATTACTTATTTGATAACTTAAATTTTATTTTACTTAATCTAAGTCTATTCAAAACTTATGATTATGAATATGTTTAATCCCCTTAAAATGATATTTGAACATATTTTGATTGTACAACTCTTTATTTTATTTTATTTGATTATTAAATAATATATAATATAGTTAAAATTAAATTCAGTGTCAATAATATAATAAATTATCATAAGGTAAAATGATACATTCATACACAACACTCATATTTTAACATAAGGTAGGATAAAAAATGAGTTAATAAACAAATGGTATACAAATAAACGAAGGTTATACAAATAGTTTATCGAATGTTCTGTTCATTTACACCCCTATAAAAATGGTAGGATAAAAATGTACTAATTTTCAAATTTGACTTAATTTTTAGATTTGATTGCAATCGTAATTTCATAAAATCGGTTTGATGCTTTATAAAATGAGACTCGAATAATTAAAATTTTAATAAGTAATGACTTGATTTCAAGTTTGATTCACGCCCTTCAACTCTGCTTGATATATGTATACCACATATTAAAAATATAGGAAAATGTATATGTATATGGTTATAGAAAATATGGGAAAAATATAAGTATATCATACATGTTTATAGAAAATCGTTTAAATTTAAATCGATTAATACCATAACATTCTAAACATTTGCAATAAAATTTATGTAGAAAGTCGAACAACTCAACTTAACTCAAATTTCATAAACTAAAATCCGAGTTATAAAATAGAACTCATCGACTTAATTATCTCTCACACACAAAATCGACTCGATTGAATATTTACTCCTAATTATAATCCCCTTCGATTTGTTTGACTTTTTAAGTTGACGAAGAATCTTAAGCTTTAACAAACCTTTCGGATCTCGCCACGTAAGCGACTTGGTGTCCATCGACGTGGCCCAAGTGCAACACTGAAATATAAAGGGTTAACTATTGAAATAGTTATTTATGTTTTCGCCTAATACAGAGTTGGTCATGGATTTTGGAAAACGACTAACAATGTCACTTACGTTTTCGAAGTGTAAATTTTTAGTTACTCATCCGTTTGTTGCCGTTAAACATCGAGGATTACCGACTTGGCAAGGAAAAATAAAGGTAAATTAATGTAAGCAAATGGCAAAAGAATACGGAACAGAGGATTTCGTTGGAAATTAAAAGCAGCAGCAGCCGCTCTTAATTCATTTATTCCAATTCTTTTTCAGGACTCAACGGCGGGAATAAGCAGAATCCTGCAATTAAATCCCATCGGAAGTAAGGATTTCTTCTCATATTTCTCTCCAAATTCAAATTGTTTCTTTTGATTGGATCTAAGTTTTCCTAGTTCGCTTTTTCACTCTCGATCTGGCAGTACTTGTCATGGATTTTTATGTATTTATGTACTTGTAAGTTTGCGAATCTGTTCCGCTGTATTCATTTCCCCCCTTTTTGTTCGTTGTGATGAGATCTCTGCCTTATCTTTCCACTTCTCGATTGGATCTAGTTCTTTCATCGTTGTTGTCAATTTTGATTTTAATTCCCTTAAGAGATTGGAATTCAAGTTTTGAACCGATCGATTTGTGCTTTGGCAAATCTTATTTGCTAATTTGAGTAGATTTGGCTCGTTAGTTTTTTGGTAGGAAACATAGAATGTTGAATGTTTGCATCTTGAGATTTTAGATTGAATAGTAGGAAAAGCTGAAAAAGAAGAGATTGTTGTTTTGTTATAGATAATTTGTTGAATAACGCGCTTCTGAAATGTTACTTCTGTCCAATTCTAACTTGTATAGATTAGAAGAGTTGTTGCTGACGTAATTTAAGCAATGTAAACTAGAACTTGAAACAATGATGTTTAGAGGACTAGACTATGCTGAGTTTTTTGTATTCGACTCACTGGATTCGATCTTCTTTTTTTAATTCCCTTTTAATGATGAGTTGCTCATATTTTCAGGAATCGGGAGTTGGGACTGTAAATTATTTAGTGGTGAAGACAGGAAGGAACAAGTGATTTATTAGATCAAACGAGACAGAGATGTTCTCGCTCTTTTATGGACTTTGGAAGTACCTATTTAGTAAGACAGAGTTTCATGTACTCATTCTTGGAATCGACAAGGCCGGGAAAACGGTGATTACTCTAAACTCATTTCTTGGGTTTTTATAACCGTCATAGGTTTCATTTATATTGAATTTTTTTCTAAAAGCTTCAGTGCTAATCCTTCTTGTTATTTCTGAATTAGACTTTGTTGGAGAAGTTGAAATCCTTATACTCAAACTTGGAAGGCCTACCCCCTGATCGAATTGTTCCAACAGTGGGGCTTAATATTGGTCGCGGTGAAGTTTTAAACACAAAACTTGTGTTCTGGGACCTGGGAGGCCAGGTAAGTGGAATGCATATATAATAACACAAGAGAATGTTCATTAATTGTTTAGTATGTTGATGAATGCACACATAACTGATGCTTTTTTTAATGCTACTTCTGAGTTTTGTCCAATCAAAAGCTTTTGGTCTATTAACTCACTTCTCTGCAATGAATATAATAAAACTTCTTTGAGCACGTGGCTCGACTTTTATTGAAATGTATGTAAGGGAGATAGACCGGCAATATGTAGTTACAGTGTAATGTCAAAGCTTGGCAATTTTTTTTCCATATATTTTATGCCATGCTTGATACAATGTCCAAAGCAAGCTCAATATGTGACACAAATTTATCCTCGTTCCTATCTTTTTCAGCCTGGCCTTCGCTCAATTTGGGAGAAATACTATGAAGAGGCACATGCTGTGGTATTCGTAATTGATGCTGCTTGCCCTTCACGTTTTGAAGATTCAAAATCTGCACTTGGTAAGTAATATTTAATTGTTTAATGATATGGGGTTTATGCTGGTATAGGGTATCGCTTAAAGGCTAAAGTTTTATAACTTGTGAAGTTTCATGATTTCGTATATGATACTGTACTCTTATCTTTTACTTTTTGTCCAGAGAAAGTTCTTAGACATGAGGATCTGCAGGGAGCCCCTCTCTTGATATTAGCAAACAAGCAGGTATCCTTGGTCCTTTCCAAAATCCCCAAAAGTGTAGCCATTTGTATCAAAAGTTGGCAAGGAAAAGTTTTCTTTTTTCCCCTTTAAAGCTCATATAGAAATTCTTCTCCTATATCATATATCTCTCTTTACACTATTCTAATTGCGTCTGCATTTAATTACGTACTCGGAAACATTTGGTTTCATGTCAACCATAGGATGTGCCTGGTTGAGTGGAAAGATAGAAGAATGGATGAGTGAGGTTGGAGAAGTGAAAAGATATTTAATTGAGTTTGCTTAGTAAGAAATAGAAGCGAGAGGAAAGAAAATAGAAAAGATCACTATTCTCACTCTTATGTACAAATACAAACCATTCTAAATTAGAATGATGAGAGGAGAGAAAATGAGAGAGATGTAAAGCATATTTTCTTTAACTCTATTAATGTACCAAGCAATGGATGAAAAAAATATTTTTTCTTGCATTTTTCTATCTTTCCTACCAAGCATGCTAATGGAAGGAACAAATGTATTCCTATCTATTTGTCTTTCTCCTTACCAAGTAAAGCATGTTAAAGGAAGAATTGTGGACAATTCTTGAGCTTAGTAACTATTATATGTTTTCCCTTCCCTTTATTCTTTTATGAGCAACAATGTGGTCAAGATGTTCGTCTACCGACTCATTTGAATTCTTTCAACATTTGTGCTTTGATGCAGGATCTGTCTGAAGCTGTAACGGCCGAAGAACTCGCACGATATCTAGATCTTAAAAAATTGGATGAAAGGGTTTACATGTTTGAGGCTGTTTCTGCTTTTGATGGGTAAGTTTGTTTATTCATAAAAGTCTCTCATCTCCAAGTTTGAGCTCCATTTGCCTGCCTGGACTGGATGCAGCAGTAATCTTTCACTTCACTTAAATGTTTCTTTTTACAACCGCAGGACGGGAATTAAAGCAGGCGCGGAGTGGTTAGTGGAGGTAATGGAGAGAAGCAAGAGAACTGAAATGTTGAGAAATCGTGCAGGCGTGACCGGTCCTTAGAGCTTTACAGGGGTGAAAAGATACCACCAGGTTAAACTTGGTTTTACCCTGCTTCTGTAAAATAAATTCTAGGTTTGCGTTAGATTTCATCGTGATTAAAAGTCGATCGATTTTTTCTCTCGAAATAGCATGTTTTTTTTTCTTGTTTGGTCCCTGTGGAAATTCAGATGATGCTAATGTCTCGTGATCGAAACGGCCTATCAATTCTTATTCAAACCAACTGTGATCAAAGTGGCAAAGCAAAACCCACAGCATTTAGGAACATAGAACTGATAGAAGCACCAAGGGTATAGTTTAAGCGACTTGAATGCCACTCCATTATCCCAACAATTAGATTCTGTCTAAACTGATCAAATTGTTAAAAAAGTACTATTAATCTCGTTGTTTACAGCAGCAGCAGCATTAGCCTTTACTTTAACTGCCACAAACAAAATCCAGCAAATAATCAAGTTGAAAAAGCTAATTGTAAAAAAAAAAATTGAGGGACCTAATTGTAAAAAACAAGGGTAAATTTTATAAATAACCTCCATACTATTAGAAAAGTTGCGATTTGACCACTTTACTTTTTTTTCGAAGCAATTAAACCACCATATTATTAAATTGGATGTAATGTGACCACCAGCCGTTAGAGGTTAACGTCTAACGGCAGAGTGATGTGGCAGTTAAAAAATAGGGGTATAATTACATAGTTGGTCATCGTTACTTATACACATTTGATCTAGTTATGATGGCGACACGTGTCACAATTTAATTAAATAATTAATTTATTTTATTAAATTAAAATTATGACCAAATTGATAGAGTGTATAAGTAACGATGACTAAATGTGTAATTATATCCTTATTTTTTTAACTGCCACGTCACCCTGCCGTTAACCTCTAACGGTTGGTGGTCATATTGCATCCAATTTAATAGTATGATGGTTTAATTGCTTCAAAAAAATAAGGTGATCAAATTGCGATTTTTCTAATAGTATGATGGCCGTTTAGTAGTTTACCCAAAAAAATAAATTTAATTTTAAAGACTAAATTATAAATAAAATATAAAATGTGGCAATATTACAAATATAGCTAAAAATATATGGAAAATCATACTATTAGTCCCGAGTACTACAAAGACCGATCGTAGTGCCAATTGTGGTCTTGTATCTAATATTTTCGAGGCTAACAGCACTAAAAAAGTTAGAAGCATTTTATTACAGATTCCACAAAGAGAGTTTGCAAACCACACCCTAAACTTATATGTACCCAACTGAGAAACAATAATCACTGAAATGTAAAAAAAATGAAAAACATAAGAGGGAGAAAGGAGGTTACAACAAGTTTACTAGTCTTTTCTAAATTCCGGCTAGTTTCCTGAACAATATACACATCTTAGATGTCGATAGCCTTCGGCATTCATGGCCTTTCTCCACCGCGACGACGATGACTGTAATTATATATAGGATTTCTAATACCATGTTCTTTAGACATAGACTTACCTGGAATGTCATATTGCTGGCGTATGAAATCGGTGTGCGGAAATTTATCGCTACCCCCATCCGGCAGGGTCAAGTGGTTAACAGATTGGTGTGGGGCAGAAATCGGCTGCTGCTGAAAACCATGCTGATTGTCGAGACCGTACTCGACTGGAATTGCCCCTGTTAGAGTTTTTATTGCAAATTCAATACAAGGGTCTGCCAAGATATCTGCCAAAGACATTTCGAGGGATGGTCCGGGCGCATTGTCGATCTTGTGGCCTTTTTCAACCTTTCCGGCATGTTCTTTCCAAATAGTTGGGTTAGTCGGAGGCACATTGTTACCACATGCTTGTGTTTCAACAATCTTGTTTGTGTTTTCTTCCGTCTCGGAACGAGCTTCTGGAGTTGCTTGAATCCCTGGAACTCTACCCCTGTTCGACTCGGAGATATTTGGAGTATCACAGGGAATTCCAGTAAGAGTTTGAATGGCAAAGGCGATGCATGGGTCGGTCCATAAATCTGCAAGATGCATATCAATATCGGATCCTGGCATGTCACCGGCATTTTCATCACTGTCGACATTAGTTTTTGTGTTTAAATTTCCAACGTGACCATTCATGGCCAGCATGTCCCCAGAAGAAAGCATGGTACATGTCGCCGGTATTGGTTCTTTACTCTTAGAAGCATCAAGGGCACAATTTGTTTCCCAAGATGAACCTCGTAGATCGGGATGTTCGGAGGCCCTATTGATACAGTTACCAGGGGAAGAATTCTCTGCTCCATCAGGTACACTTGATTGGTTAATCGAAGATCGGCGAGCTCTAGTAGTTTTTAGTTCTGGTGTTGTATCAAGTGTAACTCCAGCAAGTCGCTTCGAAGCTCGTCGAGGAACATTAACATCTTTCGTAATCTTGGTCTTGCCTTTTCCCGAAGCATGCACACTTTCTTCAGAATCTTTTTGTTCCATCTGTTCTGATTCCTTAGCTTCAAACGGGTTCGAGCTGCTCAACTCGGCACCTTCTCCAGCTGAGGCATAAAAGATAAAATTGGATCAGATCCATTTCCCTACTGTATATCATCAATAAGCATATCAGTGGAATCTGAGGCCACAACTTTCGGAATCGAACAGTCCGGGGATTGCAACACAAAGAATGATGAAAAAAAGATAAGACTAATATGAATGAAAACCCGTGACATTAACCGGAGCTTCAAGGGATTGCGAGTTCAAACCTTTATGCTGATCCGGAGAATGTTTAGAGAGGGATGTCTGTTCTCCGGTACTAGCAGAAGTAAGCATCTCTTCCTCCCTTGTTATCCCACTCGAATTTGAAACATGTTCCGCGGTCACGGTCCGCCTCTCTATTTCATCAGTTGTTCCATTCACAGCTACCTTCTGGCTCTCAACAATTACAGGCTCCTAAGGGACAGGAAACAAAAATGTACGTAAATTACACCCGAGATACTCGACATGCATAACCGAATGATACATGCAGCTTCAGAGTAGCTACAATTATGTGTACGCTAACTTTTCTAGAGCCGTAGTGCACATGTCGATAAATGTAACCGGGGAAACTAAATAAGATAACCTAATGTTAGCAAAGTTTCATATAGAATTAAATGAGAAATGCAAATAAAGAAGCTCGGAGAAACGAAACACGATTACCTTCACACAGATAACATCTTCTTCCAAGTCCTCATCATTGCTGCCTTTCTCCTTAGGCTTGAAAGCAAGCTTTCCAAGCTCTCCGGTTTCAACATACCGAAGAGCATCCTTCATGGAACGAAACACATATCCACTCACAGGATCAGTGTAAAACTGCGGAAATATAAATATCAATTAATGTAGCAATGGAAAAACCGACACCAATGAATGTCACAGGACAAGGATGTTCACAACAAAACACTGGAAATTTTTTTTGCTAGAAAGCAAAGAACATACAAAAATGCAAGGAAAAAAGTTCTGTACCGGATCTCTTCTAACTCTATTTGCCGTCTTCATTATCCTGACTTCCTTGGTCCATCCCGGAGGTAACCCTTCTGCCTCAGCCTTCTCAACTGTAACCTATATTGCTTGAACAATCAAAACAACTTCAGGTTTAATCGAACAAATTTGGCAAAAATCAAAATATATTCAAAGTTATAAACAAAAAGAAAAGACCAGATTTCATCAACAGACATTTTTCGAAGATTGCTTGGCCGAGACTTTATCTTTCTCTTCTGTTTTAGAACCACACCTTTTAAGATAGCGGGTCACCTCCGCCCTGGAAAAGAATCTAAGTTCACCACAGGGAGCATAGTAACACTGCAATAAGCCCAAATGACACATAAGCTTTGAAGTGAATCTCGCATGTATTCATAGTTGTTGCCAATAAGACGTTTTATTTGTTCGATGCATCCTACATAACTCTCGACTAGTATTCGGAAGTCAATAAAATCGATGCACGCTAAAGGTCCAATGTGTTATACTTTAAAAACCAACTGTAAATAAATATTAGAGAAACAAAAGCATAAACACTAGGAGTGTTTCCCTCATCTAAAGAGAATATCATTCGATCTCCGTTTTATATTCCGAGAAGAAAGAGTAAGGTACAAGTTAGAAAAGCATCCTCTTCTTAAGCAGCGTTGCATCCACTCGAATCGAAGTCAAAGATAAATGGAACAAAGAGTAGTTAATTCCGATCTGCATTGCTAGAATCGTTAACGGAGACTCACCCTCAAACATGCATGAGGGTTAGTATGATCATATTGCAAACATTTACTTCCTAATGATTTCATTTTTCCGGCGAAACCTCGGAACCTTACTGCTCACAACTTCAATTTTCAATGATTCACAGTCCAGCTAAGCTTCACACAAGAACCATTTGTTTCCTTCAGACAAGATACTAGTTAACATCAACTAAACATCTCCATTAAACAATATAATTGCATCTGTCCTAATTCCTAGCCACAAAAAAAACCAATAAACAAACATAATAGTTGAAGCTAAAGATCTTATCTTTAACATGCTACAAACTCAGACCCCCAGTAAAATTAAAGTAAAATTAGGTAAAAAAAAACAAACAAAGCAAGGATCTTACAGTTTTAAAGGTAAAACCTTGAAAATGAAACAAAGTAGCTGCAAAAGGAAAGCAGAATTCTTGAAAAAAAATGGGTGTTTTTGACAATCAATTAAAAGTTTAAAACATACCTTATCTTTTTTACCATTCCTTCTCTGTTTCACCTCTACTTTCCAACCAGGTGGTAGTCCGCCATCACTTGTCTGGTCCTCCATTTATGACCCTCGACGGAAAAAAACTTCCGGCGGCGGCGACGACGAGGGAAACAAGTACAAAGAGAAGGGTGTTTTTTTTTTCAAAGTCCTTGAAGTTGAAGATGAAGCCAAAAAAAGGGTAAGTGTTGAACTCAAACCAAAGGGTTTTCCTTTCCTCAGAAACCACGTGTTGCCAAAACTCACAGTGATTCAACTGAAGATCAATAAATTAATAACCAAATTAATATAAGAAAGTAACACAAGATAACAGCAGCAGCATGTTCTCCTTTCTCTACTTCACCATTTAGTTTTATTAATATCAAATTGTTTCAGCTTTGAACAAAACAACGGTGAAATCAGAAATGGTCCATTTTTGTTGAAATATTTAGATAAGAAAAACAAAACAGTGAAATGTGAAAGAAGTGAAGAGTAAAAATTACGTGGCATGTGCTTGCTGCTTGGCTTGGCTTGGCTTGACACTGGTTTTGGTGGGGTTTGTAATCTTTGGACCGAACAGTGGCTTAGGTTCTGTTTGCTGTTGAAGTTTCCAACCTAGGTTTGGGGGCAAACGGGTGTTTCCCAAAAGTCAAAAAATGTAGCTGCCGTAAAATGGACGTTTGGGCGCGTAAATAGGTTGATAAACGGGCGTTTGAAGCTAAACTGGTGGGCATTTGGGGTTGCTGTTGCTGGTGAATGGCCATTGACCACCGCAACTGCAACAAAAAAACAAAGCGGTTTAGCACTTTCTGGTATTTTTGATAGATTTAGACTGAAATATGAGAATTTTAGAAAAAGCTTGGGGTTTATTCAGGAATCTTGATTGTAAATTGATGCCTCTGAAATTCTGCAGAATTTTAGGGGTGAAAAAGAATCTGGAGAATGATGTTAGTATGTTTTAACAACTTCACCATGCATAAAGAGAAAATGACTCATAGTATATCTTTTAATAGCTCATAATGCAACAACAGCAACTTTTAACAGAATTCTCAAAGTTTTAACATCCCAATTTATTTTTGATGAAACTGAATATTGAGGCAAGTTTGCTACTAGAGTATCTGCACTAACTTAAGTTTTTATATTTATATGGAATCCGGTTCACATAATGCATTCATTCGAACAACGTAACGCCGTCTCTTCTGGCACGTCCTGTTTCAGTAGAATGACCGATCACCTGTTCGAAACAGACAAAGATAAGTCTGAACATGTTACTCGTCCTTAGTATCTGCTGGAGAAGATTTTTCCTCTGTTTCCTTTTCGGCAACCGGACTTTGTGATGGACCGTCTTCAGCTGGCTTGGCATCACTTTCTGCAGCTCCTGATGCTTCACCGTTGGCATCCCCTTCGGTTACTGGAACTGTCGTCTTGATGGTTCCAACCTTGACATACTTGCTCATGAACTTGTACTCCCAATCCTGCAATGCGTCCAATTCAAATGGACCGAGACCCGAAATGTCCCCTGTTAGATCTTTCTCTTCGAAAGACATCTTTGCAAGAGCTCTGCTCGCGTCTTTTCCAGCAAACAATGCGTAAGGTCCACCAGGTCCATAAAACATTCTGCAAGAAAGATTACATTTCAGGTAACAGCCAAGAACTTTATGATTCAAACGATGCACAATTCTTGCATATACATCACTCCCAACACATAACGTACGGTTCGCATACGACATTATAGCATCAAACCAGTACAGAATCACAATAAAAGTCTCAAACCTCAAAATAAACTGCTCCAGTTGATTACCTTTTTTGTCATTATCAAATAAAGTTTGATAATCCATCCGACCAAATAGGAGAAAACAGGTGCATAACTATTTTAGCCTTGGAAATAAACCAAAACACACCGGATAGGAATAAAGTTGGGAGAAATAAGAAGAACAAATTAAGCTCAACCAAATTCAAGCTTACCTCAAAGTATTTTCTCGAGCTGTGTTCATTTCGTGCATGTGCGTTACCGTATTAGAAAACAGGAAGACAAGTGAAACACAAGACAGAGGTGTAATCCTATAATAACTACTGAAAAATAGTGTTCCAACTATTAGTTGGAGAGAAACAAAGTTCACAAAGAAGACAACGCGGTCTCATCACTTCGCTTAATTGATTCGAGTACATACTAGTAATCAAGAATCGAACAAACTTGTATCAACCAAGATACAAAAATGAACCGAGTACATACTAGTGTTCGAGAATCGAACAAACTTGTATCAACCAAGATACAAAAATGAACCGAGTACATACTAGTATTCGAGAATCGAACAAACTTGTATCAACCAAGATACAAAAATGAACCGAGTACATACTAGTATTCGAGAATCGAACAAACTTGTATCAACCAAGATACAAAAATGAACCTAGTACATACTAGTATTCGAGAATCGAACAAACTTGTATCAACCAACATACAAAAGCATGCTAACACCTGTGATCATAGAATCGGGTTAAATATCCAGATGGAAGGGAACGACACCATATTATTCAATTTTCATTTTTTTTTCAGGGTCAAAGTCTATGACTTTTAATTAGACAAGCAAAATCAAGAAACAGGAAATTACTTGCAATGAAGTACTTTGATTAAATCTCACAATTAAGAAATCAAATGCAAACTTTCGCTGTAATTACATGGAGCAACTAATATGTTAGCAAAATCATATGCTATTTGATTAATAAAAAAGAAAAATCTAAAACCAATAAACTAAAAAGAAACCTTTTGAGTTCAATCATGATCTAAAAGCAAGTGAAAAGTAGTGACAGGAATATAAAAATTAAAGTAATTTCTAGAAAAAGAAGAAAAAACCCAGCAAAAAAAATTGAAAAAGAAAACCCCAAAATTTGAGCTTTAAACCTGCTTTGAGAAACATCATAGATCTGGCCCTTGATGGCCATGAGGAGTGGCTTCTTAGGATCCGACCCATCATACTGCTTAAGTTCCTCCTCGGAAATCTCGCCGAGCTGAACCGGTGGTGGCAGCGGCTCCATCTGCTCCTCCTCGAAAGCCCTGGACCGTTGACGGTGGGTATCATCGGAAGACCCGAATAGACTGGTTGCTACATAGTAAACGGCCCACAAGAGAGCAAGAGCCGTGAAGAAAGTGGCCGGAGATAGACCGGTATACGCAGTTATCGCCTCCTTCAAAGTCTCCCATACCTGCAAAGCCATCGCTTTAAGATTTCTTTTACCGAGTTTGGTCTCGACTCAGTGAGTCTAGCCTTGAAATTGCTGAGTAGAGAGAGAGAGAGCTTTGACGCTTTGCCATCGGTGTTTTCTGTCTGTACATATTTATACCCCGGTGGGTTGGCCGTTACTTCCCCCCTCCAAATATGATAACGTTGTAAAGTACGATTGATTAAAATTAAAAAAAAAAATTGTAAAATTTAAAGGATACATGTGTAGGGGTGTTCATTGTCCGATATCGAATGAAATCTGATTCAGTTTTTTTGAATATTCGATATTTTGAATCGACGATATAGTGATTCATGTTCCATCGGAAAAAATTGAATATTCGGATATCGGATTATTAAAAAATATAGTTTGATTTAAATATTTTTTGAAATTTTAAGGTCGTATTTATGAAAATTTTGAAATTTTGAATCTAACAAACAACAAATTGCTTAATATAACAAGATTGACATCTATAAAAATTTCGATTTTTTAATTTTCCGGATATAACAAGCGTCAATTGTTAAATATAACAAGGTTAATATTGATGAAATTTTGAATTTTCGGGTAATTCGAAAATTGAAATATTGTTAGAAGGGTCAGTCTGCACTTCGAACATAAAATTTAGCGTTAGGTTTTAAGATTGAGATTTAAATTTTAATACTAAATTTAAAACTCATTCACTTAGAGCCTTAACCCCTAAACTAAATTTATAAACCCTAAAACTGGAACTCTTGTAAAGTTTTTTTGTTTCTACCATATGTGCATGAAATAATTACCTTTATATTTAAACCAATTTAGAGTTTAAATAATAAATATGTAGGTCCTTATAAGAACGACGTTTCGTTTACAACTCTAAAATTTAAATTTTTAAATTTACTTAAAAAACTAATATCTTATTCCAAAGCATATATCAATCTTCAACTAACTAAAATTTTATATCTAAGCGACTAAGCCGATATTAATACATTTAATACACATACAGATGCTTTGACGAGTATTGGTGGTTCTCACCTAATTTTATTATTTCTTTTTCGACAGAATAATTTTATCATTTCTTAAAAAAAAACTTGCATATTTTCGCATTCTTTGTAATTATTTGGTTAGTTGGTGACAAAAAATAAAACTACAATAATAAAAAAGTGTAAGTTGATTGCATTATAATTAAGGTTAATTCCTCCGATTTAGAAATTTAAAATGATTATGAATAGTTTTAATATTAATACTCTTGCTTTAAAAGTTAAAGAAAATGAATTTTATTATTATATAAAATGGTTGTGATATAAATAATTATATTTAGAAAGATTCTCTATATATAAACGATTAATATTCTATACACTCGCAGTGGAAACTGAAAGTTTTCACAAGCGCATTAATTTTAGAGTATAAAGAGTTAGTTTAGGGTATATAGACGTAGGAGTTAGAATTTAAGGATAATTATTTTAATTTAAAGTTTATAAGTTAGGATTTAGTTTTTAAGGTAATATATTGAGGATTTAAATTTTAACCTATAAACCCTAAATTATAACCCTAAATCTTAAATTAAAATAATTATCTTTAAATTCTAAGCCCTTACACTTAAACACCTAAAGCATATACCCTAACTAACTCTATATACCCTAAAACTAAAGCGCTTGTAGAAACTTTCAGTTTCCGCCGCCTGTATATAAAATATTTATCCATACGAATGTTGAATTCTCTGCCACCATTTTGTACTAGGTTCACGTCTGGCAATAGTGGAATACCATTTGACAGTTTGCCCATTTTACCCCTAATGTTAACTCCGTTTAAGAAAACATGTTGGCCAATTACAAAGTGCCACATCAGCAGTTAAGCCTTGTAAAAATTACAAAACTTCCACATATACAATGATAGTATTGTATTCACAAAATCCTCCACCATTCTCATGTTGCTGTTCTTCCCCATATTGTATCCATTGCCTCACCTTGAGAATATCCAGGCCTACCAAAACAGCAGCTATGTTTAATAAGAACATGCTTTCACCATTAAATTCTTCCGAAAGAAATCGACTGATCGACCAAAAGCTTCATACAAGTTACCTATGAAGATTTACCTGTTTATTAAGTCCTCTGCAATGCCTCTAGCCTCTTTCAATAGTCGGAAGCTTTTTGCTTGGTCGTCACCCGTTGTTGCAGACTTCAATTTCGAAAGCAAGCCCCGGAAAGCACTAACGAATTCTTCTGGATCCTCTGTCCTTCCACTACGGAAATCAGCAGTAGATGGTGTTTCTTGTCGTCGCCTTTCTCCTGATTTTTTCCCCACTCTGCTGCTTTCAATTGTTTCCAGTCTCGTAGCCATAAAAATCGCTTTATTAATGCATGATGAAGGCAGCTGCATCATGTAATAATGTATTTAAAAAAGATGATAATTTTCGAGAATATGTGGGAACAATGAACATCGTCCATGAATGAAAGAACTCGGCCTATCTTGTTAAAATAGCAGCAAGAAATACCGAATGTTGTCAAACTGATGTCTAGCAGGGTTAAAGTTTCAGCTTAGATTGTTCGGTTTCGAAGTTCACATTCTGAAATGACCTTTAAGTAGGAGAGAGGGATGGGGTTACCTGTGCAAGCTGTGCAACCTTGAAACCGAAACTCCGAGCAGAAACACCAGGGACAAGCTTATACAGGTAGGTTACATCATGATCGGATTTTGCTTCGATAGTACTCTCATCTTTACGTGAGGTCAGATAAGAGACGTGGTATGCCTCCACAGACCCAGGAAATTTAACCTTAATGTCAGCAATTTTAGGGTAATGGGTCACAAAGAGGACCATGCATTTTATCTGATCCAGCAGATGATGCAATGTGGCATAAGCTATAGCTACACCATCGTGTGTACTGGTTCCTCTTCCAAGCTCGTCGATGATAACCAGCGACTTTGAGGTGCAATTGCGGAGTATTTGAGAAGCCTCACTTAGTTCTTCCAGAAAGGTACTTCTCCCTTGTTGGATACTGTCAGAAGCACCCATGCGTGTGTAGATGGCATCTAACACGGGCAGAGTGGCCGATTCTGCTGGTACAAAGGAACCAACCTAGAAAGATCAGGAGGCATGTTTCAAAACAGTAAGACTTATTTCAAGAAACAGAACGAAATGAGAGAAATTCAACACCAGTGGGATTCTTTACTCATGCAGAAGAGTACGCAAAGAGAAAACGATTAACACCCAGCTTAACATCGAAGAAAGCGAGGAGGGGAGAGTGAGAGAGAGAAGTAATATAGTAAGCTCACATTCTACCTGAGCCATAAAAGCAATTAGAGCAACCTGGCGAATGTAACAACTTTTCCCGCCCATATTAGGACCAGTAACAATCTGACAATACTCTCTGTCTGCATGCAATATTGTGTCATTCGGAACAAAACTGTCTTGTAAGATGGACTCCAGTACCTGATGGAACATACCACACGATAAACAAACACCCCACAGCAATATATCGGCTATAATTTAGACAAAGAAGTTAGTTTTAGTATTTCGTTGAACATCATCAACATCAATTATGGCAGTTAATTTTAGGGGCAGCAAAATATTAGAAAAAATGAAGGACAGGGCGTTAAGAGAAGGGTATCTTATGATATGTACTGTACTGTTATTAACATATTAGAATTTAGAACTAGGCCAAACATAAGCTTCAACTTACAGGGTGGCGGCCAGAGTGGATCTTTATTTGAACAGGTTTACTGTCCTCCACAAAGATAGGACGGACATAATTCTGCAGTAAACAATTGAAAATATAACAAATGTCAACTTAATCAGATTGAGATTAAAGAATTAAAGTTCACCAAGTAGGTGCCTTATTTCTTGAAAGAATGGCAAGAGAGTGCAAACAGTCCAGAGCGGCAAGTGCTTGAACAGCACCGTGAAAGTCCACATAATATTCTCCAAATTCCCCAAGAAAGCTGTCCCACGCAGCTCGACAGATAATTGTGAGCTCTTCATTCGCCAATCTTAACTGGTCTAGAGCAGTCAATACTTCGGGTGGATGATACCTTATTGTTTTTTTGGTACTGTTTACCCTAATCCAGTTTGAAGGTGCCTTGGCATCTATAGGCAGCTGCATAGAAGTTGAAGTGGTTCAGGGCCACATAAACCAGCTAGGGGTGCAAGAAAACATAACTGCATGCAATAGTATTATAGCTGTCTCGAGAACTATATTATTAAGATATTCCAGAATATACGAATAAACCTACCTCTACCAAATGTGTAGTTCCTGCCACACATGTAAATTCCAAATTGCGATTCCCAAATTGCTTTCTATACAATCCAATCAAATTATCCAGTTTCTCCTTTGCCAACTGAAGTGCTTTCCGAGCTCTAGTGACCTGCACTATCCAATCGACCCAACAGGATTTGAAAAGATCACAAAATCAATGAAACAATAGGAATAAGAAGATTAAAATTTTAAATTCTGAGATCTTGACTTGATCCAAAATACAAACCTCAGGAAATTGGTCTTTAGATATGATGATTAACTCTGTAAAATCTCCTTTATCAGCTGCTTCTTTGTTTAGCGTAGATAGTAGTTTCGCAGCATTGCCAAGTACATTGGATGATGAAGCAGTCAAAATCAACCTTTTCAACAGAGTAGACTGCACAGTTGGAACTCCAACTTTTCCGCAGCCATGATCCTCATATTTTTCATCAATATGAAACCGCTTAAGTTGCTTTCCAGCAGACAAAATAGCTTGAATAACTGCAATGAACTATACAATTGAATCCTTAGGCATTTACACAATAGCACCCACCATTAAAGCTATGTTAGCAAGGAAGCATAGCATTGTTATCAATGGCTTAAATGCAGGAGGAGAAGAAAAAGGAACATCAAGTTACTAGTTGCAAATTTAAATTTCCGTCCGTTCATTAGTACAAATCCTGAAAAAGCTTCCAATCAACAAACTTAAGGAATCATAGTGCCGAAACCCAACTGAACAGTGACACATTTATGAAGAGCTTCACCTAAAAAGAAAGGAAGAAGCCTTGTGAATCTGGCTACTTGAGTAATTGTTGCTTCCCTTAGCATGCACAATAACAAAGATAAAGAGAATGATGATACCTCTGTTGGGGTGGCAGTTCGATGGAAGATTCTTGTTATTCCACGTTGAATATCAAGTGATCTTCCTAAAAAGGTTAAAACTGAGGAAATCAAACAGGACAATTCTGGCTGCATAGTGGCCACGTCAGAATCATCCCTCTCAATCTCAACAATACGCTGAGAATCTTTATAAGACCCCATAGACAAAGCGATTTCAGAAACAGCATCAAGTCGAGCAGATATCATGTTTCTATCACATAATGGGTGAGTAATCTGTTTAATGAAATAAACCTCTAAGGTGAAATCATACATTAGGAAAAAAATATGAAGAAACCACCAGAAATCAGACTAATTTTCATCTCAAATACCCAGTGTCTTAAAAGCCTTGATCCATAAGTAGTGAGAGTATGATTCATGATTCCTAGCAACGAGCCAGATTCAGAACCGTCTGAATTATTCCTCAAAATCTGAAGATAGCAAAAGCATGCATTCAGAACAAGGTCTTGATAGAGAAGCAGAAAATTCTGATAGTTTCAAAGGAATAATTTCGGATCTCACAGTGAGGGTACACTAATTGAACCTCACAATGGCCAAAAAACAACACTATGACAACCATTAGCTGATCACAAATTCCTGATGCCATTTTGTGGCGGGAGAGCCAAACGGCAACTTGGATAAGAGTAAGTAGGCATTAAATCTAACATGGAAATATCAACACTAGAGATATATACAAAATAATAAAACAATTACCTCTAATTGTTGAAGTGCATTTGCTGAAAGGTTCATCTCCATGCTGCTTGATAAGGAGCGGAATGAAGCTCCAAAGCACAAAATTCTTTCAAATCCAAATTGCTTGAGATGACGAATAGTTAAGGCCAATGCTTGCAAAGCCAAATCTGGCATGTTCATGACTCCCTTAAAGTCGAGAAAGTTAATTGATACATAAGAGCAAGATCAATAACCAATAATGGTTTAATGAAAGATAGAAATCAACTTAGTATTATTACATGGGAAAAGGTAGACAAGATGCCATAGTTGCTATCTAAGGAACGGCTAAACATGTTTAATTTTTACAAATTAAAATATGTAAGATTGACCATACAAATTACCAAAGAGGTTAGTCATGGCAAAGAGCAAAACAAACCCCACAGGCCACAAGAACCATACTTCAAATGCAATGGTTATCAGTGTGCAAAAGTTGCAATCAATGTCACACCTGAATCGAAGAGTGAGAATTTCCCTGTGCAGTTAGCCTATCTGCTAAATTATCTTCAACCATCTTCTCATAAACAGACATCGCATACTCGCGTGCACCACCATCCTTGAAACAATCACAAGAGGCATGTTCCAGGCGAACATTTGAGGCAGGTCCAGCATATGCCAGTAACAACTGATACACATATCTTATTATCAGGAAACTTTTGGAAGAAAGAGCCTCTTAATAGTGCAATGGTTCATATATAGAATGAATTAATATCCTATACACTGGCGGTGGAAACTGAAAGTTTCCACAAGCGCCTTAGTTTTAGGATATAGAGAGTTAGTTTAGGTTATAGGGGTTTATGCGTAGGGGGTTTAGGTGTAGGGGGTTAGAGTTTAGGGATGGATTAATATCCTAAATTAAAACCTTAAACCTTAAATTGAAACAACCATCCAACTCTAACCCCCTACACCTAAACCCCTAAACACTATACCCTAAACTAACTTCATATACCCTAAAACTAAGGCACCTTAAACCTTAAATTGAAACAACCATCCCTAAACTCTAACCCCATACACCTAAACCCCTAAACCATATACCATATACCTTATACCCTAAACCCTATACCATATACCCTAAACCCTAAACCCTAAACCCTAAACCCTAAACCCTAAACCCTAAACCCTAAACCCTAAACCCTAAACCCTAAACCCTAAACCCTAAACTAACTACCTATACACTAAAACTAAGGCGCTTGTCCGCCTGTGTATAGAATATTTATCCATATAGAATTATTCTACAAGATACCCTTTTTTTTGTTTCCATGCTTGAATGAACTAGATGAACTGACCAAAATTCTAGTTAACATTCAAATTTAGTTTTAATAACTCATAAACAATAATAAAGTAGATACCTTTTCTGTTGGTTTTGAAAGTGGTTGTACAAGCAATAACTCGGCCGGAGTCAAGCTCAAAACCACAGCTTCAAGCCCACTCCTCATAACCCCATCGTCAAACTCACCGTACACGACATCCCCGGTTGAAATCTCTACTCCGACAATCCCAATCCTCACCTGAGCCCCACCCAAATTCGAAACCGACCCGGATAAATCCAAAACTTTCTCTACAACGCAAACCAAATAATTACTCTCTGCACCACACCCTTCCTCTTTCCCCCCCACATCCTCCGCCGCCTCCAGCGTCGCTTTAGTGTACAATGCCGACAAGCCTCTGCCAAACGGGCCAACCTTGTTGGAACCGTGCGCCTTAATCGCAGCTGTTTCTGTCTGTTTCACTACCCCAACCTTGTACCCGGCACTGACCAGCCTCCTCACATGGACATTCAATCGAAAAGTTGGCACACTTGCTGTTAAGAAGTTGCGGTCAACATGAGCGTAAATTCCCAACACTTCCGCGGCTATCTCCGCGTCTTTCCCGAAGAACCGGAACCTGTAACCAACTTCCACCATGAGAAGAACATCCGGGTACTTGTTTTTCAAATCCACAACTTGTTGTTCCAATGGAGTGTATTTTTTGTGGTCGGATTCAGAAGGTTCGATGGAATGTTCTAGAAGAGGTGGTGAAGATGGTTCGAGAAGTTTCTGGAGGAACTTCTGGTGGAGGGAAGGATTAGACTGAGGAGGAACCGGGTTACAGGTGTGAGGGGAAAGCGTTGTTTTGGGTCTTTTAGGAGTGGAAGCGAGGTGGGCAGAGAGAAGTTTGCGTTTCGAAGGGGAAAAGGAGACCGTTGTTTTCACGTTAGGGGATGGAATCCGCGGCGGCGGCGGAGAGGACGGCGATGGGTTTGACGGTGGAGATTTGGGTTTGGGAGCAAAGAAACGAGAAATCACTTGTTGCTTTTGCTTGCCCATGTCAACTAAAATGAGTGGATTTTCAGAGAGATGATGAATTTCGAAAAGACGGAGCCATTGAAGTGGAGGGTGTTCTTCATTTGGCGCGCTTTCCTCTCTGCTCGGTCAACAAAGCAACACCGATCGCCGACCCAGGCGCAAAATTGAAATCGTATTGGGCCTTTAATTGGGAAACACTTGAGCCTAATGGGCTTCTTCCATTTTAGTGCAATTGGCATGTAAACCAAAATTTTTAAGATGATTATTTTGTTTAAAATAACTCAATATGGGTTATTATTAGGGGTGGGCAAAAATACCCGACCCGATTTATCCGACCCGAAAATCTGACGACCTGAACTTAAAATTTCGGGTAATTTTCGGGGGGAAATTACTTGACCCGGCAAATTTCTCGGGACACGGGCCGGAAGTTTTCCCTTACCGAGTACTCGACCCGACCCGATAAAAATTAATATATATTTTTTATATTTAAAATTATATTTTTATTTTATGTTTCTTAATATTTTCACTCTAAAATTAAGTTTAAATCCCTACACTTTTTATGTTTGTATTATATTCTTTTAAGTTTTAAGTTTAATTTTTTTAAATATTTTTGTGTTTAACATGTGATTTTTTTTTAATTTTAGAATTAAAAAAATAAGAACCGGGTACCCGGATATAATGGGTCGGGACATGGGCAGCTTAATGAGGTACCAGGATGAACCGGGTACCCGACAATGTCCACCCCTAGTTATTATCGTATAAACTGCCGGTAGAAAATAAAATTTTTACAAGTGAGATTATTTGGAGTTTTAGTTTAGGGGTTTAAAATTTATTATTTATGATTAGAGTTTAAGATTTGGGTTAGAGTTTTAGGGTTAAAAATTTAGATTCTAGATTTTGCTTTAAAAAAATTTTGTTTATGTATACACACACTTTCCTCAATATATATATACGTAGAGATACATGATGTAGACGTAGGCTATGTAACAGACGTATCTGATACGGTCGGGGGTAGCTACTCATCGATCTAATGTCGTATTCCTTTCCATACTCTATCATCGAACCTTCCATTTTGGTCGTCGCTGTTTTAGGTAATTCATACAATATAATATAATATACTCGTATAATATCTACTTGATTTAATATATGTATCCTTTTAAGTAATATTAATATATTCCGCATGTTATTTTTTATATTTTTTAGTTAGTCGGCTATCAATAATTATTTAGATGTTGGTTGTCTATTATTGCTCATTATTTTTCTTACTTTTATTTGTAATGTTTTTAATTTTATTTTATTTTAATAAGAATTTTTACTCTTGTGATATGTTTTTTCTTTACTTTTGTGGCACGTTTTTATTTTTGTTTTGAGAATTTTGTTTTATTTATCGTTTTGACATTGTTTCAGCATACTTAGGTCATTTGGTACTCACACAGAGATTTTCACAACGCTTGTTTCTGACTATGATTTTGTCGGTGGTCATAGAAAGATAGATCTTCATTCAATTGATGGTTGTTTGCCAATGTAATCAGTCATGGGTAGCGGAGCAATCTGCCTGATAGTTTGGCTAGCTCACCACTCTTTCTTCATCCCGTAATGTGTCTCGTTTAGATAGAGGCAATGAGATTCAGGAAGGCTTTTAGATCTTGTCGATGTGCTAATTTCTATGGAAGTATTTACTTTTCTTTGCATTTTCGGGTTTTTAATAAGATTTTGGTGGATTAGTCCTCATTATTCTCCATTCTGGATGTGTTGTATTTGTAATATCTTACATGTTCTAACAATTAGTCTTCTTTTTATATTTTGTATGAAGAATATGAGATAAATAAGGATTAATATCCTATACAATGGCGGTGGAAATTTTTTGTTTCCACAAGCGCCTCAATTATAGGGTTTAGGCTTAGGGTTTAGAGTTTAGAGTTTAGGGATTTTAGTGTAAAGGTTTAGAATTTAGGGTTCATGTTTAGAATTTAGGATTTAGGGTTGGAATTTAGGGTTTAGGGTTAGGGTTTAGTTTTAGGGTAATATGGGTAGGGATTTAGATTTTAACCTATAATCCCTAAATTTTAACCCTAAACCCAAAATTCTATCAACAATCCCTAAATTCAAAACTACTACACTTAAAGCCCTAAACTTTAAACCCTAAATGGAGTCCCTAACCCCTAAAACTAAGACGCTTGTGTAAAAAAATTTCCACAAGCGCTTGTGTATAGAACAATTACTCGATAAATAAATGTGAGTTTCTAAAAAAAAGAAAATTATAATAATATCTAAGTAAATTATATCAAAATAAAAATACGTTAATGTATATTTCACATTGTGCTCAATAAAATCAACAAATGAATCTCGATGTTAGTGATAATTTTGTTTACTAATTACTCAATCATGTCCAATATTGAAAAATAGCTATTTTTTAAACTGGAAATGCTTGACACTTGTGACAATTGACATATATGACACATCGCATGTACAGTGTGTCACAAATAAATACATTTTTGTTAACTTAATTATTAATATTGGACCGTTGTGACATTCCATCTACCAGAATAATTCAGATGGCCAATAACATAATGTAATATCAATATGACAACTTGTTTAATATATATATATATATATATATATATATATGTGTGTGTGTGTGTATGTGTGTGGTTAAATCGAATGATTTTGGAACACTTTGCAAATTACAATCGAGCAGACGGCTCTAATAATAATATTTTGTGTTAATACAATATTTATATAAATAATTGTTCGTCCTTTTCTTGTTGTGCTCATGTGATCATAGCATATTAAGTCAGTACAAGAAATTCAAAAATTGTGTACACCAAATTAATATATAGTTATACATATAGGGGGACAAATACAAAAATACCAAATTTATACATATAAAAATACGTACATAAGAAAAAATTACACTTTTAAATACTCAAATTAATTTGCACGAACCAACTTGGCTCAGTGATTAAGGGAACGGTTATTGTTCTTAGAGGTCACGGGTTCGAGCACCAGCAGTTGTGGCAGGGTGACTGAGCATGCATTGTCAAATTTGAGAGTATATTCAGAACATATACTACTTGTAATCATCTTAACTTTAAAAAAAATAGTCAAATTAATTTAGACAACTAATATTTTATTTTCTTCCGATTTAATTCATAAACACACTCGATTATTATTATTATTATTATTATTATTATTATTATTATTATTATTATTATAAATACATACATCATACATGGACCACAAACTTTTGTCATTCAATATATGTATATATGTATGTATATTTAGGAATTATTTGAGAATTACTTGTTTTATTATTTATTGTGCTTTTTTTGTTGTTGAATAGAGCTATATGCTTTTTTAGGCCATATAGGAATAGTTTGTTGAAAAGCACTATTTTGACTTTATGTATTTGTTTTTTTATTAAGAAAATAATGAGATAGGTAGGTAGGTTTTAGGAATATATACCACTAAGATGAGCACTCGAGAAAGAAATAATCAAAAGAGTAGGGAATGACATAAATTCAATGTACTTCAACTTTACAAGATAAAAAACTATATATATTATTTTAAAAAATCTTACAAATTTTTTTTATAGTCTAAATGTAATTATAAGGTAATATATTTTTATACATGTTCTTGCCCCTTTGACAATACGTATACCTTACAGACAAAACGATTAAACCGATGTCTCTAAGATGAACATCGTCCGTTTTCCTATTAAAACCACTTATTAAGTTTAATAAAATCTTACAATATATAGATATTAATATATATAAATATCTTTAATTGATAGCAACTTAATTAAACTTTTAATTAGGAATCTTTGAAATGAATTTTGAGCCTAAATGAATTTCTTAACTTCTAGGTCAAGGGAAAAAGTCATTATTAATTCAAAATAATTAAGCATTTTAATTAATCAGAAAATATATTAGAAACATTTGTCTTTTTTGTTCATAATATATATATTAACACATTTTGTAATAAAGTTGCATAAAAATAATGCCAACAATTATTGCAAAATACAAGACTTATACACCTAATATGACAAAGCTGTAAGTCATATTTTGTTTTACAACAATTTTGTTTTAAAATATAGTATGACATATACACATGATGCAATGTTATTCTCTAAAAATACAATTTACACTTTAGCAGCTCTTCGATTTTCAATCACATGCAAAAATGACATAGATTAATATGTATGGAATAAAAAATAAATATGTTTCGGTTATCGTCTTATATGTGTTATAGTAATTAATTTTGATTTATAGTTATTTGAAGGTAAAAATATTTTATTTTTACAAGTGTCCTAATTTTATGGGTTGGAAATTCGGTTTAATGTTTATAGTTTAAGGGTTTAGAATTTAAGGTTTGTGGTTAAAATTTAGAGTTTATGATAATATGTTAGAGATTTAAGTTTTTACATATAACTCTTAAATTCTAACCATAAACTCTAAATTCAAACCATAATTCATAAATTCTACGCACATAAACCTAAACCCATAAAGTATGAACCCTAAATTAAATCCCTAAATATTTAAACTAGGGCGTTTGTAGAAAACATTTTATTTCCACAGTCAGTGTATGGTATAATTAGTCTAATGTTTAAAGTGTTTTTATCCCATAAAAAATGTTTAGAGCGTATGTCTACCCACATCGTTTACTGTGTTTAACACTTATATCCAGTTATTTATGTATTTTGAACCTAACAAGTGTCTCAATAAAAATGCGGATGAAATTTATTTTTGGAGACACGAGTTCAATTAACTCTGTCTAGAAGGTGTATGAACATTGTCAAAGGGTTAAAAATATGTATGACCAGATGCTGACTTATAACCACCTTTATACTATTAAAAATAAAGTTATGAGGTACCAAATAAGTAGTTTAACTTAATAATAATAATAATAATAATAATAATAATAATAATAATAATAATAATAATAATAATAGTAGGATAAATATCCTATACACTGGCGGTGCAAACTGAAAGTTTTCACAAGAGCCTTAGTTTTAGGGTATATGGAATTAGTTTAGGGTATAGGGTTTTTGAGTTTAGGTGCATAGGTTTAGAATTTATAGATAGTTGTTTAAATTTAAGGTTTATGGTTATAATTTAGGGTTTATAGGTTAGAGATTAATTTTTAGGGTAATATGACGAGGATTTAGGTTTGAACCTATAAACTCAAAATTATAACCCTAAACCTTAAATTTAAACAACTATCCCTTAATTCTATACCCTTACTAAACTAAATTATTGTATCGTAAAACTAAAGTGCTTGTGGAAACTGAACTTTTAGTTTCCACTGCCTGTATATAGAATATTTATCTATAATAATAATAATAATAATAGTAATAATAATAATAAACCTTTTGGGGTCTGCTATTTATTGCTTTTGCAGTCTTTGCTTCTTCTCCTGCACACTGCCCTCCCCTTAACCTCATTGCTTTTGCCCTCCATAACCCAACTTTTTTAAAGCTAAAACAAAGGCAAACACTGGTTCCTTCCCAGGCTAAAAATGGGTTGCAAGTCATCTGAAAACAAGCCAAAAGCTAAGCACCGGAGGGGCTTATGGTCTCCTGAAGAAGACTTGAAGCTCAGAAGCCATGTCCTCAAACACGGCCATGGTTGCTGGAGCTCTGTTCCCATCAATGCAGGTTATTTTTTCCCCATTTTTTGATTCCTTAACAGTTTTCTGGGATTTTTATTTGCACGAGGGATTTGTTCTTGCAAGGTAATTGATGGTGTCATGTAATAAATATTTGTTCTTTTTTTTGTACTTTTTTTGGTTTGCCTGTCGGCGTAAAACATTAAAGAATCTGTTGTTGTTGTTGTTGTTGTTGTTGGTGGTGGTGGTGGTGGTGTGCTGGTGATGCGGGGAGACAACAAAGAATGATGTTTTGTGGTAAAAATCTTGAGTTAAAAAGGAAAGCGATTGATTCTTTTGTTGCGTGCTGGAAAAGAAAGTGAAAGGGATTGATGAAGACTTCCTGTTTGATAAAATAACCAAACCAACCTGTCAATTCTTCTTTACCTTGGTTTTTTATTATGTCAACTTAGTGACTTCGATGTTACTCGAACTCGGGTGTTTGCCTAACATGTAAATGTTTAGTTTTTTCTTCAAAATTTTAGTGCTGGAAGAAGTAAACATGGTGTAATTTTTACCTTCAGGATTGCAGAGGAATGGGAAGAGCTGCAGATTAAGGTGGATTAATTACTTGAGACCGGGGTTGAAGCGCGGGGCGTTTACGCCGCAAGAAGAAAAGACGATCCTCACCCTTCATCATTTGTTAGGCAACAAGTAAGTAGCAGAGATTTTTCTCAACTTAATGTATAGCATTAGCCTATAGGCCCTTGAAAACTTTGTGGTCTTAGTTTGTAATCCCACAGTTCCCGCTCGAGTTCGTTAGTTTTCGAGTACTTGTAATGGTTGATTCTGTTATATATTGATTCTCGGTTACAAGGAACTAACGAGGGTGAACTGTTTTGTATTTGACTAGGTGGTCCCAAATTGCACAAAATTTGCCTGGAAGAACAGATAATGAGATCAAGAACTACTGGCATTCGTATCTGAAGAAGAGAACTGCAAAAGCTGAAGAAACCGAATCCCAGGCCAGCAGGAGCCAATGCACCATCTCGAGCTCAGAAAACAAAGAATCCGCATCGTCTCCTCAAAATCTCTCGGACCAAACGCCAAGCTATGAACCATTCGGTCACATCGAACAATCCTTGGTATACACTCATCAAGCTGTTCCACAGCATTTTGATTTCTCCAAAGAGTCTCAAGGAAACCCGATTCCGCCAAAGCTTTTATTCGCAGAGTGGCTATCACTCGATCAAGACAGCCACTGCTTCACAAATTCAAGTAAGCCGGTGGCTACCTCCGACGAATTCAACCACGGTCCAAGTTCAAACTTCCAGGATCCTTTCAGGAATGCGTATTTGTTAAATGAAGGAGCATTCAGCAACGACCTTCATTATAGACAAAGCAATGCATCATCAGTAAACGAAATATTTAGCTCACAATTCAAATTCGAAACCCAAATTTCGGGGAACGAATTCATTGTTTCTTTATCTGGGGATGATATATGCAGTGACTTCAACATGACCAACGAGTTACTTTCTTTCATTGTATAGAGATAGTATACCCCACAACTAGGCTAGAAAGAGTTCGAAAGTTCGATTAATTGTTATTCTTCCATGAAATTGTTGTTGGTGTGCCCATAGTTGTTTCAAAGGACAGGTTTTTTTTAACAGGGTGTATTCTGGTATTGCTTCTCTGTTAACAGCAAAATTTTATATTTTTGTTATGAACTCTTTGATTCCTTCTCTGTGTGCTTAATCCGATCTGATCACGACCGAGAGAAAGAGACGTAAATGTTAAATCGATTGTGCTAAAGCCAAGCTCAAGAGCATTTCGGAGCCTGCTGAGTGAAACACATAGCATACATGATCATCTGGTTTTTTCATTGAATTACAAGCTCCACAGCATAGATATTTTCGAGTTCTTTTCTTGGAGTTCAAGCTTTCTTTGATCATATTGTGGAGCTCTACAAAGTTGATATCAAGTAATCACCTGTAAATATCATGCTAGCCCATAAAAGAATCGAAGCGACGGCAGTAACGATTGCAACGGGTGTCCATATCAATGCAATTGCCTGCTGACAAATATAAGAAAGTTAGCATTTGCATTTGGAGTTCTTTTCTTAGATTCGTGTTGCAGTGGTGATTTGATTCATGTTACTGGTGATTGCTGTGCATCTAGTGCTGTGCGTTTGGCTCTTGATGTTCTGTTGTTTGGTGAGATTGCTCCTATCTACTCTTTACTCTTAAGCATATCATACTTGTCTCTGCCTACACTTTGTGTTACCTCTGCTCGTGTGTTGCCTCTCTGCATTTGATATTGCTCTTCTGGCTGCTTCTTATATTGTGGTGCTTGTGTGTTCTCTGTTGTGTATTGCTGTTTTGTTATCATGGTTGAAGTTGATACAACTGATACGACTGCTACTCAGAATAATGTGTCTGTTACTAGTAATGCTGATACTGGCTTGCCTACATCTAATAGGATCTTCTCTACTAAAAAGATAAATGTCACCCTGAATGATTATAACTATCTTCTGTGGCATCAACAAGTGCTTCTAACTATTAAAACACACAGACTCTTAAAGTTCATTGATTCTAATGTGACTTGGCCTGCACAGTATATCACTAAGGATGGTATAGTAAGTATAAATCCTGACTATGAACTTTATGAAGAGCAGGATGGTGCTCTGTCATCCTGGCTTCTTTCGACTGTTAGTGAAGAGGTTCTACCTCATGTTATTGGCCATAATACTGCTTCTGAGATTTGGAATACTCTTCATAGGGAATATAGTGGAAAAACTACTTCCAGGTTAATGTCATATAGGAGATCTCTTCATACTCAGAAGAAAGGAGAGTTGAGTATGAAGGATTATCTAAGGAAAGTTAAGTCCATTTGTGATAATCTAGCAAGTTCTGGGGAAATTATATCAGATCAAGAACAGATTACTGCTATATTAAATGGTTTACCTCCTGAGTATGATTCTGTTGTGACTGTGATTACAGCCAATCCTGCTACTTCATCTGATTTGAGGTCTGTTAGAACTATTTTACTTGATGCTGATTCTAGACAATCAAGTCTTTTTAGTCAAACATCTGTTTCTGCTCATGTTGCTGTTCAACAACAGTCAGGATCTTCAGTTTCCAGTAATACTTCTACACAGTCTATTCAGAATGAGCTTCCTGTTAGTTCTGATGTTTCTGAAAATTATCTTGTGAGTGCTGACAATTCTGAATCTAATACTGCTGGTTATAGCAACTTTAATAGAGGAAGAGGTCGTGGGGGTAGATATTCTTCTTCTAGACCACAATGTCAATTGTGTGGAAAACTGGGACACATTGTTGAACGGTGCTATCATAGATATGATATCAGTTTTAAGAATGATACATCGAGAAATACTCAAAATTCTGGGAATAGAAACTTCACTACCTCCCCTGCTAATTCTCACCCTTATAGTTCTGATGCTTCTGCTTATAATGCTACCTATTACACTACTCCACCTCTGATGAATGTTGCTCATTCTATTTCTCCTCAACCTGTCCATAACATTTCTCCCACTTCTTTTTCTCCCACTACCTTTGTACCCCATTCTCTTCCCAGCTATTGTGTCTCACCACCAAGTTTCTCTACACATTATCCTACTTTTCCAACTCTTTCTCATCATCAACCTCAGCTTTCTGTTGCATCTTCATATCATCCTCCTGTTGCAGTTCGACCACCATCTGGATCTACTGTTATTAGTTCAGCACCTCAGCTCTATTCTCAACCTGTGTCACAGCTGGTTCATTCTTCTACACCTTCATCTTCTCACCTCCAGTCTCCTCAAGCTCTTCTAGCAACACCTGAAGTGGTTGATGATAATGCTTGGTATCCGGATTCAGGAGCTACCCATCACTTAACCAGAGAGGTTGGTACTATGATGCCAGACAGTTCTTATCCTTCTTCAGGTACAGTAAAAGTTGGTAATGGTCATTCTATCCCTATTCATTCTGTTGGTCAGTCTACCCTTCTTGGTAAGAATAGGCAGTTACATTTAAGAAATTTGCTCTATGTTCCTAACATTACTAAGAATTTGTTGTCTGTCTCTAAATTCACTCAGGATAATTAGGTTATGCTTGAATTCTATCCAAAGCTGTGCCAGGTCAGAGATCTAGAAATTAAGAAGGTGTTGATGACTGGTTATGAGAAAAATGGCCTTTATCAGTTACAAACTGATTGTTCTAATAAGGCTGATGTTTCTGGTGTTTTTCATAATTCCAATAAGAGTCCTATGTCTAATAATACTGAGTATGTTGATAAAAATAGTAGTTCTTGTAATGTTGCTCTTTCTAAATCTGTTTCCTTAAGCACATGGCATAAGAGGTTGGGTCATCCTTCAAAGGATGTTCTCCTTAAGGCTCTTCATAAGTGTAATATCTTGTCTGTTCATAATAAAGATGAGTTCTTGTGTAGTGCATGTCAATTTGGTAAATCTCATAAACTGCCTTTTTCCAAATCACATACTGTTTATACTCATCCCCTTGAATTAATTGTGGCTGATGTATGGGGTCCTGCCCCTCTTTATTCAAATGGGTTCAGGTACTATGTAGCATTTACAGATGCATTCTCTCGATATACATGGTTATACTTTCTGAAAAATAAGTCTGATGTTTTTTCTGTTTTTATTCAGTTTCATAGAATGGCTGAAAGGTTACTTGGTCAAAAACTCAAAACTCTACAAACAGATGGAGGAGGTGAGTTTGTTGCTCTCCAAAGCTATCTTAAGGATCAAGGCATTGTGCACAGATTTTCCTGTCCATACACCTCAGAGCAGAATGGTCTTGTGGAGAGGAAGCATAGACAAGTGGTTGAGGTAGGTCTTTCAATGCTTGCTCAAGCTTCAATGCCTCTTAGTTTCTGGAATGATGCATTTGCCTGTGCCATATTTTTAATTAATAGACTGCCTACTGTTGCTCTGAATGGCATATCTCCCTATCAGACTTTATTTCACTCATTGCCTGATTACAATTTCTTAAGGACATTTGGCTGTTTGTGTTACCCAAATCTTAGACCGTTTAATAGACATAAACTTCAATTTCGATCTGCTGCCTGTGTCTTCTTAGGATATTCTCCTCTTCACAAAGGGTATAGGTGTCTTGATTCTACTGGTCATATATATATATCTAGACATGTTTCTTTTGATGAAAATGTGTATCCCTACTCTACTTGTACTTCTTCTGTTCCTTCTGATCATCTTACAAGATCTAAAGTTAAAAAGTCTTCTTGTCAAACATTTCCAACTCTGTCAACTACAACTTCTTCTCTCTTCCATTCTTCTCCTGCTGGTGTTGGTTCTTCTTTTCCTCAAACTGAGTCAGTTTCTACTGTTCATGCTACTCCTCCACCATCACCAGCAGTCCCTTCTACTGTTCCATCAGTTCTCAATTCATCATTACCACCTCCATTATCTACTTCTATCCACCATTCACCTCCACCAACACAGAATGTTACATCATCTCCATCTCCATTATCTACTTCTATCCACCATTCACCTCCACCAACACAGCATGTTTCATCATCTCCATCTCCATTATCTACTTCTATCCACCATTCACCTCCACCAACACACAAAGTTACATCATCTCCATCTCCATTATCTACTTCTATCCATCATTCACCTCCACCAACACAGAATGTTTCATCATCTCCATCTCCATTATCTACTTCTATCCATCATTCACCTCCACCAACACAGAATGTTTCATCATCTTCATCTCCATTATCTACTTCTATCCATCATTCATCTCCACCAGCACAGAATGTTCTATCATCTCCATCTCCATTATCTACTTCTATCCACCATTCACCTCCACCAACTGGAAATATTTCATCAGTTCCACCATCATTATCTACTTCTATTCCCCCCTCATCTTCCGTCCTTCCTGTTCATACTGTGAATTCTCATTCAATGGTTACAAGATCCAAGGCTGGTATTTTTAAGCCTAAGGTTCTGCTGGCACAATCTGATGAAGCTGAACCTACAAGTGTTTATGAAGCACTTCAGCATCCTGGCTGGGCTGCTGCTGTCCATGCTGAGTACAATGCTTTACTCAACAATAACACTTGGGATCTTCAACCTTTGCCACCTACACGTAAACCAGTTGGGTGCAAATGGTTGTTCAAGGTCAAGAGGAATCCTGATGGGTCTGTTGAGAGATTGAAAGCAAGACTCGTTGCAAAGGGTTACTCTCAAACAGTAGGAGCTGATTTTTATGAAACCTTTAGTCCTGTGGTCAGGTCTAATACTATTCGAACTGTATTAGCCACTGCTGTTATGAAGCAATGGACTATCAGACAGATCGACATCAACAATGCATTTCTTAATGGTGAGTTGAATGAAGAAATCTATATGAGTCAGCCCCCTGGGTTTGAACAAGCTGACTCACATGGGCAACCATTAGTGTGCAAGCTAAAGAAGGCTCTTTATGGTCTTAGACAAGCACCACGGGCATGGTTCACAACACTTAAGTCGTTTCTGATCAATCAGCTGCATTTCCAAGCATCAAAAGCTGACTCTTCTCTGTTTATCAGAAACACCAGTACCTCTTTCCTTCTTCTAATGATTTATGTTGATGACATCATTGTTGTTGGAGATCACTCTACTGAGGTGGATGATGTTATCAGTGATATCAACAAGGAATTTTCTTTGAAAGATTTGGGACAGCTCAGTTTCTTTCTTGGCATGGAGGTTCTTCAATGCTCCACTGGTTTGATTCTTAGCCAGAAGAAATATGTGATTGATCTTCTGACTAAGACTAACATGCTAGGTGCTACACCAACTCCAACTCCAATGGTTGTTACACCTAAGCTTAAAGCTAATGATGGTTCTTCCTTTCCTGACATTCAGTTATATCGAAGTACAGTTGGAGGACTTCAGTATCTGACTCTCACACGTCCAGATATCTCTTATGCTGTCAATAAAGTCAGCCAGTATATGAATCATCCTCATGATAATCACTGGAAGGCAGTTAAACGCATCCTTCGATATCTTGCTGGCACAATTGATCATGGAGTTGTGTTTTCAGCTTCTAGCTCCTTCTGTTTGACTTGTTATGCTGATGCTGACTGGGCAGCATCTGTTGATGATTGAAGATCAACATCTGGTTATTGCATTTTTCTTGGCAATAATCTTATTGCCTGGTGCTCTAAGAAGCAAAATGTAGTGTCTCGATCTACATCTGAAGCTGAATATAGGAGTCTTGCTAATTCAGTTTCTGAGCTCATATGGGTTGAACAGCTTCTAGCAGAAATTGGAGTTGTTCTTAGTGGCAAGCCAACTGTCTGGTGTGATAACACATCCACAGTTTCAATGGCAGCAAATCCAACGCACCATGCAAGAATAAAGCATGTGGATATTGACATTCACTTTGTTCGAGAACGGGTGCTAGCTGAAAAGCTACTTGTCAATTTTGTCCCCTCCTCGGAACAGTATGCTGATATACTTACAAAGCCAATTCCTCCTTCCAGTTTTTCAAAGATGCGGCTCAGGCTTGGAGTGAAGTCTTTACATGAAGTTCAACAGGAAGAAGAAAACCAGGAGAATGTAAGCATATAAGTAGTATGTTAGTTGGATTTGGTTTAATATTCCTAAATTCTGTTGTAACAGAATGGTCTAGCTGTAACTGTTTGGGCTAACAGACTATTGTAAGTCTGGGCTATAAATCAAGCCCACTTCTTCTGTAATTCAGCAAGATTAATTCATAATTCAATTTTCTCTGAGTTTGTTATTTTCCTTTTTCCGTTTTCCCTCTTTTTCTGGATCGTCTTCTTCATCTGTTCTGTTGTCTTTCTTCTTCAATCCATGCTTTAAGTAAGATTCTAACAAAATGAATCTAACTTGGACGAAGAGGCATTTGTTCATGTTCGTCTAATAATTCATGAACGGTTCGAAGCATAAGTCCAATTAACATACCTCAAGCCGTGGGGTGGTATTAGCTGCTGGTGTCTCCAATATTTCTGCATGTAACAAAGTTTTTTATGTACTCTTTGCATTCAATGCTCATACTCCCTTAGTCTTAGGCGAAACTTACCTGAATTTCGTCTTCTTTCGATAATATCAGACATGTTTTCGGTAATGATATCGAGTTCTTGCCGACGACTAGCATTCAGCTTCGATAGGTTTGCTTGTGTTCTTGTATCAATATATTGCTTTCTAATATTAGCAATAACACTATCTGCAAATTAAAAATGAATCAAACTTATCTGCCTAATCAATTTGCTTCGAGATTGCTAACATTTTTTGGGGACATTACCGAATTTAATAAAGCTGTAAGGTTTTGAAATTTTGTGGATGAGGCCATTATCAAACTTGTGAAACTCCATTTGCAGATCATGAAGGTAATGGAAAGCTAGTTTTCTTGGATAGCAAGAATCACACAATGTGATGAAGCAGATTCCGTTCACCACCAAGTAGCTTCAAGGTAAAAATGAAAAACAAAAGATCAAGCCAAGTAGTATTCATAAATAGGGATGGCAGACGGGTACAATTTCGTAGATTACGCACCGCACCCGCCCCAATTGGGTAGTGGGCGGATGTGGATGTAAAAAGTCATACCCGCCGCAGGTAGTGGGTAGGTGGTGAATTTAAGACCTTACCCGCTCCGCACCCGCCCACCCCACATCCTACCCACCATATAAATTTGTATAATTATAATTTTAGATGTAATTTCACAAACTATTCTATAAATCTTTAAATTTTATAGGATATTGTTTGTAATTTATGTTTTGTGGTTGTTCTTAAATTAATGTTGTATGTGTATAGTTGCTGCCAGACGGATTAATAGGCGGGTATATACGGGTACGAGATTGGTAATGGGTATTCAATTGGGTGGTGGGTGTAGGGATGGATTTGAGAATATACCTGCGTGGGCGGGTGTGAATTTGAAAATTGTATTCGCCGTGGGTGGTGGGTAAGTGGTTGATATGAAAATTTCAGGTGGGTATGGGGATGGAATGGGGAGGGGTATTCGCACCCGCCCCGCCCGTTTGCCATCTCTATTCATAAACGATTTATAGGTCGATTTCGAAGGATTTCGGACCCCCAATTCATGTGTTTGTGCTCGATTTAGTCCGAAATTTTGTCTCCGTCCCTAAAACTCATCCCTATGACCTTAAACTTATAGATGGTCGTGTCGGGACGGGACAAAATCTCGAGACCAATCGAATACAATCACCCTGAGAATGTAAAAACAGATCAATACATATATGTGTATAGTTTTGTAAGGAAAAGGATACTTGAAAGAATGGTGATCAACGCGGACAGACGTCGCGGAAAGCGGTAGAGCTCCTCTGGAGATTTCATGGAGAAGGAACTCGGCTTGTTGCTTGTAATTAGATGACAAGTTGTGTCGAGATGTGGCGGTTTGATTGTTCAAGTGCCTTGTCTCCTGTGCCAATGGCAGCCCATCTTTCACTCTTCCGACAATGGTTAGCTTCATATGAAAATTGTCGTCCTGTTTTGATTATGATTATGAAACAAATATGTTTTGTCTCAAGCTCGGTGGCTTGTATAGGGGATAAAGGGGGGGAATGTCTCTTTTTATTAGAAATTAGACGTGAAGATGAAGATCAAGTTATCCCATTTGGCTGCATGCAAAAGCAAAAACAGAAAGAAACCCTGTGCGGTGGTCCAACTAGGGGTGTAAACGAGCCGAGTCAAGTTCGAGTAGTGCTAAGCTCGGCTCGACTCGTTAAGAATTCGAGTCGAGTTCAAGCTTGACTTGAGCTTGAGTATGTTGAGCTCGACTCGGCTCGTTAAGAATTTGAGTCGAGCTCGAGTTCGAGGCGAGTACAATCGAGTCGAGTATTGATCGAGCTTTAACCGAATCGAGCTCGAGTAGCTCGCGGTCTATCTCGTTTCATTTACAACATTGTAAATGTATTATTATTGTTGTTGTTGTTGTCGTTATTATTATTATTATTATTATTATTATTATTATTATTATTATTATTATTATTATTATTATTATTATTATTATTATTATTATTAGTGTTGTTGTTGTTGTTGTTGTTGTTGTTATTATTATTAGAATCATACAAAAAAAATATTTTCATATGACTCATTAAAAATTCCCTAATCTTAGTAGGAGAAAAAAAGTACACATAAAAATATAAAGAAAATTAAACTAAAAATTAAACTAACATAACATAACAACCAAAAACACACAACCTATATTTTAGTTCACTTTAATTTTAAAAATTTTAAAAGTAGTTTATTATACTTTCGAGTAGCTCGCGAGCTTTTTGATTCGGGTATCAAGTAGTTCGGCTCGTTAAGAACTCGAGCCGAGTTCGAGCTCGAATCGAGCCCAATCAAGTCGAGTGTTAATCGAGCTTTGACCGAATCGAGCTCGAGTAGCTCACGATTTGTCTCGTCTCATTTACAGCACTAGGTCCAACCAAGTTTCATGACCAGAAAATTTATTAAAAATTCAAACTTCGACGTTATTTAAGAGATTTAGTATATCGTACTAATAAACCAATCGATAATTGATAATAACCGTCAGTCTTTTTATTGCCGGTTATTCATTTATTTTATGATCTTATTGTTAGGCAAAATTATTAGATGGATTCTGCTCATCACGTCATCTGTAGTCTCAGCCAATAAAATTCATCCATATAAAAAAATTTCTAAATAACTATTTTTTATTTTACATATAAGAAAGAGGTGTCACCTTGAGTAAAAACGACATGAATAAATTTTATTGGCTGAAACTACTAATGAGGAGAACTTCCAGGCCAAGGGAACCTGGCTATTTACCCATAAAATTATAGGCCCAATATTTCCAAGGCAGCCGCAGTAACCCAACAAGTGAACCACTGTTTCCAATTTGTAGAACCAAGTTCTATAGATCACGCAGGTATACTTAAAAAAACAGAATATACGTATTGGCGGTGAAAATTTTATTTTTCACAAGTGCCTAGTTGTCAAGGTATAGAAATTAGGGTTTATAGTTTAAGGTTAAGATTTTAGTGTTTGTGGTTAAAGTTTAAAATTTGTGAATAGATTTGATGTTTTAAAGCTTAAAGTTTAGGGTTTAGATAATAAGAGTTAGAGTTTATGACCCTTAAAAGGGGCATGTAGCATCTTTAGAAATATGCTTGTGGGAAAAAAACTTTTCAATGACCGTGCATCAAATAATTATTCTGCTTAAAATTCTCAAACAGACTATCAACTAGTATTGAGTATAATACCAATATACATTACGTTTTATATGAAAATTTTAATTTCGAATTTTAAAGACAATATTATTAGAGAAGTACCAGAAAATTCGAACTCGGATTATAAAACGGATATGAAAGTCACTTAATAGACTCACCTGTTGCACGTGTATGCATGAGATGGAGAACAAAAGCAACATCAAAATGTCACAAGAAAGTTGCAGACCCACAACATACATACTCCATTTAAGGCGATGAATTAATAACACCTACTAAAAACTACCATTCAACATCCGAGAGACATTGCCTGCCTTGTGAGAATTGAATTGAATTGAAAGTTAACTTTAATAAATTATAAAATAATTATCGAATTAAACGTTTTACGTTTTTTTTGTAAAGTGACAAAAGATGTTTTCAACGTTTGCATGTTTTCTTATTTGACCTTTTTTTTGTCTAAATATGCCCCCAACGTTTGCTTATTTTGTCATTTGGCCCTCTATTTTTTTTTGGTTCAAATATGCCCCCAACGTTTCATTCATAGTCCAAATATGCCATTGTTGGATGTAAACTGTCAATCAACTGACGGTCAACGTCTTATAAAAAAATTTGACTTGGCATCAGCATATCTTAATATGTGACAAGTCCAATCAGCGTCAGCTGTTGAACGTCAGTTGACTGACAGTTTTCATCTAACGAGGGTATATTTGGACCAAATTGAAACGTTGGAGGCATATTTGGACTAAAAGAAAGAATAGGGGGCCAAATGACAAAACAAGCAAACATTTAGAGCATATTTGGACTAAAAAAAGGACAAATAATAAAATATGCAAACGTTTAGAGATTTTTATTAAAAGTTAAATTATAAAATAATTAACTAATCAAAAGTTAGAGGTGTTTTTTTTTTGACATTACCACTTTAATAAAACTGTGTATGCTTGCTGCTCCACAGAGGTGGCTGGCTGTACGACGGTGGTCCAACACACACTTATTAGTGGACAGCGAAATTACACCAATCCGCACTCGGCCATTATTCACTTGGCTGCCGCATGCTGATAAGTTTTAAAGCTATCTTTACACCACAAACAGCTTTACCATTGTTGCATATTAAGACAACTCACCTCGTTGGAAACGCCGTGTGAGGACCGACTAGGGGGTGTAAATCAGCCTAGTCGAGCTCGAGTAGTGCTGAGCTCGATTCAACTCGTTAAGAATTCGAGTCGAGTTCGAGCTTGACTTGAGTTTGAGTATGTTAAGCTTGACTCGGCTTATTAAGAACTCGAGCCAAGCTCGAGTATTGATTGAGCTTTGACCGAGTCAAGCTTGAGTAGCTCGTAATCTGTCTCGTTTCATTTACAACCCTGTTAATAATAATAATAAAATTACTATTATTATTATTATTGATCAAACTATATAATTTCATTGTAGATAGAATCATATAAAAGAAATATTTCCATGTGACTCATTAAAAACCCCTGATCTTAATAACTTGCGAGTTTTTTGAGTCAGGTATCAAGTAGATCGACTCGTTAAGAACTCGAGTCGAGTCCAAACGAGTCGAGTGTTGATCGAGCTTTGACCGGGTCGAGCTCGAGTAGCACACCATCTGTCCCATCTCATTTACAGCCCTAGGCAGAGGCGGATGCTGGTGATGGCCAGAGGGGGCCTGGGCACCCCCAAACTTTTGGATATTTCACATTTGTCCCCTCAAATTTGTATTTTTTTATAATTTGGCCCCTTCAAAAAATTTAAAATTTTCATTTCTTTAAATGTTTTTAATTAAGCCTTCTTTTAAAATTTAGAAAATTTGTCATTAAGTCTCTAGCTTTTTCAAAAAATTTAGTTTAGACCTTTAAAACTTTCGAAAATTTTAAATTGGCCCCCTCAACTTGTTATACCAAGATCCGCCCCTGGCCCTAGGACTGACAACTCACACCGGCTGGGTCTTTGCCACGAACCCCAAACTCCCTCTCTTCTTGTTTGGGGTTAAGAACTAACAATTTGAATTCAATAAGTGATTTTAGTAGAAAAGAGAATAATGTTTATCTTATGAGACCTAGATTTGAAAGCACATGCAACAAATTAACTTGTGATGAATTAAAATATTTTGATGACTAAATTAAAATATTTTTAAAATTCAAAACCCAATATAAAAATTCCAACACAATTAACAAATTAACCTGGGATGAATTAGTAATTCTCACAAAAGTTTGAGGGGGTGGGGAAAGAGAAAGAGATGGTAGCACATGCTGATGCAACAACGTGTTCCCGCACATTTTACAGAGCAAATTGGCGGGGATTTGACCTACAACAAACCACCCAATAATCAATGTTAAGACCTTTTTGCCTTTTGGCATGGCCGAAAACAATGTCTTGTAATTTATATTCGACTTATTACTCGATTGATTTAAATTAAATATTATAAAATACTTATTTTAATTTAAATTATTTTATCTATAATATCAAAATTTAAAATTTATTTAAGAAAATTAAACATTTCATTCCGATAAACCATGTCATTATATATGAATCCATGGTATTATCATATGTAGGGGTGATAATGAGCTTAACCGGCTCGCAAGCTACTCGGGCTCTGCTCGGTCAAAGCTCGGCTCGAGTGAGCACGACTCGGGCTCGTGCTCGGCTCGAAAAGCTCGTGAACATGCCCGAAATCTACATATGCACTAAAATAAATTATGTGTTTGTATTTTCTTTCTTTAGTTGATTGTTGTTTGATTTTGTATTTTCTTTAATTTTGTGTTTGTATTAAAGAATATTTATTGATTATTTAGATTAATCTAATTTTTGGCACTTTTCCCCTTTCCAGTCATTGAATTTCGTTTTAAAGTTGGTATGAAATGGATTTTTAACGTATCTTTTATAAAAAAAATTATAGCAAAATTTTTCATTTCGAGCGGAGCCTGACGAGCTTCGAGCCCGAGTCGAACTCAATTACAGTGTTTCTGAGCTGAGTCGAACCTGACCAGGCTCGAGCCCAGCTCGGCTCGTTAACACCCCTAATCATATGCATGAGCGGAGTCACCCTTATGTAAGACTTGTCACATTGAATATTGACAATCTTAAAAAAAAATTGACACACGTAACATATTCTTTATTCTCAATTACTTAAAAAACTATTCATAAAATTTTAAATTCTTACATTCTAAATTAAATTTACTAGTTCGTCCCTGATTATATACCTCCTTTTGAAAACCAACTGGACATTAAAATCCCACTCCTAATATTTTTTGTCAAAGCATGGATTAATCATTTGGCAGTTACAATAATGTCATTTTTTTTTTGAAAAAGACAATAATTTCATAATTAGTGATAGTATTTATCCGATTATACCCTAATTGGGAATGATTTAATCAATCAATATATTTCTTCTACTTTAATTTTATAATAAACATCTCAGTAATTGTATTCCTTTCAATATTTATTTTAATCCCATTTCTGGGTTTCGATGCAACGGACACTTCCAATTTCAAAATGCCTTATGCTTTGTAGTTTGTGCTGTATATTATTACAGTATATTTATATCCTTATTTTTCTAATTAATTGCTTTAAATTAATTATTTTAGTTCCATTTGATTTTCTCAAATATAAAAAAAAAATCTTCAAATATTAAAAAGGAAGATGCTTTTTTATGATATGATAAGTAACAGCTAAGTGATAACTCCTGCAGTACCTTTTTTCCTTCACTTTTATTTGCTTTATTTTCGTTGTTTTCCTGTCGTTATTATCAAATAAAAGTATATCAGGATAAATATTCGAGTTAAAAAATTTCGAGTTAGTTGAGTTGACAAATTTTATTTTATAACTTTAAATTTATTTGAATTTTTTTTAGTCGAGTTGAGTCAGTCAAGTTGTTCGAGTCTCTATTCAAATTTATTTGTAAATGTTTATTATGGTACGATACTATATGGTTTCAATACGATATATATATATATATATATATATATATATATATATATATATATATATATATATATATATATATTTCTTCATTTTTTTTCACATGCAACGTACACATATCAATTATAATTGAAAGACTCGACTCAAACTTTACAACCGATCTAGTAATTATTAAAAAAAATTAATTTATTTGAGTCTTATTCTATAACCTAAACTTTAAATATTTTTGAATTAAATTTATGAAATTATTAAAAATAAAATAATTTTGAAATTTGTGATCCGCTTCCATTCTTGCATAAGAACATAGGTATTGGACTCACTGCCTCACTGGAGTGGATTTGGAAAATCAAAATAGAAATCTACTTTCCAAATCTGAAGCTTTAATTACTTGGAATTTATATGGCGGATCTCTTTCTCTTTTGGATAATTAATTAGCAGAAGGTCAAAAATAACCTTCAACATTTCACCTTTGGTCATTTTAGTTCTATTTTTTTGTGCAAACAACCACCCAATATCTCATTTCGTTTAAATTTTATCTTTTTTTGGATAAAAACTGTTAGTTAACTAACAGTCAACGCTTGAAGTTGACATGACATGTCTGCAAGGTATGAGGAAATGACCAAACATTGTCACATGACACTTTGCTGATGTGGCGATTGGTTAAAAATATTTTTAAAAATATTTTTTTAAAATGCCTCGTCAACAAAAATGCTATTTGACAGTGCCGCATCATCTCCCTATGCCTTGCAGACATGTCACGTCAGTCTCAAGCATTGACCGTTAGTTGACTAACGATTTTCATCCAACAAAGGTAAAATTTGAACAAAAAATAAAACCTTAGGTGGTTATTTGCACAAAAAAAGTATAAGACTAAAATAATCAAAATGTGAAATGTTGGGAGATTTTTGAACTTTTGCTTAATTAATTTATATAGAAGCTTTGATTATTTTCCATGTATTGTTTGGTTTGACTCTTGAGTCACCTTCCCTTTGACATCTCCAATTTCCTCAAACTCAACCAAAGGAATTCAACAATTCATTGCACATTAAGCATTCCCCAGCTGTTCAGAATTTACTGTGGATTATCCAGCATTGTTCATAATCTCAATGCAGTGAGTGAGATTTGCAGCAAACATGTTCAAGTCATGGCGGAGCGACAAGAAGAAGATCAAAGTTGTATTTCAATTGCAGTTTCAGGCAACTCAGGTACTGAGTTCGACTCGTAGTTAACGAGTTTCTGGAAAGATCTAGCGTGATTAGGCGTATTTGTTTTGTTTTTCAGGTGCCGAAGTTGAAAAGGCCGGGCGTAACGATAGCGTTGGTGCCGGAGGATGTCGGGAAGCCGACGCTGAGATTGGAGAAAGTCGCGGTTCAAGACGGGAATTGTTCGTGGGAGAATCCTGTTTATGAAACCGCGAGAATGATCAGGGAAACAAGAACGGGGAAACTGTGTGAAAAGATTTACCACTTCGTTGTTTCAAATGTATGCATATTCAAAAATTTGCTTAGCCTTTGTTTTGTTCGCTCCATTGTTTTGAGTTTTCACCGGTGATCGGTGTTTTCTTGCAGGGATCTTCGAAAGCGGGGTTTCTCGGCGAGGCTTCGATCGATTTCGCTGATTTTGCAGCCGAAACCGTGCCTGTTACGGTCTCTCTGCCCCTTAAGTTTGCAAACTCCGGTGCCATTCTACATGTTAGTTGCTTTCTCTCCAAGCATTTTAATTCTGTATTGGCATCACTGTAATTTGGTTTTGAAATTCATGGTGATCCATAGGTGACAATTCATAAAATTGAGGGAGCAGAAGATTTGACCATTTCAAGAGAGGGAAGCCTGCTCAGACAAGTCATGAATTACGGTGACAATGTCCGAAATTCGACAGAAGTAAGTTCGAAGTCCCGACTCGTATGGCTTTAGTATAGTTTAACATGAATGATTTGGTTAAAGGCATCCTGAAATTACATAAATTGTGCTTAATTTTTACACAGGATGGGGATTTGTACCCTGCTGAATTGTTTTTGCCTATACGGCAAAACTCGATGCCCCGAGCAGCGGATACTGGCATGACTAAAAAGAACATGCACCGGAGAACGAATACGGATTGGTCGGGGAGTTCAACTTCTGATGGAAGTTTAGTTGAGCTAGCTCATAGCCCTGAAGATGTCCCAAGAGAATGGCACAAGGGATCAGATCCTGTTGAGAAACTCAGAAGTGAAAATGCTATGTTATTGAGGCAGGTAGAAGTGTCCGAATTAGAGTTGCAGTCTCTTAGGAAACAGATTTTGAAGGAGAACAAACGGACTCAGGATCTGTCGAGACAGATTACCAGCCTCGAAGAGGAACGAGACGCGGTGAAGACGGAGTTCGAACGAATCATGTCATCGGAAGATGAGAACGAGGGGTCAAAGGTTCCGCTAGAAGAAATTAGGCAGGAGCTGGAGCATGAAAAGGACTTGAATGCAAATCTCCGGTTGCAGCTGCAGAAGACGGAGGACTCGAATTCTAATCTAATTCTTGCAGTAAGAGACCTCAATGAAATGCTGGAGCAAAAGAACATGGAAATAGCTCGCCTCACCAGCGAGATTGAAGTGAGTACGAGTGTCGAAGAGGCACGGTCGAATGAACAACATGATGCCGATGAAGTACACATGATGAAGCAGACAATCACAGACCTGAATGCAGAGTTGGAGTTTTACAAGCAAAACCAGCAACAAGAATCAATTAGGACACAAAATGAGTCCTTGGAATATTTGGCTACTATAAATGAACTTGAATCTCAAGTGCAAAGACTGGAGGATAAAATCAAGCAGCAATCAGAAGAATACTCGGAGTCTTTAATTTCCATTAATGAACTTGAGAGTCAAGTTAAAGAATTAAACAAAGAACTGGAGAATCGGACACAAGGATTCGAAGAAGAACTCGATGCCATCATACATGCCAAAACCGAGCAGGAGCAGAGGGCTATCCGAGCAGAGGAGGCCTTAAGAACAACAAGGTGGAAAAATGCTGCGAATGCCGAGCGGCTTCAGGAAGAATTTAAAAAGCTCTCTGTTGAAATGGCCTGTAGGTTTGATGAGAATGAAAAGATGACCATGAAGGCGGTTGCAGAAGCGAATGACCTCGAGATACAAAAACGAAATCTCGAAGAAATGCTCCAGGAAGCCAATGAAGAGCTCAGGCTACTTAAAGATCAGACTGCAGTCGAACTAGAAGACCTTAAGCACCAAGTAGCAAAAATGTCAATGGAACTTGATGATAAGACTGTGCAACTTGAATATGCACAAAAGCAAGAGAAGGAAAAGCAGGAGGCTTTCTCAAAAGAAATCCAAATGCTCGAGGCTGCGATCGAGAAGCTCGAAGAGCAGAGAACCCAATTTTCTTACCAGGCAAAGCAGCGTGATGAACCCAATTTGCAGTCAGAAATGGAGAATGTTAGAGTGGAGTGTAATGACTTAAAGCAAAGCTTGCTCCAAGAAGAAAGGGAGAAAGAAAAACTGAGCAAACAGTTATCTCAATTACAGAATGACTTGCAAAAGAAGGAAGATGGAATCAGCTCTATACCGAACGAACTCGAAGCTGCCTCGGCTCCACAAGAGAACAAATATATCACTAGTTTGCAGAAGAAAATGAGGCTACTCAAGGTAGTTATATTGGTATATAGTCTGGATATCATTCATCAATGGCAAAGACTAATAATTTGACAATCTATGGCAGGAACAGATAAACCTCAAGGAAGCTGCATCGAAAACATCGGCTAATTCAGCTCCAGAGAAGGAAAATAATCTGAGCAACATGGTTGAAGAGCTGGAAAACATCATGGAACAACTCAAAACTTGTCATTGTTCTTCTGCAGATCAGTGTCAAAAGGTTTGTGGATTACGAATATACAAATGCTTCGAATAATATCGTTTCGTGATTTGTCATGCAGCTAGACAGAAATGTTTTAGTTTCATGAAACAGTCATAGAAACAGTAATTCAGAGATTAGTTCTAGACTATTACACCAAGATTAGTAATGTTAAAAAATACAGGAACAAGGAAAGTCAGGGGACAAGCTCCATTCTAAGATGGCTGCTGCTGCTGCAGTACCAGTTGAAAGGTATGAACATATGTTTCTGTCTCAATGTGGTGAACATCAATGCCGATCTTTTCGTCTCGATGAAACCAGCGGTGATGCTAATCTCGCCGAATTGCTAAGCGAAGTGGAAGGTCTCAAGGAAATGAATAAATCCATGGAGCGTGAGCTTAAAGACATGGAGGAAAGATATTCAGAAATAAGTCTCAAATTTGCAGAGGTGGAAGGTGAAAGACAGCAGCTTGTAATGACAGTGAGAAACCTTAAGAATGGGAAGAAGAACTAGCGTGTTCACTAAGCAAGGTGAAGCAGATGATCCTTTAAAAGGAAATACATGTGAAAGTTACTTCAAAATCCAATCAAGAAATCCTTATCATTTGAACTTGTGGAATTGCATTCTTTCATTGTTGACTTAAAAGTTAAAGTTTGTTTTGTTGGAAAACTAAAAGAAATGTTAGAAAGGGAAAAATGCACCTTTTAAAAGTAGTTGATTTTTTCAATGAGACATTTTTAGTGGGATAATTTTAAAACACAAAAGAGACATTTTAAGTGGGACGGAGGAAGTATATTATTAGAATATTTAAAGTACTAAAAAATTGAGATACATCGATTAGTCGAGTGGTCAAGAATACTTATGATATCTCATTTTGTATGAGTTTAAATATTGATACTTGCCTTGAAAATATAATCATCATAGGGGTGCGTAAAACTCGACTCGAAAAACTGAATTATTCGACTCGAGTCGAAAAAACCCGACTCGTAATTTCATAAACTAGACTCGACTTGGAAAAATTTCAAATAAAGTTTGAGTTATGAAATGGAAATTTGAATAACTCGAAATTTTTATTAATTAGTTGATCAATTTTCAAGTTCAAGTCGATTCTATTAATTATGTCTAATATGTTATGTATATCACATGTGATAATATGTAGAAATATATATTTATATTATATATGCATATAGAAAGCCGTTGAAATTGGAATAAATATGTGCAACGCCTAGCCCTAAATATATATGCATATAGAAATATATATATATATATATATATATACGAATAAATATATATGTTCAATTAAATTTGTACAGAAACTCGAAACTCGACTCGACTAAAAAAAATCAAATAAAGTGAATCGTAAAATAAGATATGCAAACTTGAATAATTCAAAATTTTTTGACTCGACTCGATCGAACGCCCAGCTCTACTCTAATTAATAAAAAAATAGCAAAAACTGAACACATTAGAATAAAAAACTAGTCTATAATAATGAAATATCTTCTAAAAGACAGACTTGTAAGGAAAGAATTAAAAATCGAAGTACTTGAGACAATAGTTTTAGAGAAACATCATATATAAAACGTAAATTGAACATAACGAAAAGAAAAATGTTCATACCAGCACTTATTATTCTCCTGTATTTTCTTTGAATTATTTTATTAAATATTTAGAAATACAAATTATGAATATGCACTTGTGTACTATAATAAGAAGAAAAACATATTTTATGTACCCTGTCGTAGAATATTTGTTTTTTTACAAACGAATTTAAATCGACAAATTACACATAATACTTGTCTATAATAGACTAAGCCTGAATACTCGAGAATCAAAGATCTTAACCTTTACTAACTCTATCAAAGCTTCGTCTCCATATGTTCAAAAGTTAATAATACATAATTTATTATAGAGTAAACTACATAAATGACCGTCATACTATTAGAAAAGTCGCGATTTGACCACCATATTTTTCTTGAAGCAATTAAATCACCAAACTATTAAATTAGTTGCAATGTGACCATCTGCCGTTAGAACTTAACGGCAGGAGTGACACGGTAGTTAGTAAAATCTGTATAATTGCACATTTAATCCATATTACTCATACATTCAATCAATTTGGTCTTAATTTTAATTTAATAAAATAATTTAAACATTCAATAAAGTTGTGACATTATACATATTTTACCAAATTGATAGAATGTATAAGTAACAAGGATTAAATGTATAATTATACATATTTTACTAGCTGCCACGTCACTCCTACCGTTAAGTTCTAACGGCAGATGGTCACATTGCAACCAATTTAATAGTTTGGTGGTTTAATTGCTTCGGAAAAAATATGGTGGTCAAATCGCAATTTTTCCGATAGTATGGTGGTCATTTCTGTAGTTTACCCTTTATTATATTTAAATTAAGGCTTAAGGGTGTAAGAAGTCCTTGAACTTTTGAAAAATAATCAATTAAGCCCATAAACTTTTTTTGCACCCAATTAAGCCCTTGAACAAAGAAATTTAATCAATTAAGCCATTGAACCAAGAAATTGAATCAATTAAGCCCTTTGACCAATTTTGACCATTAAATCTTGACTTTTTTTTCTTCAAATGTTACCGGCACATAATACACTACAGTTCCATCATGTTGCATTTACAAAAGAAATTCAAAAAATATTTTTATAAATTTTATAAGTTTTTTTAGAAATTTAGAACCTTTAAAGAATTTTTTAAATAAAATAAAAATTCTGAAAACTGTCAAGTGGAAACATTGTGACATAGTGCACTGCAACAATGGATCGAACAAAACTATTAAGATTTAATGGTCAAAGTTGGTCAAATGGCTTAATTGATTCAATTTATTGGTTTAAGGGCTTAATTGATTAAATTTTGTGGTTCAAGGGCTTAATTGGTGTAAAAAAAAGTTTAGGGGCTTAATTCATTTTTTTTCAAAAGTTCAAGGGCTTCTTACACCCTTAAGCCTTAAATTAATAAAAGAAAAAGGGAAATATTTTAAGAACCGGGCCAAACCCAAATTTCAAAACCCCAAATCGGATCAGGTCACTCGGCCCATGAAAGTGTTTGTTTCCGTCACGAAAACGGCAGCCGCAAAGAGGCGCCGTTTCTTAGAAAACCCTGATCGAGATTGCACTCCTTGATTACTCTCCCCGCATATCGGAATCTTCTTCTTGTTTCTCACTTCGCCTCTACTCTTTTCTCAGCAGCAAAATCCCTAATTTCCTCTAAAGCTTATATAATCCCTTCATCAGCCTCTTTAATCCCAGGTAAGTCCCCATTCCAATTGTTCAATAAGAAACTGTAGATATTCAATGAATTTGTCGAGAAAATTATGGGTTTCTTGGATTCGTTGAGTTTTGTAAAGATTCAAAGATAATGGAAGTGACCCAATGCTTAATATGTTATCAAAATGAAGTCTTTAACTCTATTCGTTGCAAGGAATTTTTATAAATCGTGTTATGTTTTCATTCTGTCGAGAAAATTATGTAGCGGTGGTAGTTTTGATAGTGATTTTTATTGTTCGGATGAACCCTTGAGGAGAATGTGGAATGGTCCCAGTTTTGGTTCTGTTTTTGATGAAACCCATGATCATTGTGGGGGTCATGGAAGCGGCTCCGGTGCGCGTTTTAACGCTAGAGTAGGGTTTTTCGAGAGTGGAAGGGAGGATGCTAGGAGAATTCTTAAGGTTTTAGAACAAGATGGACCGGGATTTGATGCGAAAGCTGCTATTAGTGAAATGCAGGTGAGGGTCTCGGGGTTTCTTGTGCGAGAAGTTCTTAAGGGAATTTTGAAGAACATAAATTATGCGAATAAGACGAGGTGTGCGAAACTTGGATACAAGTTCTTCGTGTGGTCTGGTCAGCAAGAATCTTATAAGCACACTACGAACGCGTATCATTTGATAATGAAGATATGTGCAGAGTGTGAGGAATTCAAGGCAATGTGGAGACTGGTGGATGAGATGACAGAGAAGGGCTATCCTACAACAGCCAGGACTTTTAATATTTTGATATGCACGTGCGGAGAGACGGGGTTAGCTAGGAAAATTGTGGAGAGGTTCATCAAGTCAAAAACATTCAATTATAGGCCATTTAAGCATTCGTACAATGCCATTCTGCATACACTTCTTTCTGTGAATCAATACAAGCTAATTGAGTGGGTTTACCAGCAGATGTTAGCTGATGGTTTTTCCCCAGATGTTCTTACTTACAATATTCTTATGTATGCAAAATTCAAATTGGGGAAGTTAGATCAATTCCACAGATTACTTGATGAAATGGGTAGATGCGGATTTTCCCCTGATTTTCATACATATAACATCCTTCTGCATGTTCTTGGCAAAGGGGATAAACCACTTGCAGCACTTAATCTATTGAATCACATGAAAGAGGTGGGATTAAACCCAGGTGTTCTTCATTTCACAACATTGATCGATGGCTTGAGTCGTGCCGGAAACTTGGATGCTTGCAAGTACTTTTTCGATGAAATGATAAAGAATGGATGTGTGCCTGATGTCGTCTGCTACACTGTAATCATTAAAGGATACTTTGTGGCTGGGGAGCTGGAGAAAGCTCAAGAAAAGTTTGATGAGATGATTGCCAAGGGACATCTTCCGAATGTATTTACATACAATTCGATGATCCGTGGTTATTGTATGGCTGGAAAGTTCGAGAAGGCATGTGCCATACTTAAGGAAATGGAGGCGAGAGGATGTAACCCAAATTTTGTTGTGTACAGTACCCTAGTGAGTCATTTGCGGAGGGCCGGAAGGCTTTCTGAAGCTCGTGAGGTAATAAGCAGCATGTTGGAGAAGGGGCGATATGTTCATCTAGCCTCAAAGATCAAGAGATATAGAAGATGCTAAGCAGTAGATTGTACAATACAAAGATTGTTTATTGTAACTTAATTGCCAGTATACTCATTGGTATTCAATTTTGTTGAAACAATGGAAGTATGGAACTCAATAGAAAGCCGAATCAGTTCATCTTCTCCTTCTTAATCAACTTTCCCATTCTGCTCAGTTGGCCTCAGGGTGTAAGTTAACAATGATTTTTCCCCCTCCTTTATCTGATTGTTCTTTTGTTTTATATTTTCCTCATGGTAAACATAGTCCTTTAACTTTAAGGATCATGCACTTGTGGTAGCTTAGATACGATGTCGGTGCTTGTTAGTTCTGCTAAGCATGAACAGGATATACATAAATGTTTCATTCCTTTAAGGATCATGCACTTGTGGTAGCTTAGATACGATGCCGGTGCTTGTTAGTTCTGCAAAGCATGAACAGGATATACCTAAATGTTTCATTCCTTTAAGGATCATGCACTTATGGTAGCTTAGATACGATGCCGGTGCTTGTTAGTTCTGCTAAGCATGAACAGGATATACCTAAATGTTTCATTCCTTTAAGGATCATGCACTTGTGGTAGCTTAGATATTGTAGCCTGGCTGATGTTTCATTCCGTTTGGTACCTTCTCGGCCTTTCCGCGGTTACAAGGCTGCTCACGTCGGCCAGCGACTTTTCTTGCTGAAGGAATGATTTTTGATTACAATCCTTCATTAGAGGTGTAGAACTAGTCACCTGAACAAGGTTTCATTCTTTTAGGCTTTAGGTATTTCAACAAGGAGAAGCATGCAGGCTGCAGCTAGGTTTCAAGAACTGGGGACCTTCAGCCTTCCTCTGTAGATTTTTATTTATTTTAATTTTAATGAATGTAATGATTTCCAACTTTGTTAGGAATTTCAATCAAATTAAAAACAAGTGGGGACATAATTAATGAATACAAATCTTTTGGGAAGCTTGTAATGAAAATTTATGCCATTAAAAAGGATGAAACTTTTGAATCATTGGGCTACCCTTATGTTAGCCGTATTTATTTTTGTTTTTTTATTAATAATAATAATAATAATAGTAATAATAATAATACTTCTCCGTCCCACTAAAATTGTTACATTTTGACATTTTTGGTTAATTTTTTTTTTCAACTTTGACTATAGTTTATATTTAACTACTTGATCGAAGGTTTTTAAAAAATATATTTTTATATTTTATCAATAATAAATTTTAAATTGTAAGAGGTTAAAGTTAAAAATTTTGACTCAAAATATATCTAACATGTGATAGTTTTAGTGGAACTGAGGGAGTAATAATTAAGGTTCAAGCTTTATCATATATAAACAAAATGTTCGAGTTTTCAATCGAGATAGATATACTTTAGTTTAAAGTCTCTCTGAATTTATTATAATTTTTTTAAAAAGTTAAAATGATTACAAGTAGTATCTGTTTTGAATATACTCTCAACCATTTGACAATGCATGCTCAATCATTTTGCTGCAGCTGCGGGTGCTCGAACACCATAAAAAACAACAATTGTTCCATTAATCACTGAAGCAAGTTAGTTCGTACATATTTTACCCATTTAATTGAATGGAAGTTTACTTAACAAGACATTATTATATCACAAAATTCAATAATTAATTTCTTAAAATATTATACATATAAAATTAAAAAATATGAAAAAAAATAAATAAATATTAAAATAGTATAAATTGGTTACTCCTCGTTATATAAAGAAGAAGCCCCGACATTGGCAAAGACGAGGTGAATGCATTGAATTACCGTTATAGAAAACGTCTTAAAAGCGAGGCCGTGGGCGGTGCTCTGCTGCCACCGCCAAGCGCTCCTTCCATTCTTTCGGGTCTTGCCTCTTTTCCGTCACTTTCCCATCCCCCAATCAAACTCTTCTCCTTTTCCTTTCATTTCTTTTTATCCAATCAAACTTTTCCAAATTTCAATCACATTTTTGCCATAAAAGTTAAAATAACCTTTCGTTGTTTAAGTGCAGAACAGTGCGGAATTTGCTTCCGAAGCTCTCCGTTACTGTACATATAGCTGTTTGCAGCGGAGCGAGGGAGATAGAGAATTGATTAATCGGAGATGAATACCGACGGTGCGCGGGAAAACGGGCAACACGGTAAAATCACGGACACGATCTGGCGACCTTTGGTGAAACCAACGGGCAGATCTATATGCGTCGTCTCCGTCCTCTTACTCGTCGGCGTGTTGATCTCCACGCACTTGCTCGACACCACTGTAAGTAACGTAGATTTCTATATATTTTCCGACTTACATTGTTTGGCACGAAATTGATTTGATATTTACCTAGAGAGAATCGAAAGTATTTTCTTGTTTCCACTTTCCATCGAGCCAAACAAACTTGGTCAAAAACGTGATTCGAAAAAGTGTTGCGAAATGCGAATGTCGTGATTAAAGCAGGAAAAATAAACAATTACTTCATCTGTCCCACTAAACTGTAACAATTGAATCAAACTTTTTTAAATTTAACTTCTTATAATTTAAAATTTATTATTGATAAAAATATAAAAAAAATATATTTCAAAAACTTTGAATCAAATAGTTTTTAAATATATATTTTATAAATTTTAATTAATTAAATATTTTAAATAAATTATAATCAAAGTTGTATAATTTTAACTAATATGTGACAGTTTAGTGAGACGGATGGAGTAAAAATTTTCATAAGGGATTGCCTTAGGTGTCGGTCCAAATTAAATCCTCAAGGACGCGTGTCATGGTTTTTCATGCTTTCATGTGGTCCGAGCTCGACACATATTAATGAGAGCCGTTTGTTTTTTTTTCTTCTTCTTGGTGTCCTACTTTCTTTGATTCTGTTTACCATCCCATACCTAATTTTTCAAACTTGTTTTCTGGGGATTGGCCATTTGCATGTTGACAAATGCGTATTTTTCCTCAACACTTGGGTTTTAAATGTTTCTCGAGGGATGAATCGAGTGATGTTAGGACAGTCACACGTTTTAAATTTTTTAAATAATTTTAATATTTTTTTTATATTTTTATTGATGATTTAGTTTTATGTTTTCTAAAATTTTAATACAACTTTCTGAAAAATCGCACCTTAACATAAAATTATGCGTTTATATTCATGACCGCAAAATGGAGGAAAGAATATAGTATTTGCTTTTTGTTACAAATATTTATTTGATTAGCATTTATGACTGTTCTAATAAAATCATTTGTTTTCCTTTCTAAAATAGATTCTAGAATGTATAAATGAATAAAAAATACACAAACGTTTTTTTTGAACAAAAAGTACACATAAATTCAATATAAAAATGATATAATTTATTAATAATAAAAATATGCATTAAGTAGCTGAGTTGAATTTTTTCATTAGAATTACATAAAATGGAGTTAGTATAAGTGCTAGTATAATTTATTAATAATAAAAATTAAATAATATAATTTTATGAAATTAAAAATTTGTGATTATTCTACCAAAGTCTAGATATTAGTGATTAAACAAAAAAAATATCGAAAGTGAATGGCTTGTATTGTAATTTATCTTTACTGAGGATTAAACCGCACTATTAAGTTGTGAGCTGCTCGAACTCGACTCGGTTAAAATTCGGTAAATGTTCAACTTAGATTGATTCGACTCGAACTCAAACTCGACTCGAGACTTTAACGAGTTGAGTCGAGTAAAGTCTAACTCGACTCGATAAGTTCGCGAACAACTCGTTAATTTTTTTAAAATATTTTACTTTAGTTTGATGTACTTGCAGATTGTTACTTTAGTTTTAATATAATAGTTTTATTAATTTGTGAATTGTTATTTTAGTTTTAAATGCTAGTTTGGTGTATTTGTGGATTGTTAGTTCGATTTAAGACTTTGGAAAGTGTCTTATAGACTCTTTTGATGTTTTTTTGGGTTAATTTTATTAATTTATGTTAGTACTAAGACTCATATAGTATTATTAAATTTACTTTTAGTTAAAAAATAAGGCAATTTTTTTAGTGAGCTTAACGAGTAATGAGTCAAGTTGAGCAACAATTTTTTTAACGAGCACGAGTCGATCACAATTTTACCGAGTTTAACGAGAATCGAGTCGAGTGGAGCAACAAAATTTTTTTAACGAGCACGAGTCGAGCACTGCCCAACTCGCGTGCGACTAGCTCGATAAGCACCCCTAATTGCTTCCCTCATATTAAGTATTAAACAAAAAATTCGAATTAGTAGAATCGTTGAATCCTATTATGAGGATATTGTTTTTGTGATCACACCTTATTAACTCTCTTTATTTCGTTTTTATTTAAAAAACCGGTCGCCGGCGGCTTTAGACTCTTGTCGGCGGCTTAGCTCAGATATCTGCGCTAAGTTCTAAAACAAGAGCTTCAAGACAGCAAATCGAAATCCCACTCAACTGCAGTGAATACGAGCTCACACGGTCCTGCCCCAAACACTACCCGACAACCGCCGAATACGAAGGTCCCGACGGCGATGTCAACGCCGCGTGTCCGGAGTACTTCCGGTGGATCCACGAAGATCTAAGGCCGTGGGCCTACACGGGGATCACGCTGGACATGGTGGAGAGAGCTAGACCGACGGCTAATTTCAGATTAGTTATAGTAAACGGGACGGCTTACATTGAGAAATACCAGGACGCGTTTCAGACGAGGGATGTTTTTACGCTGTGGGGGATCCTACAGTTGTTAAGGAAGTACCCGGGGAAAATTCCCGATCTGGACCTCATGTTTGACTGCGTTGACTGGCCGGTCATCAGATCCGTCGACTACGGTGGGCCCAATGCCACTACACCACCTCCTTTGTTTCGTTACTGCAAGGATACTGAAACCCTCGATATCGTTTTTCCAGACTGGTCCTTCTGGGGATGGTTAGAGCAATTAAACCCTTTCCTTTTCCTTTTCCTCGTAGTAATTTTTTAATGGTCAAATTGCATACAAGCTCCCTAACTATGCGTTTTATTGGATTTAGTCTCACTATTATAATTTGAGTGTTTTTAGTCCTATACGAAATGTGCATTTTTCAGTCCTACGGCTGAAAACAAACATTTTACAAAATCGAGGACTATAAACGGTCAAATTTTAGATGGCTAAATTTCTCAAAAACACATAGTATAGGGACCTTTTTCTAGAATTTAACACACACACACACACACATATATAGATTATCACACTGTGATCATTCGACCGAGTCAAGTCGAGTAAAAACATTAGTTAGTTGAGTCGACGAGTCATATTTTATAACTCGAACTTAATTTTAAAAAAATTTCTAGTCGAGTTGTTCGAGTTTCTCTTCAAATTTTGTTATAAATATTTATAATGTGATGGCACTAACTAGGCTTTCTATAACCATGTACGATACATATATATTTATTTATATTTTTCATATATGATATACATATATCAAACAGAGTTGAGAAACTCGACTAGAACTTGAAAATCGATCCATTAATTACTAAAAATTTTGAGTTATTTAAAGTTTCATTTTATAACATAAACTTTATTTGAATTTTTTAGTCGAATTTATAAAATTACAATTCGAGTCAGGTCGAGTCAGTTTCTTGCATCGAGTCAAAAAATTTAATTTTTTTTTTGAGTCGAGTTCTGCTTACCCGTAATTATCAAAACTAGATGCTATTCAATCATCTCATTGATGATGCATGACACTGACTTTATTTTCTTTTATGTGATTGAATCAGGCCTGAGATAAGTGTAAAGTCGTGGGTGCCATTGTTAAATGACCTAATGGAAGGCAACAAAAGAATCAAATGGGGGGAAAGGGAACCATACGCTTACTGGAAAGGGAATCCGGAGGTTGCCGAAACCAGGCAAGACCTCCTCAAATGCAACGTTTCCGACGCACACGACTGGGGTGCCCGTGTCTATGCCCAGGTAACAACTAGGGATGGGCATTTTACCCAACCCGGTCCGATCAGATTAGATATTTTTATATAGAAAATTCGGATTTGGGGTCGGGTCGGGTTGGTTTTTTTAAAGAGTGAAGTCGGGGTCAAGTTTAGGTGGAAAAATCTGACTCAACCTAAGACTAATAGTGTAATTTTCCTTTAATTTTTTTAAGGATATTCACAATAATACTCACTCTTTATATATATATTTTTTACAATTAGATCATTAAAATTACTTTTTTCAATTAGGTCCCTAAATTTTTTTTTACAATTAGGTCTATAAAATTTATTTTTTACAATTAAATCCCTAAAATTTATTATTTTTTAATAGCTCGGGTCAGATCGGGTCGAGTTTTTTCAAGTATGAGGTCGGGTTGGGTTTGGATTTGAGGTATATATTTTCGGGTCGGGTTTGGGAGGACTAAAAACCCAACCCGAACCGTGCCCATCTCGAGTAACAACCCAATCCTCCTCCTCCTAATCCAATTTCTTCATATTTTCTCTCCAAGAATCAAGCTAACAACAACACATTTGCAGAACTGGACACAAGAAAGAACACAAGGCTACAAGGAATCAAACTTGGCAAGCCAATGTGCACACAGGTTAAATTCTATATCAAGTCCTTCAGCTTTCTTTTTTTATGAATTTCTTTGTTCTGAATGCACAAATGCTGTAGGTTTAAGATATACGTTGAAGGGTCTGCATGGTCCGTGAGTGAAAAGTACATCCTGGCTTGTGACTCTGTTACCCTACTCGTAACACCCCGATACTTCGATTTCTTCACCAGAGGTTTGAAGCCATTGCATCATTATTGGCCCATTAAGCCTGATGATAAGTGCAGATCTATTCAGTATGCTGTTGACTGGGGCAATTCCCATCAGGAAGAGGTAAGAATCTTTATTTATATCGGGTTAATTTCACCGCACATCTTCGAACTACAATACGGAATTTAAACTAGGGATAACATTTTTAGTATCCCACCTTTACCCGTTTTTCTATTTTGATACCCTACCTATTTTTTTTGGTAAAATAGTACTCCCTCCGTCCCAGTAAAACTATCACATGTTGACATTTTTCTGGTCAAATTTTTTCAACTTTGACTATAATTTATTTAAATATTTTAATTAATTAAAAATTATAAAAAAATATATTTAAAAACTAGTTGATTCAAGGTTTTTAAAATATATTTTTTCATATTTTTATCAATAATAAATTTTAAATTATAAGAGGTCAAAGTTGAAAAAGTTTGACCCAAAAAAGTCAACATGTGACAGTTTTAGTGGGACAGAGGGAGTATCTAACTTTACGTTTTGTTTCTATTTTGGTATCTGCTGTTAAAAAATTAACAGAAGGCTGACTAGGAGAGAGAGAATCACACGTGGCATGTTGTCACGCCATTTTCTCTCTCCTAGTCAGCATGCCACGTCAACAAAAATCATGAAAAAAGCACACATGTCATGCTGACTAGGAGAGAGAGAATGACGTGGCAGCATGCCACGTGTGATTCTCTCTCTTAGTCAACCTTTCGTTAATTTTTTAATGGTGGAGTATCAAAATAGAAACAAAACGTAACGTTAGGTACTATTTTGCCAAAAAAATAAGTAGGGTACCAAAATAGAAAAATGGGTAAAGGTGGGTACTAAAAATATAGTTATCCCTTTAAATTATTGTTAATAGTGTCGGTATTATATTAATAAGGTCATTTATCACTCTAACGGCCAGTTTAAACATTAAATGTCAACTCAAATCTGACATATTTGTACTTGTGGCGTGCATAACTTTAGGATTCAATTAGAATGTTTTGAAGTTTAAAGACCAATTTAGGATCTATGCTTAGTTTAGGGATGTTTTGAAGTTTGATATACTGTTTTGTTTGCTCAGGCAAAGGCAATGGGGAAGGCAGCAAGTGAGTTTATAAAAGAGGATTTAAAGGCAGACAACGTGTATAATTACATGTTTCATCTCTTAAACGAGTATGGTAAACTAATGAGATATAAGCCCACCGTACCCGAAAAAGCCGTCGAATTATGTTCAGAATCGATGGCCTGTCCGGCCGATGGAAGAAAAAAGGATTACATGTTGGAGTCATTGGTGAAGGGTCCCTCGGTTACGAGCCCGTGCGCCATGCCTCCGCCGTACGATCCGGCATCGCTACAGGCTTTGCTTAATGAGAAGGAGAATTCAATGAAGCAGGTAGATGAATGGGAGAAGAAATTTTATGAAAAGCAAAGGTAAGACAAACGTTGTAATGAGATTTCTGGTTGTAATTATATAACCAGGAATATCTAGGGACCCCATTCTTCATGTGTAGCATGTTCTGCACTAATCTAATTCACCAATCAATTTTTTTTGTACCGTGAATTGATATACATCAAATACTATCATAAAAAGTCAACAATTTCGAATGTCGATTTTGTCCTAAGAACTTGGGCTTAGTTTTGATTGATAATTAGGAGCGGAGTCAGGATTCAATGTTGGGAGGGACAAGAGCTTATTAAGCCTTTAAATTTAAAAATTAAAAAGACAAAAGCCTTATTTGATTAATATTTAAATTAAAAGGGACTAAAAATGTAATTATGCCAAAAAATTTGGGAGGGGCAACAGCCCCTCCCACACCCTAAATGATTCCGTCCCTGTCGATAATACAATTATTTTTGTTTTATTTCTTATTATTTTGTATATCTTCAGAATAATTTATTTTTTTTATTGTTATTTGGGAAACAATTATTAATGGAACAGAAGAACTGAATAAGGGGCTTGTGCCCCCATTTTTTTTTGTCTAATGATAATTGTAGTCATTGATTGTTTGAATATTTGTTAAATTATATATATTATTCTTCTAATTTTAGATTAAATGCTTAGTAAGTACTAGTTAATTTTCAAAAGACATTTTATCCTTCCAATTGTCTAATTTATGAACATTGTTAAAAGAATACAATATGTTATAAGACTTCATATGAAACAATAAAACTTATGACAAAAAAGACAAGTAACTAACAAGGTAGATTTCTATTTCCATATAATTTTTTTAGGCTTAGTGCTTATTTCAGCCCCTAAACTATACTATTTTAGTTCAATTTCTTTTCTCATTTTAGCATCTAAACTATTATTTTCGTCTCATTTTATTCAACAATAATAACATGGCATGGCATATTTTCACTTGACGTTGGTAATTTTCGATTAAAATGAGATATAAATGATTGTTAAACAACAAAAAAATAGATACCATCTTTTACAGTTTATTTCGTTTACAACGTCATGAATTAAACCATTGATCTTACTTAACACACTTGTCGCATCATCCTGCTAGATTAACTAATAATCGGTCAAACTTTGTCATCTTAAATCATACATCTAAGATGGAATAGAAATCAAATGTTTGAAAATATATTTCTCATAAATTAAAGCATAGAGAATTTAGGAGTTACATTAAACTACACAATGAATAGTAAAACATAACACAAAACTACAAAGCAGAAAGTGAATTCTTTCAGGCAAGAAAAATCTTGTAAAACACACACACACACACAAGCGATACTCAGAAATGGTGATGCTCGAGACCGGGTGGACCGATCCATGTTTCGGGAGAAGAAGAGTAGGCAAAGTAACAGCGTTTAAATCGCACGGCTTTTTATAATGTCGAAGCTCATTTCACTCGGATCTGTTGCCTGCAACTCCACTTGAATGCCATCCAATTCCCTCTTGAATCTGTCCTTTGAGCTAGCATACACCATCTTACTTCTCACCCTCGATGTATCTGGTGCCCTGCAAAACACTCGAACAATAATGAGACGCAAAGATTATACAACCCCATTTCACATTAGGTTTCGTAGCTTCTATTCGATTCAGAACCGAAATTTCAAATTTTGAAAAGTACAGGGACTAGAATTGATCAAATTAGAGTACATGGATCAAATTCATAACTTGTATGTAGTATAGGGATTAATTGAGTAATTTAACCTATATCTTCTTAGAGTTACATTGGTCATAACTTATGTTTGGGTTATGAGAAAATTGAAGAAAGATAATGTACCAAAACTTGGGAGTGTTTCCAAGTTGCAACCAATGTTGAATGAATGGCCTAGAGGCAGGGACGGAGCTAAGATTTGAAATTGAAGGGCAAAACATAAATTTTGAAAGGTGGGAGAGGGGGAGGCAAATTCACAACTATCCCAATTTTTTCAGGAAAAATATAAAGAATCAAAGGGTAAAAAAAAAATTCCCCCTACCGGGGGCACAGCCTCTCCCATTGGAGCTGTGGCTCCGTCCCTGCCTAGAGGTGCATAGATTGGGGGAGAATAGGGTTACCATGCAATGAAGAAGATTTTGCTTTTCTGGCAATTCTCATCAGTGGTGAAGTCGAAATCAAAGACAGCATATCGGCACTCGTTGGCGGGCAGAGATGCAGTGAACTCCTCATAGGTCGATGTCTTGCTCCCGACTTTCTCCACCACCACTTGTTGCTCATGAATCTTGAATATGATGTAGCGGTGGTTCCTCCTCGCCTTTAGCTCCAAGAATGTTAGCTTACATTCGTCCTCAACAGCCATCCCGGATGCCGCATTCGCCTATTCCACATTTTAGTTCCCACACACATATGAAACAAAAACAACAACAACAAAATACATATTAATCAACCGAAATATCTAATCTGATACGTATTCGAAAGACGGGAAACATCGGAAAAGAGACCTCACCATTTTGTGAGAGAGATAGCAAAAAAATGAAGAGGAAAAGCCTTTTGTGAGAATGAAAGAGAGAAATGTAGTATTGTGTAGGATATTAGTAAGAGATCCTTAATTCAGGGGATCCATTTGTGGCAGGCGAGACAAATGTGATGGTGCAGAGATATTTGTGGGCGAAAATAAAGGCTCCAATGGCCCTGCTTGCATGCCTATTTTTATCAGAGCTTATAATATTTCATTTGAAAAATAAGATTCGAGTCTCGCCATACACCGATTCTCGATCCTGGTTTTATTTTGATTCAAGTCTTCTTTATATAAATTCCATTCGAATTTCGGATATATTTCAATTATCAGATGTTTACTAACAAAATAATAACATTTTTTATCAAAGGGATAACTTCATTTCTTAGAAACAATAGATACAAGAGTTGAGGCTGGGGGAATCAGGGCCCCCACAGTATTTATCCCTAGAGACTTTTTGCGAACTTGGCTAAACCGTCGGCAGCCTGATTACAAGATCTAGGAACAAAGGAAAAAAACAAGAGATAAAAGATTCAGCTAAAGATCTAATATCCTCCTCCACAGCCGATGTAGTCCAATCTGACAGGGATCCCTCGTTATGACTATTGATAACAGCTTTGCAGTCGGCTTCAATGATGATGTTACTGAAGCCATTCCTGAGGGCCAGCGACAAACCAAGTCAGATGGCCAATACTTCCGCCGCTACAGCAGACGAAGCAACAAAAGGTTCAATTATTCCTTGGATAAAGGAACCGGATCAATCTCGTGCGTAGCCGCCGCTGAGGCTTTCCCGAATTGAACATCATACGTTGCATCATAGTTTATTTTAACCGAGTGAGGAGGTGGTGGTGTCCACTGCCTCGGCTCCTTAGAGCTATGAGGCTTTTTCGGATGGCTCGAAAGGTTGGATTAACGGTATTCTATAAAAGCTCGTTCTGCTCGAAGCCAGACGTCCTAGGGCATGTCTAGCTTTCCTTCGAAAACCAAGATATTTCTTGATTTTCAGAGAGCCCATAAAAGAAAAGCAAGAGCACAACCATCATCAAAGTTTCCTAGCTTCTGAAAATCGTTAATTTTGTTCCACCATTTTGGAAATCCAAAGAAACCAGAAGCCTTCCAGGCTGCCTGTGCGAACGGACAGAAAAACAGGAGATGCTCGATCGTCTCTCCTTTTTCCCCACAACGGGGGCAGCAATCAAAATTCAGGAATTTGCCATGAAAGCGAGAAATGAACAATCTGTCAATTGAAAGAATTCATTCAACTTCATATTAAACTATGAATCCAAGGGAAAATGAAAAATTCCCAATGTTATTTCAAGCAGGACCAAACATAAAAAATACAAGGACTAGTTGGTGTAAGGGGGAAAATCCAAATACTAAAACAGGTAGAATAAATATAAAACTTAAAAACTATGGCACATTTGTGAAACATGCAAGCATCTGCCGGCCTAGATAACAAACACAAGTCATAAATTTCAAGGGGTAAGAGAATTTTCATCCTACAAAATTTATTACTTTAGGCCCTTTTTGCTTTTTAGAATTTATCTTGGCATCAGCAGCTTGGTCTGTTGACTCTTGTGCTACGAAGTCGTCCTCGAGATCATCTCCGCTAATGAATTTCGTCACTTGTCCTCTAGGCCTTTCAAAGCTTCGGATCGCTGAAATCGGGAAATGATGCAAATGATAAGGTTAATTTTCCACATGAATAACCCTACACCGTGTGATTGCACATTCAGAAAGAGCAAAAATATGATTCAGCAGGTCAACTAGATTGCTAGCATGGGATTTACTTTCATCATAAGATAAGTCAGGAAAGTGGTGATAACTCTACAATTATTTACATCATTAATCCACTCGATTAACCTGCCTACACTGAAGTTGTCATGCTATTCTCAAGGTTGTCAATGTTTTTTCCTCGAAAGCAGTCGAGGTCAATATAAGCAGAGATTTACAACATAGAAGCATTATCACAACTGGTCCCATCCCATGTTTATACATCTCTCTTATCTTATAATTGAAAATATAAAGCTCACGGTAACGGAAAAGAGCATTGCAGACTCAAAGGACCAAATTTCTTCTCCTAACAAGATCGTTTATTTATTTGTCATTTTAATTTCTTATCATTACTTAACAATAATAACATGACCAATAACCCCAAAATTCATTGAGAAACTTTTGAAAGATACTTGTTTCCTTTTCCCTTTTCAACCTAAAATAACTAGAACAAAATTTTAATGATCCTTATTAAAACCGGATATGACACATATATCTTGTCCTCAAACAGCAACGACTTATCTTGGGGTACTGAGTAATTAGAGAAGTTCACTAAATGATACAACACTTGTAAAATAATAGCGGGTTTCGTTTGGGGTAAACTTAGGTTATTCAGTTATATGAATCATGGCAAACAAACAGCAGAACAGTTGGGATAAATCCCCAAGTTTGGTAGTGAAAAATCTTACATGTTCCGCCTTCTCCGTCAGCTGCAGCATATGCTCTTTTGCCTTTATCGGGACAATCTTTGGCCAAATGGGTTACACCGCCGCATATTTTGCAACAACCACCCTACATGAGACCAAAACAATAAATTCAAGTGTCCAATTTTTGAAGAAAAAGAATGCTGAAATAAATTGAGAAATTTATCAATGAACACCCACATGATAAACATGATGCCTGCTCCCAAAAACACACAAGACACTGCATTACAAAACTAAAAAAGCTACAAACATAATTTATTCAAACGTACCTTCGGGTAGATTCCATGCGTATTTTTTGGGCAATTCTTGCTCAAATGTCCAATTTCCTTACAGACAAAACATTGGGCAAACGTAGTCCCCCCTGAAACAAAAAAGATTGAATAATCACCATCCATAGCATTATAGCAATAAACAACGAACAGCTCAAACACAAACAAACCACAATTGCGAGCGAGCGAGAAAAAAGCATGTTCATGTAGAAAATATATTTACAGATGATAAACAAACTAGAGCTTCACAACAAAGTTAGAACCAAAATCAGTTTGTAGATAAGCATTTGTATCTATTTCGAAACAATGAATAACGATTTACACCGGAATTTTAAGAAGGAAACCGAAATCACAATGCTAAACCAACACACTCCAGATTTTGCACACCAGTTCACTGAATCATTAATATAAAAGAAACCAATGTAGAACATACAAACATATAGCATTGGTACGAGCAAATTACCATCTTGAAGAGGTTTAGGACATTTCGAAAGCGAATGTCCAGATTCTCCACAGTTGTAACACGTCTTTTTATCCATTACATCAGGGCAGTTCTTCAGACTATGTCCACGATGACGACAGTGCAAACATATCTTTAAACATCAAAAGTACATGAAAAAATCAGAAAAAAGAACACAATTAACCAGGAAAAAAGGGTGGGGCTGAAATCAAAAGAAAATCTAACCATATGCTTCTCCCATTGAGCTTTTTGAGGGCAAAGCTTGGCAATATGATCTTTGGCTTTACAAATATAGCAGCTTTCACCAGGCCTCATGCCAGGAACTCTAAGTGGGTGTTTTCTAATCCCGTTTCTGTAGCTGTTATTGGGGTCTTTGAATCCTTCTTTTTGCCGCTTGAACTTGCTGCTTTGTTTCTTCTTCTTCTTCTTGTCTGGGTCTTTCGCAGGGGTTGGCTCTGGGGTCGGAAACTGCTCGGGGTGCGCTTCTTTGTACTGCTTGCGAGCCAATTTCTGTCTTTTGTTCGCCATATTCGATCAAAACTGAAGAGAGGGTTTAGGTTTAGGGTTCCAAACTTCACCCTATTTTATTTTTCTGGCTGAGACACAGTGGTGAGGAAAGGCTTGTCTGGCGGCGGGATGTTAAAAGCAAATTTCAGAAAGGAAAAAAAAACAATTGATATATGATTTTCGAGGTTTTTATTTTATTTCCGAGTTATTTGTTGGCGTAAAATTTATTTTATATAATATATTTTATTTTAAAATTTAATCATAAATTTCAAAAATTTAAATTCGATCAGAAAATGTCTGCATCCGAATTCAAAAAAATCCAAATCCTAATATGAGGCGGATCGAATATAAATATTGTTAGAATCTGAATTCAATCTAAGTTCACGTTCGATCTAAATCTGATCGGAGTACGTCCATATCTGAGTTGAAATAAAAACATTTATGACTTTTAAATTTTAATTTTTTAAAATAAAATATCATTTATAATATTTACATTAAAACAATAAGACAACATGTATAAAGTAAAAAAGTTAACCTAAAACATTAAATATATATATATATGTATAAGTAACTTAGAATAATAGTAAAAACAAAAGTAGCTTACACATATATCCATATTAAAAATATAATCAAAATATAAATGTATTAAAAATAGAAGTTAAATAATAATAATAATATCCATTATGATTTATATCTATTAACTAAACTTAATATAGTGTAATATATATACGTATATCATATGTAATTATGCATATATAAGCACAACTGGATCCTTAAAATCACTTGCAATGCTTACATCCACTGTTTATGGGAGGAAAGAAATTTCAGACACTTTAGGGGTCTCTAAACTTCTGATTTAATTCTTACACGTATAAAAAAATATTGTAAAATACAGATTGTATAGAAGTGATAGAACAAGGATAGATAAGTTTTCTATTGTCGATACGAGGCTTTGTATCGACTGGGGATTGATTTGATTTTTAGTCCATTTTTTTATTCTTGTAGCAGCTTGCTGCTCCCATTGGGTAATACAACACCAATTATTTAAAAATTTATGCATATATACACAAATATGATAAAGATAAAAATATAGACAAACAAACAAAAAATAAATAAATGTAAATATGAATGAATTACTGAAAATTAAAAAAATTAGTGAATAAAATAGTAAATGATGTAAAATTGCAAGATAAAGTTAAGGTATGTTAGGCTAAAATTATGAATTAAAATATGAAGCAAATAAAAAGCATAAATAATAAATACAAAAATTAAAATGTAGTCAACAAACAAGGGACGAAAATGAATAAATACACAATTAAATGACATAAATTAAAAATGTAAGAAATTAAACACACAAAATTATGGATTGGTTTGTATTAAAATAAAAATATCAGAAGGTCGAAACACAATATACCCTAATGACGGTAAAATTTGTAGATATATCCCTCGGACTCGGGTCAACACTAAGAATGACAATTTAATCCGAATTCGATCTAAAAAGTTCGATAAAAAATCGATCCAAATCTAATAGAAATTTTTTTCTAAGTCTGACTATAATCGAATTTAGACTTGGACTATGTACAGTTCAATCCAAATCTATCCATTGTCATAAGTAGTTAACACTTATTTGACTCTTACTAGGCTATCTTTTTTACTTATTATTTTATATTTAATATTTTTCAATTAGGTCATTAAACTTTTAATTCATTTTCAAATAAATCACTTATTATTAGTTATTAAATAAATTTGTATAATAATACTTTGGTCCTCATTATTTATACATTCTAGTAATTTGGTTCTAAACATCTTATTGGAGGTTTAAAATTATTGGATTATTTCTAATTAAAATTAGGATTTGTGAGAATGTGTAAGTAATAAGAACTAAATGTATTATTATCTCAAATTAAAACTTTAATTTATAATCAAACTGATTGAATATTTAAGTAATGAAAATTAAATGTATTATTATAAAATTTACTTAACTGACATGTCATTGATTCCGTTAACAATATACAATTAGTGACTTGACTGAAATTAAATTAAAAAATTAAAAAAAATTATAGTTTAATGCAAGTTGGCCCATTTCTAGGGCCCACCGAGAATGCCGAATAACACAGACGTGGCCTTCATAATTAAGACATTCCATGCTGCCCCGCTTAGACCATTAAATTCCAATTCGGCTTGAATCAACATAACAAAAATTTTGTCAATTTTCGTATTTTTTTTGTTTTTCAACGCTAAAAATTTTAATTCTAATTTTTAAATCTTAAACTTTAAAATTTAAGTTTATAGCTTTAAAACATTAAATTATAAACTTTAAAATCTAATCATAAACTATAAAGTTAATTTTTCAACATTCGAACATATATAGACACTAAAAATTCACAGAATCCGAACTTGAAAGCAGGAATCATTTGTTCTCAGATTGCTCGTTCACATGTAGGGTATGGAGGAAAATCACACAAGCGTGGAACATTCGTAATCAGAACTTCCACTGCTAGGAGGACAGACTGTGCTGGATTGTAGATAGATGCAAAGAAAAATCTTTATTGATTCATATTTTGAGACTATCTTGGACAGGATTGCTATACTACATATGGCAAGAACGTAACCTCAGACTATACAGGGGTGCCGCTCATTCGAGTGACGATATTTTTGGGCATATACATGATACAATTAGTACTAAACTGTACAGATTCCGTATAGATAAGTCTGATAGATAGATATTCTAACCAATTATGTACAGCTTGGAGGATTCAGTACTACTGACCCTTAATTATTTCTGATTATTTATGTCTTTTGTAGCAGACTCTGTTTCTCGAATAAATAAAATACTATTTATTAAAAAAAATGAGAATATTATTTCTCAAATCCAACATTAGTCGTCAAATATCCACCTCGTGACTTATGCCACCTGGCCGAGCTATTAAAAGTCCCACAGATCCTTTTTGGCAAAATTTATTTGGCATGCCCCCGATCTTCCAACAACGAACAACATCATTACGTGTAATTCTAATAAAATTTGTTTGTCACATTTCTGTATCATTTTATATGTTCTAAAATCATGTCACATGTACTAAATGACTTTTTTTACTGTTTTATTTATGTTATATTTTTATTAATAATACACGTGACATAAAATTATTGGTGAGACATATAAAAATATACAAAAAAACAAACGGATTCTATTCGTGTAATTCATCGTGCTTTCAAGACGACACCATTGTAGGATACAGACCCCGGTAAAGTCGCCATCTAAACATAGAGATGGGCACGGGTCGGGTTTTTGGCCCACTCGACCCCGACCCGAAAATACATATCCTATATCCGCACCCGACCAGACCCGAACATATCCCTTAAAAAATCCAACCAGACCTAAAAATACATATCCTATATCCGCACCTGACCTGAACCGACCCGACCTATAAAAAATAATTTTTAGGGACCTAATTATAAAAAAAATAATTTTAAGGGGACTTAATTGTAAAAAATTATAAATTTAAGGACTAAATTATAAATAAAAATTTAATTTTGAGGACCTAATTATAAAGAAAATATATAAAGAGAGACTATTATTATAAATATCCCTAAAAAATTAAGTGAAAATCACACAATTAATCCCGAGTCGGGTCGGGTGTGATATTTCTCACACTAAACCCGAATCCGACCCGACCAACCCCAACCTTAATAAAAACCCGACCTGACCACAATTTTTTATTAAAAAATCCGACTCGATCAGGTCGGATCGGAACTCGACCGGGTCAGGTAAAATACCCATCCCTATCTAAACATGCTAATATTGCTGCTCCACGTCTCTTTGGCAGTTGGGAATGTAGAAACATCGTTTCTCTCCATCACCAGCTTATTAGGATGACCAATTAATACCCTGAGGTGATCTTGTTGGGAACAATCAATTTTTCAAAACAACATTTCTTACGTGTCTTTTGCCTTTTGCTTCCAGATCGAATATACTACAGTTGGAAGGATGGTTTGTTGCACCATAATTAAGGGGGCATATGATTCGGTTCGATTTAATTTAGTAAGTTATTTTAGTAATTTATCGATTTTCGGTTTAGTTAATCTCGAGTTTTGATTTTTCATATTACTTTGGTTTTTGGAATTTTATATTTTATTTTGACAAAATATATAACTCTATTTTATGACTTTTAAACATTAAATGGAAAGCTTTTTTCATAAATATTTATTAAAAGTTTAATTTTCAAGTAAATGATAATAATTAATAATGCATCTATAGTATTTTAAGTATATAATACTTATTTTTACATTATAAAAATAATTATAAATAAAATAAAAATTAAATTCAGTTTGATTTAGGTAACCGTAGTTTGTAAACTTGTAAATCATAAATTTTCTAATTAACATAAGATTATCCGATTTTGGATTTAAGACTACTTGATAGGAAAATGTTGTCGGTTTTGTAATTCTATCCAGTTCAACGTGATAATCTATGTTTAGTAGGCCTATAAATAAACATAATGAGGATATGTTTATGTTCGTTTGTTAAATTTTAAGCGAACAAATAAATGAATACGAACATAATTTTTTGTTTGTATTCACTCATTAAAGAATGTAGCTTGTTCGTGGTTGTTCCTATACGTTCGTTAAAATGATAAACGAACATAAATCACAACAACAATAACCGCATAAAATTCATTAATATAAGCTGCGATACCAGGTTAATTTGTTCGAGTATGAAAAAAACATGCATTAAATCATAAATATGCTACATGGAAAAAATAAAGTTAAAGTCTTAAAGTTTATTTGTTCGTACATTTAGTATTGCTTTTTTCCCCTTCATATTTTTAATATATATTTTTAAATTTTTTAAATATAGTATTTTGTTATGAAAAATAATAAATATAAATGAACATATGTGAATAAATTTAAACGAACATAAATGAACGGATTATCGAATGTTCACGAACGTAAATGAATGAACGAGCTCTTTGTTTATGTTCGTTCATTTAATTAAACGCACAAAAAATCTTGTTCATGTTCGTTTAAAAGATAAACGAACTTTCCATCGAACGATTCACGAATGATTCGCTAAACGTCCGGTTCGTTTACAACCCTAATGCTCATGCGGGTTTTATGATTTTGATTTTATATTAAAAATTTTATTATTTATAAACTTGAAGGTAATAACATAAACATAAGTATATTTATAAACTTCATAATTTTGATTTTTTTCACACCCATTACAATAAGCAAATCTATCTTAGAAAGTAGCATCTTATTGGATTGAACACAACAAGCTCATATGGTTCACATCATACAACAACTTTCATTTATTTCATACTACTAAAACTTTGTGAAAATGTCCATTCAATCATGTTCTTAGTATGGCGGCATTGCCGGGGCAACTCCCATGAACTTCACATCTCCGACAGGTCCCGGCGCAACCAAACCCGAGCTCCGGATCTCCGACATTCCTCTGCGCACATTTCCTAGTCGCGCCTCGCATAGTTTCGGAAGAAAAACACCTGCCAAGACGACAAGCGGATAAATAATAAGACCATAACGTTTTAAAGTTTGAGAATAAATTTAAATTTAAGTCATATATATTACCTTCTCCGGCGGCGAGGTTGAAGTAAAGGTCGATGATGTTGGGGCAGCCTTTGTAGCATTGAGGGGAGCAAAGCATTTCCGTGAAGCGAGACTCGAGGAGCGAATCCGACGAGATGCCGAACGAGTTCCGGTCGATGCCGCAGGCTTTAACACACTGGTCGGTCTCGATCCAGTTCCTGATCTTATCGGCTTCGATTTCGGATGTGCGGCAAGTATATTCCTCTTCTCCGCTCCTCTTGATGTGCTTCTCTAGCACACAACGCTTGCCCGTTGATGCCACGGCGTAGGCGCAGGTGTCTTGGTCAAGGTGTTCACATGTTATTTCCCCTACAAACAAAACAAAACAAATAGCTATAAACCATTAGCAAATTAACGTAATTGTGGAGCAAAATATCCTTCGAAAACCAACCTAGTGTAGCTTGCAAGTTGAAGGCGAAAAATGCAAGAGCAAGGACAACAAATGTCTTGGAAGCCATGGGATTGTAATGGACCGACAGAAAACCTAAGATTTTGTTGTGCTTTTTAGCAACTTTGTGCCTTGCTCTATGCAAGAGAAATTGGTGTGAATGTTGATTGAGGAGAGGAAGGGTTGTTTTATAGTTGGTTTCGAGGGATGAAAATTCTCAATCACATTTCGGTGCCCTATGCCCAGCACTAAAAAATACTATAAAATTAAATTTTAAGACCTAACCTTAAATTTTAAATCTTAAACCCTACACCCTATACCCTAAAAAATACACCCTACCATAAATTCTCTAAACTCTAACCACAACCCTAACCTAAAGCCCTAAACTCTAAAGTTAATTTTGTGCGTGGGGGCATATGTAGGGGCACCGAAAATGGTAGAAGATTTCCATCCCCTACTTATGTCCAATACTAAAAAACATTACAAAATTAAATTTCATTTCCTAACCTTAAATTTTAAATCCTAAACCCTTCACCCTATACCTTAAAAAATACATTCTACCTTAAATTTCTTAAACCCTAAACTCTAAACTATAAACTTAATTTTAAGCGTAGGGACATAAGTAGAGGCACCGAAAAAGGACAGAAAATTTTGAGTGGGGACTTGAAAAATCAACGAAACACGACATGGAAGATTTTCGTATTAGAAATCGACACGAAACACGAGAGTAATGGTCGTCATGTGGAAGTGAACCCTACGGTGACCGAGTAAGCAAGAAGAATTCATTTCTTTGATGGTGCCTACTCCTGCCTTTTAATACTTTTGTTTACACGTGTCGGGAAATCTTGGATTTTATGTTCCGTATACTTTGGAAGGGTAATATTTGATATTTTTTAATAATTTCGAAATAAATATTTGAAATTAAACTCATTTTTTAAAATATAATACATCTGATAATTATATTTGATACTAATATTTGAATTCACGATGTTCAAAATTTTGCAAGAACATTTGTTGAATTAAGATTCTATAAATAGAATAATTAAATGTTAAAAAAGAACTGTGTTAGCACTTAGCATTTTGAAAATGGAAGACGAGAAGAAACGATGACTCGACTGAGTCAATTATTGCCGTGATCAGTGGCGCGTGAATTTAGTTGAAGATAGATTTTTTTTTCAAACGGTCATTGCAGGAAAACAATCAACATCTCAGTGTTAAAGAAAAAAAATAACAGAGTTGAACCAAGTGATCAATAAAACCACTATAAAAATGGTTAATTGTCTCGTATGATGAGTATTATGTAATAATATGATGTAACATAAACGATAATTTGAGGATAGAATTAAAATATTTAAAAGTTCAGAGAACAATATAGAATGAGGGTCATAATTTAGAGATGAAATAAAAATATTCAAAAGTTTAGGACCAATTTAGAATTGGGGCCTTAATTTGGGGATAGAATTGAAAATCTAAAAATTTAAAGATTAATTTAGAAGAAATAGTCTGAATACGTACGGTACAATTAACTAATAAAAAATAATGGCATGTATTATTTTTATTGGCTTTACACATTTTCAGCCCAATGGCTGCTAATTAAATTTCCAAGATAAGGAGTCATTTACGGGAGGGCCGAAGAGACTTGTACGTATATTTCTGTTTCAGCCTAACCTTGTTTGGACTTATGGGGTTTAGATCCCAATTTCCGGTTACTTTTTCTGACAAACAAAACAGGTTAAACTGAAGTTAGGTCCTAAACTTTTGGAACCACTATGTTACTATTATCTTTCAAGGCTTAACTTGTTTTCGTTGAATCACCCCCACAAACTTATGACTATTGTCCAAGGCGGAACATATGGGGTTTAAGGGGGTTTAAGTTGTTTTCGTTGAGATTTTATATGTGCTCATAAAAAAAATATAGTATTAAAATAATTATAAAGTAGTATATGTTTAAACATATTCTTAACCCTTTTTGACAAAACACACGCCTTACAGATAAAGTGATTTGAACTTGAATCTCTTAAGATAAACATTATCATCTTTCCAGTGAAACTACTTATTGGGTTCAAATATTAAATATGAATAATGGAAGAGATTTTTAGTTAGAAAGACATTAATGGTTTTAACAATGGAGACATTTCATTGTCAATGATGAAAGGAAAAACAATGTCATGTTTGGTAAATAGCGGTTTGAGTCAAAATTAGAGGTTTGAGTTATATAGAAATTTGACCGGTAAAATTTATTAATTTAGATGTTTGGTGAATATCGGATCGGGGTGAAACTTCTAATTTTAAAAACGCTGCTAATAGAATCTTTTTAAAATTAGAAGTTTTGACATAAGTGTTATAAAGAACCTTTTAGCCTTAATAATTATCAGAAATCTACAAATAACATAAATTTAACATTTTCTATTTTAATTCTCCACCCTCTCGTATTTGCATTGTGACATTTGTAAACTAATATTTTTTTTATTTTCACGCATTTATATTTGTATTTAAATTTAATAATTAATTAAATCATATTAAAATAATTATATAAATAATAAATTAATATATTAAAAAAATATTTTTCATAATCTAATTAGTATTAACGGATACAAAATATTGATAATTAATAAACTATTCAAACAAGTATCAAATATAATCACGTTCTTATATGTCATTTTACTTGTTTAAATAATCAAACAGCTATCAGCTATCAGTTAACTATACCAAACACTTTTATACAATCAGCTAATACAATCCACTAGTCAAATTAGTTAATGCAATTAACTATCAGCTAATGTAATTCGCTATCAGTTGTCCGCTATCCGCTAATTGCTAAACAGAGCTTAAAACCCTCACTATTACATGGAAATGTTGAGAGAAAACCTTTTAGTTATCTTGATATATGATTCACCAAGTTAATCTCTTATTCGTGTAGACATATTGAGTGGAGTAACACTAATATTCTTCGACTGGTTGCGGATAGATTTTGCGGACAGAGTCGGGAGCTATTAGAAAGTGGCCTTGAACTATGCAGAAGTGATGGCAATCTGACATGACTCTTGAGGTTTTCATTGAACCGAATTGGATTGAGAAGACAAGTTAATAGTTGAATCGGACTCGAGAGTGGCCTTGAACTCGCAGCAGCGTTCGTGGAGATGGTGGCCGAATTTCTTGGAGATTAGCAAGGCTGCCTTACCGGGAGCGGGAGGCTTGATCATAAAAAGAAAGAAGGATGAGCTTACCGGGAGCGGGAGGCTTGATCCAAAACTAGAGCTACCGATGGAAGATTCCGAAAGGATCGCATGATCCAATGACCGAACCGAATCGACGAAAAGCTTATCGTAGTAACAATAATCAACTGATATTCGATTCATCCATTCGGGGTTTCAAAGAAAGCCAATCAACATTAGATCAATGCGATCCCTTTGGAGCTCTCCACCTGCACTAAGAATACAATATACACCTTTGTTTTGCTTCTTTACCTTTTGCTTCTTTGAGTTCATTTTATAGAGGAAGAAAAGACAAAAAAGAGAAAGATATGGGCTCTATTTTTTTTTTGCGATATTTAACTTACTGATTTATTAATTTCAATTAAATATTACATGCTCATTATGAGAACGATCTTTCCAATCCAATTTAAAGTAAAATCCCCTTATTAAATGTCCACGAATTTGAGTATTTGATGTCCCCTTATCGAGTTATATATATTCTAAGATTCAAATAAAATTAATATTTGATGCACTTTATTTATTTTACGATTCGAACTTTAAAATTAAATTGAGAGATAAATTCATGCTCGCAGATAGACCAAACAAGTTTGAGGTTGGCTAAATTATTCTAAAGTGAAACATATAGATTTATAGATCACATAGGCAATTAAATCATGACACGTGAACGAGTTAAAAATGAGACCAAAAAATATGGCAGCAAATATTTTTAAGACAGACAAGATAAAGAGATTGAATAAAGTTTTGTCATTAAGGCAGGTAAGTGTAACGATCAAACAGCTAATGTTGTTTGGAAGAAACCGAGCACCATGTCCACTTTGAGAAAATGACTTTGTCCCATTAATTTCCCTTCTTTATTGTGTGATTCAATTGTTCATGAACACGATATGTATCCAATTTCGTACATAGTTATCGCATCTAATTGTTTATTAAAACCAAATACTTCTCGAGTATAATAGATTATCTTGATTTAAGATTAATATATCATTGTTGGTAAAAATCGAACTTAAATATCTACTAAAATGTTAACAAGCGAAAAAGTGGATGATGACTTGGTTTCAAATTGTTTTGTCTGCAAGGTGTGTGTACATTGCCAATGAGTTAAAATTATGTATGAACGTATACGAATAAAAATCGTATGATGTATTTTAAGGTTTAAGATTTAGAATTTACGGTTATGACTTAATTTTTTTTAATGTTGAGACATAGAAAAAGACACTGAAAAAAATAAAATATTTTTTCCGAATAAATATTATATTGTAATCGCTATAAGAATATTAAAAAAAAGTTTACGAGTATGAGTCTTAAATCAGTTGGTTAAATTGGGTCCATCAAATACGATAGATAGAAACTTTCCCCAACAAATGTAACCATGCTCCGATATTAAATATATTTCTTATTTATTGTCCTATCCTTTTCTTCTTTTTAAGCAATGGTGACATGATCATATCAATCTTTTTATCTTTATAACGAATAAAAATTATTTGTCGTTTTTCGATGTTCTTATTTATAACTCATCATTAAAAATTAAGTTTAAAATTTAAGATTATGATTTAAGGTTAGTGCTTAGAATATTGGGTGTATGATGTATTTTTTAGAGATATGAATATGATTAAGGTTTATGATTTAAAAATTAGGCAAAATGACAAAAGATGCCTCAACGTTTGCATGTTTTGTTATTTGCCACCCCCACCCTTTTCATTTTTTGGAGCAAAGAACACCCAAAAGTTTCAATTTGGTCCAAATATACCCCTCGTTGGATGAAAATCATCAGTCAACTAACGGTCAATGGCTGGTGCTGACTGGACTTGCCACATGTTAAGATTCGTTGAAATAGAAACATTTTATTCCTTCAATTTTAATCGCATCAAATTCGTCACTTGTTACCATCAAGTTCAATCACATGTCATCATAATATTCGGCCACGTATCAGTTATCACCATCAGGAAAGATATGACAACATATTTTTTTTAAAATCTAACGCGACATATGTCAGCGGATTTTAACACATGAGTCCAGTCAACACCAGTCGTTGACAGTCAGTTGACTGACAGTTTCATCTAACGAAAGACATATTTGGACTAAATTAAAATATTGGGGTGTTCTTTGCTCCAAAAAAATAATAGGTTACTAAATGACAAAACATGTAAACGTTAGGGAAATTTTTTTGTCATTTTACCTAGAAATTAAAGTTAAAGTTTATAATTTGATTTTTTTAATATATTTAACACAAAAAGTAGCATCAATAAGGGATATAGTATTTTTGTCCCTTTATAATAGCTTTTATATAGCTGTTTTGGGATAAGTGGATTAATCGTTAATTTGTAAGGGTTGATGTCCAAATATGAGAATTTTGTGAATTTTGAATTTGAATCTTATGAATAAAATAATATTACTGTGAGAATTTTTTTATTTAAGATTTAGATTTAATTTAAGAACTCAACAAGTGTCCCAATAAAAAAGTAGATGATGTTCGTCCTAAAAAACACAAGTTCAAATTGATTTGTCTACATAATGTATGTCCATTGTCAAAAGGTTAAGAATATCTATGAACGAATTTATTTCAATTTACAAGTAATTGGTTAAATATTTTATTTGCTACTTAGATTTGTTTTCGTGGTTTAAAGTTTGGACCCAATATATATTTTCTGATTTTGTTGTCATTTTGGGTAGAAAATGAGATAGTTGAATAGAGACGGACACATGATTCTACGTAAGAAGGTACAAATTATTAAAAAGTTATATTAAAAATATAAAGAGTATAAACTTACAAAATATAAATATTCTCGAAAGGGTAATTGTTCTATACACAAGCGCTTGTGGAAACTTTTTTACACAAGCGTCTTATTCGTAGGGGTTAGGGATTCCGTTTAGGGGTATAAGTGTAGTAGTTTTGAATTTAGGGATTGTTGATAGAATTTTGGGTTTAGGGTTAAAATTTAGGGTTTATAGGTTAAAACCTAAATCCCTACCCATATTATCCTAAAACTAAACCCTAACCCCTAAATTCTAACCCTAAATCCTAAATTCTAAACATAAACCCTAAATTCTAAACCTTTACACTAAAACCCCTAAACTCTAAACCCTAAACCTTAACCCTATAATTGAGGCGCTTGTGGAAACAAAAAAATTTCCACAGTTGCCGTAACAGAAAAAAGGGCCCTACCAGGTTCGAACCGGTGACCTCTTGATCTGCAGTCAAATGCTCTACCACTGAGCTAAGGACCCAATTTTGAATGTTGTATAAATATGTTTATATATGAATGAAAACATAAAATCCAAGATAAGAGCATTTTTGCCTCCGTGGCATAATCACAGATCCACTATTCTTTAGCTCTTGTTCTTATTTGATTAAATATTTAGTAAATCTTATCAATAAGGACTGTTCAAGTGGCAAGCAGCTTGATATCGTTTAAGTAAGGTTTTAGGTATGATATGTTGTATATGCAAAAAAATATTCGTCGAGAGACTCACCCACCAAAATCAGGTGTGCGACGCGAGTCAATTTAGATTAGTCAAGAAGAAGCCCTGAAAACCAGATGAGCAACAAAAAAATATTTAGTAAATCTTTGTAATTTTAACAAAGATTAAACTATTATCAAATTAAAGTTTATCGGATACTTGAAATTCATGATAAGAATAGATTTTTTTGTCCCAAATAGGGGTGAATTTAAGAATTTAAACTTGATAGTTCACCCATCGATAATAAATAGAATCGTGTGTAAGATAAGAATATATTGAATAAGTCATCAAAAATTATTTAAGATGTTCATAACTTACATGACAAAAGACCATTTAATTACATCTAAATATATATGTAAGAGGTCCACTAAGATTTAGTTATTAACTCTCTTTAATAAAACACATATATAGAGGAATTCACATTAGTCTATACAAATTTTCTCCCTAATCAAGTCAATGCAAAACATTATTTTTACCACTAATGCTCTGAACACGGCATTTTATATTACTTATAAGTAACTAAAACCATCTAAAATGACTTCTTACACTTTTATATGAATGATCCCAGATATTTATCATTAAAGTTTTATCAACTTTACTTTTTTAATAAAAATACACAAACTTGCTAAGAATTTAAAAAATCTGTTAAATAATAAAATTTTAGTAACTTAAGAAGTTTAATTATTAATTTATTTTTAAATAAAAGGAAAATAATAAAGTCATTCAAAAATATCTGAAATTATTAAGAAAAACAATATAATAATACAAAAACTTTAACTTTTGTAGAAAATTATATAACCATGATTAATATAGTTTTAATGCAATTGTTGTTATTGTTTATTCTGGGAATATAATAATACGTACATTTTCTTTATATGCGTTAGGTATTGTACAATGAGATTTCCCCCCTTTTTGGTTTATGAACTCCATATTTATCTAAATCTAAAGCCATCTTTGCTGCAAAAAGCCTTGTTTCCAAGGGAAAAAGAAAAAGAAAAAAGAAAACGTGTGCTAAACACTAATAACTTAAATCTCCACGTGTGCATTTAATTAGGAGAAAAGGGTTGGTTCACTTCTAACTACGTAGCCACCATTGCTAATGAGAGAAAAATATAAAATTAATCTTAAAAAGTGGCTTTTTTAAAATCACAATTTTAAGGATTTTTTTATATAATTATATACTGCAACTTTCCAAACATTGAGAAATATACTAATAAGGTGTTTATTAATAAAATCCAGGTTTAAGACCTAATTGCATCAAACGTTTTCAAAATATGCTTAGATGATAATATCGTTTGAATCAAGTCCTTCAGTCAGTTGAGTAATTTGTTTGAGCATTAAATGTGACTTAAATTTAATATAGAGTGTATTTAAAATGCACGAATCAAATTTTAAACACGTGTGATATGTTGCATGGACAAATTAGACTTGACATGTGAAATATAAATTGTGTAAGGATCTACCTTGTCATTTAATGGCAAAATTGGTGACTTTATTAGAATGTTTTAAAGTTTGAAGATCAATTCAAAATTTTTAAGAATGTTTAGTGTGATTAACTCTATTTTTTAAAAATATTTAAATTAATTAATGAGGCTTGCATAAGTTTTAATGTGTTTATCTAGAAGTGTGTACGTTTGATTGTTTTTTCCCTAATAATTACATAATAAAATTTGACATATTCTCTCGGATAAAATAGAAAAGAAAGAAAGAATGTGAAACACTTATGAAGAGGAAAAACAAATCAAATATCAAGCTTTTAATTAATTCGGGGTTAAGCTTCCTAGAAACTCATGGGTCTAAAGTTTAAACCCAAAACTCACCTAATAAAATCATGATAGAAATCCTCTACCCTTTTTGGTGTCTTACATATGTCCCTACGCTCAAAATTAACTTTAGAGTTTAGAGTTTTAGGTTAGGAGTTATTGTTAGGGTTTAGGGAATTTAGGGTATGGTGTATTTTTAAGGTGTAGGGTTTATGATTTAGAATTTAAGGTTAGGGCTTAGAATTTAATTTTGTAGTGTTTTTTAGTGTTGGGGCATATATAGGGCACCGAAAAGGGGCAGGCGAATTTTATCCATAAAATCATGCTGGCCTGGTCGACAAAACTCACAGACACACCTTATAAATTTTGTGATTGAACCCGAGTCTTTCGAATGAACATCATACGTTTTTCTACTTAGACCCAGAGGGGGGCTAGAGGGGCCGGCCGCCCCCTAAAAATTTGAAATTCCTATATGATTTATAAATTTTTTAGAAATTTTTTATGTATTTCCTATTGAAAATTTATTTTCGCCCCCTAAAATTTTATAAATTCCCTCATCCTAAAATTTTGTAAGTTAGCCCGCTTAACATAAAGTTCTGTGTCCGTCCCTGGTTAGACCACTTATTGGGTTCGATTTACCAAGGGTGTTTGAATTTACACATTATCTATAAATCAAATACCAATCCGTTTTAATATTTTTCAACGTAATAGTAGAATACTAAAATCAATTCAAATCAAATTGCAAAGCTCAAAGACCAAGAGCCAATATATTTGAAAAAAAAACATAGTATGGACTGGAATTCAGGAAAGCAGATCTTTGTAAAGGTTCAACACGAAGATTTAAAGACTTTGAAAATGGTTCAAATCCGACATTCTTGAATTCCCCACTACTTGGATTATTCTCTTCCTATAAATGCCCCCAAAACAACAACATCAGCTCATCATCATCCTTGTATACAAAGAACAACCTTAACAATGGTGTTTTTCATGGTTTTCTTCAGCTTGTCCATGCTGGGTTTTTCGCTTTATTTGTTCTTGACATTGTTGTTTTCTTGCTGGATTCTGCCCGTTCGAGCTTACCGCAAGATAAAGAAGAATGGGTTTGTGGGTCCAAACCCTAGCTTTCCCATGGGAAATATTAGAGAGATGAAAAACAATAGTATGGATTATGTTGTTGATTCTTCAGTTGGATCCTCTGGTATTTCCCATGATATACACTCCCTTGTGTTTCCTTACTTTGCTCGTTGGCAGAAATCCTATGGTAATTACTCTTTCCTTCTAATATATATATATATATATATATATATATATATATATATATATATATATATATATATATAGGCATATAATAAGTTTTACACGTTTTTTGGATCGTTGGATGAGTGAAACGGATTTTTTGGATCGTTGGATGAGTGAAACGGATGGATGAGATTAACAGTAAAATATGTGAAGATTATCACTTGGGAATTAAAAATATGGAGTTAATCTCAACCACCCATTTCCCTCATTCAACGATCCAAAAAACGTGTAAAACTTAAAGAGTTTTACACAGTGTAAGTTATATACGGATATGATCCGTTTACACAGTATAAAACTCTTTAAGTTTTACACATTTTTTTTTGGATATTATCGCTTTGAAAAAAAGAGTAATATATATATATATATATATATATATATATATATATATATATATATATATATATATAAAAGTTAGGATCAACTTACACAATTATAAAACTTTTTAAGTTCTACACGTTTTTTGGATCGTTAAATGGGGGAATGGATGACTCATATTAACTCATTACTCTTTTTTCAAGTGATAATCTTCACATATTTACCGTTAATCTCATACATTTGTTTCACTCATCCAACAATTCAAAAAACGTGTAAAACTTAAAGAATTTTACACTGTGTAAACGGATCCTATCTCAAATATTTTCACTTTATCAGCACAATCTACTCTAATAAAAAAGGGTTACATTTCTTTGACTATCTCAAATATTTTCACGTTATCAGCACAATCTGCTCTAATAAAAAAGGGTTACATTTCTTAAGCAACCTTATGTGAGTTCTCTTGGAAGTCGCATCTAAAGATGATAATATCGAACTTGATTACTATATATATATATATATACACACCAATTATTATCACCTATAAACAAGAATGAGAAGGAACCCTTAAAACTAACGCAGGTGATTGTGTGTTTGGATTGCAGGAAAATTGTTTATATATTGGCTGGGGACGGAGCCATTTCTGTATGTTGCGGAGCCGGAGTTCTTGAGGAAAATGTCATCGGGAGTGTTGGGAAAGAGCTGGGGAAAACCCAAAGTGTTTAAAAACGACAGAGAGCCCATGTTCGGACGTGGTTTGGTGATGGTTGAAGGAGATGATTGGGTTCGCCATCGCCATCTTATTACTCCTGCATTCTCTCCATCTAACTTGAAGGTCTCTCTCCTATTCTTCTTACACCACTCATCAAAGTATAATAATAGTAATTATATTTAATGTACGAACCATTTATTCAGTGACGGAATTTGATGAAAGAGTTTAGAGGGTTTGTTTTTATTTTAAATTTATAAAATTTTGAGGTCAGCCCCTCTCCCCAAGCCATATTTTATATGTATCATCAGTGAATCGTGAGGGGTGCTTAACAAGTTGAGCAGCTCGTGAAACATATGGTAACGTTAGGGGTGCTTAACGAGTTGAGCAGCTCGAACTCGACTCGGTCAAAATTCGGTAAACGCTTGACTCGAGACCTTAACGAATTGAGTCGAGCAAAGTCTAACTCGACTCGATAAGTTTGCGAGCGCTTGTTAATTTTTTAAAATATTTGTGGACTATTACTTTAGTTTTAATATGTTAGTTTGATGAATTTGTGGATTGTTATTTTAGTTTTAATATGCTAGTTTGGTGTATTTGTGGATTGTTGGTTTGGAATTTAGACTTTGAAAGTGCTTTATACACTCTTTTGATATTTTTTTGGTTAAATTTGTTAATTTATGTTAATATTAAGCCTCAAATAGTATTGTTAAATTTTACTTTTAGTTAAAAATAAGATAATTTTTTTAGTAAGCTTAACGAGCAACGAGTCGAGCTTAACGAGCAGCAAGTTGAGCAACAAATTTTTTAACGAGCACGAGTCGAACACTGCCCAACTCGCGATCGACTAGCTCGATAAGCACCCTTAGGTAACGTGGACGTTGATGAAATATACTTTGTTTTGATAATGTAGGCTATGGCAAGCTTAATGGTGGAACCGGCAACCAAGATGCTAGACAGGTGGGAAACCCTAATAAACTCCGGCAAACCCGAGATCGACGTCGAACGAGAGATCACGGCTACGGCGGGGGAGATCATTGCAAGGACGAGCTTCGGGTTAAGCTACCAAAACGGGAGCAAAGTGTTCGAAAAATTAAGAGCCATGCAGATCACCCTTTTCAACTCCAACCGGTACGTGGGCGTGCCATTTAGCAAATGGATGTGCCCTAAAAAAAACCTAGAAGCCAAGAGACTCGGCAAAGAGATCGACAGACTGCTTTTATCGATCATCGACGCTCGAAAGAATTGTTGGGATCGATCGTCTCCTCAGAAGGACTTGCTCGGTTTGTTGATGGACGGCAGCCATGTCGACGGCCGTGCCGGGAAGAGCTTGACGGCGAGGGAGCTCGTCGATGAGTGCAAGACTTTCTTCTTCGGTGGACATGAAACGACGGCGTTGGCACTCACTTGGACGATGCTGCTTTTGGCCATGTATCCGGATTGGCAAAACCAATTGAGGGACGAAATAAGACAAGTGATTGGAGATGGCGAGATCGATTTCACTAAGCTTGCTGACTTAAAGAAGGTAAATATCTGGTCAAACTATGTTTTTGGTTCCTCTACTATGCTCAACTTTAGAATTTAATCCCTATACATTGATTCGCCATTGGGATGAGTGTTTCTAAGAAAAATTCATGTTGATACTTTAAACATGAATAAAAAAACGTTGTTTAATTGTTTGAACTGAATAACACTATAAAGGATGTAGAGATCCAATTATGTCAGATTAAAGTAGGAAAACTAAATCTTAATTTGAGCACGATAGAGGGGCTAAAACTATAATTTGACCTAAACATATTGACTTATATTAGTGTTCTCTTTTCCTTTACTTTCATTTCCATCCAATTTCTCGATTAATTTTCAAGTACACATGTTTCACAAGTAGGGGTAAAAATCATCTGCCCCTAAATATGTTCCTTCTATGCTCCAACTAAAATTATTTAAAAATTAAATTCTAAACCCTAATATTAATTTTCACATCCTAAACCTAAACCCCACACCCTACTCTAATTTCTTAAACCCTAACTACAACTTCTAACCTTTAACGCTAAACTCTAAAACCTAAACTTACTATTTTAAAGTAAGGACATAAAAGGGATCACGATAAAAGGGCAGCCGATTTCCATCCCAAAAGTCGTAGTATGAGAATATTCACGGTGGTAAAATTCAGAAACATAAGTCAATTGTCAAAGTTGAACCATATTGGAGGCGTGCCATCTCACATGTGGAAACAAACCAAGTCCTTTTGGTTTCTTCGGCTGTGGCAAGTGGGCAACTCCTAAATACTTTGACTTTGCCGTTCAATGCTAAACTTGAAAAACCATAAAAACACTAAAAATTACACATAGAATTATTATTATTATTATTATTATTATTATTATTATTATTATTATTATTATTATTATTTGTGTGATTTAAGGATTGGTTAGGCAAAAGGGTATTTATCGGGTTTCCATGACTTGTAGATGGAATGGGTGATGAAGGAAGTGCTAAGACTCTACTCACCCGCACCAAATGCACAAAGGCAAGCAAGAGAAGACATAAAAGTGGATGATCTGGTTATTCCTAATGGAACCAACATTTGGATCGACGTCGTGGCCATGCACCATGATCCGGTGATATGGGGCGATGACGTTAACTTGTTCCGACCGGATAGGTTCAAAGACGACCATCTATACGGCGGGTGCAACCACAAGATGGGATTCTTGCCGTTCGGGTTCGGAGGGAGGATGTGTGTAGGGAGGAATTTGACAATGATGGAATACAAAGTTGTATTAACCCTTATGCTCACAAGGTTTTCTTTCTCACTTTCACCAAGCTATCGCCATTCACCTTCTATTTTGCTTTCCCTAAGGCCTAGATATGGACTGCCCCTCCTTGTTCAACCTCTTTAGGCCTTTTTTTTTTCGTAAATTCGAACCTTAAACCTTAGTTCATATCTTTTAAGAAAGTGACACCAAACACATTGTATTAATTCTTTCTTTCTTTTGTTTCTTTGCGCATATACATACATGTGTATTACCTCAAATTGGAATTAATAAAATCTTGCATGAACAGTTCAAAAAATCGAGTCAAATAACCGGTGATTCAATCCGTTTGATCAGTTTTTTAGAATTTTTAGAATTGTGTAATTAAAATATAATATTTTATTCAATTATTATTAAACCGGTCATTCGACCGATCAATATAATTGAATCAAGAATCAATGATCTGACCGGTTCGACCGCCGGTCCGGTTTTTACATCTGTATGAGGTACTATACTGAATAATTTGCCGCAAGTAAAGAAAGGAACAGCTATCTCAGTGAAACCTGCAAATGCATTTCAATGGCTTTGACTGTGTTATTTTTACCAAATAGAAGGCCCTGTTAACAAGATTGTAGGTGTGCGGAAACATTACCCGTGGCCGTGGCGACGATATAAGGTTGTGGCAAGTTTTGTCGCATGGATATGGGCAATCAATCTCTTTGCTTATTTTTCTGCCAAAATACCAATCTCCAACTGCTTCTGCAATGGTCTGTAATGACATTTTCAAGTATCAAACACCATGTCTAATCAAGTTTACTCGTGTAAGAAACTAGGACAACTGCTTTGGGAAACTGTAGTTTACGTTCCCGACGGAATGAGTGACGGATACGAGTATATGTATGTATGTTTTTGGTATATACTTCATGTCTATTATATGATCCATGTTCGGGATACTTACCTTATCGTGTATTCTTGGAGAATCAACAGCAAACCAAGTGTCCTGTGACTCACTCTGACAATGAGCGAAGCATGAATTTATAAACATTCCTCCTTCACCTGAATTTGTGTGGAATGAGTCAAGAGCCGAAAGCATATCACGCCTCAAACCTGGTGAAAGATTTAGATTTTAATATTAATCGATATCGTCTTAGAATATTTGATTTTATCAGAAATTACAAGACTAGTCAACAAACATGAGAGCATTAAAGACCAACCTTGCAATACATCGATCTGGTTAGCATTGCATGCTGCTGGATTAAGCTTGCAACGATACCAGCGTCCGCGCAAATCGGCAGACGGTGGAACGAAACCATGACGAAACTGTCGGGGACGGAACACAGTGATTAACACTATGATCATTTCAACCATGGAAGAACAATTAGAGCAAGGAAATTTACCTGGTATACATCATAAGCTGAGTTCAAGATAAAATAGGGCGTTGTGATATAATTCAATGCATACTGGGGAAAGAAACACTGCAGGAAAGGAAGTTAAATGCCTTGCGCTGCAAGCAAGAAGTAAGCCATTCTTTTATGGACAAGAGCATCACATAGAGCATACCAGCTTTGGATCTTCGATCGATTTCGTGCAATTTGGATTTAGATTTTTCTCTACCCCCTGGAATTTACAGTTGTTAGTTCCACCAATATACCTGGCTTTACAAATCACATGAAATTTTGGACAACCACAATTTAAGACAGTGATAAGAACAAGTACCTGTAAAGCAATTAGATCATTATAGAAGGACCTCATAGTATAATTCAAACTTATGTCTTGTCTGCAAAATGAAAATCAAAGGATGTAGCATCCGGAAATAGAAGATTGTCTGTTGTAGGTAGGTGTGTTCAAACTTCGGTTAAAACCGAATTAACCGAACCGAACCGAAATTTTTTCGGTTAATCGATCGGTTAATTTTAGGTTTAGTCAGTTAATGGTTAATGATTTTTTCAAACTTTGGTTATCGGTTAATTAACTAAAATTTTTATATATTATATATTTCATATATTTATTTTTAGTCACTGAATTTTTAAAAATTATAAAATAGTCATTAAAATTTTTGATATATTATAAAATGGTCATTAAACTTTATCAAATTAGCGCAAAATGATTTATCAATAATTTATAACGTGCAAGTTAATGACTATTTTGTAATAGTTCGATAAGTTTAATGGTTATTTTATAATTTTTGAAAATTTAGTGACCAAAAAGATTATTTTAAAATAGTTTAGTGACCCATTTGGGTGATTTACCCAAAATTTTCTAACAAATTTCGGTTAATTCAAAAACCGACTGAATTAACCGAACTTTTTTCACTTCGGTTAAAATTTTTTGAAAATTTTCGGTTCAGTTAACGGTTAATATGAACACCCCTAGTTGCAGGCAGAGAAATATATATATAATGAAACTTACACATCAAGAAAAAACCCAGCATCACTTAAACATTTCACAGTGGCATCCCTCGGCAACATCGTTGCCAAGTTGTCACAGTGCAGAAAGGTTGCTAGACCCCCAGCAGAGCAGCCTGATAGCAAGGCCTACAGCAGAGGAAAAAACAAACAAATGAAGTATAGCTGAAGTCCAGTTAAAATTATATAAGAAAATCTGTACCGATATGAACTTACGTTGCGCGCACTCGACAACCCTTTCGGCAGAAGATCGTCGATAATTGCTTCCCAGATTTTCTGCCCTCTGAAATAAAGAACCGAGGCCTGTTCATTTCAGAAGCATGTGTAAGGAAAGGAATTAGTAAAGGAGCAAATTCAAAGGTCTTTCCCAGCATATATCTCATAAGTTAACAAGACAATTGAAAAGGTACATTGGAATGCAAGGACCAGAGGTAATATGAGAAATTACCCCGTTGTCAAACTTGCCATCTCCTGAAAATGAGGCTCCATCACAGTATCTAAGCTTCACACGGTTCCAGTTGTAAAAATCTGGTTGTAACGAGAATTTCATGAGAAATTACGCAAGAATATATAATATCACTCTCTAAAATGCTAATTTAGCACAATAAAATATGTTTGATTGATTGAATTTCTCATTAACGTTGTATCTTTCCGGGGGAGGGGGGTTAATAATAGTAAGAAGGGTTAGTATAAAAACTCTACCAATATGGAGTTAGTTTAGGGTATAGGGTTTAGGGGTTTAGGGTATATGGAGTTAGTTTAGGGTATAGGGTTTAGGTGTAAGAGTTTAGAATTTAGAGATAGTTGTTTCAATTTAAGATTTAGGGTTTATAGGTTAGGGATTAGTTTTTAGGGTAATATGGTGAGGATTTAGGTTTTAACCTATAAACCCTAAATATTAAATTGAAACAACTATCCCCAAATTTTAACCTTTTTCACCTAAACCCTTAAACCATATACCTTAAACTAACTCCCTATACCCTAAACTAACTGCCTCTACCCTAAAACTAAGGTGCTTGTGGAAACTGAAGTTTCCACCGCCTGTGTATAAAATATTTATCCATAAACTAAACCATGTATATCAAGCAAGGGCGAAGCTACATGGTGTGGGGTGATTTCCCAAACCCAAGATTTTTTTTTTCACTTTTGACACCCTATATAATTTTTTTAAAAATAATTTATTTACGAATTTATCTTTCGCTTTTAAATTTTTGTGTTTTGTCCCCCAACCTCAAATCATAGCTCCTTCCATGTTGTCAAACTTATTTTATATGTTCATATTATCATTTACTTCACTTGAGTGAATACTGTCACACCTTACCCCCTAAAGCCATGGGTAAAAATCTTCTGCCCCTAATCATGCCACCTTCTATGCTCAACACTAAAAATCACTTAAAAATTTAATTCTAAACCATAATTCTAATTTCTATATTTTAAGCCTTAAACTCTACTCTTTAAAAGATATACACTACCCCTAATTTTTTAAACCTTAACCACAACTCTTAATCTTAAAACCTAAACTCTAAACCCTAATCCCACTATTTTGACGTGTGAGCAAGGGACAGACGATTTTCTCATGGAGCAATACTATAAGATTTCTAGAGCTTAGAGTGCAACTTGCACCCGTGATAACACTAGCTTGTTCAACCCAAATTGGACAAAAAGGAAGTGGGTGAAGTACTGAAGTTTTTTCTTCTTCTTTACGGTACTTTGCAACACCAGATAAGGACATGCCTACTTTAGGCAAGGAACAACAGCCGTCCCTTCCCATTTCCACCACAATATTGTAGTTACCGGTTGGAGCAATACTATATAAAAACATGATGCGAATGTCAAAATGAAGAGAAACAAACAAGATCTCAAAACCTAACCAAACCTTCTTTCCACCCACCGATTTGTTGGGTGCTCAAATTTTAGCAATTAGGACGTTGAAAAACAGTCATCTAAAGGGAACCAACGTGCAAGGTCATATATGTAATTTACCATGCACCAAGACATCAAACCCAGCAACAATAAAACAAAGCCCGGCAGAGAACCCATTGGTGCAACCCGGCATATACGACAACGTAGGATTTTATATTAGAGGGGTGAATTTAGGGCTATAAATGAGTCGAAACAGATCATGAGTTATTTAAATTTGACTCGGTCAACACTCAATTCAATGAGACTCGACTCGTGCTCGAACTCGGCTCGAGTTCTTAATGAGCCGAGTCGAGCTACTCGATATCCGACTCAAAAAACTCGCGAGCTACTCGAAAATATAATATACTAAGTTTTTTTGTTTTTTTAATTTAAAATCTAAATTCCTAAACTTAAAATCCTAAAACATAAACCCTAAACATAATTCCTAAAATCTAAATACTAAATTCTAAACCCAACAACCTAAACTAACACCATAAACCCTAAAATTAAGAAGCTTGTGTAAACTTTACTAAAGTTTATACAACTTGTGTATCAAAGTTTTTTTCCTAACAGGGCTTTAATGGACGAGACAACTCACAAACTACTCGAGTTCGATTCGGTCAAAGCTCAGCCGACACGCGATTCAATTGAACTAGATTTAAGCTCGAACTCAACTCGAGTAGAACCAACAAACTTGCACCTTTCTTTTTGTCAGTTTTTCTTTGATACATCTGTACATGAGTATGACAGAATACCAAGATCACATGAAGCTAAAATATTCCCATTAATCAATCATAAGTCCCAGCGGATCTCTATAATATTATAGCAATAACAATAAAAGAAATTATAAAAGAAAGAGATAAGGACTAAATCATAAAAGCACTAAAAACATGAACAGCATGCAACGGATAGAAACAATGTCCAAAATAATACACAAGCCCTACACGCAACAAAGACAACAACACACCAATCACGTAATAAGGATAAGTTACAAAACTATATACTATGTAACACTATATTAAAGTTTCTAAAAGTTTATTAAAAATATGTATCACAATCACATCACGTAGTAAATAGATTAGCAGGGGCAAAAATAGATTTTTAATAGAAAATACATAGAAAAATTTTAATTTTTTTCTACATCATATATGATTTTCAAAATTTTAGGGGGGCGGTTGCCTCCACCAACACCCCTCGATCCATCCCTAGTTCTGGACATGCGCAAGTAGAACAAATGCACAGGGCCACAAAAAGTAAGGGCCCCATAAACAAGGATAAACATAAATTAAATACTTAAGATGTGAATTGAGAAATAAGATGTGTGAAGTGAACCTGGATTGAGGGAGGCATTATTGCTTAAGATGCCGGAGAAGACTTTATACTTCTCCATGTAATGACTTGATCCACGGCGGCTTTTGGCTCTCTCCAGGCATGATGGTATGTCGTTACACCAACCACCACCCTGATAAATAGATTATAGTATACATGGAATAAAATTTACGATTCAGAGTAATTAATAATCTCAATAACATTGAACACTACTACCAGAACTGACCAGGTGGTCTCACCCTCAAAAAAAATCATTTTTACCTTTATTATATATAAAAAATTAAAATGGATTAATTAAATTTGTATATTTACCTCCCAACTCCCAATACTGACTCCATCTCTAACCGGGGTCATCCCATTAATCTTGTGACATTGTGCTTCTTTAGGCTCAATGCTTGGGATGGTAATCGTCTACCCCTAATTATGTCTCTATTGGTGCTTCTATTTTAAAATACGTGTTTAGGGTTTAAGGTTTAAGGTTGAGAATTAGGGTTATAGTGTAAGAAATTAGGGATATGATGTTTTTTAGGGTTTAAGGTTTAGATATGAAAATTAAGATTAGGGCTTAAAATTTAATTTTTAAATATTTTTTAATATAAGTCATATAAGAAAGCATGATTAGTGGGTAGAAGATTTTTACTCCTAACGCTTGGGCCTTTTGAATAGACTCATATTCTTTTATTGCGTGCAACGTAAATTTGTTTTATGAGAATATAAAATAATTATGTTTTTCAATGTATCCATCAAAACAAACTCGGTGATTGATCTAACATTTCGGTAATGAAAAAAATAATCAGTATTTAGTTTATGATTTATTAATGGAATGATATTGTACATTTTTTTTTGCTAGGCAAGATAATTTTATTAGAATAATCATACAAGTCCTAACCTAATTGTATGCCTCAAGAAGGATAAAATTTGTATGCCCTTTTCGGTGCCCCTACATATGCCCCAACACTAAAAAACATTACAAAATTAAATTCTAAGCCCTAACCCTAAATTCTAAATCCTAAACCCTACACCCTATACCCTAAAAAATACACCATACCCTAAATTCCCTAAACCCTAACCACAAGCCCTAACCTAAAACCCTAAATCATAAACCCTAAAGTTAATTTTGAACGTGAGGACATATGTAGGGCACCGAAAAGGGTAGAGGATTTCCATCCGCCTCAAGAATAAAACGTCAAAAAAATTAGCAGTAGATGTAATAAAATGGACATGTCTAGCTACCCCAGTACCCAAGTCATGTTGGTCTAAACACACGAGTCATGAAATCTAATGCATCAAAACAGAATTTTGCATTGGAAAATCCAATGCATCAAAACAAATGTAATCATCTTGACGCAGATCAGGGTTTTAAATAAAAGTCGCGATCGCGGCTGCGGCGTTATATCGTGATTTCAGACAAAAATAACTGAATTACAAACTGTTTTTTATCTCAATCGCGGTTTTAGACGGCGATGCAACCGCTATATCGCGGTCCGCTTTTTATATCCGTGTTTACATGATTTTGACATTCGTGATTCTGGACTAAAGAATACTCCACATATAGGATGCGATTACAATTTAACTTTTATCATCTTATTTCAACAAAAAACAAGTTAATTATTACCTCAAACTGTAGAATCCAGTTGTTTGATCCAGCGCCGAATCCTCTATGCAGATGATACGCCGGCAAACTTCCATCCAAACAAACTGTGGCACAATTCACAAATCAAACAGTTTACCGCCAAACAGAATATGAAGAACATTCATTCAAATCGTTAAAAGCTTATAATCAGAGGTGAAAATCTAATTACCGGCGCCACGAGCGGCGGCGTTTTGAACGATAGTCATGCCAACAAGGAGTCGTTCGTCGGAGTAAATTCTCCATGGCGCGAAAACTAAGAGTAAGAGTAAACACGGCACAATCTCTATAGCCATATTCATCTTCACGTTGATTTTGAAATACCTCTGATTCTCGTTGAACTAATGAAGAAAATATAATGGCTGAAATATCTGGTTCTCGCAGTTTTTTTTCTACTGATAACGGACCCAAGAAGAAAACAGATCTGTTACTATAAAGCTGCGGGAACTGACAGGTGATGGATTTAAGTAACGTGTATACTAGAATTTTAGAAAATTTGAAATATTTATTTATGTGAATGTCTATTACGATAAGAACTTTAATTAAGAGATATAATTTATTTATTATTAATTAGAGATTAATGTATTATGTATTTTTTATACCTATAAATAAATGATTTGATGAAGGCATTATATACAAGTCTATATTTGAGAATAATACAAATCTCTCTCTTTCTCATCTCTTTATTATTACATTATTGTTCGTTGTTCTACGTTATTTTATTCACAACACGTTATAAGCATGATCTTGCTCAATTACATGGTACTTGCGAGTAATTAAGATTTTGATCTATGTTTAAAAAAATTAAGATTTTTAATCTTTATAAATTAAATTAATAGTGTTTATCGGTACTCGTCGTTAATAATACTCATCGGTGCTCGTCAAGTGTGTCAGAATCATTACTAACTAATTAATATTCAAAAAGTGAATTAATCAAATAATTTTAGCTCAAAAATATCACTACGTCTATTTGTGAATTTCTATAATGTCGGGTTTAGCTCATTCTCTCTTTTGTTTCAATGTTTTCTCCCTTACTATTATTACTCTATAATGCTTTTTTAAAAAATTATATTTACAACTTTAATTTATATAAATTTTTTAATTTTAAGGTTTATAGATTTAAGTTATGGTTTAGGGGTTAAGGTTTTAGGGTGTTAGGACTTGAGATCTAAGTTTTAGATTTTGTAGCTTAAATATATGGTCGTTTCTGAGGATGGGCCATAAGCGCGACGGCCCATGGCTCACCCCTATTTAGGGCTCACCGCTCATAATTATAAGTGTTTAGTTTGAATAATTTAATTTTTTTTAATATTAATTGTTAGAGTCCAATTTTTTTAATACTTATTGTTAGAAGTGTACTATTAAGATTTAATTTTTTTTAAAATATTTGTTACTAGACATACTCTTAAAATCAATTTTTTTTTCAATATTTGTTATTATGTATCTAATTTTTTGCAATACTTGTTAATAGGGTCCCAATTTTTTTCTAATATTTGTTATTAGGAGTCTACTCTTAAAATGATTTTTTTTCAATATTTGTTATTACAGGTCTAGCTTTTTTCCAATACTTGTTATTAGGGTTCAATTTTTTTTAATATTTGTTATTAGTTACATATTATTAAATTTTATTTTTTCCATTACTTGTAATTAGAGCCTCGCTTTTTTTCTAATACTTGTTATTAGTAGCTTACCCTTAAAAAAATTCCAATAGTTATTATTAAAACCTAATTTTAGGTTCGTGCGTGGGCTACAAAAATCTCAGAAATATATATATATATATATATATATATATATATATATATATATATATATATATATATATAATTAAAGAGTGAGATTTCATAGAATTCAGTTACATAGCAATGAATTTATTCTCCATTAAAATGTGGTAGATACAAGATACTAAGATCACTTATTAAACAAACTTTTCTTTTAAGTGTCGAATTATTATAATAAAAAAATTAAATGCATAACATCTAAACCACTAAGCTCGAAGATAATCTTTGTTGAAACCAATCCCGCCATGGGTGCCAGCTTCTGAAACCAAGGTTTTGTTGCCGACTGAACCACTTTTTTTCGTAGCCTGCAAGGCAAGTTATTACATTTAGCATAATGTCACGTTTTGAAGAGGCAAGAGACATTAATCCCACATCTAATCTACTAACATGTCGGTAATACCTGAGGTGGTGGTAGTAGTCTGTGGCACGTCCTCGGCGTGCCGCAGGGAAACTCGCAATCGATCTCCTTTGTTTCTCTTCGGCTGAAGTACCAATCACCAACTGCTTCAGCAATGGTCTGTAAGAGGTAATTGTAGCAAACATTTGAGACTCAGCTTGGGTATCAATATCGATTTTTTCGAAATAGTTATTGTCACACCGAATAATCGCATTTATGTAATCGGAAAACCGGACGGATGAATCCTGGTCTTAGCAATGACAGAGAATGAAGGGTATGGAGAAATTGGTACCTTATTGTTTATTCTTGGGGAGTTAACTGCAAACCACAATTCTTGTTCATTACTTTGGCAATGTGTATGGCATGAATTTATGAAAGTTCCCCCACTATGTTTATTTTTGAGAAGTGAACTCTTAATCAATGCTTTAAGCATGTCATGCCTGAAAACTTGCAATACGGCTATCTGGTCCGCGTCGCATGCCTCGAGATCATGCTTGCATACACCCCATGTTCTTCCGACATCGGCAGACGACGGCACCAAACTAATTCGAAACTATTTAACAAGTTATTACTGTGCCGATAATCCGAATTCCACAACATTGCATTGATATTTAACCGAAATGGAGGAAAATTTTACTTGGACTGTGTCATAAGCAGAGTTCAAGACAAAAAATGGAGTTTTGATATGTTCCAATGAATACTCCGGAAAGAAGCACTGCAGAGAAACAAGGTGGAAAACCCGGTTAGCATGGAAGAATTCACGGTTTCACGGACCGGTACACGAAACCGTTCAAAGAATAACGTACCAGCTTTGGATCGTACATCGACTTTTTACACCTCGGGTCAAGGTTTCGCTCTACTCCCTGGTGTAACATGATTATGCATACATATTGCAGAGATAAATTGTTGAATTCTATGTACATGACTGTCCTAATTAAAAGATGTTATTTACTTGAAAGAGTAATTTGAACCAGAAAATTCGTACCTGAAGAGAAACTATAGCTTCAAAGATAGACCTTATGGTGTGGTTCAAACCTATATCTTTTCTGTGAAATCAAAGGCTAATTTTATATATGAAATTCGAAAAGCGAAGGACCGATACTACGAGCCAACCACACGTAATCGAAGTCCGAAGACGTCGACTTACATGTCTAGGAAAAACCCTGCATCACTTAAGCATTTCACGCTTGCTTTCGGCAACATTCTGGCGAAGCTATCGCAATGCAGAAAGGTTGCTAGACCCCCAGCTGAGCAACCTGCAAGCAAAGCCTAAAGCAAAAAGGGAAAGTCGATAAAATCGATTCCGGAAGCCGAAATGTCGAATAATTTCACTAACAGAGTAATGAGCTTACTTGATGTGCATTTGCCAAGCCTTTTGGCAGGAGATCAAGAATGATGGCTTCCCATATCCTTTTCCCTCTGAAGTAGAGCAACGTTGTCTGTTTTTCATTATTTTAAGTGGACGCAATGGAAAACAATCAGTTCAAGAGCAGAACCGATGAATGTGCTTAAGTACGGAGCCGGGATTGAACTAAATGATTAATTTTGAAACGAATAGGTCTTAATAAATAATTAAACCATAAAAATTAAGGGGTTTGGATTTAGTGTTACAAATTTTAAATTTAAAAGGTTTTAATAAGTAATTAATCCACTAAGTTTTGGTCCAAAGTTGTTACCCCATTGTCAAATATGCCGTCACCGGTGAATGAGGCACCATCGCAATATCTCAGCTTCACACGGTTCCAATTGTAAAAATCTGGTCCAAAGCTGCAACGGTCAGTCTTGATGTTATTAATAGGGTAAAGCACACCCTATTCACTTAATTATTAGTTCGGTTACAAACGGTTCACCTTTTTGTGTGTAAAAGTTACAATTTAATTAATTTATTAAAATATTGTTACAAATATGTCATTCTCCGTTATAATTGAAATAAAGGTTTGATAAATTTTGTCATAAAATTTGTACATCCTATTAACTAATTCTAATTTAAAACAATCTAATCAATTTGATTTTTTTAAAATTTTTATTAATTTAATTTTTTTTACGATATAAGCAAACCAAACGAAACCATTAGATCACTACATTTTACTATAAAACAACAATAAATTAATGTTTAATAAGGATGATAATGGGTCGAACTTGGATTGAACTTTATAAACACAGAGTCTGATCCAATTAACAATTGACTCTCCCGACTATCCAAGTACGAATGCACTAAATCCGAATAAAATATCTATGATTTAAATTTAAGTTCGAAAGTTTGAATCTATTTAGTTTTTTTCTAGGAATGATAACGGGATGAGTCTGATTTTTAACCGCCCTAATACCGACCCAAAGTGCCATGTACTCAACCTAAGTACATAACCCCAATCGCGACCCTTTTTTTGAATATGTTGGTGTGATGTAAGAGTAGTATCTGTTCAATTTTCTTAATTTTTTTAAAGACGGCACACACAACATGCATTACTGGTGCTCAAACCCGAGTCCCAATCGTGACCCATTTCTATTTACATTTCAATTGACAAAAATCAATATAAAAATATTAAGTAAAGAGACTATAATTTACAGCTGTAACTTAAAAATAAAATCCATCCCACTATAATTTGCCGCAACAAACAAACTGATCTGAAAAAACAAACCTCAAATACAGATATGAAACCTAGACATGGATGGATCGAGGGGGCTGGCGGGGAGGTCGTTCCCCTAAAAATTTGAAATTTCTATACGATTTTAAAAAAATTAAAATTTTTCTATGCATTTTCTATTGAAAATCTATTTTTGTCACTCTAAACTTTTATAAATTTGCCCCCCTAAAATTTTATAAGTTCGCCCTCCTAACTTAAAATCCTACGTCCGTCTCTAAACCTAGACAATTTACTGAACTGAAAACCAAAGATGAATACTCCTATAAATCTAAAATACCAGTGAAAATAAACTAGTGAAAGTAGAAACTAAAAATCAGAAGATCAAGCGGAAAATATAGCAAAACCCATAATATAAAATCGAAAAAAACACACATTAAAATCAAGTTCAGTAAATTGGATAATTTTTGTTACAAATATGTCATTCTCCGTTATAATTGAAATAAAGGTTTAATAATTTTTGTCTTAAAATTTATACATTCTATTAAATAATTCTAATTTGAAACAATCTAATCAATTTGATATTTTCAAATTTTTCATTAATTTTATTTTTTTTACGATATAAACAAACCAAACGAGACCATTACATCACTACATTTCACTATAAAACAACAATAAATTAATTTTAAATAAGGATGATAATGGGTCAAACTTGAATTAAACTTTATAAACACAGAGTCTGATCCAATTAACAATTAACTCTCCCGGCTATCCAAGTAGGAATGCACTAAATCCGAATAAAATATCTATGATTTAAATTTAAGTCCGAAAGTTTGAATCTATTTAGTTTTTTTCTAGGACTGATAACGGGATGAGTCTGATTTTTAACCGCCCTGATACCGACCCAAAATGCCATGTACTCAACCTGACCCCAATCGCGACCCTTTTTTTTAATATGTTGGTGTGATGCAAGAGTAGCATCTGTTCAATTTTCTTAGTATTTTCAAAGACGGCACACACAACATGCATTACTGGTGCTCAAACACGGGTCTCAATCGTGGCCATTTTTATTTACATTTCAATTGACAAAAATCAATATAAAAATATTAAGTAAAGAGACTATAATTTACAGCGGTAACTTAAAAATAAAATCTATCCCACTATAATTTGCCGCAACAAACAAACTGATCTGAAAAAACAAACTTCAAATACAGATCTGAAACCTAGACATGGATGGATCGAGGGGGCTGGCGGGGAGGTCGCTCCCCTAAAAATTTGAAATTTCTATACGATTTTAAAAAAATTAAAATTTTTCTATGCATTTTCTATTGAAAATCTATTTTTGTCACTCTAAACTTTTATAAATTTACCCCCTAAAATTTTATTAGTTCGCCCTCCTAACTTAAAGTCCTACGTCCGTCTCTAAACCTAGACAATTTACTGAACTGAAAATCAAAGATGAATACTCCTATAAATCTAAAATACCAGTGAAAATAAACTAGTGAAAGTAGAAACTAAAAATCAGAAGATCAAGCGGAAAATATAGCAAAACCCATAATATAAAATCGAAAAAAACACACATTAAAATCAAGTTCAGTAAATTGGATAATTTTTGTTACAAATATGTCATTCTCCGTTATAATTGAAATAAAGGTTTAATAATTTTTGTCTTAAAATTTATACATTCTATTAAATAATTCTAATTTGAAACAATCTAATCAATTTGATATTTTCAAATTTTTCATTAATTTTATTTTTTTTACGATATAAACAAACCAAACGAGACCATTACATCACTACATTTCACTATAAAACAACAATAAATTAATTTTAAATAAGGATGATAATGGGTCAAACTTGAATTAAACTTTATAAACACAGAGTCTGATCCAATTAACAATTGACTCTCCCGGCTATCCAAGTAGGAATGCACTAAATCCGAATAAAATATCTATGATTTAAATTTAAGTCCGAAAGTTTGAATCTATTTAGTTTTTTTCTAGGACTGATAACGGGATGAGTCTGATTTTTAACCGCCCTGATACCGACCCAAAATGCCATGTACTCAACCTGACCCCAATCGCGACCCTTTTTTTTAATATGTTGGTGTGATGCAAGAGTAGCATCTGTTCAATTTTCTTAGTATTTTCAAAGACGGCACACACAACATGCATTACTGGTGCTCAAACACGGGTCTCAATCGTGGCCATTTTTATTTACATTTCAATTGACAAAAATCAATATAAAAATATTAAGTAAAGAGACTATAATTTACAGCGGTAACTTAAAAATAAAATCTATCCCACTATAATTTGCCGCAACAAACAAACTGATCTGAAAAAACAAACCTCAAATAAAGATCTGAAACCTAGACATGGATGGATCGAGGGGCTGGCGGGGAGGCCGCTCCCTTAAAAATTTGAAATTTCTATACGATTTAAAAAAAATAGAATTTTTTTATGTATTTTCTATTGAAAATCTATTTCCGTCACTCTAAATTTTTATAGATTTGCCCCCTAAAATTTTATAAGTTCGCCCTCCTAACTTAAAGTCCTACGTCCGTCTCTAAACCAAGACAATTTTCTGAACTGAAAATCAAAGATGAATCCACCTATAAATCTAAAATACCAGTGAAAATAAACTAGTGAAAGTAGGAACTAAAAATCAGAAGATCAAGCGGCAAATATAGTAAAACCCATAAAATAAAATCGAAAAAAAACACACATCAAAATCAAGTTTTGAACAATAAATAAAAATTGGTAAAAGAAGAAGAACAATAATATATAAGTTTTAAGACCGAAACTATTATCATACCTATGTCACAGCTCGATTTAATATTTAACACCTAATAATTTATTTATAATAATATTTTAATTGAATAACGAAATTATAACTTTTTTTAAAAAAAAAGAAAGGTAACTCATTTGTACCGAACTAATAATTGAATTACAGGGAATGTATCTCACCCTTATTAATTGTTATCATTTTTAAAGCTAAAAATCTTGATATGATTGCGTGAACCTGGATTAAGGGAGGCATTGTTACTTAAGATACCAGAAAAAAATGCCCATTTTCGCATTCGATGTGATGATCCTAGGACAGATTTGGCCCTGTCCAAGCATGAGCTTATGTCACCACACCACCCACCGCCCTAACAATAAAAATAAAACTCGACATTGAATCACACTCGAAACTTATGTTATACAGATACGAGTACGAAACAGAGATGAAAAATGATAATTTGAAAATTTACAGGAAATGAATGCAACGAATATAAAATAAAATTTAAATTCTGAAAAATATAAAAACAAAAGGTCATAAAACAAATCATGTGATGTGAGCATGACATCATACATACTTTCATACTTATAGTTGAATCATGTGAATAAAAAATAGTAAAGAAAGAAGAAGACAAAAAGTCAGAAAAAAATATTTACATGTACCTAAGCCGTACTTAATATATCCTTGATACGAGAACGTATCAAATACGTGATAAGATATTAAACTGAAATATCCGTGCTTCGTAGGTCAAAACACACCATATTTTCATTTGCTTTTATTGCCTAGTGTGTAAACTTACCTCAAAGAACAAAATCCAGTTGTTTGCTCCACTGCCGAATCCTTTGTGTAGATGATAAGATGGGGGACTGCCATCCAAGCAAACTACATGGGAAAAAAAACTATGTAAACTTAACGTTGAAACCATGCAGATAACATGGAGTCAGGACGTCGAACTTTATGTTAGAGGATGAATTTATAAAATTTTTAATAAAAAATATATATTTAAATTATATATAAATTTCAAATTTTGAGAAAAAAATAGAGTATTTACGTGCACCGAGTGCAGCTGCATGAGAATTGGGAAGCTGAGTCCGCCGAACAAGCTGCATGTGTATGCAGCTTGGCGCATAAGCCAGGAGAACCAGCACGCTGGCTAAAGCAATATCCTTTACCTTCATCATTTTCGCTTTGTTTTTTTTTCTCTTTGAAACTGCAGAAGAAAATGAATATTTATGGTACAAAGAGATGCAGACCGCTCGAAAATGTAAAAAGTGAGGAAAAAGACTATTTGTCACACGTTTTTCTTTTTCTCGTGTTTCTGAGTAAGATAAGACAAGGTGCAAGGTTCAGTCGTTTTAATGATTTCTGAAAATTAAAGAGAAAGTAGATAATGTTCAAGAAGTAGAGGCGGAAAAAATTCGAATTGAAAAAATTGAACTACAGTATTAAACTCGATTTAATATAAAATATTTGATTTGACTCTTAATTTTATAAATTTGATTTGAAAATTTTAAATAAAGTCTAGGTTATAAAAGTGATTTGAACAACTCAAGATTTTTAGTGATTAGTATATCAATTTATAAGTTTGAGTTGAATCTCTGAATTAATTTTACACTAACTCTTAGCCATTAGATGAGTGAAATATATGGATGAGATTAAAAGTTGAAAATAATGAAATTTTTAAAGAGAAAAAAAGAGTGTTTAATTTCATCCATCTATTTCACTCATTCAATAACAATGAATTAATGTAAAATTAATTGAGTTTTACATCATAAAAATAAATTAATTGAGTTTCACTCATTCAATTTTTAAGTTTAAGACGAATCTCTCAATTAATTGAGTTTCACTCATTAAGGAAATTTTAAATATATGCTTTCTCATACACATTAGGTTAATATTTTATGACCTCTAAACTGATAATGTGACTTATGTCTGGATGTCGCGAGTTGGTTACATATTTATTATATTTAAGTGATTAGAGTTAAATTATTTTTAACTAAAAATTGAGTCAAATTAAATTAATATATAAATAATGAGAGTTAAATTTATTAATTTTTTTTTGAATTGAGACTAAACTATTTGAATGTGCAAACGTGGATGACTAAATATGTTATTATACAAAATATTTTAACTGTCACATCACCCTTTCAATGGTTGTTAACAGGTCAGTGACTAAATTGAAACAAAACTAAAAATTTAATGGTAACATTGAAGGAATTGAAATTTTGGTTGCTAAATTGAATAATTGATCAAAGTTTAGTTACCATTCATAAACTTTACTCAAATTTTAAACAAACATGAACTGAACACAAATTTTTAAAAAATAAATAAACGAATACGAATACAAACATAATTTTATTCCTTAAAACTCGATTTATTTACTTCCTAAAAAACTAATATCATGTCACGTTTTCTTTTTCTAATGTTTCTGAGTAAGTTAAGACACAAGGTGTACTTGTCGGTCGATTTTAATGATTTCTGGAAATTAAATGGAAAGTAAATACTGTTCCTAAATGTTGCGTCAAACTGCAAACATGTGAAACTTGTGGTTGTGGTCCTTGTGGAAGATGCTTTCACGGGGTTTAATCTTCGATGGCAGTCGGGATGTAATGTGAAGGTCGGAAGCGTCAGTCGTTTTCTTTAAAAATTTTAAAAAAAATTAAGATATATATATTTTTATTAAAAAAATCTAAAATTCTATAAATTTATCAATTATAAAGTCATGTAAAATCTCGTGTCCGTCTCTAACAATGGTATTATATTTAATATATATGGCAGAAAAATAATATCCAGATTGCTCGTATCATTTATCTAATACTTTACGTGTACTGTATAAACTATAAGCTAACAATACTGGATTTTGTCACACTTTTGGATAAATTATGCATACAGTAATATATTATTAGTAAGATTATGTTTTTGTCATTCAACTTTAAAATAATACATTTCTGTCACTTTAGTAATATTTTATAACATCTCAGTTTACGGAGTAATATTTATCCCACAATATTTACATATTTTATCAATTTAATCTATATTTATTATAAAAAAAACATCCTCATTTTTTTTGCCTCAACCATCCCTATGCCCCAACCGCCAAACATCTCTTCTTTCTTCTCTCCATGTTTCCAATATTAAAAAAACACTAATATATTCAACTTTAATTTTTAAATTAACAAGAGTTTCCTATTAATGCTCACACGTGGGTCGTGCTTCCTTGTTCTTTTAGTAAAACTATATGTATACAATTTATTGATTGTTTAATTTGAATTGAATATTAGGTGTGTTTAAGATACTCTATCCGTTCGACATGCTGACTTAAACTTTAAAAAGTCGGGCATTTCTTTTAAAAAATTATCTGACCGGGCTGTATACTCAACCTAGCATTTTCTCGGGTAGTCGAGTCGGGTCTGGGTCGATATTTTTATAATCAGATACTCGACCCGATCTGATACTTTTAATATATTTATTTTTTAAATTATATTTTTATTTCAAGTTCCTTAATATCTTTACCCTACAACTAAATTTATATTTTTAAATTCTTTTTATGTTTGTATTATATAGTTTTAAGTTTTAATTTTTTTCTAAAATATTCATATTAATTTGTTAATACTAGATTTAAAGGAAAAACAAAAATAATATTTTTAATGTCTTTTTTAATGATAAACTCTAATATATATATATATATTACAATCTTAAAATAACTTCAAATCATTAATATAAACTTTTAAATTTTATGTGTTTTCTATGCGATTTTACGATTTTGTTTAAGATTTTTAAAATAAATAAATAAATAAATAATGTGAACTAGTACCCGATTTTGCAGGTACCTGATAATTATGCGTCGGGACTCGGGCCGACAAATGTGCTACCCGAGTTCGGATACCTAATTTTGAACATCCCTATGACCCTATCGTGTATTGCAGAGGACCAAAATTTTTTTAACTCTTTGCTTCATTCACGACCCTATAATTCGAACTCTTAACTTTGCTGAAAAAATCTAGTGTCTTATCTTATTAGATTAACTCGTGGTTAGTTTCCATGTTTTGTTTTCAAGCGAAATTAAGAAAATGAAAATAATGGGGGCATTCTGTAAATTAACCCAAAATCTTGTTTCCTCCGCCTCGCACTAGGAAAAAAAAAAGGAGATCTTATTGATCGTCATCAGAGCGGCCAAAACCAAAAAGCCTCTCAGATTGTACAAAGTCCAAGGTTAGTCCTCTCCAAAATATCTCTTTCCTTAATTTATATTTCTTTAATCTTATTTTATTTACGTTTCCTTTTCTCAGATCTGAACTCATCGCTTGTATGTAGATCAAATCCTATCTCTACCTTTTTTAGAATATTGTTTATGAATTTATTTTATAGCTTTTTTAGTATATTTTTACGCTCTAGATTGTTAGCCGTTTTATGGAGTTCTTCTTGTTTGATATGAGCGTGAACGTAATGAAGAATTTGCTGATTTTTTTTGTTAAATGAAAATTGAATTTTTGAGGTAATTGTATATAAATTGACGGAAAATAGACATGAAATGTAAGTTCGACTGGTTTCTCTAGATGGAAATGCAATTCTTAGTTGAATGCGTCTGGATTGAGCGATTGTGTTAGTTTAATTAGAAAAAATGTTGGAATTGTAATCTACCTGTTTTAGCTTTACATCTTTAAGAAAGTCATTTAGTTAAATATTTGTTTTGGGTTTAAGTTATTTTGGAAGAATATTTCCCTTTGTTGGAATTGTATTTTGAGATTTTCCTTGCAAATCAGAGGAAAGAATGTTATAAAAAAGGATTAAAAGGAAGATGGGGATACTAGGGTTATGCGGACTCAAGAAATTGATTGTTTATCTTCCGATTTTCGGTTTTCTAGCCTACCTTTGTTCAATTTAAAGTTCCTCATTAGAGATTTGTGATTTAGAAAGTATAAGTTATAACACTGCAATGAAGTTGGAATCTTTTCTATTTTATACCGTCTATTCGTTTATTTTTTTAGGAAAACATGATGTATAATACTAGGGGATAGAATTGCTTCACTTTCCTTGATCTACCTACCAATGTTTCTCCTATTTTGGTATGTATTTTAATAGATCTTGTTTGGTGTAACTGTTTTGCAGGTTGCATGGATTTCTCTGCTAATAGTGTTCATTAGAGAAATAGTGCAACTTTGTTCGCGAGATTAATCTTGTGTTGGATTCGATTTAGGTGCTTAAAAGACGTACTTCAGATAATTGATCAAAAAGAGTTGTGTGCTTAGCCATGGATTCTTTGTGGAAACTTTTATATTTACTTGAGCCTGCCCCGCTTACTCTCATATTTACGGCAGTGGCTGTGACATTTGGGTCTGCATTTCGTGCTTTGAATTATGGGAAAGAAATGGAGCGGAACCGTGACTTGTTAGAAGCATCAATTACTCTGGATAGGTCCCAAGCACTAATGATCCCAATAATGAGCTCCTGTAGCTTGCTTCTGATGTTTTACCTTTTTTCTTCTGTCTCACAACTCCTGACCGCATTCACAGCAATTGCGTCTGTTTCATCCCTATTCTTCTGTCTATCCCCTCACGTTACCTATTTGAAGTCACAATTTGGTTTGGCTGACCCATTTGTGTCTCGGTGCTGTTCAAAGTCATTTACCAGAATACAAGGCTTATTGTTATTGGCATGCATCCTCACGGTTGCATCTTGGCTTGTTTCAGGGCATTGGATTTTGAACAATTTGTTAGGTATCTCCATCTGTATTGCATTTGTCAGTCATGTGCGCCTTCCAAACATCAAAATATGTGCGATGCTTCTAGTATGTTTGTTTGTGTATGACATATTCTGGGTTTTCTTCTCTGAAAGATTTTTCGGGGCTAATGTCATGGTGTCAGTAGCAACACAACAAGCGTCAAACCCAGTTCACACCGTTGCTAATAGTTTGAGTCTTCCCGGCTTACAATTGATCACGAAAAAACTAGAATTGCCTGTAAAGATTGTTTTTCCAAGGAATTTGTGGGGTGGTGCATCCCCCGGTGGAAGTTCAGCCGACTTCATGATGCTTGGTCTTGGTGATATGGTATGAAGTCCTTTCTCTTCAGTACATGAAAAAGTAGTTTTGTCAACTTTTGAAGGTGTCTTATTTTATAAAATCAGTAGTCATCATTGCATTTCATTTGATTTTGATCCGAGTTATTTTATGAATGAACATGGAGAATATTCAGGTATGTGTCTCCTATGTTACTCAAGGATTAATCACCTGGGCAAGTTTACTGGGTGCAGTACTATTTTTTCTGCGTTGAAATTTTCTGTTTAGAGTTGAATTTGTTGAGTTCATTCTTCTCTTTTTATATGCACATGTTATGTATCATGCAATGCTCTAGTCTTGAATGTTTGCAAGTCCTTTGTTACACTTACTGGACTAGCATTTAACCTTAAATCGTCATCTTCAAGCTTGAGAAGTCTATTCTTATTGCCCTTGTTCCCAGCATGATTGTTATTGAAGAACTAGCAAACATGTCCTCTCAAAGTGTTCTGGTTTGCAGATGACACTTGCAGACTTGCAGTCTTGCACAAGGGAGATCAATGTTTTCTGTACTTGTCGACCTACCACATGTTATTTGCAATTCATGCATTTATAGAGACAAACACTCTCAACATGTGCATGTGACATCTTGAGAATAACATTATAGCATTGTTTACTGTTTACCAGTTCCACTTTACTTTGTTGGCTAATGTCATCTTTGTTTTTGTAATCATTAGATTTCCTGATTATTTTGTTTACATCATGTAGGCCATTCCTGCCATGCTGCTAGCATTAGTCCTCTGTTTTGATCATCGAAAGAGTAGGGAAACAGTAAATCTTCTAGATTTACATTCCTCAAAGGGGCACAAATACATATGGTATGCCCTTCCTGGGTATGCTGTTGGACTAGTAACCGCACTTGCAGCCGGCATTTTGACTCACTCACCTCAACCTGCTCTCCTTTATCTGGTAATTTGTAATTACAGCTTATTGAAACTTGTCGACCCTCTATATTTAGTATGAGCTCTTGCAAATATGATGGTCATTCTAATCAGTTCTATTCTCCCTGTTTACTCTAGCAAAATTCGACTAGGTTTTATTTATTAAAGGTGTTAATGGATGTTTTAGTTTTTTGAGTTCATGGTTGCCTGTTGCACCTCCACGTCGTTTTTGACTTGCATCCTTGGATCTTTTACACGTAGGTACCTTCAACGCTTGGACCTGTAATTTTCATCTCGTGGTTAAGGAAGGACCTACTTGAATTATGGGAAGGAACCATGCCAAATCTCAACGACAAGGCTAGGCAAATAGAAGCCTGAGCCGTTTCTCCCAGCGGCACAATGCCTGGTTAGGTTGCGTCTCGTCGGGGTAAACGAAACCTTTTGGTTGTATATCCCTTTGAATGCTCCGTTATCGAGAAGTAGAGTAATATATCAACAATTCAATGTTTTACTTTATGAAATCCAACTTTGCCAATGATATATTTCCCTAATGAAAGCCAGAAATCAAACTTGGTGAGCCTATTGTTTGAACAAGAAGCAAATTGCAAGATCAACGATTTGCTAAAATGCTTTCTGGCCTTCCATATTCTCCTTTCCAATTGATGGTAAAATATTAGAGAGCTTTTCATCCTTTTCTCTGCTATATATGAAAGATATGCAGGTTATATCAATTCAATTGAAATAATTAAAAAGGAAAATTAAAATTTAATGAGAATAATTAATGTTAGTTGGTTCAGTGGGACGAGATAGTAGAACTTTTAAGTGAGGTCAAGAATTCGAATTGAGTTAGGAGGATCATTCTCTAGACCTGGCAAACTTGACCCGAAACCCAAATCGAAACCCGAAAATCAACCCGAAATTGACCCGAAACCTGAAATAAACTGAACTGAAACTGCACCGAATTTAGTTGAACCGAATGGACCCAAACCGAATAGACCTGAATCGAATAGACTTGAACCGAATAGACCTGAACCGAATGGACCCGATTAATAGAAATAAAGAAAGATAAAATATGAACAGCCGCACAAGTTACTAAAATGTCAAATATATTGACTTTATAAAGTCATATATAGGGTGTAAAAATTTGATTAAAATCGATTGATCTCTCATTGAATCGAAAATAACCGAACCGAAAATCAAACGACCCAAAATGACCCGAAACACAATAGACCCGAACTAAAACCGAACCGAATCGAAACTAAATCTGAACCGAAAATATCAGACCCGAAATAACCGAAACCGAAATGACCCGAACCGATTGACCCGTTTGCCACCTGTATCGTTCTCATAGTAAACTTTTATAGTATTCGATTTGAATTAGTCAGTACATGAGTGAAAATAAAAATAATATTTAATAATATTATATTTATCACACATCATGTGTAACCTATCCCCTCTTAAATCTAAGTTAGTTTTGGATTAATTCAATAAACATATTTTCATGTAATTTAATCATAAAAATATTTGTATTAAAATACATAAAAATTTAATAATTTAAAATAGTGAAACGACTTTCAAACTTGAGTAAAAATCCTATTGGCTTCTCTCTCAATATTTTCTGGAGGAAACGACGCCGTTTCTCTTTCTCTCTCTCTCTCTGAATATCATTAAAAATTCGTCATAAAAGAAAAATATTTAAACGACGCCGTTCTACCGACTTTTCAGACTTATGCCCTTCACTAAAACTCCCACCCCCGTCTGAAACAATTTTTTTCAGTCTTTGCCCTGAATCCTCCGTTTTCGGCCTCTAGAACCGAGTTAGAAATGGGAACGTCGGTTCAGGTAACCCCACTCTGTGGAGTATACAACGAAAACCCTCTCTCCTACTTAGTCTCAATCGACGGCTTCAACTTCTTAATCGACTGTGGCTGGAATGACGTCTTTGACCCCTCCCTTCTTCAACCCCTCTCCAGGTTCTTCTTCTTCTTCAACTTTCGAAATGCCAATTGATTAACGGCTTTATCTTACTGTTTCTGGTTCTTTTTGCAGAGTTGCTTCCACGATTGACGCCGTGTTGCTCTCGCATCCCGACACGCTTCACCTTGGCGCTCTTCCATATGCTATGAAACATTTTGGACTCTCGGCTCCGGTTTATTCCACTGAACCGGTTTTCCGATTAGGCCTTCTCACTATGTACGACCAGTATCTCTCTCGTAAGGTGATAGTTATCTTCCTTGCTTTATTTATTTGGAATTGCATTTTGAATCTTCATTGTTTATAGTACTAATTGTAGAGTGCTATGTTATCTCCCTATTGCAGCAAGTATCGGAGTTCGATTTGTTCACCTTGGATGACATCGATTCCGCATTCCAGAGCGTAACTCGGCTAACCTACTCGCAGAATTTTCATTTATCTGGTAACGTTTTTGAGTAGTTAGTTCATCATAGGTCAATGTTAGTTCATCAGTGAAAGCTCAAGAGAATTGAAGGTCACAAGACTTGGTAGTTATTAGTTAGTGCAATATGTAGGCGGTAGCTTATGTTTGGATGAATGTCTTTGCCTGACCACTTAGTTCTGTCGTTTAAGATGTTACTTTCTCATTGTATTGTCTTTGTTTCTATTGCAATCTTCTAGGAAAAGGTGAAGGTATTGTGATTGCTCCTCATGTTGCTGGCCATTTATTGGGTGGTACTGTTTGGAAGATAACAAAGGATGGAGAAGATGTCATATATGCTGTAGACTTTAACCGACGCAAAGAGAAGTATTTATGCTATCTTTTATCTTATGTTAGATTGCAGTTTTGTTTTGAGCATTTACTTTATATACTCAGATGAGTTGGTTTTATCAGGCATTTAAATGGAACTGTTCTGGAGTCTTTTGTTCGACCTGCTGTTCTTATAACTGATGCCTACAATGCTTTGAACAATCAACCTCCTAAACCGCAAAGGGAGAGGGACAGAGATTTTGTTGGTAATTTACGTATTTTATGTTGAATTTATTGGGACATAGTATAATTCAATTTTTCCCATCCTATAATCCTTTTTCTATAATGCACTCCAATGCCTGCACTTTGTGAAATTTCTGCAGACATCATCTCAAAGACTCTAGAAGGTGGTGGAAATGTGTTATTACCTGTTGATACCGCTGGTCGTGTCTTGGAACTTCTCTTGGTTTTAGAAGAGGTCCGTAAGGATACTTGATTAATAAAGTGGTGTTTTTTTTTTGTCTTTTGGTTAGCTATTTTATTGATTGCAAAGTCTGAATCATGATATAAACAGCACTGGTCATTGAAGTTTTTGAACTTCCCCATCTACTTTTTGACATATGTTTCATCAAGCACGATTGATTATGTCAAGAGTTTTCTTGAGTGGATGAGTGATGCTATAGCTAAATCCTTTGAAACTTCACGTGACAATGCCTTTCTTCTGAAGTAAGCACTCTCTTTCTTATTGACGCTATTGATAGTTGCTAGTATCCTCTTCTTTTAATTTGCTTTGCTTTATATTTATCCTCAGTTTGTATCATTTATATGTGCTTGAAAAATATAACTGATATGAGCTGTAAATTATGTATATCTATATTCATTTGGTGGAGAATTAAGCACAATGTATTTATGCCAACATTGCAGGCATGTCACACTTTTAGTCAGCAAGAGTGAACTTGATAAAGTGCCAGATGGTCCTAAGGTTAGTTGATTGCGCCACTCTTAAACAGAAAATCTCATTGATCCTTCTTAACGTAATATATTTGACTGTTAGCTTTTTTTAGGTTGTACTAGCATCCATGGCCAGCTTGGAAGCAGGTTTTTCTCATGATATTTTTGTTGAATGGGCAGCAGATGTCAAAAATCTCATTCTATTTACTGAAAGGGGGCAGGTGAGTTCTTCACTATGTAGGATTTTAAATTTAATTGAATTCATGCAGATTTTAGATGTTGATAAGCATCTACTTTGTGGCCAATAGAGGTTTATTCACTCAATGACCAAAGGTTTTAAGCTCTTTGTCATTCAACTTGAATTATTTTGTGCATCATGGTTGTACAAGTTCCCTCTTTTTGGAGCATCAGGTTTATATGGTAACAATTTGTAAAACTTGTGAACCTGACATGTAATTACCATTTTGCTTGATCAAATGGCTATATTATTTCTTCTTACTCATAATATATAGTTAGTGATACCTTGACCTGTATATGTAGTTTGGCACATTAGCTCGTATGCTCCAGGCAGATCCACCTCCAAAAGCTGTTAAGGTTACAATGTCTAAGCGGGTTCCTTTGACTGGGGAGGAGTTAATTGCTTATGAAGAGGAGCAAAACCGGTTGAAAAAAGAAGAAGCTTTGAAAGCTAGTCTCGTCAAAGAAGAAGAATCTAAAACTTCTCTTGTGCCTGATAATTCAAGTGATCCAATGGTTATCGACACTCATAATAAGCATTCTTCATTAGATGGTATACTTATTTCATTTCCCAAAGCTACTCAGTCTAATCTTCTTTTGAGAACTGATATACATGTTTGAGGTTTGAGCATTCAATAAACTCTTATTGTTGTGCATTACTTGTTTCCTTGTGTATTTGAATGTTAATTCTTCTTCAAATTAGGAGGGAGTGGGATGGTTTGCTGTTTCACGATAAAGAGATATTCTTACATATATTAATTGATTCTAAAATGTCAGACGGTCTCCTAAATTGCTAAAATGCATTTAGATAAATATTACCTTTGTGTTTCCATTATCCGTGTACATTCTTGCAGTAGAGTCAACAAATAACTTCACATGTTTGAATGATTATTAACTATAACTCCCTTGTCATTCGACATAGAAGTTCCCTCCGTTATGTTTGTGGTAAAACTAGTGAGGTTTTGTTTATTTCCATTTGTTCTTGATGATTTGCATTTATTTTAGAAGGAAAATAGATTCCAATACTATTCCAGATTGTGATAATTATAATTTCTTGTTATCAATTTGTCTCATTGAGGAGTTTCTTGCCAACCTAATGAGGTATCCTTGTGTGAGATATTCATGATGCATACTGACAGTTTGATGTATCTTTTACACTCCCTTTTGTATCCTTAGCTGGTATTTTTTATCTGCTTGTACTCTGCAGGGTTGGGTCAGCATGGGAGCAGATTCCGTGATGTTCTGATTGATGGATTTGTACCCCCATCCTCTAGTGTTGCCCCAATGTTTCCCTTCTATGACAATACTTCTGACTGGGATGATTTTGGTGAGGTCATAAATCCTGATGATTATGTAATAAAGGATGAAGACATGGACCAAGCAGCTATGCGTGTAAGTGCCTGCTTCTTTGTGCCATCTGCTTGATTACTTCAGAATGTTATATCTATCCGCAATCTACTGATATTTGGGTTTATTGAAACTGTTGTCAAATAATGAAATTGTTTTATATATTCATCTCAGATTGGTGGGGATATGGATGGAAAACTTGATGAAGCCTCTGCTAGTTTGATACTTGACACAACACCTTCAAAAGTCATATCTAACGAGTTAACTGTAAGCTGAATTCTTGCTCAGGTTTATTGTTAAGTAATTTTAGTTTTGGTTTATATGTTGTACTTACATCAATATGGTGCTTTAGTAATATTTCTTTTTCTTTTTCTTTTTTGTTTCTGGATCGAGATTTGGTTGAGTTTGCCCATGAGCATTTCAACAATTATTAGTGTTCTTTTAGTAGTCTTATTGTTTCGTCACTTTTAGACCAGTCAACTACAGTATTCTGAATTTTGTTGTTTATTGAACAATATTCTGTTATGATGGTTTAGGTCCAAGTAAAGTCTTCACTTATTTACATGGACTATGAAGGGCGTTCGGATGGTCGGTCTGTCAAATCAATCCTTGCTCATGTGGCTCCATTAAAACTTGTGAGTATATTTCTTGAGGCAACTTTTCAGAATTATTGGTTGTATATTTGCCTTATGCTATTTATGTGCCTTCCATATATTTGCACAACATGCTATTATTTACCATGCATTTATGACATGACCATGCTATCATATGTGGATGTCCCCGTCTATTCCCTGGATGTGAGATTTTAATCCTGTGAGGTGGAACATGCATGAAATGCATTAATATCTGTTGAACAGTAGCAGACAGCACTTCCCTCTATGTATCTATTTAAATGTCTATTATGCTATCTCATTCTTCCGTATAATTTTTTGTGCGGGTGCGTCATCTGTCGTATATTTTTTCACTCACAGGTCTTGGTGCATGGATCAGCAGAGGCAACAGAGCATTTGAAGCAACACTGCTTGAAACACGTTTGTCCTCATGTTTATGCTCCCCAAAGTGAAGAAACAATTGATGTCACATCTGATTTATGTGCTTATAAGGTATAACTCAAGAACATGTTTTCGTTTAAGGTGAGGCGGTCATTTCAGAGGAAACCGGAATTCATTTTCTGACCTTGTGTGTGACATAGGTACAATTATCTGAGAAGCTGATGAGCAATGTGCTCTTTAAAAAGGTAACTAATAGAATTTTATCTTGTGATGTTGATAACCGTCTTTGAGTTATATTCAATCTTCGTCACTTTGTCTATAACATAATTCCAATATCAGTTAGGAGACTACGAAATAGCTTGGGTGGATGCTGAAGTAGGGAAGACAGAAAATGACATGCTCTCTTTATTACCCCTATCGACGCCAGCTCCGCCACATAAATCTGTGGTCGTAGGTGATCTAAAAATGGCGGATTTCAAGCAGTTTCTTGCCAGTAAGGGTGTCAAGGTACTGCTTTTCTTATTTGTTTAAACAAGTTATGTAAAAGAAATGGAAAAGATCTCAAACTTTCCTATTTAGAGTCCAAAATCTCAGGAAGTGTAGCCCTCTTTTGATATCCGAAGGTGCTTCTTTACAGGTAGAATTTGCAGGAGGGGCATTGCGATGTGGTGAATACGTGACATTACGCAAGGTTGGGGTTGCAACCCAGAAGGTAAGCAATTTGGCATCTTGACTTGCTGTCTGGCAAGCTAACGAGACCGACTTGCATCTTTTACGGGCCATGATATGTTTTCTCGTTTTCCCCCCTTTAAATTTCGTTGTTGTTTGTTTGTCTTAGGGTGGTGGTTCCGGTACACAGCAAATTATAATAGAAGGCCCCTTGTGCGAGGATTACTACAAGATAAGGGAATATCTATATTCCCAGTTTTATTTACTTTAGGTTGCGGAATGAAATATACAACGCAATGGCGGACGGGCTTCGCTCGTTCACCCTCCCCCTCGTTATTTAGCGAGCTCCGAATCGAACAACCACTCCTCATCTGGGGGGTTTATGGAGGGCGGAGAGCATGTCGTTGAACAGAAATTAGTTACTTTGTTTGTTAGTATATCTGATTTTGGTTGAATGTACAATTTGTTTACCCTAAGTAAATTGTATGGTTTTAGGTTATTATTTGTTTTCCATTTTGCCTCTTTCTTTCGCATTGCTTAGACGGTAGAGGATGTGTATTTTCGGATATTTCTTTTGTTGACATAATTACCAGTAACTCTATTGAAAAACTAGATGAATTGACCGGGTATTATTAATTCAATAGAAAAATAATAAAAATATCAATAAAATTATTAAATAGGGTTATATTTTGATATGTAAGCTATGTAAAAAAAAATTATACAACCTTTTATATTTAAGTTATAAAATTTAATATCTAAATTTTTAGCCTTTTTAATGCCTACACACTAAATTCATAGATTTTAAATCACAACTTAAATCTCTAGATTTAAAACTGAAAGGTTTGTGTAAACTTAGATTAAAACTTTTATTTTTATTTTTATTAAAGTTGTACTATATGAAAAATTTATTCGATACACATTATGTGTAGTCAAGCCTTTTTATTTTAGGGGTTAAGTATTTGATTTAGGGTTTATAGATTTAATTTGTGTGGTTTAAAATATTGGGGTTGTGGTTAAAATTTAAGGTTTGAAGTTTATAATTTAAGGTTTATTTACACAATATTTATAAAAATAATTACTCCTATGTGTCTAATTTATTTACACAATATTTATAAAAATAATTTAAAGTTTATTTGTATGATGAGATTAGAAAATATACATATGTATATGTGTCTAATATCGTTTAGACTTCTAAGAATATGGGGGAGATATAAAAGCATGAAAAAACATAGAAAATGAAATATAAACAAACAAAAATATAATAAAAAAATCTATATTCATATACATTGTAAGCCGTTAGTTTCATTACAAAGAAAACTAATTTCTCTTGGGAAAAAGCAGTTGGCAAGCTTGAAGCAGAATGCGAGGTTAGGGTTATAGCATGGCTGGTGAGATGATCCAACAAGGAGGTGATTGAATTCATTTCGAGATCGAAACGAATTCATTTCCACCTAAGAACAAAACTTGATCACCCTAAAGATCTCATCTCCGCTCACTGTAATTTATCGAAATTCAGTTTATAGACATGGAAGAAGAATGTTCCACCCTAAACTTAGAGTGTTCGGCGTGAAATCGAACAATTAAATGGTCACTCTAATACCACTTATAACGAGACCATTACTATCTTCCAAAAATATAATACCATCACATTTATATTTTCAATGATTTGTAAGACTTTTTTATTTTAATTATTATCATTTTAATTCAAAAAAAGTTAGGGTTTTTTTTCACCAAAAAACATTGTCGTTCCCAACTCCCAACTCTAATTGTCTTCTTCCATATTTTAAAGTTAGCGTTTTGTATGCGATTCTAAAGGTCAGGCAAATTTTCTTCTTCGTCTAATTCTTCTTATTCTTGAATTGATTTTTTTAACTATCGTTGCTTTTTATTTTTCCCGTTCTAAATATTTTTTTTTACATTTGAGCATATTATTCACCATCTATGTATTGGGTTCGAAAATTGGCATATTTTGTTGAAAATTGACATATTTTGTCCAAAATGTTTAAGTGAACAATGATATCATCAGAAATTGTTCAAGGGCTTCTTCAATCTTTTTTGAAAAATAATTTGATACACAAATTTGGGCCTTTCAATTTTAAGGTTTAAATTTTTAGTTTAGAGTTCAAAGTTTAAAGATTTAAGTTTTTAGTTTAAAGCTTGCACGTAGAATAACAATGGCGATAAATATAAATTTGAAGAAAAATAAAATTTAAAGTTAATACTTCTTCCAATCTTTCATACCTAATTAGAATAAACATGTTCTCAAAACACAATTTCAATCTTAAACAACAAAAAAAACCCGAAGCATACGCTAAACAAACCTCTCGAGCTGCTCGTAAACAAGAACAGATAGACACGAGAAAATAAAGGTTTATTTCTTCTTTTCTGCACCTCCACCATGGGCCCTGCAAGGAACATTACACAAAGAAGGATATTCATTACCATTTTCAGATGACAAAGGCTACCTCGAAACATAAGGAAATATATAATTGCTTGTCTAAGATATAAGACGATATTACCTCATCTTGCGGAGAACGCTGGACATCTCTTCACGCTTCTTCTTTGCCCTTTTGTGAGTTCCCAACTTTCTTTTAGCTACCTTGAGAGCTCGCTTGTCCTTACCAACTTTCAGAAGCTCGGTGATCCTCTTCTCATATGGTGCAAAACCAGCAACTTCCCTGATCAAGCTCCTCACAAAATGGACTCTCTTGCTTGTTTTCTGAATAAAAAAACCGGGACTGTGACTTCAAACCAAAACAAGAATTTCGAAAAGATGGGTACAAAGAATAACAACAGATCTAACAAGGCAGTTTACTAGCATCACTACGTTGGTCTGACCATTTTTATGTGCAGTGTGCAATGCATATTCGAACAAGAAAATAGATAAAACCCACCAAATATATCTAAACAGAGTTGAAAAAACGTTAAACTTTGAACATACACATGTCAAACACATTCTCGTAACTGAAACTCAACTACTAATACACGAATACAAGCGGCTATTAGTTGAGTTATACCCAATTATAAATAATCTACATATATGAGAACAGATGAACTTACGCCTTTCCGAATAGAGGGACGAGGAGCCAACTCCTTCTTGGTCACAACATGACCCTTGTTCAGTCCTACAGAGAGGCCAGTGTGTGGCTGCTTGGTAGCCATGCCTGCTAACATAAAAAGAATCAAAAAACAATATATTCAAGAAAAAAATCAATCATTTTTCATATTCGAATTACTGAATATTCAGATTATCAACTCATGCTTTAAACAGGAATCAAACCCCTTCATCTATTGTACCTCCGTCCATAAAAAAAACATCAAATTTCACAGAATAAATTCGCATCAACAGTTAACCGTAGACAAAATGTAGATACATATTAATCCCCAAATATTTCAAGAGCAATAGCTACGTTTATATAAAATGGCGTGAAAAATGGGATTCAAAACTAGCCATAGCACATAAAATCACGAAAAACAAAGCTTGTAAGACAAAATCAGAACTGCTAATACCATATCAGCTAAAACAAAACCCAAAAATCAACGCACAGCAGATAACGAATGCAAAACAAGGAAATTTCTGGGTTTTCAGCTTACAATTTCGGTTCACAGGCAATCAAATAGGGCAAAATACTCGGAAAATATACTAAAAAAGTGAGGGAGATGATAGAGATCATGAAGATGTACCTGCGTAGACGGGATATGAGGCGGATCTAAAAGAAAATAGGGTTTTGGATTCGTGATATAACAAATATATTGACTGCTAAGTGCTAACCCTAGGTTTCTAGGGTTTGTAATATGGGTTTTGGGCTGAAAAAACCCTAAAAATAAAGAACATGAAGAGAAAAGCAATGGCTCGAGGAATTGACCCAGCCCAAAATCTCTTAAAGCCCAGTTTCTTTTAGAAAATGTAGCTTTTTTTACTTATTTTCTATTTATTTATAGTTTTCAAAAAGAAAAAAAGTTTTCTATTCTTTAATTATTATATTACAGCACACACATTAACGTAGAAAAATTATTTCCTAAGTTCTTTTCACTGCGTTAGTTATAATTTAAATCAGTAAAATCTACTCATCATTTTTTCTTCATATTAATTTGTACGGATTATATAAATGATTTTTTATTGATTACTGTTATGTTTAGACTGAACTCAACGAGTATCTTGAGTGGGAAAGAGATAATGTGTATCTTAAAAGACTCGAGTTTAAGTATTTATGTATGTAAGGTGTGTGTATCTTGTCAAAGAGTTGAAAAAAATTGTGAACATATACTACTATGTAATCACACTAGTATATTCGAAAAAATGTAACTAATTGAAAGGCAAAACACATCGTTTAAGAAAAAAAACATACGAGAAGAGATAATTGATTGAACATGTCCACATAGTTAAAGTAATATATTAGTTGTTATAATTGACTGAATTGAGCGTTCGACGAACTATTAGTGAACTGTTCGTACAACGTTTGTTTGTGTTTGTTTATTAAGCTAAATAAACGGATATAAACAAAATTTTCATGTTCACTTAATAGACAAACGAACACGAACAAATGTGTTCGATTCGTTTATGTTCACGAACAAACTCGTTTATAGGCTCGTTTATAGACTCATTTATATGATCTAAATACTATTTTTTGTTGTTGTTAAGGATGTTATATAAGTTCATGTGGAAAATGTAAGTTTTTTTTGTTGCTTTTGTTTTATTTATTTAGTTATTGTTACTTTAGTTAACATTTTTAAACATATATACGAACATATTTACAAACGAATAAACGAACACGTTCGTGAACACTTAAATAAACACACTCATGAACACTTAAACAAATATGTTGAAAGTTATAAAATCTAAAGTTTAATGTGTATTTTATAACTTTCAAAAATCTAATGTCTATAAAGACCATTATGAAATAATTTAGTGACTATCTGTGAATTTCACCGTTAATAAAAAAAAATAGCCAACTCCTTAAAAGGTAAAGCCAGAGAAGAGCGCCCCAGCGCCAGAACAACCAAATTTGAAATCTAAGTAATCTAATCTAACGGCTATCCCCTTTCTTTAAAAGTTTAACCCACATTAAAAATCAAACTCTCCAATTCTCTGCAAAACCCAAAAAATTTCAACAAGAAGAAGAAAATTCCAGCGAAGAAAAAACTTGTTCTTCTACTATGGGGCCAAACCGAGGTCGAAAGGCTCGAGTGATAGCGAAAATCAAAGGCTTCACAGATCTAGAACCGGAAGCCTCTGGAAAGTGGATTTCAGTTCACAGACCTAAGGGAGATGAATCGGGAACTGTTACAGTTTCTTTTGGAGATGAATCGGCAAGGTAACAACGATATATACATATATATATATTAAATTTATAGCGGAAAGCAACATATGGAAGTTACTAATGTTTTGATTTTCATAAATTTTTTGATAATTTGCAGTCGGAAAGAGTCATACGAGTTGGATTATTGCTACGATCGAATCGAGGGAAATGATTTGATTTTTTCGAGGGAAGTAAAGCCTCTTGTTGAAGATGTTTTTAATGGTTGTAATGCAACCGTCATTGCTTATGGAGCAATAGGCAGCGGAAAGACTTTTACAATTCAGGTCAGTTAACTTGTTTTTTCTTCTTTGAATTGCTATTAGGTAGCGTTAGGGGCTTTAGATTTCAAATTTCGGATTTGGATCTCAAAAATTTGTATTTATCGAATCTATGGATTTGTTGTATGTCTATCAAGCAGTGAATTTGAAATTTCTAAAGAATTTATGCTTTTTATAGGTTTAGAATATATACCATATTGAAATCTAACTAAGTTATTCATAAGGTATGCATTTCATTCTTATAATTTATGTAGAAAATGAAATCCAAATCCAAAATTTCAATTCCATGTTCACAAACATGACATTAATATATATATTTGAGAATATTTAAGTTGATTTTTTTAAAGAAATTTTTTGAAGGGTACGGAAGGGAAACCGGGATTAGCTGTACTAGCCATGGCTGAAATCCTTTCGATGGCAGAGGAAAGTGGCAAGTTAATTTCCATATCATGTTATGAGATTTTGAAAGACCATGCTTATGATCTTTTAGATCCAAATAGGCATGAAGTTTTGATATGGGAGGATGTTGCTCGTGGCAAAATTCAACTTAAAGGACTTTCTCAGGCAAGTTATAATCTATGTTGTTTTTGGAAGCTAAGTTTCTCTAGTGTATTTACCTTACCTTTTGTTTCATTCATTGATTCATTTCTTTCTGTAGATTGCTGTGAAGTCTATTGAAGAGTTTCAAAAACTATATTTTTCGAGTCAAAATTCACATAAACAGCATCTTTCGAGTCAAAATTCACACAAACAGTACCAGAAGATGATAGCTGAACTTCATCATAGAAGTCACAAAGGCTTAATCATTCATGTATTTCGGAGCAATGAATCCGAGGCTCTTCCTCTTGGGAAGATGAACTTTCTTGACTTGGCAGGTCTCAATTTTTTAATGATATAGTCAATTGTTTTGTTTTGGTATTTTCTTTTTCCTGTAATGGCTTAAAAATTATCCATTTTTATACTCTAGCCGTTATTGCATTTCCCAGGTTACGAGGATGGAAGAAGGAAAAGCACCGGTGGTGTTAATCTTCAGGAGAATAATATAATTAATAAGTCCATATATGCCTTACATAATGTTGTTTATGCTTTAAATGCCAATGACAGCCACGTCCCTTATCGTGAAAGTAAACTAACTCGAATGTTGCGTGACTCCTTGGGAGGGACAAACAAGATTTTGATGATCACTTGCTTGGTGAGATTTTCGGTTTCAGATATGTTACAAGAACTTTTTCTTTTCCCAAAATTTGTTCGCAATTTACATTGTCATTTTAACTTCTTTGAGTGCAGAATTCATCCTATTGCCAAGATTCCTTGTGCATGGTAAAGTTAGCTTCTCGTTCTTGTAAATGCACAAATAGGATCATACCCGACTCCACAAAGAAAACTAAAAGCATGGTAAGACCTACGGTGCTTTCTTCTTCAAGCAAGAGTGCTTCTGCAACTGCAGCAAAACAGATTGGAACACGAGTGGGATTTTCGGGAAACAAAGCCAATGCTAAGGCTTCAATTATCAATGGAAGGTACATGGCAATATCTCTCCTACTTGCTTCAAGCTATATAAACATTTTCATCATCATCGTTGCTCTTTCTATATTGGTAATCTAAAGGTTTCATAATTTTCTTTTTCTAATTTGAAGGAAACTTATTGATGAAACATGCCATACAACCAAATCTAAGAAGGCATCTCAGGAGGTATTCGGTTTCGTAGATTTGGCTCCTAAATCTGAATGCAAATACGAAATTAAGGTTCATTAAATAAATGCAATATTTTTACTTGTAAAGTTTAGAAAATAACACATTGAATATGTTGAAATTAAGGCTCATTAAATAATAGGGTTCCTAAATCTGAATGCAGGAAAGCTTGCCATTAGAAATTGTCTCAACTGTTGCTGAACATGCTAAACAGGAAGAGGTAACAGTTAGCAAGAGTTCTTCTGCAACTGCAGCAAAACGGATTGGAAGACGAGTGGGATTTTCGGGAAACAAAGCCAATGCTAAGGCTTCAATTATCAATGGAAGGTACATGGCAATATCTCTCCTACTTGCTTCAAGCTATATAAACATTTTCATCATCATCGTTGCTCTTTCTATATTGGTAATCTAAAGGTTTCATAATTTTCTTTTTCTAATTTGAAGGAAACTTTTTGATGAAACAAGCCATACAACCAAATCTAAGAAGGCATCTCAGGAGGTATTCGGTTTCGTAGATTTGGTTCCTAAATCTGAATGCAAATACGAAATTAAGGTTCATTAAATAAATGCAATATTTTTACTTGTAGAGTTTAGAAAATAACACATTGAATACGTTGAAACTAAGGCTCATTAAATAATAGGGTTCCTAAATCTGAATGCAGGAAAGCTTGCCATTAGAAATTGTCTCAACTGTTACTGAACATGCTAAACAGGAAGAGGTAACATTTAGCAAGAGTGCTTCTGCAACTGCAGCAAAACGGATTGGAAATCGAGTGGGATTTTCGGGAAACAAAGCCAATGCTAAGGCTTCAATTATCAATGGAAGGTACATGGCAATATCTCTCCTACTTGCTTCAAGCTATATAAACATTTTCATCATCATTGTTGCTCTTTCTATATTGGTAATCTAAAGGTTTCATAATTTTCTTTTTCTAATTTGAAGGAAACTTTTTGATGAAACATGCCATACAACCAAATCTAAGAAGGCATCTCAGGAGGTATTCGGTTTCGTAGATTTGGCTCCTAAATCTGAATGCAAATACGAAATTAAGGTTCATTAAATAAATGCAATATTTTTACTTGTAGAGTTTAGAAAATAACACATTGAATATGTTGAAATTAAGGCTCATTAAATAATAGGGTTCCTAAATCTGAATGCAGGAAAGCTTGCCATTAGAAATTGTCTCAACTGTTACTGAACATGCTAAACAGGAAGAGGTAACATTTTTCGTATTCATTCTATCTGGTGTGTACTGAATATGCCTCTAAGAATGTGAATCGGTTTTTGAATATTTTTATGCTTGGGAATCTGTCATGATTTTGTGCAGGAAAAGCAATCTTCGGGTATTTCACAAGCAGTAGAATCTCTTACAGAGGTAAAACTCTTTTCATGCTTTAAAATTTGAAACTGCTACTAAGTTCAAAGCTTATTTCTTGTACATAACCATTGATTGCTCCAAAGAATATTTTAAAATATATTTCAGCACGGAAGAAGTCGATAATTCAATATAAATAATGATTTTATTTTTAGCCGTGTTTAATGGTTTTGTTTTTTCCTTTATAGGATCAGTATCCCTTGCAAGCTTTTAGTGTAGAAGGAAGTGATATGTCATTTAAGGCTAGTACACAAGAAACCAAGTTATTAGACAAGGTGATTAAATTGAAATTGTGTTTAAATGCTTGTTTAAATGCTCAAGGAGATTAATTACTGTTGAAATTGTTATTTGATTCTAAAGGTTAATGTGACTGATGAGAATAATCATGATAAAGCCACTCCAAATATTGATGGCAATGCAGAATCACTTTCTTTTGTTGGAGCAGGTATATATATAGCATGTCGAATAGAAAAATCGATTTCATAGACAAGAAGAAAGACAACATGTTATTTTGAATAATTTGTTTCTTTTTTTTAACAGATCCAACCATAGATAAGGAGAATAACCTTGTACTTGTCAACAAGGATGAATCACCACCAATTAGTGCACGACTGCAAGAGTTGTCAAAAAATCTGAAATTGCTTTGTTCCTCATCTCCGTCATGCATAGAAATTCTATCAAAGACTGATGTTTCAATCGAAGATCAAGTATCAACAGAAATTTCGGAACCGAAAACTCCAAAAACTCCAGAACCAAGACTATTGATTAATGACAAATCAGAAATTGTAGATAATAGTTGCGGCTCTTGGAAAGCATTCAGTGCTCGTAGTTTTAGAATGAAGGTAGATTCTTGCGTATTAAAATCTTCCTATTTAAATTAGCTTAATTGCTTTATTAATTGTTTTCTTGTGTTGCAGAATTCTCTAGTTGATGAATATCTCAGATTCTTAAACACAGCTAGCAAGTAAGTACATTTTTTTAATTTCAATACTCTTGCAGCAAAGCAACATATTGGAAAATATAATTCGAACTAAACAAGTAACTAACTAATGTATTTTTTTTCTTTTTTCCTACCAACAGAGAAGACTTGAAAAGATTAAAGGTGAGAGAGTATATAACTAATAATTCTAATTAGAATTGCTATTATGGTAATTAAATTAAATTTGAGTTTTTTTTTTATATATATTCAAGGGAATTGGAGAAAAAAGAGCTACATACATTCTTGAGCTCCGTGAAGAATCTCCGGAGCCTTTTAAGGATGTAAGCACTAGCATCGATAGCATTGAATCAATTTCTATAGAATTTTTTTTTGCAATTTATTTACTCTAATAACTAAAATTACTATATACAGCTTGATGATTTGAAGGATATTGGACTGTCGGAAAAGCAGGTAGTTTTTCCTATTTCCATATATATAAAAAATATGGATAAATATTCTATACACATGCGGTGTAAATTGAAAGTTTTCACAAACGCTTTAATTTTAGGGTATAGGGTGCTAGTTTAGGGTATATGGTTTAGGGGTTTAGGTGTGGTTGTTAGAATTTAGGGATAGTTGTTTCAATTTAATGTTTAGAGATTTAGGGTTTATAGGTCAAAACCTAAATCCTCACCATATTACCCTAACCTATAAACCCTAAATTATAACCTTAAACTTTAAATTGAAACAATTATTCATAACCCCTACACCTAAACCCCTAAACCTTATACGCTAGACTAACTCCTTATACCCTAAAACTAAAGCACTTGTGTTCAGTTTCCACCACCTATGTATAGGATATTAATCCAAAAAATATTTATCTACACATATATAGCTTAAAATGTTTGTTTTTGTGCTAAATTTGTTTGTTTGGATTATTTTGATTGGCTGTTTATTTAATTTTCAGATCAAAGGAATTATGAAAAGGGAAATAGGAGGGCTCTTCAATTAGCCTTTCAAGGATGGATTTCAAGTTTCAACAGGCAACTTGAAGTTGCCAAATTGTAAAATTTGTGTCCTTTTTGTTATTATGATATTTTCCTTTTGCAAGCATTTCACTTGAATGTTCGTTCTCCTTCATACACAATGGTCTGACATGAAGCTTGATGTTGGTATTGAGTTCAATTATTTCTCTTCATCTTTCGCTTTCTCCCGAATTTTAAATGTCTTGAATATTAGTTTTTGTTTGTTTGGACAACAAAAACGAAAGTAAACTGAAAAATAGCTCTAAATCATTATGATTGACATGAGAAAAGACAACAATTGACATATTTAAGACAAGACAATAGTTTGGTTTATAACTTTACATCTACAATTACCTGGTGTTATGGAAGTAATGCCTGCATTTCTGGCAGCATGCGTTTAACATTCTGAGCTCTGGTATTGTTAGTGATATTCATTTTCAGGAATTGCCATGGCCAACAAAAGTGCCTCAGCTTACGTCGGCTCCTCTCTTTGGCCTCTGCTTCTTCTAATTGTTTCGTTAACTCCTCGATCCGCTCACGAAGTCCTATGGCTCTGTTGTCGGCTAGCTGCACGGATCGCTCTGCAGCTGCCTGTGCAGCTATAGCAGCAGCTGCAAGTTCTTCTTTCAGCTTTAACTTGCCATTGGATTTTTCCAGAGCTGCCTTTGTTTTGTTCAACTCTTGCTTCAAAATGACAACCTAATCAAAAATTAATGCTGTTGGATTTTATCTCGATAAACTCCAACTAAACTCAATTATCTATGCTACTCTGATTGCTTGAAGCACATGTATCCGACATTTGTGTTGTGTGGGATATAATCCTCTGTGTCCATAAAAACTGTAAATATATGGATTAATATCCTATACACTGCTGGTGTAAATTTTCAGTTTCAATTTAAGGTATAGAGTTTAGGGATTTAGGTGCAGGTGTTTAGAATTTAGGAATAGTTGTTTCAATTTAAGTTTTATGGTTATAATTTAGGGTTTATAGGTTATGGTTTAGTTTTTAGGGTAATATGGTGAGGATTTAAGTTTTAACCTATAAACCATAAATTATAACCATAAACCAATTGAAACAACTATCCCTAATTTCTAACCCCTAAAACCCTATACCCTAAACTAACTCCCTTAAAACTAAGGCGCTTGGTAGAGGTTAGAATTTAGGGATAGTTATTTCAATTTAAGGTTTAGGGTTTATAGGATAAAACCTAAATTCTCATCATATTATCCTAAAAATTAAACCATAACCTATAAACCTTAAATTATAACCCTAAACTTTAAATTGAAACAATTATCCCTAAATTCTAAACCCTTACACCTAAACCCTTAAACCCTATACACTAAACTAACTACATATACCCTAAAATTAATCTCTATATATAAAGTAATATTTGTATCCATTCAACGAGCACACAAGTTCGATGATTCATATTGGCAGAATAAAAGTGCATACCAGTTTGTCACGTTCTTCAACCTCTTTTTTTCCAGCTTCTACTTCCAACTCGCAAGCTTCCCTCCATCTAGCAGCATCTGCTTCGGTTTCTTTTATTTCCGTCAAGAGTTCCTCGGCCTAACAAAGATTGAATTTTCAAGAAAAATAATAAAGGAAGTAAGTACAGATGAAGAGAAAAATATGTATCCAAAGGAAGCAGAAAAAAGATAGATGATGCTAACATTTTGAGCTAAAAACATCTCCCGGTCTTCCAACTCTTTGATGTACAGTGTGTTTTCTTCAATTTTTTGAGCTTGTTTCTCTGTAAGACTCTGCAGTCGCTCGTTATCGGACCTAGCATAGCAACGAAACAAGGATAAATATTTTATACACAGGCGGTGGAAACTGAAAGTTTAAGTTTTAGGGGTTTAGGAGCAAGGGCTTAGAATGTAGGTTACCTAAAAACTAAACTCTAACCTATAAACCCTAAATTATAACCTTAAACCTTAAATTAAAACAACTATCCATAAATTCTAAACCCCTACACCCTATACATATACCCTAAACTAACTATCTATAACCTAAAAAATTAAGACGCTTGTGGAAACTCAGTTTTCACCGCTCGTGTATAAGATATTAATCCACGAAACAATAGTTGATAATTGAAAACTTTTTATCTATAATGCATCATTTAACAATGTATAGTACATACCTAGATTCCTCCAAAGATCTTCGTAACTGAGAAATTTCAAGTCTTAAATTCTTCATTATCTTCTCCACCGTGGAGGCCTGTCGAAGACAAACGTTACGGCGCAAGACGCTTTGCTTGTTGCAAATTTAGCAATGTATAGTACATACAGAGGCGGATCTATATGGTCCTTTGGGTGGGCCTGTGCCCACCTTGAATTTTTCAAACCTTGTACGTTTAGCTTTCATTTTTATAATTTTTATGAATTAGTCCTTAAATTTTATAATTTGTGCCCACCATGACATTTTGAGATTTTTATGATTTATACCATCCTAAAAAATGTTTTGATTTGTGCCCACCCTCAAAAAAATTTCTAGATCCGCCACTGAGTACATATGCATACATGAAAATTAAACTTTCAAGCCACAACAGAAACACATTAAGGGATCTTGAGTTCTTGACGCATATGAATTTTAGGTTCAATTGAACGGCTTGAAACATCCATGTGAAGCTACTAGGGTTGTAAATGAGACGAGACAGATCGCGAGCTACTCGAGCTCAACTCGATCAAAATTCGGTCAACACTCGATTCGATTAGGCTCGATTCGAGCTCGACTCGATCAAAATTCGGTCAACACTCGACTCGATTAGGCTCGATTCGAGCTCGAACTCGGCTCGAGTTCTTAACGAGCCGAGCTGAGCTACTTGATACCCGACTCGAAAAGCTCGCGAACTACTCAAAAGTATAATAAACTATTTTTAAATTTTTAAAATTAAAATGAACTAAAATGTAGGTTTGGTGTTTTTGGTTGTTAAGTTATGTTAGTTTAATTTTTAGTTTAACTTTCTTTATATTTTCATGTGTATACTTTTTTTTCTACTACTAGGATTAAGGCTTTTTAATGAGTCACATAGAAATATTTCTTTTGTATGATTATTATCATTATTATTACGAACAATGTTGTAAATAAAACGATACAGATCGCGAGCTACTCAAGCTCGACTCGGTCAAAGCTCGATCAATACTCGACTCGATTAGACTCGACTCGAACTCGAGCTCGAATTCTTAACAAGTCGAGTTGAGCTCAACAAAGTCAAGCTCAAATTCAACTCGAATTCTTAACGAGTCGAGCCGAGCTTAGAACTACTCAAGCTCGACTCAGCTCGTTTACACCCCTAGAAGCTACTATGTCAATGCAAACAAGATAAAGTGAACTTCAACATACCAGGCTAACAACCTCCTCTTCACACTCACTATTATCTGATTTACTCCCGGAAATAGTAGTAGTAGTAGAGGCCATGGAACCGGACCTCTCGATGGCTTGCCCATTGCTTCCACTTCCCATCATAAACCCGAACCCGACTCTCTGCAAACCCCGCTCTGCAATATGTAACAATGCCACCCTCTTTTGATCATTGTTCCCTTTTAACTTATTCAAACTCTTCTCCACTGCCTCTTTCTCCACCAATGCGATCCTCAACAAGCTATTGATGTCGCGATTCTCCTCCGTTAAGCTCACGACGCTGCTCTCCAGTTCCCTCTTTTCCTTCTTTCTTGCTTCCTTGAACTCATTTGCTTTTGAGTTAGCTTCACTCGCAAGTTTCAAAACCATGGTAATTTCTCTTGAAAAAATCCTCAGTTCTTCGTCTTCTAATTCAATTTTCTCGCTCTCACTATCAACATTCTCCATCAATTCCTTTTCACCGTTCAGAACTTCGATGATTTTGACCAAATTTTCCTTCACCGACCGGATTGAATCCAAGCTTTTCACAAATACCTCGTTTCTGACTTTAGTCTCGGATTCAAACTCTTCGATCTCCCTTCTAGAAACTTCAAGCTTTTCCTCGAGTTCGAGCTTTGCTTTCGATTGTTCATCGATCTTTCTAATGAAATCTTCTTCGTTTTCTCTCAAAGTGACGTCGAATTCCTCGATTTGATGCCGAAGAAAGTCTCGCTCGAGTGACAACTCGTGGACTTTCTCCGTTAAAGTACTGGTTTGAGCAATTGCTTCGTCTCTTTGTTGCTGGAGGAGACGCAGATTCTCCTCCGTGGATGAAGATTTGGATCGGAGAGCATGGTAGGAGTGACGGAGAGATTCGAGTTGGGCGAGGAGATCATGATCGGAGATCGGTGAATCGGTGGAAGAATCGAGACCGGCGATGGAGATTTCCGATGAAGGATCTGCGGTGGTTTCCATGGTCCATAGACAGAAGAAATTAAATTAGGGATTGCGGTGAGAAAGGGAGATGGATTAGGCATGGAGGGAAGCGAGCTTCTTTAAAACTACCAGTCAAACGGACACTCGAAAGAAGGTCAGGTGGGCGAAGGAATACGTGGAGACCGGGTTTTGGCGGGGATTAGTTAAATGTCACTATGTTTATAAATTCGGGTTAAATCCGTATTTGCCCCCCCGAAGTTTAATTTTTGGATAGATTTTTATTATAATTTGATCCTTGAAATTTTAAAAATTCACTGTCGGACCATCATTAATTATTCTCCCTTAAAATGACGTGGTACAATTAAAAATAGGATTAATATCCTATACACTGGCTGTAGAAACTGAAAGTTTCCACAAGCGTCTTAGTTTTAGGGTATAAAGAGTTAGTTTAGTGTATAGGGTTTAGGGGTTTAGGTGTATGAGTTTAGAATTTAGGGATAGTTGTTTCAATCTAAGGTTTATGGTTATAATTTAGGGTTTAGTTTTAGGGTAATATGGTGAGATTTAGGTTTTAACCTATAAACCCTAAATTATAACCCTAAACCTTAAATTGAATCAACTATCCCTAAATTCTAACCCTATACACCTAAACCCCTAAACCATATACCCTAAACTAACTATCTATACCCTAAAACTAAGGCGCTTGTGAAAACTTTCAGTTTCCACCGTCTGTGTATAGAATATTTATCCTTAAAAATATCATAAATTTATTGAGTAATATCAATAAAAAAAATATTGTTTATCACATCAAGTTATCCATGTAATTCACCATATTTGGGGACATAACTATATGGGGTGGGGAGGGTCAATTGTCTCTTCTATTTTTGAAAGGTTATTTTTGAATTTGTCCCCTCACTTTCAAATATTTATTTACCTTCCAATCATAAATCTTAACTCCGTCTTTTACCGTACTATTTTAAAAAATCAGATCATTTATACACTTCAACACACAAAAAACATTAAAAAAAATCAATCTTGAGTGAAATAAATGTCATGGTTTAAATTTTTACTATAAAATCATTACACAATAAATGAACAAAACTCAAACTTATACCTCGTTCTCCTTCAAGTTTACTTACATATATTAGCATGGATATGATCTCTACCAAACATATATAAAACTTTAGTAATTAGCTTGTACACAAAAGTGCACTTCATAATTAGAATACATAATTACTTTCCCCAAGCTTTTCTTTTCTCTCTAGCGTCTCTCTTTCATTTTGATTGAATTTAGTCTGCCGTCGATAACAACTTTAAGGTTGTTTATTTGTTGGTAATGCTTCAAGAAGTTACCAAAGGCAAAGCTATATCCCACATTGGTTGGGAAAATAGCTAGGAAAGGGTATTTATACACATGCTTCCTCCCTCCCTTGTTGAGTGGGAAAGGACAAGGGAAGTCCTCATGCACTGCTGCCGCCGATGTCTGACCGGCTCGGGCTTGGGTGTCTTTGACACGTACGCGCGTATATACTCTTTTTGGAGAAAATTCGTAGGAATTTTCTTATGAATAAAAGATTATATGTGAAAGAATTTTTTCTTATTTATAGGCTTGATAAAACTGTTTGAATTGATTCTATACAGTCTGTTCAGTGGATGAATTTAAACTGTTTTTCAGTCAAATTCAAGGTGTAACAGCACTGTAATGGCATGATAATTACAGTATTAAAATGGTGTTTATGAGAGTCTGTTACAGCAGATTTAAGATGGCTGTTATACAAATTAATTTCTGTAATTATTGTGCATGTGAAATGTCATTTATAGACATGTTTTACAGCCTATAAATAGAGATGTTGCATGCAGCATTTTATAACATAAAACACATTCTCAAAGCATTCCAGCTTTTCTCTGTTTTCTCTCCACTTGTTCGAGTAGTTCCATTGTTGTTCACTCCGAGAGTCGAGTGTACGATTCAAGGAGCGTCCGTGTGCACCTCGGGGGACAACCTGCCTGTGAAGCAACTACACTGTTTGGGGCAGTTTTGTTTCTAAGGCAGTGGCCACCATACCACGACACGGTCTACCATTTTATGTTCTGTTTTTGCTTATAGTTTCCAGTCAGTGCTAACAGCTTTTTTGCAGTTCTTTTTACCAACATTATTAACCGTCGGCCACTCATTTTTATTTGTTTGTTTCGTTTTTTTATTTTTAGTCTTTTAATTCAATAAATCTGTTTTCATAACACATTTTTTTTCTACCGTTTGGTACGTTTTTTTTTTTGCTTTTTAGCACGCTTTTCTGTTATTTGTTTTTTATCAGGGTTGGATCTGACGTCGCCACGACTTATCAAGATGACTCTTATTTCATTATGTTGTTGACCCCCTTGAATCGGATTCGGATACGTGATTACATCTACTGTTTATTCGCGATTGAGTTGTGATAATGACTTTATTGTCAACGTACGTTCACTTTAATATGCATTTGTCAATGTTGTTTGTTGAAAGTTTTACCAATCATCGTCGATTTGGGATGTTTGTATCCGTCTTTTGTTTCGAGTTTTTGAATTAAGTTCTTACATGTTCTTTGTATAGTTCTCTTATGATCTAAAACCGCTAATTTAATTTTCTAAATTTGTGTCTAGATTTAGGTGTTCGTTTAATAAAATTAGTGGATTCAATTTAAAAAAAAAATTACTTCATAATTCTTTTGTATATCAAAATGTATCCATCGTCCGAAGAAAGTTAATATTTGTAGTGAATCCAACTGTTAAGTAATTATTATGCATTGTGATATCTGCTAAGTAGTCGTGCATAATGATAATAACTCCCAATTTTCCGGTAACTATTATCCTTTTTATAATAATAATAATAATTTGGAAGATTATAGAGATATATTTTATGAAGTCGAGCAAAAACAATTAATGATAAATTACATAATTAATCATTTAATTATGAAAAGGATAAACTACATAAATAGCTCTCCGATTATCATGTATTTTTTATCGAGTTATCTAGCTATGAAAAGTTACAAAATGATCTCCAACTTAAAAAAATTAACAAGTTGATCTAATGTCGTTAAATATTTAAAAACTGGTGACAACATTTAACAAAATTTGGTATAAAAATACATGCAATCCTTCATATTTAAAAATTTAATCAATTTAGTTCTAATTCGAAAAAACAATAAATTTAGTTATCTATATTTATCCATACTATCAATTTAACTCTCCACTTTAGCACCGCCTCCCTGCTCCGTTGACCCTCCATTCCAATTGGCGACCCATTCGTCCGAATCCCCTTGCTTTTTTTATCAGCCCACACCCTTCAGCACTCGACCTTGCGCCTCGCTTTTGCGCACTAGCACTTTGCCAAACGCCACTCTACCCTCCGATCTAATTTGATAAGTCTCAAATCAAATGTTTAAATATAGAGAACTAAATGTGTTATTACGTCAATTTTTGTTAACCGTCATGTCATCAGTTTTTAATGACACTATACCAACTTGTTTTTTTAGCTCGGGACCTTTTTATAATTTTTCATAGTCAGAGACTCAACAAAAAATGACATATAATCGGAATACTAATCATGTAATTTACTCTTATAAAAGATGATCATTTTAGTCACCGCTGTTTTAAAAAGTTACAAAATGGTCTTTACATTTATCAAATTGTAACAAAATTATCATTAAATTTATTAAACTGTTACAAAATTATGATTAAATTTATTAAATTATTAATAATCATTAAAATCTATTAAACTATTACTAAATAATCATTAAATTATTACACTAATTTTTATTGTCCATTAATGTTTAATAAAATTAATTCTATATTTTAATTTATCAAAATCTAATCTCATAAATTTGAAAATAATTAATTTTCAGAGTGGATTTGGTTTCGGGCCTTGTTTCTCAAGTTCAGGTCCCTCAACCATCGCTTTGCCACCAAAACTGTTCCACGTCACCTCTTCATTTTTACTTTTCTATAACTATAATTCCTCTCTATATTTTACCCTTTTCCCCATAAATTTACTGTTGAAAAGGGTTCCGGTTTCCACCTTTATATGTTTTTCTCTTACAATTTTGCTGCCTAGAAAACTCCTTCTTTTCTTCGGCAACAATTTTCTCGGTCGATCTCTTCCTTGTTTTTTCTCGGTGATTTTCCCTTCCGCCAAACATTCGCCAATCCCCTGCTCCTCGACTCTAAATCCTTGCGATCGCTTAAGATTCTGTCTCTCCTATAACCGATCTCTCTCCCTCTCACTCATTAACTGGTACGTTAATCGATTACTTCACCACTTCGTACATGTTATTTTTGTTTTTTACATTCAATAACGTGCATTTATCACAGATCGCATGTATCGAAGCCCTAAACGTTTATTTTCGTTTAATTCGTTTTAGTTGTTTATTAGTTTTATGTGGAATTTAATTGTTAATTCGTGGAATCTGTTGTAAAATGGAACTTGAAAGTCGGATTTTGAATTTTACGTTGGGTGAAGAATGGAAAATGGGAAAAACTAAGTTCAATGGTTATATTGTGGATCAGTAGAAGAAGTTTCTAGAAAATTCGTGTATTTTTTTTGGAGGACTCAAGGTTCGGAGAGTTATTTATTTTGTTGTATATGTGGATAGTGGTGATAGAACTTTGTTCTTCTTCGATCTTTGGTTCTCATTGCTATTGAGTTATGATTTGGTTAATCTTTTCTTGTAATTAAAATTGATTCATTTGCTACCTGCATATGGAGTTAGGCGTTAATTTCTAGGTTATCTAAATAGTTGTTTTGCTGCAAAAAATTTGCTATAGGATGAGTATTCAGTTCCATTGTTGACCTTGTTGGCATAAGTTGTCTGCTATTTTGTGATGGCTATGGTGCTTGGTTTCGTACAATGTGATAGTCCTCACACCTTATTGTTATCAAGAATTGGTGCACTCTTTATGAATTTAGTACTTAAGATATTTCTGTATTTGATCTTTGCATTTGGTTGATATTTCAGAAATAGTAAGTCAATCATAATGTTATTGCATTTCTGTTTAGCTTCACCCAATGGCAAGAAGGCATATATTTTAGACGGGATGATTGTTGTAGATGACACCTCTTGACTTACTATTTTGATAATTATTGAAGCAGGCAGATGTCTTCACTATTATGTTCATCCCTCAGGATGTTTGGTTGCAACTAACATGTGAACACTTTGATTCCAGTGGAAGCACATGATTGTATGATGATATTTATATAGGTGGGCTGGGGGTGGAAGGGTAGTATCAGTTTTAAACATTGTCCAGTGTTCCGAATTAAGTAAAATGGCTTAGATGGAGAATGAAATCTACCTTTTGGGATGATGAGTGGTATTACTGTCTGGTTATTTAACCACCCTTCTATCTAAGTAATTGACTGGCTATTAAATAAATTGATTGGAGTAGCATTCTTTCTTGAATCATTGTCGAAGTATTGTGATTCACCAACGGATAAGTCATGCACTTTAAGCTGTTTTCAGGATCTTAATTTTTCTTTCTCCCCTTTTAGTTGCAGTGGCATCTCTGAATTAGTAGTGGTTGTGTTCTATTTGCATGCATAAAATGCCAGTTGCAAAACTCAAGGCAGCCGATTCTTTAAATGTAATGAAATCAGAGGATCCAAATGATTCTTTGGACACCTTCATCAGACAAGCCATTGGAAAAGAACCTTCCCTTCCCTTCTCAAGGGCTGGGGACAGCCCCGTTCAATGGATTCAATTGCTCCATGCCTTAGATCAACAAGGTACTTCTAAATCATTTGATGGCTTAAATCATTTTCCTGGAAAATACTTTATAATGCTACATTATTTCTTGATTTTCTTGCCTATATCTGTTACAGATATCCCTGGCTGGCCGTTACTCACTCCTCTGAAGGTGCAGACACAAAAGTGTGACAAGTGTTCGCGAGAATTTTGTTCACCCATTAACTATAGAAGGCATATACGTGTGCAACATAGGCTGAAGAAACTTGATAAGGTTTTCAACTCCTTTGAACCATGATCAATCTATTAAGTTTATTTCTTTTAGAGTTTCTCCCGCAATTTGTTTTTCTTCTGCTGCTTCATGATTCTAGCCTCTTGGAAAATTGAGATTTGTCTTTCCTTAGATATTTTCATTGTTTTTTCATCTCTTAGGGCTCCTCTAAAAGATGTTGTTTTACATATTGTAGGATTCTGCTAAAAATAGGGATCTATTAGCAGCATTTTGGGACAAGGTATCTCTCTCTCTCCCCTTTCCTCTTTTTCTTATACATTTTAGGTTTTCATCTTTTTTCTTTCCTACCATTTCTCATTTATATTTCTCTCCAGCTTTCAGAGGATGAGGCAAAAGAAATCTTATTATTCAAGGATATGTTACTGGAGGTAATTATTTATTCTTTCTCAGCTGTTTAATTCTTGTTACATCATTTAGTAATAATTGTTTTATAATTTCTCACCTATTTAATTCTTGATCTGTCATTTAGCAATATTCAAATGACATCTGGATCTGGTTTACACACCGTTGATATATAACTTGCTAACACTACCTTTTGTACAAATGGTTATTTCTCACCAGTATAAACATGCACATGTTGCATAGATTATTGTTTTCATTTGTTCTCGTCTCTGCCTCCTAAACAATTGCTTCCTTGCTAACTATACTTTCCAGGGAGTTCCGGGATCTTCAGTCATAAAATCATTGACTACACATGTAAAGAGTCCCCTTTCTGCTTTACCACAAGTTTGTTTGAGAGCAGGTTCTGCTCTTCTGGTAAGGGATGTATTTTCTTGTTCATTAAATGCTCTATTTAGATCTGCAAGATGCTATTACTTTCATATCCTGTGAATTTCACATGTCCTAATTCTTTTCAGGACCTCGTGCAAGCTAGACCTTCAATATTTCCAATATCTTCACAGGAGTTATTTAGTATCCTTGATGATGCAAGTGAAAGGACTTTCCTTTGTGGTGCAGCCATGTCAATGCAAAAATACATTTTTGATGGGGAAGCAGGAAAGATTGGCCTTGAAACCAAAAACTCGGTTGCTTTTACCAGCTTCTTGGTGGAACAGAAATTGGTACCATTTTTTGCTTTTATTTCTAGGTTGCTTTACTTCATAGTTTTCATGCATACACGTGTATAATTCGGCGGTGGAAGTAGCAGGACTGTTGGATAAGCACATGAACGTCACATTTTATGTTCTTTCATGTATTATTTTATTGTAAAAACAAATTTTGCTTTTATTTCCAGGTTAAAGCTTGGCTTGCAGATAAAGATGCTGAAGCTTTGAGGTGCCAGAAGTTGCTGGTGGAAGAGGAAGAAGCTGCCCAAAAGAGGTGCATATCACTATTTTTCCATGTCTTAACAGTTTTTTTTTAATTGTGACATTTGACTTGTGCAAAAAGGTTGGGGAATTTGAATTCCCATCTTTCCCCTATTTTTCTATGAATCGTCTTTGAGTATTTATGTCTAGGAGGATAAAGATCAGAAAAGCATCTTGAGTAATTTTTTCCCCTCGAGTGTTGGTATAGTTAACAATTTGCTTCCAAAAGATGTAACACAAGGGGGGGGGGGGGGGAGTGAAGGTGTTGATAATAAATTTTTATGTATTTCTTGAAATGTAATGTGTCATAATTTTAGGAAGAAAAGTGCACAGCTGGATAAAAAAAAATTGCAGAAATCATTTTTCCATTTCAACAATCAACATCTTTAAGGAAACATTCACTGGAGAAGGGGAAAATGTTGGCATTTGTCGTGCCAGTTCTACTCTTTTATAGTTCAGTCTTACCATATGCCTTTTAGTTCCTAGATATAACCTCATCACGTGATACAGTTTGGCAGTGGTAACAGGTAGTTCCTAATGCCTAAGGATAGGCTTTATTGATTATTGATTTGCATGTGTTTTCTTCGGATACAGTTATTGAACATTCTTATAGAAGGCGAAATTGAATAAACTTCTAGTAGCTGATTTATTTCCTGATCTTCCACTGTAGGCAAGTTGAGCTTCTTGAGAGAAAGAGACAGAAGAAGCTTAGGCAGAAGGAGCAGAAAGCAAAGGAACAAAGACACTTGGATTTGGAAGAAAGTAAGCAAAACATGGATGACTCGTTGGAGGATAACACTCCCGCTGAAACATCCAGCCCTTCAGCTGTTGATTCTGATGGACAAAATCCTGCCATATCCGATGATCAAATTCTCCCACCTGTAGAACCCATTAATTTTTCCAAGCTGGAAGAGGATGTAGATTATGAAATTCAGACAGGGTTTAGCAACGGTTATAGGGATCCAGGAACTAGTCAGAATGTTGAAAGGCGACTGGAGCAAGTTGGTGGGCGTCGCCGTATAGTTGTTGCTCGATGGCAGAATCCACATAATTCACAACGAGGGGTGCTTAATGGTTTCCATGCCAGTCAGAACTCTCATGGATTCAAGTGTGGAGGCATTAATAAGCATGGAACAAACAGGGAAAGATTTGGTGCAATGGGTAACGGTATTAAAATTTGGAGCCAAAAACCTAAAGCAGTAAACAAAGGGGAGAGTTTGAAAGTTAGAGAAGAGAAACAAGCAGCAAATCAAGTGAATCAAAACAAGAACCATGAGCTTTTGATTGGCTCTATATCTGTCACGATCGAGAATTATAGCCATTACGATGGACAAAATCCAGCTGAAGCCCGTGACAGGAGCCTGGCTGAGTGTCAAATACCAAAGAGCAATGTTCAGGAGAGGTCCAGCAAACTTGATCCTGTTCCGGGTGTTACAAACCGATCAACCATTAAGTTTTGGAGGCCAGTGAGCCGACATGAAAGCAAAAGTTCCCAACCAGTCCAAAATGGTGTTAGTGAATTTGAAGTGGAAGTGATTGCTGAAAAGGATGGAGTGCATACCACTTCCAATGAAAACTGTTCAAGGTCCTCTTCGACAGATGGTGGTGATGGTGTTGAAAGCGTGAATCTCTCTTCACCGCTTGTGCAACCTGGGAGCTTGCAGTTCAGCAGCGATACTGCCAAGGCCATTCTTGCTCAGAGTAAGTCGGGATGTTCGATCATTTTATCTATTAAACTCTATCCCTACGGCTCTGTTGTCACTGAATTAACCTGTCTCTCGTAAACAATCCGACTGGCTTTGCAGGGTGGAAGGAAGCTATCGCAGGCGAACATGTGGTATTGGTTCTCTCCCCAAACCTTGATCCCCCAGGGTGCTCTGAGATCGAAAATGATTCATTAGAAAAGTTGATTGTTAAGGCAAGGGTTTCCGAGGCTTCAACTACCGGACCTGCCCAAGGCAAGTTCAGAAGGAAGCCTGAAAAGGGTGCGAAGATAAAGTACATTCCGAAACAAAGATCTGCCACCTAAGAGGTGAGATTAAAAATTTTTGTTGTTCCTTTTTTTTGAGGTATGCACAGTTTAGCGAATCGCAGTTATATTCTTAGCAGAGGTTCCAGTTTTACAAGTGGTCGTCTGACAGAAAACTTTTGTTGGAAAATGTTTTTTTTTTTACCATTCGGTCTTTTTTTTCCTCCTTAAGGTGGTATAGCAATTTGACTAGTCTTTTCTGGTTCTGCTAATTGCATAATTGTCCAAATTTTTGCTGTAATAAACTGGGGTTGTTGCTATTACAAAGGTCCTCCTTTTGTGGGGGTCAAAAGTGGAGTTTCCATCTTTTGTTTTCTTGCCTCTGTTCCCTGCCAGATATTTTACCGTAGGAGTAACGTTGTTATATAATGTTTTAACATATTAATCTTTTTAATGTTTTAAAAAGATTAATATGTTAAAAAGCTCAACTTACTTTGCACTTGTCGAGTTGAGATAAAAATAAATTTTAGTCTTTGAATTTCACAACTTGGTCTTTAATCTTTTTAATTTTAGATTTCATGTCGAGTGGTATAATATTAGGGTGTCACGATGTCTGAAGGGCTAAAAATAGAAAAATAAATTGTCTAATTCGATAAAAAAAATCGTTCAAGTTATTCAAATCATGTTTCTTCTTATTTTCTTTAATAGTTTTCGAAAAGTAATTTTGAATACAAGCTCCTTTTTAATTTAATTGCGGGAAAGAAAAAAACAAACTTCAAAAGCGATTGTAATTTGCGGTGTCAATCCTCGGCCCGGGGAATGATGTTTTTTTGTCTAGCCAGGCCCACACATGCCATGCAGCAAGAAACCCGCAAATATGAGAATTGATACATAGATGTTCGATATGTTTGTATTATGTTATTTAAATTTGAATATTTCAATTATTATTCACTGTTTATATATACTCGTCAAAACTAATGAAAATCACATGCAACTAATGAATTTAATATGAAAATCAGTCGTTTATGTAATACTGTTAAATCATACCGTTTGAATAGTTAATATGAAAATCAGTCGTTTATCAATTTATATAATGAAATTAGCAAAAAATCAGTAATCACATGCAACAAAATAGCAAAAGAAACGTATTGTTGAATCGCATGTTTATAAATAATGAATTTAACGAATAATTTCAGTAAAAAAATATGAATGTTCATTCGAGGAGATTTAGGTTAAGTAATTTTGTTCAAGGGAGGACATTCAATAGAGTCGAGTCTAAAAATCCAAGTTAGTCAAGCCGAAGAGTTATATTTTATAATTTAAACTTTATTTGAAATTTTTTGAGTCGAATTCACGAAATTTGGGTCGAGTTATTCGACTTTTTGTTCAAATTTAATTGTAAACATTTATAATATTATGATATTAATTAGCGTTAACATTCTTCCTTTTATCTTTTCCGGAAAAAGAAACCTGTTCGAGAAGGCCACTCCACTTGTACCATTGTAAAATAATAGTGTTCGATACCACAACAGTTTTTCATCTAATACTGTCGGTTATACCGTCGGCATTGTTCAGAAAGCTCATTTGTACTGTCGAGAGTGACGAGAAAACTTGATATCGAGTCTTCGGTTGACATTAGTCCCGAGTTCTATCGGTAGATAACTTTTACCTCCAGCTTGAAAGCTTTGGGTGGATTAACAGGGAACAAGAAGCCAAACAGATTGAACCACCAATGGATCCTGCATGCTCGAACATAGACCCGAACTGGAACTGAACAAAACCTGTTCGAGAAGGCCACTCCGTCCATGAGAAACTCTACTAGCCAAATGAAGAACATGCAGCGCCGTTGCCTTTACCTTCGGGAATCCCTAGAGCTCGACGATAGCACCCCATGTAATGTATCTTGTTTCTTGCATTAAAAAACCAAAGAATCTTTCGGGGGAATGCAACTTTTAAAAGCATGTACACGTCGATAACGGAAAAAGATTCAACACCGATCCCGTGACTGCTTCAGAAGTCGGAACAAAACTTGGAACCCCCATTCAGTTCCTTTAGCATGTGTACAACGGTATTCGAACCTAATCAAATAATCGTTCAAAGCTAATAAAAAGTCAACTTGTTCCCTCTGTATGATGATGTTGAAGAATATCTAATTCTTGCAGCCAAGACCTTTGCCTATACTCAGGGAAGATACATCAGCTAGCTGGAAGCCTGGAACCGAACTTTTGATCGCTTTATCGTTCACAAAGCATCGAGCCTGAACTCCAACCCATGGCAAGTTACTTATCAGCCCCCTCTCACCAGCCACCTCTTCAACCGTATTCCTAACATTTCCATTACGGTTCCTTATCGAACGATTTGTCATAAGACCCTAAGGACATTCTGATCAGTAAGCCTTCAGAATTTAGATAATAACACTGGCTTGGTTGGGTGAAGGGGAGCTGGGACTAAGATTTAGTGATGGGCTCATCATAGCATGATCCTTTAGAAGCTGCCGAGAAACACGACCAGCCAATACAGACTGTCCATCATAAGGTTCCCCGTGAACTAACCTTCCAATTCCTAAAGCATCATTTTCTGATGGCACTAGTTCAGAAAATATATTAGACCCTGGTTGCAATCCACGAAAAACGTCAGGATTGGTGTCGTTATAGGAGCCACTGACATAAAGACCATTTGGAGGTTTTGGCATGCTTCCAAGAACCTCTTGCAAGTTGGCTGATTGTTTCAGATAACCGAAAGGAATAGCACCAGTCCCACCTGTCAAAGGTGTAGATGATCCCGAAGTGATCCGTGGGCTGGATATGGGAGAAGGAGACATTCTTCCATTTGGGGGCTTCGGCATGCTTCCAAGAGCCTCTTGCAAGTTAGCTGATTGTTTCAGATAACCGAAAGGAATAGCACCAGTGCCACCTGTCAAAGGTGTAGATGAGCCCGAAGTGATCCGTGGGCTAGATATGGGAGAAGGAGACATTCTTCCATTCAGATGTTGTGGTGATCTTGAATGCAAAAGAGGGCTTCCTATGGGTGAAACTCTAGACGAATGAACGGCAAGTTGCTCCATGTCCAAGGGGGTATAATTCCTTGCTTGGCCAATGCCCTGAGAAGTCAATGAGCCGGAAAAATAAAGATAGGTAACACGTGAAAGTTCGCAGATTAAATATGCATAACAAAGTCAGGTCACAAACACAAACAGGCATAACAACATAAAACTCTGCATCTAGACAAAGCTGAAATATAAATTCAAATGAGAAAGTAAGCAGTAGGTAATCTGTTATCTGCCAAGTGCCAGTCGTCAAGCATTAAGTTACAACATGGCTAAGACATATAGGATATCGGGGAACCAAAATTGGGTATATCACAGGCAAGATTATGTTTCTGCAGATCATACGACATTTTTTAGCAGGCCATGGTTCGTACCACAGGTCCAAATTACAACCCGGTGACTTGTCTCAAGACAAGGAATTCAAAATAAATTACTCAAGTTAAATAATGAGACCACCACAGCAGCAGCATCTAAGTATAGACACAGGGATGATGACCCAGCTAATATTTATATAGAAACCGATTTGTTGGTTGTTGCCAAAATGAACTCTCTAAGGTAATAAATGAAATGATATAGAGCACAGTCGCAACCTAATTACAAATTAGGTAAAGCAATATGAGAAAATTACCATAGCTTTCACCGCATTTGTAACACTGGAGACAGGATCTGAAGGCTCGGGATCTGGAATAGACCTTTCCAAAGGAGCGGCATATTTTACAAATGGGTGATCTAAAAGCTGAGCCGCTGTAGGACGCTGTATTGGGTTTCGTTGCAAACACTGGCGCACGAAATCTTTTCCTTCATCTGAGAGGTAATCTGGAATGGTTGGAAGCTCCTTACTATTTCCAATCTTGAACATAGCAGCAACCTGACATGCAAATATCAGACAAATAGAAATAAATAAATAAATAAAACTTTAATTAGATTATATGCTTGAAATTTTATCCTTATATGCAGGAGAAATATTATCAAAGACAACTAAACAGCTCTAAAATTTAAAGTATTCTGTCCTTGCTAATTTTATAACTGACCCCTTCATATTGACTCCAAGGAGGTTTTGTTGTAGCCATTTCCAAAACAGTGCATCCAAGACTCCATATATCCACGGCAAGGTTGCAACCACTTGAGTTCCTTATAACCTGGGGGAATAATAGAGAAGCATATTGAGAAACAGAAGAAAGAAGATTTCACAGTTGAAGAAAGCTAAAACCAGATACACAATAGTTTTTCCCCGTAAGTGATGGATTAGAACTTGAAGTAACCCTTAAAACCAAAGAGAAAATTAAATCTGACCTCGGGTGCCATCCAATATGGGCTTCCTTTAAACGATAGTGGACATGACTGCCCTGCAATCTGCAAAGCATGAGTTTTATAAGTAGGAAATCACCTTGAAGAAGAAAGCCTAATCATTGAATAATATCGCATCATAAATGAGTCAATATAATCTCCACAACCTTGGAGTAGCTCAAGTTTAATCTGTTTAAGTTCATTTAAAACAAAAATGATTAAGCCTGCACTTACATGCTTTGCCATCCCAAAATCTGCCACCTTAACACCACGACCATTAGGATCTACCAGTATGTTTGCTCCTTTAATATCTCTGCACAAGAAATAAAGAACAGGGTGGTGAACGGTATTTTCCTTTGCCCGTGAAGCTATAATTCTTAGATAACCTAACTGACTCACCTGTGGACAGTAGACTTCGAATGTAGGTAGGCAAGGCCAGACAAGATCTGTTGAGTATAACTTCGAATCGCTGGCTCACCAAGTTGCCCATACTCCTGGAGAAGCTTATAAATTGACCCACCAGATACATATTCAAGGTATATGTAAAGTCTGTCCTCTACCTGTAAAAATTTATTCGAAATTCTGTAAGTGAAGCATAATAATCCTTGCGTTGGCCTTTTTTTCCTGAGAAATTGCTTACCATGTTATAGTAAACTTTAGTTAGGTAAGTTTAAGTGACCAAAAATATAGTTCCCAAAAGTTTCTTAGCATTATATGGTTCACCATTTCTCCTATTAAAGAGCAATGCTTCCGGATAGAATCCTGTCTTCAATGGAACTTTTAAATATCTTAAAGAACACTTTTAAAATAACCATAATAGACAAGATATGATTCACCATTTCTCAATATATAAAGAGCAACTCTTTTGGATAGAAGTCAGAACCCGTTTGGTCTGTAAATGTTTTAAATAACCATAAATATAATAGGCAAGATATCAAGACCAATGAACAAACGAGGACATACCTTTTCGGACCCATAGTATTGCACAATGTTCGGATGTCGTAAACAGCTCAATAAAGCAATTTCCTGTCAGAGCAATGAGAATATGAATTTCTACCCTACCTATAACCAAATTAAAGCATATTGAGGATTCAAGAAACATTTTTTTTCCGGCATCAACCGAACAACAAAAAATTTATATAGAAGGAAAAACAGCTTACCTGCATTAACTGCTTAGTGCTTTCTTTTGACTTGGCATCATCTGAAAATAATATAACCTCCTTCATTGCGCACATCTCACCACTTTCACTGAAAAAAGATGGAAAACAAATAGTAAATAAACAAACCGAATTACTGAGTAATATTTCAGAAGGGAACAAAAGAAGAAATCCTTGGATGCAAACTTGTTTAAAATCAAGTATGCAAACGGCACTTGTAATTGATAAAGCATAATAAACACTGAATATTTACACAGCTCAATATAGATTAGTATAAGGAAAAACCATGGATACATGTTAATTTCTTAGTATAAGAGATGTAAGAATATTTCTTCGGAGTATCATACCTGTTAAAACCGACATAAACATGCCCAAATGTGCCTCTACCCAGAAGCTTTCCTTTTTTCCACCGTGACCCGGGTTTTACAGGATTCTCCACCCTTGATGGACTCCTTGGCATGGAGGGAGACGTTGCTGCTGAGTTTGAATGAGAGAAAGGAGAAGAATTAGATATTGTTATGGGAGGAAGGGGCAATCTATGGCTTTGTTGTTTCCCCTCATCATGCCAGCTAGTATGTGACTCAGTAGCCGTTCCTGCCGATCTAGGATGAATAGGAGTGACAGCACCACTATGTACTCTGGAACTAGGACCAGCACTGATCAACCTCGGACTTGGTATTGGAGAATACTCAGGGCTGCTCCTACTTTGTTGCCAAAATAGCTGTCCTGATAGATCTCCACCCATAGAATTATGGCCAGAATTGTGACCTGAACCAGGACTGGAGCAATGGCCAGATCCAAGTAAAGTGACATCAGTATAAGTCTTCCCTGCCCAAAAAAGAGAGTTCATGACTTGCTCTGTGCCAAAAGCTCTCATTGGGCTTCTAGAAGGGCTAGACATGGAGCTGTCAGGAGCACTGCTGAAAGCACCATGATGTGGAATCTGTATATTTGGAACATGTTTGCTTAAAGGTCTACTTTTAGGTGATTTTGGGGAGCTACTATTACCAAATGATATATCCTGTGTGTTTGGTTCTCTCGAGTTACATTGGATGCCTGTAGAGGACTGGTCCTTGAGCATCAAACTTCAGACAAAAAAAGTTGAAAGGGATAAGTTTTTAGCAAACAAATGACAGAAGATAACAAGTAAAAATAAAATACTAAAATACAATGTTTGTACAATAATAAAAAAAATCCTCAATGCAAGCACCATGGTTAATAAGAAACAAGCAGGCTCACCTAGAACGGCTGCTAGCCGCAGTTCTAGTCCCATTGTTGTAATCAGTTGCCAGGGGCATATGATGCTGCAAGTCAGTGGAATCATCACCTTCGGCAGAGCCCCCACTTGAAACTGAAGCAGTAGCGTAATCTCCATCCAAGTCATTAGGATTTGGCCTACAGCGTATGCATCCAGGTCTAGGAAGAGGCAGAAATAATGATGACTTGGACCCTTTTTCTGGCCTTGTTTTCGTTGAAATGCCAATTCCAGAACCTGTGCGACCCACAATGGCGGGATGCAGATCAGGAAGTGGAAGCGGTTGAGAATGAGGCCTTTCAGCCAAGCTTTGACACCTAGAAACTCGTTTAGAAGATGAAGGAGACCTTGATTCTACTCGGGGTTGAGATCCCTTTTCTGAAGTTATGTCACTGCAATTTCTTCTCAATACTGCTGATCTACTGTTTGGTTTACCTTCAGATGGAGTCTTAATTTTTAGGTGAAAGGTATCAATGAAACTCTCTTTGCTTGACCTCTTCTTCGACGATGACTTCCCCCACCATGAAGGCATGTTTCCAATTTCGAAGATCTACAGTACTAGTTGGCAAGGTTTGCTAAAGCAAATCCATTCCAAATATCATGCTAAAACTCTAGACCAATATAAGATTCATATATTAAATCCAGCATGGATTCGCAACAGAGAATCTTCGGTAAAGTCTGGTCTATGAGCTGGAATCCAGCAAGCTTCACAAAGAACACCAGATGCTAGAATCTGCAGAAAAGAAAAAACAAGAGCAGATGAGGGACCACAGGCTTAGTTTCTCTCAAACACATTCGAGTACTATGCTCAACAACCGGCGGAAGTGCACTAATACTCCATAACAGAAATTAATTACTTTAATTACTTCAACAAAAAACATAACATTTCCTTTTCTAAGATAAAGAGTGATTTGTTTATATAATGACATGTTTGTCTAGCTTCTAAACCAATAAAGTTCATCACATGATAACTTAAATTTCATAATTAGCGGAATTGACTCCAAAGCAAGCATGCCACTAAACCTCGAATCTCTAGTGCCTTTGGCTTTAGGGTTTCTCAGATGAACCCAAACTACCAGGTTCTAGCCGATTCACTTCGATTCATCGAAACCTCCAAACAAACTCAAATTCACATCATTTTCTACAGCCAAACAGACTCAAATTCAATCCCTTATATGCAACAAACACCTCTCAATATTCACAAGACAACCAGAAAAATCCATGATCGAGTGAATCTCAAACTTTTAATATTTTAGACTGTGAATTAATACTTCAACATTTTCTTTTCCCTTCACCATTTTCCGGGAAACCAAACAAAGATATTCAATCTCAAATCTGCTAAAATAGCGTGAGTCGCAACTCACAAACCATACAGATCTGCATACAAACTCCAACGAACACCAAAATAACTGAAAATCAATGGCTAATAAAATTGCGCAAACACCAAAGAAAACAGAAAAGGGAAAGGAAACTTACTTCACATCACATGCTTGGAGTTGGAGCTATGAATCTGAGCTCCAACACACTGATACAAATCGCCGTATTAATTTCCTTTACAACATCCAATATTCCGCCAGCTAAGAAGCAAAAATCCAAAACAATTTTAAAGTTAAAATAAAACAAATCTAAATTGAAAACCAGATATTTCAAATATTATATAAATTTTTTTCAACTTTCTTTGAAATTTGTAAGTACTGTTAGCAGATCGCGAAAAGAGATACTAGTGATCGAAATGGAGAGAGAGAAAGAGAGAGGATGTCTGAGGCGAAACTGACGGAGTTGTCTTGTCTGAAACGTTGATTTCAGAATATTATAAATAAATATTATTAATCATAAATTGATTTTTAAAAACAAATAAGGGTAAAGTGCAAATATAGGTCATGAAACTAGGTTCAAATGATTGCTTTGATCACTGAATTTTCAAAAATTATAAAACAGTCATTGAATTTTTAGACAGTTGCAAATGGTCATCTCAGTGTTACAAAATGTTCGTTAAATTTTATCAAATTGTTATAAAATAATTATAAAATTTTATTAATTATTACAAATTTATCATTAAATTTACTAAAGTTTAATATCATTATAACGTCGCAATGACCGTTTTATAATAGTTCGATAAATTTATAACTTTTAAAAGTTAAATGATTAAAGCATAGTTTAGTGATTTGTAATATATTTTACTCAAAAGTGTAGCAGAAAATTTTCACCTGGTTAATTTTTTATATATAATTTATTAGTATTTGATTCATTGATTCGTTATAAATATAATCATTTCAATCTAATTTAAATGTTTCAAATTAAAACCCAAATATTACTTGAAAATTTAATATTTTTATCTTATTGGAACAATTATTATTGATTGTAGAGGAGATTAACTCCTTTAAAATATATAATTTTGATTCCCAAGGTCTATTATTATTTTTGTTTATTACCATCTTTTTACGACAGTGTAGTAACTATCAATGCATGGTTTCAAAGGCTTAGCCAGTTCAGCCTTCAATTTTAGAGGTGGCTGACTGCCTATCAAACTTTTGACAGCAAGCTCTAAGTCACTTACTTTAATATATTCGAGATAGATCGAGAGAATGTTAGAAAAATCGTATTTTTAAAAAAAATTAATTTCTCATATAATTTAAATACTTTTTATAATTTTATTGATGATTTAATTTTATATCTATAAAATTTTGTCGTTTAAATTATTGATTGGAAATGTGCTAAGGTAATTTATTACGTGTCACGATCTGTAGAGAGTGGTGCAACACACTAAAGTGATAAAATTTTTAGGGCGGACAAAACTCGACTTGACTCAAAAAGTCAGATCTTTTTCCCTCGAAATTTTTTTAAATGAAGTTTGGATTACAAAATAAGACTTGAATAACTCAAAATTTTAAATATTTAGTAGATAAATTTTCAAATTCGAGTCAGATCTCTCATCTCTGTCTAATATATTTGTATCGTATAAAAAAATATGAAGAAATATGTATATGATTATAAAAATTCATTTAAATTGCAACCAATTAATACCACAATATTATAAATATATTTATAATTAAATTTGAACAGAAACTTGAACAAATTAACTGAAATTTCATAAACTTAAATCGAATGAGAAAATATTTTTAAAAAATAAAATAATAAAACAGGACTCGCCAACTTGACAAACTCGAATATTTTTTACTTGACTCGATCAAACTCACCCCTAAATATCTCCCTCGAACACTCTAAAAGCCCATTATTGTAAATCAGCGGCCCATGTCCGGTTCTGAATTAGAACCAATAGGGATTATTTACAATAATTACAGGCCATATCAGCCCATTTGATTTTCCTCACTACACTGATTAACTTGAAAGAGGAAAAAAAACATTGGACTCACTTCTCACAATTCTTTTTTCTATTTGAAATATATATAGAGATAGGATCAACTTACGCAATGTAAAACTCTTTAAGTTTTACACGTTTTATGGATCGTTAGATGCGGGAATAGATGGTTCAGATTAACTACTTGTTTTTTTTTTCCAAGTGATAATCTTCACATATTTACTGTTAATCTCATCCATTCGTTTCACTAATCCAACGGTCCAAAAAAAATTCTGTATATATATGGGTTAAGATCAACTTACACAGTGTATTTTTTTTTAAAGTTTTACACGTTTTTTGGATTGTTGGATGGGGGAAATGGATGGTCGAGATTAACTCCTTATTTTTTTTCCCAAGTGATAATCTTCACATATTTCACTGTTAAACTCATCCATCCGTTTTACCCATCCAACGATCTAAAAAACGTGTAAAACTTAAAAGAGTTTTACATGGTATAACTTAATCCTATCCATAATATGCTTAAATTAGTTTCTTCATTTACAAAATTTGAACTCAATACTTTACTTAAAAATGACGTCAGATCCCTCAACTCTCAACCTAACAAATGTTGGACATTGGATTTAGAGCTCATTCGACAATGCTTTTCCGACGGGCATTTAGCTCTCGAATGGAGAAACAATACCGAACGATCACTCCAAGTGCTTCAAACAGCCGTTTTTTTTTTGCCCGGTCTGGTTTCAAACAGGTTTTTTCCGCAAAAAAAATAAATTTTTCAGTTTCTCCCCCAAACGAGCGTTCTCATCCAAACATGAGACGGAAAATTCACGCCGAACGAAGCCTTAACTTATGAAAGGACATGACCCAAATCTGACATAACAATCTTACAACACTCTCAACCTAAAAACAAACTTATGCTCAGTAGAAACAGAAGGATATGAGAAAAAGGCAACAGAACATAAGTGAGCCCTCAAATCCCAACATTGATCTTTTCTGTCTTTGATTGTTGTGGACAGAGACATTAAGCTTTGGCTGCTACCTAACCCAACATTGTTCTGCTTATCCTTAGCCAGCATATATATTGCTGGCATCAACCATAAATGGCCATCAGTTTATGTTCTACTTTGAACTTCATTGCCTTAATGATCTATGCCCTACAAAAAGATGTCTATTAAAATCATATGGACTTATCAACTACTTTTGCACCAAACATGTTTCAATGCTATGCAGAGTTCTTGTGGCTAATTACCATGTTATCCGGACTCGGAAGTGATCGCCAAGCACATGTATGCTTAATGTTACCTATATATCCAAATATATGTGAAGAAAAACAAAGTCTGGATAACTAGCTTAACTAGATGCAAATAACCTGAACACCAACTACGAACCCCTCGAGACTTTGCTGCATGAAGGTGTGCTTGTTTTGGTTCGAACTAAGCATCTCTCCGTCAAGGGAGTTCTTAGACAACTAAATCCCGTACTTGTCGAGAGCAAGATATGAACCACAAAAATCAGCAAATGAGCTACAGATTACTAGCATGAAAAAAGAAAATTATCCTTCTTACTATTACACATTTAAAAGAAGATAATAATAGTAATAATACAACAGTACATGTGAATACTTTGTTTTTTGGTATAACACTAGGTAAGGAAATATTAAAAGAATGATCTATCAGTGCCCACACGGTTTATCCCTATGAACTAACTAGCCCTTTTAGTTCACTTCACCATCTAATTATACCAAGACTATTGAAGAAAGTACAACTTTCACATAAAACAACTGAGAGGCTAGTGGTTTAGTGTTGTTGCAAATCTATTAAACCGGTTTTATGACTTTATGCATGGACGTGAAACTAAGTTGCATAGTTTACAAAATCAGCTGACCTCTGGCTGCAACATAGGGAAGAAACTCCAGTTGTTACCAGGCCTAGCTTCCTTTCCGGCAACCTTTTCATTCGCCCACCACTCGGACCTGACGGTGGGCTTATCGGAAGCTTCTCCTTTTCTGTTGTCAAAGTTGAACTCTTTAATTGACCCGAGTGTAACAGAACGATGCTTTTGATAACAATGGTCCTCTTCAGCTTCTCCTGAAACCTTTTCATCTGTTTCTTTGGATGTTTCTAGATCCTTTGTTAGTCCATCTTTTTCTACACCGCCCTGTGCCACCAAGTCCTTCGGGTATTCATACTCTGGCATGGTTCTGCTTGATACCAATGACTTGTTTTTGAGGCAGCGTGCAACATCTTCGCCGTTCAATTCAAAAGAGACCCTGTAATCAACTATAATCTCATCGTTTTTAGGTCCATTTGTCAGGTTAGAAAGCAATGCTACCTTCGAAATCTGACTCTCCACAAGAGAACCATCTCTTGAGGCAGGACCCAAACCATCAGGTGTCAATGTTCCTGAACCCAATCTTGAAGCCAAACCCAGACCATCCGGAGTCACACATCCAGAAGTCAGTCGTGAACCTTGCCCCAGTCCGTCTGGTGTCAATGATCCAGATCCTAGCCTAGAACCCCATTTCCGAGTAGTGAAATGTTCAAATCCTAAGATTTTGGGAGCCTCCCCCATGCGGAACTCAAGGATTGGACGTCTATCAGGGAAAGGAGAGGATGTTCCAGAATTAGAGATTACTGACCCAGGTGATATGAGATTACCACCAGGGCTCCCAGGGTATATTTGATAAGACTGAAATTCATAATGGGACAATCCAAATTTCTGATTGATCCCACTGTTTCTCCGAGCACTCTCCAAGGAAGAAGTCAGCAATTGAGCAAACGGCACTTCAGGGGATGAAGGTGTAGTCAGTTGAACAGATTCTGGAGGGGGTGTAAAAGGAGCTGTGGATGGTTCAGTTGTCAAGGTAGAGAATACCGGTGGTGTGACTAACTGGGTTTCATGTGCATAAGGGCCTATGGCAAAAATGGATGCAGGTCCACGGGGAGAGTAGGCGTTAACGGAAAGGGCAGTTAGGGATAGCAATCCAGCCGGTGAATGGGCGGCCGATGGAGGATCCGATTGCAGGAATGATGCAGGAGATGACGGAGGGGCGATAAAGGGCATTACAATGCCAGTCGGATTGCTTACATTTTCAGCAGTCGAGACTGCAGCTCCAGGTGCCACTGGTTCTGGGACAAGGAAAGCATGGCCAATTCGCTTACTGTTCTTATGAGATCCAAAACACCAGTAAAAGCTCCAGCAGCTTCCCCATCTTTTCTTCTGTTGTTAAATAAAAGAGTGTGAGTCAGTATCCATACAGAGAATACGTTATTTACATCCTCAAGCACTCTCCATAAGGCAGTGAGCAATATAGGCAAATTGATTTCAACTCTTAACTGGTAGAATAAGATGCCCGTGAAGGATTCATGAATGGTGGAATGAACAAATAACTATCTGTTACCGCAACATGATAATGACTACATCACAATGACTAATTCAGCATACAAAATTGATAACATTTTCTCTGTCCGGATCTTATTGTTGCAATATGTTTATAAAACTCCAGAATCCATATTCCTTTGTTAACTTCGCATGTACGATGTGGTATACGAGACAAATGAATAAACAAATAAACTGCACAGCATAAAATACACACACAAACAGCAGAAACAGATCTCAACGTACATGTGAGTGAATTGTGACAGAATTGACAATAAAAATCAAGCCAAAACTGTTGCCAAAAAGGCAATTTGAGCAAGCAGTTACTCTGACTTTAATTACCATTTCAGTTTTCCAAAGAAGACCACATATTAGACTGCAAAGAACACACTTTTTGAATGTAACTTTTAGTCCAAGATTATAAGAAGGGTCAGTCAACAATTTTGGCTGATCAAATTGCATTCTTCCTAGAATATGATTTCATAGGCAGCTCGATAAGATGGCAAAAAAGACTAAAAAGACATAAATCGTTCATATCGAGTATCAAATTAAGCTCCATTGCTTTTAAATTGTGTAAACCAAATCGACTAATTTTCTACCATAAGCCGATATCAGAGAGTTCTTCAATAGGAGAACACTAGAATGAATAGAGGAGCTGCCCACCACCCAAACCGTGAAGGAATTGTAGAAAACTGACCAAACAAACTTTAAACCACCAGAAAGATTACCTTGTTACTTAAAAAGAAAAAAATAATTAACTTTCTAAACTCAAATCTGCTCCTTAAAGTATACGCGTAAAGCGATCTTTTTATTTCTTTTTCATTTTTAATTGAATTACAATGATAAGATTTTCATTTTTGCTGTTTATTCTTAAGAAGCGTGAAAAACAAAAAGGTAGAACTATAACCTTGAGTTGACTACCTAGCTCAGCTAAAGCCTAAAGTTTTGAACACCAAGATCCGAATTTCAACTACTTTCAGTTTTCCCTCAGTTTCTCGGCAACCAAACAGAGAACGAAGGAAATTAAAGTTCAATACTGAAATGAGTGAAAACAGATCACAAATAAGTTTCCGACTTTTCAACATCGAGAAAAGCAAGCAGAGGACATAAACAAGAGATTTTTCCAAAATCTCATCTTATCCCCCCTTTCGGGTTCTCAATTCAGAAGAGAGCTTTAAGTGATCTGAAAAATCGCGAATTCCCGGTACTTTTCTCGGCAACCAATCAGTAAAAAACGAAGAGTTTCTTTTGCAAGTTCTGCTAACAAAAAGTGGATATACCTGAACGGTGGTAGGCTGCACTCTGGACTCGGCGGAGACGATGGCGGAGGCAGCGGCGTTAACGGTTACAACGCTGTCGTTTACAGTTCTCATCTTCGATTTATAAGCTTAAAACGGTGCGTTAATAACATCAGCTTCATGTAACTTCAAATCTATTCCAACTCTCCAGATTCAACAAATCTCAAACAACGATTAGAAAACAACTTGAGTGAAACAAAAAATCAAAACTTTTTTTTTGTTTTATTTAATTCATATAGATCAGCTGAGAGCTCTGGTTTTCTTTTCTTTTTTTGCCTTCTCTTCCAGTTCAGTTCCCATCCAGTCGTTTTCCTCCAGTTTTCCTCCATTTTGCACCGAGTTATTGCCACGTCATCGCAAAAGATGACTGGGACCCACTACTTTTAGTTTTTCTTTTTCCCTTTGTTGCTATCTGTTGTGTTTTGCTTTCCTTTTTCGGATGAAATTTTAAAAAAAGAAAATACATTTTAATTTAATAAGTAATTATTAATGCACTCATTTGGAAAGTTCATGAAGTTATTTTAACCACTTAATAATATATATATATATGAGCAATTAATTAAGATTAAATATTGACCTTGTTTGGCAATTAGCGGATAGTTGATAGCTGATAACGGATTACATTAGTTGATAGTTGATTGTATTAGCTGATTTGACTAGCGGATTGTATTAGCTGATTGTACAATAGTGTTTAGTAAAATTAACTGATAACTTATAGTTGTTAGATTATTTAAACAACCAAAATAACATATAAGGACATGATTATATTCAATACTTGTTTGAATAGTTTATTAGTTATCAATGTTTTGTATGTAATTATTATTAATTAGATCTTTAAAATTATTTTTCATATAAATTTTATAAAAATATTCAAATTATTTATATATTAATTTATTGTTTATATAATTATTTTAATATAATTTAATTAATTAATTAATTCAAATACACATATAAATTTGTGATAATAAAAATAAATAAATAGTATTAGCTTATAAATAGGGTGAGAAAATATTTAATTTAGGTTATTTTGAGATTTTTGGTAACTAGTAAGGGTAAAAAAATATTTACAACTCTAATATCAAACATCTAATCTCAAAAATCTTCTATTATGAGTTTTTTCAAAATTAGCGGTTTCACCTCAATCCACTATTTTAATATGTTGTTTACCAAACAACAATATTAGCGGATTTGACTGGTCAAACCTTTAGTTATGCCTCAAACCTCTAATTTTTGCTCAAATCTCTCTTTACCAAACAGAACCATTACAAAAGTTCATTATAGGAATAATCATTCTAACATAATTTGTTTAAAGAGAAATAATATATATTTTTAACGGAAAAAATATATTCTCTCTTTAAAGAATATAACTTTTAATAAATATTTAAAACAATTTATTTTGGTGATTTGTCTCCTAATTAATTGAATAGAGATAAATAATAACAACACGGGAAAATTTATAATTATCCGAAATTCTCTCCTACATAGGCGTAAGTAACCCTATATTGCTTGTAACCAACTAACCATGTTTATGCCTTCAATTGTTATTTTTGGCTAAATGTCATTATGTATAATAATTAATTACAATAATAAATATATAAAATTAACCAAAATTGCACTTTTTATAACTTCACATATAATTAATATTTTAACAAATTAATCATTGAAATTTATAATATAATAGTGCTTGTTGTACATAAAGTTTTGAATAATCTTCTATATGCATACATTTGACGATAGGTTTTTTAATATTGAACGAATAATTTTTTTTAAATTTTTTAAAAACTAACCGACACAATTTATATAAGTGAAAAATAAATATTAGTTAAACAAATACGAGTTTATTCAAATATATAGAGAGAGAATTAAAATAAAAACAAAAATACAGCATATTAAAATATTGGTATAATTACCGACAAGTATTTGATGTATTGGTAAGACACGTTACACTCTCAAGAATAAGATCGAATTTAAACCTTAAAGACGATATTGTTAATAAAAGCAGTATCGCAGTCTTAGTTTGTTTCGTAATATGAACATGCATATTAAAAAAATATTGTTAATAATAATAATAATAATAACAGTTTGACGGGGTTGCCCTTTCATATTATTCAAAAATACTGATGATGCCACGCAGTTATTGCAAAATAAAAATGCCACTAAGGTGTGAGAAACTCGTCACTTTTTGTAATGCAATGTGCCGTTGCTTGCCGTAGTGTTGCATTTGCCATTTGTCGCTAATGCCGGAAATGATTTTGGACGTTTATTTGTTAGTTTTTGTTTTTTTAATTAAATAGAGATGTGTTATATTTTTATGTCGGGATTTAAATTTATACAAAATAAACTTTTTAACTACTAGACTAATTAGTAGATTTTTGTTTTGTTAGTTTTTTTAAGTCTTATGTTATTTATATTTTAATATCATTTTAGAAATATTATTGTTTGAATTTAGATACTAAAAAATAATAAATCATCCTATATTATCTGGATTCTGGAGTGCTCTTTGAGTTATGTTAGTATTTTTCTAACCCTATTCGTAAGAAAACTAAGCATAAGTAATATGATAACAATTCAATTTAATTAAATTATTTTAAATCTCATTTGTAAAATTCCTTTATTAGAAATTAAGTTTTATTATTTAATCATTTAACGCTAACTCATGGATGAGGCATATTTAAGGGTTGTCTTTAAAACATAAATTATATGTCTCCTTCGGTGTCTCTATTCGTGTCTCGTGTAAAAAAAATAGAATTAAATTTTATAGTTTATAGTTTAAGATTAGAGTGTAGGGTATAGTGAGTAGGATTTAACTTTAAGATTTATAAATTAAAATTAAGCATTATTTTTTACCATTTTAGTATTACGGCATGCATACAAACACCAAAAAGGACATAATTTTTGTTCGTCTCTAGGTGGGAATGATTAATGGGTTTTCAAGATATATATGTGTGAGTGAAATTCTCTAAGTTTTACATGTTTTTTGGATCGTTAGATGAGTGAAACGGATGAATGAGATTAACAATAGAACATGTGAAGATTATCACATGAGAAAAAAAATAAAAAGTTAATTTCAGTCATTCATTTCCCCCATTCAACAATCAAAAAACGTGTAAAACTTAAAGAATTTTACACTGTGTAAGTTGATCATAACCAATATAAATATAGTGCAAACTCTATAGTTTATGTTCTTAGATATTTTTCGAGTCAAATTTATAAAATTATAATTAAAACCGAATCGATTCAGATTTTTTGATCGGGTTAAATCGAAAATTATATTTTTTGAGACGAACCTATTTTTACTTTATCCTAATCAGGCGAGCTAAATTTGTTATTTTGTGAAAAAAAAAGTATTTTTGAATAGTCTAAAGGTGATTACAATTTACAATGTAGTATATGTTCACACATATTCTTAATTCTTTGACAATGCGCACACATTATAAATAAAGCGATTTAAACATGTATCTCTTAAGATGAATATCACCTGTTACATTTAAATTATAATGATTGTTGTTTTATTTGTTGTTTACGTTGGAACAAGGGGAAGTCTTTTGGCAAGGCTGTGCACGTGTGCTCATCCACTTGTTGGGATTATGCGTGGGACAACGACCCCCCCGAGGGGTCTCGCACACTTACGCCCATGCTTTTGCACGGTTGCTTTGGGGGTACCCCGTTATCTTTTTCGCCTCCTTTTGATAATGATATCTCAACCCCCCGTCCTCTATTGCCTCTTTCTCTCTTTCTTCTTTATTGTTTTTTCTTCATTTATCAAATGAAATCTTTCTCGATAATGACACTCCTTAACATGTAATTTAGGATTAAGCAGACTATTTTTATTTACATCTTATTGTTATTTTGGTGTTTGGTTCTATAAAACTTAATATATTTTTATGTTTTTAGAGCACCACTTGATTTTATGTGACGATAAATTTGAGTGAAATAATGTGTTTTACGTTTGGAAAGTTTAGGGTTCAAACTAAACTATAATTCTTCAAGTACCGTTCAAAACACTATTTAATATTATAATTTACAAAAGGATTAATACCATATACACATGCAGTGAAAATTGAAAGTTTCCACAACCGCCTTAGTTTTAGGGTATAATGAGTTAGTTTATGGTATATGGTTTAGGGGTTTAGAATTTAGGGATAGTTGTTTCAATTTAAGGTTTAGGGTTATAATTTAGGGTTTATATGTTATGGTTTAGTTTTTAGGGTAATATGATGGGGATTTAGGTTTTAACCTATAAACCCTAAATTATAACTCTAGACCTTAAATTGAAATAACTATCTTTAAATTCCAACACCCTACGCCTAAACCCCTAAAACCTTCTACCCTAAACTAACTTTCTATACTCTAAAACTAAGACACTTGTGGAAACTTTCAGTTTTAACGCATGTGTATAGAATATTTATCATTTACAAAAATGAAGTTTTATATATTGCCTTATGAATTCAATAAAGTGTGGTTAATTGCACCATGAATCTTCAAACCGTGTTTCAAACAAAATTTTAGTTGTATTTTCGATTTTCAAGATTTTACCTTGATTAATTAGGCCGACCCGCGGCGCACACCTGACTTTAGTGAGTGAGCCTCTCAGCAAAAATTTCATGCATACTAACTTTAAAATGTTATAATATAATTTTTTACACAAACTCACGCGTCACATTGTCAATAGTATGGCTTGAACCCTCTACATATGTTAAAAGTGAACTATTGTTCGTCACTATGCCAATAACAAATTTTCATCACAATTGAGTATTCTTTATGTTTGAGTCTTTAAAGTATGAATGTTATATCAATCACATCATTTTATTAACTTAACCATTAGTTTAGGCGTTAAATGTTAATTCATATTCAAAACGAAACGTATTCAGAACAAATGGATTATAAATATAATATTAACACATTAACAGTGTAATTGTGATATTAAACATATTTAAAATATGAATCATAATTTATGCAATTAATCCTTTAATTAATTTTTTTACTAGTCTAACTTTTTACATTGATTCTATTTAGCTTTTACCCGATACTAGAAGATGATGATGATGGGCGAAAAGTTAGATTGCATGAAGCAATGGTTCATATATCAACTTCTAATCATATATTATATAATTTTATTTATTTATTTATTTATTTATTTCACAATGGGGTTATAAAGTTCCAAATTATGATGATTCACTTTCCTAGTTCCCACTCGTGTAGGACATGTAAAAGTTAAAAAGCTACTTTGTTTCAATCAAAAGTAACAAATGATTTTACTACTACCCAATATGAAAAAGGTGTTACTAAAACTCTAAAAGTAGTCTATTAATCTAATCAGTTTGATTTTATTTTTGAAAAATGCGGTGAAAAAGTAAATACATTTAAGTGCATGATTGACTAAAAGTGTTTTCAAGTAAATATATTGTTTATTTTAAACATAATATTTTAAAATTAAAATAAACTAATTCAATGATACATAATGTTATAATATATGAAATATTATCTTTCAAAAATATATATGGAATATATTAATTTAAATTATAATTATAGTTTTTTTATAATTTATTAATAATATTTTGATATATGAAATTTTAATTCAAAATATTTTAAGCAATTAATATAACTTATTTATACTAACAAGTGTTGGGTGTATTGGTAAAGCACATTGCACTCTTAAGGAGAGGATACGAGTTCAATCCTTGAAGACGATATTGTTGGGAGGGACAATTATGCACATTGAGTCCCTAAATATAGACTATAAGATGGACATACATATTACAAAAAATATAACTTATTTATGTTGAAAGTTTGAAAATGAAATAATATTTTTTTAAAGCTAAGGTGATTACAAGTAGTATCTGTTATGAATATACTCTTAACCATTTGACAATACATCTTCAATCACCCTATTGTAGGGGCTAGTGCTCAAACTCGTGACCTCTAAGAACAACAATCATTCTCTTAACCACTAAAACAAGTTGATTTGTGAAAAATGAATTAATATTTAATTATCATAGTTATAAAACAATAAATATATAAGTAATATAGTAATTAATAGAGCCAACGAAACCATTTTTTAAAAGGTGGGGTCCAAGTGAGGGAGGGCAAACAATTGATATTTTAGAAACTGACCCGCAAATTGGGTGGATGCGTGTGGTTATGGGCCTACAAGAGTAGAGCTAAACCGGCAAACCACATGTAGAAGCCATAAAAGTAGGTGAGAGGCTTTCATCCATTTCTTATTTTTATATAAATAAAATAAATAGAATAAATTATAAATCCCATCCCCATCACATATTAAACAAATTCCATTATCACCATTCTTTTTTTTTGGTTTTTTAATATATCAAGTGACTAATTCTTTATGTTATGTTAGTTTATATAAAAGATTAATATCCTATACACTGACGGTGGAAACTGAAAGTTTTCACAAGCGCCTTAGTTTTAAGGTATAAGGAGTTAATTTAGGGTATAAGGTTTAAGTGTATGAGTTTATAATTTAGGGACAGTTGTTTCAATTTAAGATTTATGGTTATAATTTAGGGTTTATAGGTTAGGGTTTAATTTTTAAGGTAACATGACAAAGATTTATGTTTTAACCTATAAACCCTAAATTACAACCTTGAACATTAAATTAAAATATCTATCCCTAAATTTTATTCCATACACCTAAACCCATAAACCATATACCCTAAACTAACTTCATATACCCTAAACTAACTCTATATATCCTAAATTAACTCCACCGTCTGTGTATAGAATATTTATCCTTATATAAATACATACATTTATCAAAAAAATTAAAATTATGTTATATTCAAAACGAGGATAGAATGAACTCCAATACATAATTTAATAAATAAGAATGTTTTTAAATTCGAGTGAAAATAAGTTTAATATTTTTAAAGCAATGTCATGAGTTCAGATTTAAATGATGAAAAATATAATTGTAAATAAACAATTTTTTAAAAGATACAATTCAATTTAGCAATTAATATATATATATATATATCTAACATATGAGTGTAACTTATGGCACACCATCGTGTATAAATTGGCTTTCTTTAGATGATGGAGCGGAATGTTTTGTGGGTTTTATTTCATTTTCCAAATTTATTATAGTAAGAAAAGATGACGTCATAGCTCACGTCAAAATGCTAGTTATGAATTATTAAGCCAACTTTAATAGAAGTTCGTTTTGATAGAATGTATTATAAATTAAACATTAGATTCGTAAAATATTTAACCACTCTAATTTTGTTGTTTTTTGTTTTTTAAATGTATTCAGTGGGCGATTGTATTTAATTCAGTTGACATATTTTATGTACAATGTATAAAATTCGATTATGTTTAAGCGTTTAATTTATTTCGATTTACGAGTTAAAATTATCCGAATAATATAATTATTGACTTTGTTTGACAATTAGCGGATAACTAATAGCGGATTACACTAGTCGATAGCTGATTGCATTAGTTGATTTGACTAACATATTATATTAGATGATTGTATAAAAGTGTTTGGTAGAATTAACTGATAGTTGATAGATGTTTGATTATTTAAACATGCAAAAAGACATAAAAGAACATAATTATGTTTGATATTTATTTGAATAATTTATTAGTTATCAATATTTTGTATATATTAATATTAATTCGATTATGATTTTTTTTCAATATAACACTACTAAGTATATTTGAAGGATCTATATACTAATTTATTATTTATATAATCATTTTTAATACAATTTAATTAATTATTAAATTTAAATACAAATATAAATGTGTGAGAATAAAAAAAACAAAAAGTATTATTTTATAAATATCACAATGTAAATACGTGAGGTTGAAAAATTAAAATAAAAATGGTTAAATTTAGGTTATTGAAGATTTTTTTATAATTATTAAAGGTAAAATGGTCTTTATAACTCTTATGTCAAAACCTTTAATTTTAAAAAGCTCATATTAGCAGCTTTTTAAAAATTCGCTATTTCAATCCGTTTTTTACTAAACATTTAAATTAGTAGATTTGACCGGTCAAACTTCTCTTTACCAAACAGAGCCATGTCATGACTGAATCAAGCCCAGACTATGTCTTGACTCGGCCCAACCATGAAAACCGATCCGAGCTACAAACATCGGCTGGCAAGCCTTCCAGCCTAGAACAAGATCACCAAAATCTCCGACTAGACCAGCTGAACTCCGAAAGAATCACGGCACCAAAATCTCGGAGCAAAACCATTAACCACCGCTTCAAATGACCTGTTACGGTGGTCATGGCCTCACCAATCTCAACTTCCACATTTGTTCGTGCACATCATCTTCTAGCTCAAAGTCAACTACCTGCTCATTATCTCCTCTGGTTTCATATCCCAAAGCCTCGAGTTTTCGTTTCTCCAAGTGTTTTCCTCAACTGGGTGCTGCTCATTTCTGTCAATGGAGTGGTCTAAAGCACATGGTCTTTTCAATCTCACCAAAACACCTTAAATTAGGTACCTTTCGTTGTTTTTACAGTCCGGGTTTCCCCCTTTTTTGAGCCTTTCGTTTTCCTTTAAAATAATTTATAAAGTTTCTTAGATCTGCTAATGGTGGTATGCAGAAAAAAGGGGAAGATAAAAAGGCAGGGTGGTTCATGCATCTCTGTTTGGAGTCGGGGCTCCGGAAGCTCTGGTTATTGGGGTTGTTGCTTTGGTGGTGTTTGGTCCCAAGGGTCTGGCTGAGGTATGTTCTACATTCACACTTAGATTATGTAGTTCACTTGTTTGATATTTTGTCTCTGAGAAATGAGCTGATCTATTGTTGGATTTCTAGAGAAATGAATTTAGCTTTGGTCTGGAATTGCTTGGGTAGCAGCTTTGATTTGTTTGATGTTGCTTATCCGATAACCCCGCCGGTGACCGGACCATCCAAATGAATTTACAGCTCCCTAACATCAAAAGATATTGAAAAGATCATAAAGAATCCTTTTGGTTTTTACTTTTTAACAAGATAATGCTTAGTTTCCCTTGAAAGCAAGAACTTTTTTGTCATGTGTCAAACCAAGCCCGATCTGTTCTGTTAACCGTTCCGTGTCGACTTCAAGACTCTCCCGAATCCAATTGTTTGGCAAGAAAAAGGCCATTGTTTCACTTTCAGAGTCCATAGTGATCCAGATTCCAGATGTTTAGTAGGATAAAGCATCCCTGAGATCCCTCTTCACCTTTTACTGAACGGCCCAATATCGAGAAGTTTTTAACTTGTCGAGATTCGAAAGACTAGTAAGAGATATTGGTATTACAATGTATAACATTTTATCTAGTAGACTTCATGTTATCCAAATCAGAGGGTCGAACGTTTCCTTTGGCTTTGTATCAAAGTTGAATCCCTCCGCCCATATTGCTAATCGGTTTTAGGTTGGATGCTTAGCATGATAAAAGAGATTTGGTTTTGTTATGTTCTTACTATTAAACCTTAAGTGAGGTTAACAACCATCGGTTAAACATTTGTATTTGCTATGACAATTTGTAAATGCAGGTTGCTCGGAATTTAGGGAAAACTTTGCGCGCATTCCAGCCCACCATTAGAGAACTTCAGGTAAGACGTGCTCCCTTTGGTTTTACTTTATATATTTATGCCTCGAGGTAGCTTGTCTTTTGAATTCCTTGTGTTGTTTTTTACTTGAAGGAAGTTACAAGGGAGTTCAGGAGCACCCTCGAGCGGGAGATCACTCTCGATGAAATGTCAAGTTCAACACAAAATACTCCGAATACAAAAAGCCCCCAGCTAAATAACTCTACTCCAACCCCTCTATCAGCTGCCACCACTGAGGAATCTAGTACCAAGGCTGTCCCCAGTGAGTGCTCTGCGATCTTGTATTTTAGAGGCCATGAATTTGCCTTGGGGGTGTCTGATCGTTCATGAAATATTTTGCTCGAATCTAATTTATCGTGTTACTTGATCTGTTACTCTGAAACATGCACCGAATGCTACCCGATAGTGGAAGGATCGTTCTGTATTCATTTCATATTCTCTTTGTATCTTCCAAAGAATTCCGTTGAACCATTCAATTTGTCACCTTAACTGCAGATGGTACTCCATTCGTGACCGAGGCTTATACTAGCGAAGGCTACTTAAAAGCCACAGAAGAGCAGCCAAAGGCTTCAGCTTCTCAACAGCCGGACCAGACAGCGTCTCCCGGAGAGAACCAGTTAGAATCCGAAAATCAACCAGAAGGTCGGTTCTTCTTCGTCTTCATCTTCTTCCTTTTCCAATCCCTTTCTTATCGTGATGTAGTTCTTGTAAACCGATGACAGCTACTCCCAAAGAAACTGCTGCCACTGCAATGCCTCCATCTCAGGAACCGGAAGGCGAAACATGAAAATTCTACGGAACGAGAAGCATTTACCGATCTAAATCTAATTCCATCTCAGAGCAAGGTGGCCAGAGTAATTGCACGGCATATTCTTTCCATATCTTCCATTTTCAAAGCAGGAATGCCTGAGATTTTAGGATAGTGTATTGTGTAGCACATTGTAGTTTTCAACTTAGTTAAATAAAGGTCTAATTTTGGTTTTAGTCCATATTCTATGTTGAATTTCGATATTTAATTTGTCCATTTTAATTTGACATAATTTGATGCTTGTACATTTTGGTTTTTCTTTGTTTTTTTAAATAAGCTTTTGAGCTAAAAGCTTAAATTAATAAATTAAATTTCAATTTCAATTCTATTAACATGGTAGAAACGTGGAGATGAACCGTCTAGAAAATCAGAAATCATCACAAACGACATCATTGTAACAAAGATCATCTTCAACCCTCTCGGCCGCCTCGTCGGCGATGTGATCCTCTAGCGCTTCCACGCCTTCCACCAATGCGATTCCACCCAAAGCCCCCGCCACTGCACCCACCGCAATTCCCGTCCCCATCCCTCCGAAATTACTCTTCTTCTCCTCCTGCCCGTAATAATACCCGCCACTGCCACTTCCCTCGCTGTACGGAGTCTGTCCATACGGCTGCGGCGGAGGCGGAGCATTGTAATTGTACGCACTATACGGGTAGCCAGTCGGCGGTGGCGTCGCGTAGTAAGGATATGGTGGCGACGGCTGCAGAGCGTATGGATAACCGAAAGCCTGCGGAGGAGCCGCCGGTGCGACACGATACGAAGGTGCTTGATACGGATCGAGCGCGCGATGGCGAAACTCTCTGATCAAAACTTTGACGTCGACTTTGCCTTGCGGCCTCCCGGAGGGTCGTTTCAGCTGGAGCGATCTCTTGTAGCGTTCACCGAATCCGACGTCGTCGACAGCTTCCCGGAGCTTGAGCTTAGCCGAGCCAATTAGAGGCTTGGTGCCCTCCTCGGAGCCGGCGTGGACGACGTCGACGAAGAGGGTGGTATCGTCGTCGACAGGACCGGGCAGAGGGATAACAAGAGTTTCATCCCACGTCGGATCAGTATCCCCTTCCCCGTCGGCTCTAGTGGAACACTTGTAATTCAGATCCACCCAAACGACGACGTATGGCCTGGTCGGACCGTGGCGCCAGTTCACGTTTTTTAGGCCCTTGGCGGACGAGAAGGTTACCTCAATTTCATGGGGAGAGGCCATGCTTGTGGTTTTTTACTCGCAGAAGGGGTAAAATGGAGACTTCAAGAAGATAATAAGCACGTTCAGTTTTGGATTGTAATCGGACAAGGTGAAATCTGAGCCGCTGAGGGAGTTTATATAACGGGAATTTCATTAACTGAAGATAAGAGGTTTTACGAGTTTATGGTATAAAGGGTAATTACAGTAACGAACAATGTGGAGTTAGTTACTACTGGAGTGTGTTGGGCCACTAACCAATCAAGCAATGGTCAGAATCCGGGCAGTTTTGATATGATTTGTTTAATCTTTTATATTTGATTTATTGATCAATTAATTCAGAGAAAATTTTACAAATATCTAATATAAGTGCAACCCTAATCTAATTTTTTTATTCACGCCACTAATTTTTTTCTAGTTAGTTGTCCAAACTATTTTTCAGGCCAAATTAAGAACTAAAATTTCATTACGTGATTTATTTAAGGTTCACTGTTAATTTGTTCTGTTATAGGACACATGTCACCTCGACAAAAATTTAAAATTATATTAAAAATAAATAAAATAAATAAAAGAAAATAAAAATGTATCGTGAAAGTTTCAAACATTCTCAAGATAGTCCCCAAATCTCTAAACCCTCCAAATTCGACCACTCCAGCTATCGCCGGTCGCGTTGTCAGCGACAGAATGAAGCGCCTTCCCTTCGTCAAACAACTCACATGCCATTCTTTGCCTCTCTTGTTGTCGTTCGCCGCGAATTGTTTGAAAGAACCATTCGACAATTTCGTCGATTCGTGCGACATCAAAGATTTCTGGCCATAGGGTGGGGGGGGAATGATGGTCCAATGACCGATTTAGTGGGCGGCGGTATGACAATTGGCGACGGAATTGGGAAATTTAGATTTGGGGTTTAGAGATTTTGAAATTTGGGGTTATTTTTGTAAAATCTGAAATAATTAAAGATTTTTTAAAATTCCTATTAAGCCTAATGAATGTGGTATAGTACATATACTAAACAGGCAATTAACCCTTTAATTTCTCGATTGTCATAAAACTGATAAATAAAATTCATAATTCAATCGTTTTAGAAATAAGATTGAGCCATTTTTAGATCAACCACAGCCATTCAGCCCAGCTACAACATTGAACCAATGGCCACAAAGATCGAACGAACATAATCCTCAATGTACGCCATCACACCCAATCCCTACCTCTACAGAAATCTCATCTCTTCAACCCTGAAGAAAACCTCTAAGACTAGCGAACGTTGCAACTTGAAACCCTCTCCCAGATATGGTGTCGTCTCTAAGACTACCGACGCTCACCTCCCTCTTCTCTCCCTCCTTCACCCGCCGCTCCACGGTGTCCTTGCGGCGGCATCTCTATCTCCGTACGCCTCTACCCGCTGGGTTCTCCGCCCAAAGCGCGGCGTCGAGTCCAGCGGAAACTGATGACCGAGTTGACAAAAAGAAGAGCAGCCGAGTACAAGACCGAGGGGACACGGACCGAGTCATCACGCCTCGGTCTCAGGACTTCAATGCTTGGTACCTTGATATTATTGCCAACGCTGAGCTAGCTGATTATGGCCCCGTTCGTGGTACCATGGTTATTCGCCCCTACGGTTACGCTATTTGGGAGGCAATTCAGGTCACTTCATTTTCTTCTATTTTCTATTAATAATTGCTCCTTTTTATCTTTCCGAAATTTTGGTTCATTTTGAGAAACTTGCAGGATTATTTGAATGTTAAATTCAAGGAGACTGGGCACAGTAACATGTACTTTCCACAGGTGTGGCTTTTCTTTAGATTAAATTTAAGCTATCCTATTTTATGATTTGCTTTGGTTTATGAAATTTACTTTGCGACTGCAGTTTATTCCATATTCATTTATAGAGAAAGAAGCTAGCCATGTTGAGGGATTTAGTCCAGAATTAGCTCTTGTCACAGTTGGAGGAGGAAAGGAACTCGAAGAGAAACTTGTGGTACGCATTTAGCATTAGTTAGCTTAACTCTTTTTGTTATTAGTATAACTTGCTAAGTCTTATCACTGCATTTTGATGAATTAGCTTAATTCTATTCGGCGGCATACATTCTGATTTACTTTTTAACGAACATGCTGGTTCAAGAGTAATCATGATGGCATGACCTGAGTTTTGCCTTTGATTGTTATACTTCCTGAGGTTGTGACAGGTTCGACCTACCAGTGAAACCATAGTAAATCACATGTTTACGCAGTGGATTCACAGTTATCGCGATCTTCCTCTAATGATTAATCAGGTATTAGCTTAGCCATTGATAACCTAATTATTTAGTTATGCAAGGTTGCAACTGACTGAGTTCCCCTTGTTTTATTCCGTTCAGTGGGCAAATGTCACTCGATGGGAGATGCGCACGAAACCATTTGTAAGGACCCTCGAATTTCTTTGGCAGGAAGGTCACACAGCTCATGCCACACCAGAAGAGGCAGAAAATGAGGTTTATGTCACTTTACCTATGGCTTAGTCATGGTGATTTTAGATGGTATTGTTTTTATTAAAGGATTGGATGCTACTGAACTGCAGGCGCTACAAATGATTGATGTCTATACAAAGTTTGCTTATGAGCAAGCTGCGATACCTGTAATTGCAGGTAGAAAATCTAAAGTGGAAACATTTGCTGGTGCTGACAAGACCTACACAATAGAAGCTATGATGGGTGATCGTAAAGCCTTGCAAGCTGGAACCAGCCACAATCTTGGGCAAAACTTCTCCCGTGCTTTTGGGACACAGGTGATTGATACTCTGGGTGCTCCTTTTTTTTCCTCTCGTTTCCATCCCTGGAATGGATGTGTGCAGGGAGCAAATAATTTGTTTACCAATGAAGTTTAATTTCAAGGAAATTGCTGGGAAACAGTTCACTTATATTATTTTGAACATAGATGAAATACGAACCTGCTATATTTTTGTGGTTAACTCTTTAAAAGGTTGAATCAGTATGGACTGTAGACACTCTCATGGAGCTTTTTCACTTAAAGACTCATTTGTTTTTGGAAAGACATTTTCCTGGATTATATAGGCATCTTTTATTGGCTGTTTGAGGTGGCTTTAGTTTTTTTCCCATGTTTTCATTGTTCTTTTAAACTAGTGTTTATTCTCTCTGCTCTCGGTCTTAGCAATTTCAGAAAACCAATCCAGAAGCCAGGAAAGGTTGGTATATGTATTCTTTTAAAATTACAACACTTTTTAAACACTGTAGGCTGGGTGACATTTTTGTACTGGTTCAACTGTCCATTTTATCTAGTTATGATTGTCCATTTGTCCTCACACAAAGGGTTTGCAGCTTTTTTACTTGAATAATTTTCTTTTCTATTTGTTTCTGGTAGGTGTAGGCCTTTCAAGTGCTAATGTGAATAACCAATTCTCTTTTTCGTATATTATGCTTGCCTCTGTATTGGTAACTCCATAATTAAGGCTTTTGACTGAAACTTGTCCTTGTACAGTTCACTGATGAAAATGGCCAAAGGCAACATGTGTGGCAAACATCTTGGGCTATCAGCACAAGGTTTGTTGGTGGTATTATCATGACCCATGGAGATGATACTGGCCTGATGCTTCCTCCGAGAATTGCACCAATACAGGTATACATTGTGGTACCCTTTTGGTAGGTATGGTCCAGCCTGTCATGTGGAGCTTCTTAGTAAAATGATTTTTACAGTGATCCCTGTTTGCTGGCAACTTTGTGGGTATTAGAAGTGATTTATCGTCGTGCAATTTATTGATACACTATACTGTCTTGAAGCTAAATTAATATCGAGAGAATTACTACTGTAACATGCTTTAAAGGTACCTTAAGTTTACAATTTTTTGTTAGTTTTATAATTATTGTCCTTTTGTGTTGTACTTCATACACTATCAGGTTGTAATTGTACCAATTTGGAAGAAGGTTGATGAGATAACAGGAGTTCTAGATGCTGCAAAATCTGTTGCAGAAGCTCTGAAAACTGCTGGACTTAAAGTTAAACTTGATGACACAGATCAGAGGACGCCAGGATGGAAGTTCAATTTCTGGGAGATGAAGGTATCTTTACATTTAAATGTGATTGCACTTTTATTGGTTATCGGAAGTATAAGCTTATGTCTTAACTCTAGGTTCTTTCTCAAACTAAAAAAACCCGGGATAAGGGAATCCCTTAGGAAGTTTATAAAACCTGTCTGCATCCAGAAAATGTGTATGGATGCAATCTGGATCCTTCTGTTCCTTGAGTTGTTTTGGGTGCTTATTTTAGTTCATTATGTGATATTGTCTGACCTTATTTTGCCTAGAACGTTAGTCTCTCTCTCTCTCTCTCTCTCTATCTTTCTATCTTGTAGAGAATACTGCTTTGCAAAAATATATTTAACTTTCATCTGCTCAAGCTTTAGATGATAATTTTGCAGGGAGTACCTCTGAGGATTGAAATTGGTCCTCGTGATGTTTCAAGTGGGAGTGTGGTCATATCTAGAAGAGATGTTCCTGGGAAGCAAGGGAAAGTTTTTGGAATATCTATGGAACCTTCAGTATTAGAAGCTTATGTCAAAGACAGGTTGGATGAGATCCAATCATCACTTCTTCACAAGGCAATATCTTTCCGGGACAGGTGTGTTTTCTTTTCTAAAGCAACTATTAACAGTTTCAACCCAAGGGTTGCTTGTGATTAAAAGCATATCGATCTATCATTCTTCTATCAGTTGAATTAATTAAACCAGCAAGATCTCTTTGACTGTTGCCACTCCAAAATTCTTATTATCGGCACTTCCAGAAACTATAAGAGACGGGTTCAGTTTGGGGATATTAAAATTTTGAGTTGAACAGAATGAAACTGTTTCTCTGCACCCCCTCGAGTTCATTGGTCTTCTTTCTAATGCTTCTTATACTCTTCCTGCAGTAACATAGTGGACGTGAGCTCTTATGAAGAACTCAAAGAAGCAATATCTTTGGGCAAATGGGCTAGGGGACCTTGGTCTGCTAGGTAGACTACTCTTTCTTAGATAATAGCCGGATCAGAATTACTTAACAGTATATTTACCGAAACATGTGCATTTGTGAGTCTAACAATATCTTTCTTTTGTTGCTGCAGTGATGCAGACGAGTTAAGAGTAAAAGAAGAAACAGGGGCAACGATTCGCTGTTTCCCTTTTGAACAGCCTCAGGGGACCAAAACATGCTTGATGACAGGCAACCCTGCAGAGGAAGTTGCTATTTTTGCAAAATCTTATTAAGACTTTGGTAAAGTTGATTTTCAAGCTCACAGACTATCTAGTTTTGCAGTTACCTGTCATGAATTTTGTCCAGGTTTTTATGCCCTCTTTCTCATCTATTAAAACATAACTGTTTTATGCGTTTTTAAAGCTTTGTCATTTGGTCATATTCTTGCCTCACTTTCGGGAGATCTAGGAAAACGGTTTATACTCCCGGTCTGATATAGCAATATTTATGTATAAAGGTGAGTGATTGATTTGCATTCTTTTATCTGGTGCTGTCTTCCTTCTACAAATGTGGTTTCTTCATGAGAAGTATTGATATCAGCATAACTTGTGTATAGTAGTCGGATAATGGAGAATTAAGATCTGTCCAAATCCTACGAAACACACACTTGCACACGCCGCATACGAACTTCAGCTTTTCTTACAAGAAATGCTGTCAGCTTGCTTTCGATTTGTTCTTTAATGACAGCAATTTCGGCACTGCAACTCATCTGTTGTCCCGAAATGCTACTAGCTAGACGAACCGCCAATGGACGACCTCAAGCTAATCGCCGTGCATCTTCTCCTTGGCCAAATTCTGTCTTCAGCTCTTTACCATTAGTAAGTTGTCGATTTAATCTCCATACTAAAATTTAATAAATTCTACGACTTACTTAGTACTTTAACATACTGATTGACTATGGTTTTGGTTAGGATTGAGATTAAAAAACTGTTCTTTTCTCGTATAGCCACCAGCCCACCACCAATATCTAACGCATTGGTTGTCTAATCTGGATCGGGTATTATGGAAGCACGTTATGAGTGGGTCTTCCAACCTAATTTTCTCCTTCACGTTAGGATTCGATTCATGGGCTCGTTTAAAAGGATTGATAACAGGTGAGGAAGCAAAAGATAATCATCCACCAACCAACTCAAAAATAAAAATTTCAACAATTTTGGGCCACCCCACCCCACCACCATCTTTTGTTCTCACAAAAGGAGTGGTGAGTGGTGACAAGTAACAAGCTAGATAACTAGGACACGTGTATCGTACCCATTGGAAGACCATAAGACCTAAATATATTGGTTATTAATTATAAATAATTAAGGTATAAAATAACATCCGGGATAGGGAGAATGGAAATGGAATTTCTCAACAAAAAAAGAGAGAATGGAAATGGAATGCATCACTATCTTTGGAATATTTAGTTTATGCTTGCCAGTTGCCTCCCACGCGCATCGTTTCAAGAACGTTGCCGTTTTTATCAATTAAATATTATAATTTTATTTTTTTAATGTTTTACAGGTACACGTCGATATCTTAAGCTCAATTCTAGTATAAAGTCGGTAGAACATTCGTCTTAAAAATCATTGTATTTTAGTTTACTCCCATGAAGATGCACTACCCTCAAAGGTAAAAATAGTATATTAGAAGGTTAAAATTGAATTATCAAGATATTTGGAAGAGCAGAGACGGACGCAAGTGGGCGAACTTATACAATGGGGCAAAAATAAATTTTTAATAAAAAGTATATATAATTAAAAAAATTAAATTATATAAGAATTTTAAAATTTTAGGAGGGCAACTGCCTCTAAATTCGTCCTGTAGAAGAGTAAAGTGTAATTTTATTATTCTATTAAAATTAAAGTGGTGTCGTTTTAAGAGGACCAAGTCCTATGAACCCCTAATTTTACTATTACAAAATATTATCTATTTTGACCGGGGACAAAGTCATTGATAGGATAAGTGGGACTGATATTTCTCCCCAAATATTTTGATGTAATAGTGTTTTAAGTCTTTTTAATTTAAATATCAGTAAAGAAAATCAGTTAAACAAGATTTCTATTACTATCAACTTTTAAATTTAAAGACATCTCTCTTAATATTTTATTTTAACTTTGTCATTGATTTTGACTAATTAATCCTTATAGTTTTGACCCATAATATATGTTTCAAAAATAAAAAATCACATGAATACGAACAAGTATATATGATCGGTTGATCAAGTTATTCATCTTTATTCGCTCATTTTCCTTAACTCATGAGTTATAGACTCATGAGAAATACCCTTTTTTTTAGAGCCCATTTTCTCTCTTTTTTTAAGCATGATTAAAATTAAAATTTGTCAAAAAATCACATGAATACCGATATTATAATACCCAATATAAGGATGGGCATTTTATTCGGACCCGACGAGTTTCGACCCGACTCGGCCTGATCGGGTCGGATTTTTATTGAAAAAATTGGGTTCGGGTCGGGTTCGGGTGGAAAATATCCAACCCGACCTGGGACTAATAATGTAATTTTCCCTTAAATTTTTAAGAATATTTCTAATAATACCCCTCTTTATATATTTTTTATAATTAAGTCCTTAAAATCGAATTTTTATTTATAATTTAGTCATTTAAATTATATTTTTTACAATTAAGTCCCTTAAAATTATTTTTTACAATTAAGTCCCTAAAATTAATTTATTTTATATAGGTCGGGTCGGTGTCATATTTAGTATATTTATTTTTTGATCGGTTCGGATCGAATTTTTTAAAGAATACGTTTGGGTCTGCCAAAAACCGGACCTTATTCGACCCGTGCCCATCCCTAATTCAATATAATAGGTAGAGAGGTCAATGTGAACATTATATTGTTTTTTTTTTTTTTTTTGAAAGGGAACATTGTATTGTTCCAATTAGTATTGAGGGACATTTTAAGGGCGTGGCGTGGGCGGTGAAAAAGTTGGTTGGTGCCAATTGGCATCATTTGTAGGTTTTAGCTGGCAAACACAAGTGCAATTGAATGACGTATTGATTTCATGTTATTATAGCCTTCAATGACCACGAGTCTCCTCTTGTCATTTGCCACCTGTTTTTGCTCATATTTACAACTCTCCTCATTTCTCACTCAGCTGAGACTGATATATAGTGTGATTACTTTATTTACTTCTATCCCAAATAATATTATTATCCTAAAATTATTAGATTTTAAATTTTAATATATTTGTAAAAAAAACTGAATGCCAGAGGAAATGAACAAATAGTGAGAGTGCCATTTTAGAAAATTCGAAGGGAATTAATACAAATAAAATTTCTAGACTTGTGATGCGTAAATAAATGCTACCACGACAACTTGAAAAAAAGCTTGCCCTACGCTCCTACCGTACTAAATATGCGCAGCTAATGTCCGGGATAAGTTAAATAATTGGTTTAAATATACATTTGATATCTGAATTAAACACATTCTTCCAAGTTAATATTTAAAGAAATTTTTTTCTTACATTATTATATGAACTATACACTTTTTTCCAATTTGATACCTAAAAAATTTTGCTCCCAAATTTGTATTAAAATTTATATATTCTATCAATTTATTTTAGAAAATGGTAAGCATAAAAACTTTGTATCTTCTGATATATAAAATATATATATATATAATTTATTTTAGTTAAATTTTTTATAATTACCGGAAAGGTTTGAAGCAGTTTTTTTTAGAAAATGGTAAGCATAAAAACTTTATATCTTCTGATATATAATCCAAACTTAAAATGCATAGAGATTATATAAATAACTTGATAAAACAAGCAACTTTATGTAGCTTTGTTGTCGTGAGTGTTTGGTGCCTTTCAGCAAGCAAAACAGGTTTTTTCTAACATGTTTTCAGACATTGTTTATCGGCATCAAGTGACAGTGATTTTAATGGTGATTTGTCCCTGCTTAACTGGACCATATTAGCCGAAAAGAGAGCCACTTTGTACGAATGTGAACGGTTCAAAATATTACCAGAAAAACCCATCAACTTCCATGGCCAAACCCAGTAATCTTTCTTAAAAGCTTTCTCTTTTTCTCCTCTGAGCTTCCATGGCTGCTCAAAAGCTTCAGCTTGTAGCTTTAATTCTCTTTTCATTCTTTTACTTAGCTAAACCTTTCGTCCCTGCAAATAACTTCCTCCTCAACTGTGGATCAAACGCCAATGCTTCGCTTTATAATCGTGTCTTCATACCCGATTCAGCGAAACCCAGTCCAGTTTCCCTCTCCGGAGAGCGATCCGTTTCACTCACTGACAAAAACCCATCTCCGGATTCGCCTGTTTTGTACCGTACGGCCCGGGTTTTCACCGCTGAGTCGAGCTACGAGTTCAACATCAAGGTAAACGAGACGGGGACTCACTTGGTACGCCTCCATTTCTCTCCGTTTAAAGCTCAGAATTTCAACTTGGCTTCTGCGAGATTCAATGTTTTGGCTAATGGCTTCTTGTTGCTGCGTGGTTTTAGTGCTTACAATTTGGTGCTAAAAGAGTTTATGTTGAAAATTGATAATGAAGTTCTTGAAATCGTGTTTAGTCCTCTGGGTAATTCTGGGTTTGCTTTTGTTAATGCAATTGAGGTTTTTTCCGCTCCAAAGGATTTCATAATCGAAAATGGAGCTAGGTTTGTTAATGGTGATGGAATTGAAAGTTACAAGAACTTAACATCACAGGTTTTAGAGACTGTTCATAGGGTTAATGTTGGTGGATTGAAATTGACTCCTTTTAATGACTCTCTGTGGAGAACTTGGATCCCTGATGATGGATTCCTCGTGTTCGAATCGGCTGCGAAAAAGGCAGTCACCACTCATGTACCGAATTACCAGGATGGCGGCGCCACCCGCGAAATAGCCCCGGACAATGTTTATATGACTGCACAAGAGATGAACCGGGATAATTCGACGTTGAATGGTATATTCAATGTCACTTGGGATTTTCGAGTAGGTTCAGTTGGTGTTCCTCACTTGGTTAGGTTGCATTTTTGTGATATTGTTAGTCCTGCCCTTAATCAGCTCTACTTCAATGTGTATATCAATGATTACTCTGCCTATAGGGATTTGGATTTGTCGATGCTTACGGTTCATGTACTTTCGTCTCCGGTTTACTTAGATTTTGTTGTGGATTCGGATGATTCGGGGGTTATTCGTGTTAGTGTTGGACCTTCGGATTTGAGCAGTCCGTCGAGAATTAATGCAATTCTAAATGGGGCTGAGATCATGAGGCTGGTGAATCCTATAGGATTGCATTCCATGTCTAAGAAGAAAAACACTTGGATTTTGGTGGGTTTTATTGTTGGTGGTTTTGTTATCTGTTGTTTAGCTGTGGCTGGAGTTCTGCTTATGTTTAGGTGCAAGAAGAAGAGAGCAAAACCGCCAAGACGTGTAGAAAGTGCCGGTTGGACACCGCTACGTGTTTACGGGGGAAGTTCGTATAGTAGAATGTCCGAAGGGACTGCTACTACGTCTCCCGGTGCTAATGGTAGCTTGAAAATCCCATTTGTTGACATACAAGGAGCAACCAACAACTTTGACAAGAGTTTGATTATTGGAATGGGTGGATTTGGTTTGGTTTACAAAGGGGTACTTAAAGACAATACTAAGGTTGCTGTGAAGCGAGGTGTCCCGGGGTCGAGGCAGGGTCTCCCAGAGTTCCAGACCGAGATAACTGTTTTCTCAAAGATTCGTCACCGGCATCTTGTTTCACTCGTTGGATATTGTGACGAACAGTCGGAAATGATACTGGTCTATGAGTACATGGAAAATGGTCCATTGAAGAATCATTTATACGGTTTAAAACATCCTCCATTGTCTTGGAAGCAAAGGCTCGAAATATGCATCGGCTCGGCTAGAGGTCTTCACTACCTTCATACTGGTTCAGCACAAGGTATCATTCACCGTGACATTAAATCTACCAATATACTGCTTGATGAAAATTTTGTGGCCAAGGTTGCCGACTTCGGTCTCTCGAGATCCGGTCCATGTATCAATGAAACCCATGTAAGCACTGGGGTAAAAGGTAGCTTTGGGTATCTTGATCCCGAGTATTTCCGGAGACAGCAACTTACTGATAAATCAGATGTTTATTCATTCGGGGTTGTTCTTTTCGAGGTGCTTTGTGCTAGGCCCGCCGTTGATCCGTTGCTTGCTAGAGAGCAGGTGAACCTAGCAGAATGGGCAATGCAGTGGCAGAAAAAAGGCATGCTCGGGAAAATTATCGATCCCAACCTTGTGGGACAAATAAAGCCTAGCTGTTTGAAGAAATACGGAGAAACAGCCGAGAAATGCTTGGCTGACTACGGCGTTGATAGACCGACTATGGGTGATGTCTTGTGGAATTTGGAGCACGCACTTCGGCTTCAAGAGTCAGGGGCAGAAGAACCGTGCGAAGACGGCAACGTTAACGGAATGGATTGTTATTCGACACCTAGTATTACCACATCTGGGCCATCTGGCAATGCCGGAGCAGAGAAAGATGATCCTATCGGGAGTTCAGACATGGCGACGGATCAAATATTTTCTCAGTTGATGACAAATGAAGGCAGATAGTTGGCAGAGATACAATCAAGGTCATTTCTCATTCCCAATTTTCTTATATGTATATGTATATATATATGAAGTTTCACACTCCCTTTACTTCAATATTTTCATCTATTTGAAGAGTTGGTGGTCAGTACTGTTTACCGTCTAGAATTCGATACGAAACCGGAATCGTTTAACTCGAAAAAAGAGAAGTTCTGAAATTTTGAATTGTTGATTTCTGTCAATTTATGGCTTATGTATGATCATGCTATTTCAAGTTTGAAAACATGTTATTTCGATGGTTAACCAAATCCATTCATGCCATGAAAGTAACTTCAAAATCACTCGCGCCGAGGAAAATGGAAACGAGAGCAAAGGGAAAGTAACACTGCCAATAAACAGACCATTCGACATTACGGTAAACACGAGAACAACATAGTGCAACAGAGTTCGATACGGTAGAAGTAACGAGAACATGACTGACCAAGTCATGACAACTATATATACAGATCCATTATTCAGAACTATGAGCAAAGCAAGCAGCAACATAAACAGCAAAATGATTGGCTAGCCTCTCAACATTCTGTTGAGGACAATCGAGTCTACCTCTGTATCCTCTCTGATCCGCAGTGCAGAAACAGCCTGTGCGGCGATAAGGTCAGCTGAAAGTCCTTCGTTTCCCCAGCCTCCGTTCTCAAAACACGATGCATGTAGATCCCTTCCACAAGCTCCATACGTGAAGGACCAGTCACCGTTTCCATACGCAGCCCACTCACGTCCACCTCTGTAAGCATTAGTGACCATCCCTTCATAGTTTGTGTTTGCTTGGTGGGGAAGACAAGCTCCCCCTCCACCCATAAATAGATTGAAATTACCGGCACAATCCCAACGGTTGAACCCCACTTCCTTGTTCAGCATAATCTCACCAGAATCACTCGAGTCTTCACCAAGGAGGACGTGCAAAGCAACAGCCTCGGCAATTGCAGCACTGTCTTCATCAAGCCTCTGCTGTTCTTCCTTCTTTTTCTGCTTCTTCTTCTCTAGTTCAGAGCGGATGGCAGCAGAAGTCGCAAGGGCTTTCTCCAAGCGCCTCTTTTTCTTCTCAGCCTGCTTAATACGATCCAACTCATCCTTCACCTGCTTCTTTTTTGCTTTTCTCGCTACTGGTTGCACTTTATTGCACACCTTGTTATCCATTAAAACTTGACGCTTTAAAACCCAGACTTTTTCGCTATAGAAAGGTTCTTCTAGATCATATACATTTCCCTATAAAACTATCTTTCTTCCTCCACTTTTTTCCTTAAAAGAAAAACTTCAATGCTATGTATTTCTAAATAATTCTCTTATGGAGAACTAATATAATTATTATAAACTCAAGGCTACACGAACTCGGGCCTGCAAGAATACCTCATCTTGCGGACGATGCAATCCCAAACAGAAACAACCGGGGAACAGAGAAACGCGGAATGGTAAGCATTCACAGGCTCATCCCTTGGCAGCATCCTTCCTAATTTCCCACAACCCTTGCTTCTACCCATCTTGTGCACACTGATAGAACTGATAAGCTTATCCCCGTAGAAGAACGTCGATAACACTATTTCAGTTCAAACAACTCACATGGCCCTTACCGCTGCAGCGAAAGGGGAACGACATTTGAGTCATCAAAACATGAAACCTAACTTCATTGCAAAATTACAGTGACCATCATGCATGTATAAGGACACATATAATACAAACAAAATATACTAGAACCATCATAAATTGCAGTGTTTGATAATAAAAGCTCAACCAGGAAACTTCTTGGAAAGAACAAACAGATTTAACTTGAATAACGCAACGATAAAACAATCCGGCATCCATAACCTGATTAAACAGAGGATATTTAGATGAACAAGTCCAAGATTGCAATAGAGAGAATATTATAGAAGAAAATTTTACATTACGAAATTAATAATGGAAAATTAAGATCACTTTCAATATAAAAAATATATATCATACACAAGTGAGATGAAGAATTTGAAAACTAACAGGATCCCGTAACGTTTAAATCTTTGCAAATATGTCAAATTCATAAAGATAATAGAGTAATCCACACACACAGCAGATTGAAGGCATTGTATTTCTTACGTAATCTGATTCAATAATAAATCAGTTTTTCTCAGAGATATTCTACCTGCGTTTTCCCTCTACTTTACAGTATTTTCCCACTGTTTCTCGGACATTCTTGCATATTCATGACAGTTTCCCACACTGACGAGGATAAGTGTTCACATAATTAGTAAAGTTTCTTCCCCTTCACCACGTTATATCCATTCTCAATTTTCATTTTCCAATCGTTTTCCGCTCAATTTCTCGCAAGCCAAACAGAAACAACAACTGGATCTATCCTATTCGTTTGTAATAAAACCCTAAAGTTAGATTGAATTTGCATAGTACAGTCATTGGAATTACGTGATCCACTTCATCAAGATGCAACAAACATACAACAATTAACCAAAACAAACAACTTTAAAACAATAATCACAATCAGATCCAAATATCTATTGCTAAGAAGCAAAGAAATTGATAATCAATAGAAGAAACTTCAGCAGCCAAAAAATCAAAGAGAGAAGATTTAGATGAAGAATCTAACCTTATCAAGAAAGATAAAAGGTAAACGGATCTCCACCGCTCCTTTAGAAATAGCCAAAACAGGGAATAATAGATAGATGATTAGTAACGAGGGGGAAAAATAAACGAGTTTGGATACAGAGAAAATCTGGAAAGAGAGTGAAAACAAAGGGAGAAAGGGTTAAAATAACTGGGCGGACTCAGTGAGTAGCGAGCAAAGAGAGAAGGGTAGTTGTTGTGTATAGCCAATAGGAGTAAGACACGTGGAAAATAATTTTAAAGGGTACATCTAGAATATCTGACTTTTTCTCCTCGGCTGTTTTTGGATTGGGAAAAGTCTGCGGCGGCACGGACGATATCGCGCCACGTGGGGACTATTGCGTAATGGACCGTCCCTGAGCATTATGGGCCCAATTGGATTAGATGATAACAACCGTCCGATTAGATTTTCTCCGAATTTCGACGGATGGGATTATAGATCTGGAAACGAATTATGACAAGGAAAAGGGTGGAGTTTCGTAATGAACAACTCCAACTCTCCGAGGGTAAAACCGTAAAGATAGCCGTATGTTTTAAAAAATAAAAGGTATAAATTTCGTTTTACTCCCTTTATTGTGCTGAATTTTGAGATTTGAACTATCTATTTTAATTTGTTATAATTTGAATCCTCCACTTTTATAAAAGGTCTCGAATTCCTACCCTTCAAGTGTTCTCGAATTCCAACTACTCTCGCTCATGGATTTCCACATGATTAGTTAAATTTATTATTGATTGAATATAACTAATTGTAATTCCATATGAATCTGCGTTAATGGATAAAAAGAATATTTATCACTTTAATGATAATAACTTGTTGTTTTATAAGTTCTTTTATACAGAAGAAAAGAAAGCACCAAGATATATAGTTACCAGACAAGACAGTGAAACTTCATTTGTGACATACTCAACACATTGCCGTTAAATCGGGCCCATAATTTTGCTCACGAACAAAATGCAATATCCTAACTTCTCATATGGTTGTCACAACATTGCCTGAAATTGATTTCATTACAACACTATGGTGCAATTGAGATTCATTGTTTGCCAACAACATCTTTATAGCAACATCATGAGAGTAAATATACCAAATTGTGTCAAACTAGAGCGGATAGATTAAATCTCAAATTTTAGTACAATGTAGGGACTAAAAACCAAATTTAGACCAAGAAAAAAGTAGTTTCCAAATCGAAGTCCCGTATAATGGCCTAGGGTAATGTTGTGATCGTTGGTTAGGCTGGTCCACGGGCCACGGGCCCACGGCTATGAAAGCGCGCAAGGAAGGGTCATCGGGCTGGCCCAAAATAATTAGGGGTGTAAATGAACATAACGTTCGACGAACTATTTACGAACTGTTTGTATAATGTTTATTTATGTTCGTTTATTAAGTTAAATAAACGAGTATGAATAAAATTTTATGTTCGTTAATAAACGAACGAACACGAACAAAGGTATGTTTGGTTCGTTTATGTTCACGAACAAGTTCATTTACTGGTCTTTTTTTCTTTTGTTTGTTTACATTTTAAATATTAGTGAAGATATGAACTAAATTGAATACATTGAGAAATTTAGAGTTCAAACCGTGAAGCTTACCTACTAGTGTTGTAATTTCACCATTTTAGTGAACATACAAACGAACATATTCGTAGACATATAAAAGTGCTTGTTCAAAACGCTAAACAAACGAACACAAACACCTTCAAAATAAATAAACAAACACAATATTAAAAATTTAAACAAATACGAACAAAACATTAACACTTAAAAAAACAAACATGAACAAAGTCTTATTGTTCAATCTCGATTCATTTACATCCCTACAAATAATAAATAAGTAAATGTATGTTACTTGTTAGAATCAATTCATAAATTAATATGAAATCTAAACCCCAAGATCTATCATGTCAAATCATCAAGAATAATAAACCAAAAACGGAAGCGTACCTGAATTCATTGATAGATTAAAAATTTTGAATCTTGATGTAGAAATCCCAAAACTTTGGTATTGATCTTCCAAGAAGATAGGTTATCTCTTGAAGTAAAACTCTCTGACGGGGAAGGAGAGAAAAACAAGTTAACCTATTTCTTGGGGACCACTACCTCTTTATATAGTTGATTTATTAAATATATCTTATGGTATCTACACTTTTATTTCCATGACAGTTTAATACCCATGACACGCTTAACTTAATTGGTCACTTTATTTTGTGTCATACTTTATAATAGCAACATACATTTTACATATGTGCCCACAATTGCGGATTTTAATCCAACAATCTCCCACTTGGGCAACATATGTTTCCTGATAAATGTACAACCTTATGAGCTCGAAATTTTGCTATTATATAATAGGTATTATATAACAATCTCGTCCATCAACTATATCCACATAGGATCAAAGCGGTCTTCGCCATATCAATCATGACTGGACCCATCAATGGTCACGTATACAAATATAGTCAAATGACATAGATCAATCATGGATGTGTAGCATGGAAAATTACATGAAATGTGAACCATACATGTCTATTTCCAACTGGTCCTCCTAAAACTTAGTGAGATCAACTTTACTGAATTCAGAGTGTGCATAAATCAAAAGAACTTTATTTCTGCAGAAAATAATCTTAAATAACTTTAAACTGAAGTAACTGAAATTGTGTCTAAACCGAATGAGCATTTTTCAAAATTACAAACTCCCACTAAAACCGAGTATCCTTAAATAACATTACACCCACATGAGTAGTGTGCTCATGAAAGGCCTAGGGTGATAGTTTCTTATTATGCGCGTAATTATGAAGTTTGTACCAACATGCTCTATAGACACACAATCACTCTGAATTTTCTTTAACAACTAGTAACTTAATATTTATGTGCTACAAATTTGAAGTGTTCCTATTGTTTATAGAATAAATGAATGCATATTTATTGTCACAAAATAACTGAAGTAGTCTTTCTATTCAATCTACAATTAGCAGCTCAAGTGACAAAATTCTTTTACATCAATATTCTATCAGAATCGAAGTCTGTAAACCTAATGATCTCTAACTTACCAGAACTTCGACATGTGAGCATGTAATTTTTGTTCTCTAAAGATATCTCATAACTCTATTGGCTGCTATCCAATAGTCCGTACTAGATTTTCTTAAATATCTATCTAACATTCCAACAATGTACACAATTTCCGAACGCATACATACTTAAGTATAAATTAGATTCTTAATAGCTTATGTATAGAGTATCTTTTGGATTTTCTAAATTTCAAGGTTATTTTTAGGGCATTGAGTAAGATAATATTTATCTTCTTTAGCAATATGAGTGTCAAGTGGTTTACTCCCACTAAACTTGTAGTATATACAACTGTCAACCAAATTTATCTCAAAACCAAATGAGATAATCGATATGAAATTAATGAGAGTCCTACTTAAGTCCATAGATAGATTTCTTTAATTTACATATCATTGATATTGTATCATAAGACACAACTCTATGATTGTACCATATAAATAGTCTCTTCAATGTCGCCATTGAAAAAAAAATAAGCTTAACATCTATCTAATGTAGCTTAAGACTAAAATAAGAAACAAGCGTCATGGTTATCCTGAAAGAGTCTTTCAATGAAACTGAAGAGAAAGTCTCTAGAAAATTAATGTCTTCTTTTAGAGTGTATCCTTTAAATACAAGACATGCATTATACTCATCCACATTACAATTTGCATCCCTCTTGGTTTTAAATATTTATTTACAACCAATTGGTTTGCACCTTAAGGTAATGAGACAAGTTCCTAAACTTTATTGTCTTGCATAAAATTATACTCTTCTTGAATGACATCAATCCACTTTTGAGAGTTAGAACTTTTATGGTCTGATAAAAATGATTGAATCATTTTCTTTCATTCCATTGTTACCTTATTTTCTTAAAGAAATACAATATAATAATCTGAAATAGTATTTCATCTTCCTTTCGTGGACCTCTTTAATGACACTTATTTTTTTTAAGGTTGTTGAGTTTGTTCTTTTGAAACAATTACCTTATCTTGAATGGGAGTTGTTCAACATTGTTTTCTTGAGGTACTTGATTCGCTTATTGATTAATGATAGGTGTGAAAACCTAAACATCATCAAAAATGATAGTATGAATTAAATTATAACTCAATTCCTCCTCAATAACAATGCATCTAACCTTATTTCTCCCTCCAAACTCAACATCCTTAAAAAAAATTATAAATCTCTCCATAAATAATCTTAATTGTGGGATCATAAAATTTACAGTCTATGGATCACTCAAAATAACCGAAGTAGTTGCTCGCTTTTAAAGTTTAATTTCTTTACAAGTGTCCTAATTTATACAAAAGAACCAACACTTAAAAATTTATTGTCGTTTCTTTTGGCTAGAACCCTTAGCAACTTTATTTAAATATTTTCTTTATTTCCCTTATTCTTAAAGACACTAACTAAATGAGCACTAACCAAATAATTATTTTTACACTTATAATGCTTCAATCTTTCTTCCTCTTGAACACGATGAGAAATGAACCCAAATAGAGTATATTTCTCCCTTTGACAGTTGTAACTTGAATTGGTTAAATTGTATAGGAAGCGATATCAAAACCATAAGAACAAACAATTGTTAGAAAGTTCGATCTTATGTGCCTTAAATTTTGAAGCAATATAAAGAATTTTTATAATTTACTCTCTCACATTTCCTTGACCCTTATACTTCATAGACATCAAAGAAAGCATAAGTGATGTCATCTTAACCTTAATGTTTTGGGTAAAACATTTCTTAATTTCGTCAAGGAAACCCTTAGTATGAATAATCTCTTTAGATTTGTGCTCCTAAAGATATCTAGAATGTTGTGTTTTATGATCATTAGACTCATGCGATTTGAACGATCTCGCCTCTCAAAGTACCTTTTATAGGTGTTTACCGCAGTGAGATGTGTAAGTTGTTCTTTTCTTAGTGCAAAGTCTATGTTCATACAACCAAATACTATATGTAAGTGTCTTTTTTTTATTCCTTGAAATTAATTTCACTAAACATGAGTGTAGAATGTATTTAACAAATATTATGATAGCAAAGATAAATTACCTAAATATAGAACAAAAATAAAATAAAATAAAACAAGCTCACATAAATATTCATAAGTAAACAAATAAATTCAAAATAATGGCTAGTTCCCCTCAAGATACCAAGCACAACATTAATATCAAGTCTTTGGACAGTAATATTAACTGTAAGCGGTACTCTTGTTGTAGCAATCAAACATTGACAATAAACTATGTCAAACAATAGGCTAATCTTTGGACTAACGTATTGCTCACATAAAATACCTTATAATTGTCACATATTTATCGCCACAGTTATCGTTGTAATTCTGCCAAATATTAACTTTCCTTTGGGCCAAATAATAAACGCATGAATTACAAAAACCCATAATCATCTTGATATTTTAAATAAATTAATCTACACAAAAGCGGTCACTTTGGTGACATTATGTTTCAATTAATCCATTAAAATACTAGACATCCGAAGCCAAAATATGAATTTAATTGTTTCAAAAATATTTTTCTTAATTTTATCTTTCAATAAACTTAAAAGATAACCAAAATAATAGTAAATTTGAATAAAGTTAAACCTCATATCAAGATATCAGACACTCCATTAATATTTTATCTTTGGACAAAACATTAACTTGCAAGTGATATCTTGGTATAGTAATCAAACATTGATAATAGGAAACATGTCAAACAGAAATCTTCCTTTGGGCCGATTTATTGCTCACATATAAAACTGAATAATTATCACATGTTTATTACCACAGTTGCACATGTAATAATGTTAATTATTAACCTTCCTTTGGGCCGATTAATACTAACATAATCCGACTTACATGCACAAAACCTTCTATATTTTAAAATAAAATAATTTTCACAATAGAGGTCACTTTGGTGACTTAATGCTTCGATTAATTTATCTCAAAATATATACAATAAATATACCGATATTCAAATTTAAAATTTTGTAACAGTCAAAACTGAAATTTCTGATAACACTTAAGTTTATGAAATAACCCAAAATAAGGTTGTCTAAATGGGGCTATCAGAAATTGAATACCGAAATCTTTGACTGTTTCTCAAAAAATTCCTTAAGCATGCATTTGCCGAAATTAAAGTCGAATTCAAAACAACCAATTTTTTTAATTAAAAGTCAAAATCAAAAGTATCTAAATAAATAATTCATATAATAATCACATGAAACCTTAGTATATCCATAATAACCTAATGATCAAACTGAATAGATATGAATTTCATAAGATTAATGACATGCTTTCCAAAACCAAAACCAAATGTATATTCCGTAGATAACATTAATGGCATAATTAAGCATAATATCAAACAAGTTTAAGCTAAAGGTTATGTACAAAACTCAACATGATTCAACAAAATTCAACCATAATAATTAGACATAAATCGAATATAAAGCTTCGAGAGCTAACCTAAATATAAAATTTCCAAATCACGGTAAATTTACCACAACAAAACTCAAGTCAAAATTTGTTTATTTTTATTACTAACGATCAAAATTGAAATTTTTGACCAAACTGAATTGAATATATATTTAAAAACAAATATATATACCACACGTTGCATATGTATAATATCCTGCCGATTATATAGTATATATAGATCAAACCTTAATTCATTATCAACTAATATACTGTGATCAATTATAATAACCGATAAAATTGAAACTGTGATTTATGAATGATCGCACCTGACGCGCATAAAAAAAACAAAACTTGAAATTCAATGGAATCTGAAAGCATTAAATTCTTTAATATTTCTTAAAGAAATTAATAATCTTGACGAATTGTGGAGCAAGCATAGTCGGCGTCAATGTTTCCCAATAACCTCAATATATATGTATTCGACGAACTTTAGAGGAGGGTTAATAACTGTAATCGAGAATTTTTAAAACATAAAATTCTAATCGAACCCTAACCCCAAGTAACAAACTGCGAATCATACGAACCATAAACATACAGAAAAAAAAACTAAAGCTTCGTAATGAATCAACTGAGAGAATAAAAAAATATGAAATAATTCTTAATGATTCGACATAAATCTGTCTCTGATGCTACTTGTTAGAATCAATTCATAAATTAATATGAAATCTAAACCTCAAGATCTATCATGTCAAATCATCAAGAATAATAAACCAAAAACGGAAGCGTACATGAATTCATTGATAGCTTGAAAATTTTGAATCTTGATGTAGAAATCCAAAAACTTTGGTATTGATCTTCCAAGAAGATAGGTTATCTCTTGAAGTAAAACTCTCTGACGGGGAAGGAGAGAAAAACAAGTTAACCTATTTCTTGGGGACCACTACCTCTTTATATAGTTGATTTATTAAATCAACTATTAAATAGTTATAACTCTGCTCCTCATTGAATTATAAATATATCTTATGGTATCTGCACTTTTATTTCCATGACAGTTTAATACCCATGACACGCTTAACTTAATTGGTCACTTTATTTTGTATTATACTTTATAATAGCAACATACATTTTACATATGTGCCCACAATTGCGGATTTTAATCCAACAACTAAAACATTTGCCTTTACACGTAATGTACGCCATTGTTATCGCACAAGATAAGTCGTATTATATAATGAAATTCTTCGAGTTTTAGGATATTTGAATTCAAATAATTTATTTTTATGATACATGTCATATAAGAAAGAAAAATAAACAAATATTACCATTAGACCAAACTAAATGCTATAAGAATATAATATATTTAAACTAAAATAATATTAAATAATAATTTTATGGATAATTGTTGATACACTGACGGTCAACAAGTTTAAAGGGCACGCATTTAGGGGTTAACAAAACTCAACTCGAAAAAATTGAATTTTTTTATTTGACTCAAGGAAAAAAACTCGACTCGTCTTGACTCGACTCGAATTTTCATAAACTCGACTTGATTCAAAAAAAATATCAAATAAAGTTTGAGTTGGAAAATGAAAATTTAAATAACTCGAATTTTTAGTAATTATTGGATTATTTTTAAGTTCGAGTTGAGTCCCTTAATTTTTCCTAATATATATACACCGATATACAAAATATGAAGACATATATGTCACACACGAAAAATATATATAAATAATATGTGATTTTTTGGTTATATGTATGTTCATTTTATGGTCCATATTCAGTGTGCGAGGCTCCTCTACCAACAATGTCGTCTTCGAAGTTTAACCTCTCGTCTTCTCTTTGGAATTGCAACGTACCTTACCAATGCATCAAACACTTGTTCATGAGATTTTTTCTTCTTCGTACATTATTTTAATCTATTATTATATATTTTTATTTACTTACTTAAAATATTAATTTCGAACACATTAGTAGATTAAGACCACCTATAAAAAAAAACTCAATTATCAAATAAGTATCCCTTTTTTCTGTTGGGCCGAAAGAAATTAAGTCTAGTAGTTTCGGCCTGAAATAAACGAATAGAAAGCCTGAGGGACTGATTTGATTATCCAATAGTTCTAGTGTTTGGGCATCAAAATCTGGGTCGAATGGACAGAAGTTGAAGCCATCTTATTATTCTTATTGTTGTTCAAATCGAATGATTTATGGAAATCAATTATTTGTGGGCTTCAAGATCTTCGGCCCACGGTTCTCTCCTTCAAACTACCAGAAAAAAAAAGGTGAATATATTTTTTGGTATTTAACTTTAGTATTGATGTATGACGTGGTATCTAACCTTTTTAATTGTGCAAATAGGTACCCAACTTTAAGGGTGTGCAAAACCATGTTGGTTAATTGTTAGTAGATTATTTCGGTTAAACGGTAAATTCGAGTTATTCAAATCTGGATCCTAAATCATATTAATTAAATCAAGTAATCGACTGATCAATTAACCGTAATATTCGGTTCAGTTCGATTAATAGTTTTTTTTACTTCACTTATTACAAATATTGAATTTAATTATATGATCAATTTTATAATAGGTAGATTGGGATAAAAGTGAAAAAAAAAAACAACTTAAAAGTCAAGATGTGAGAGTTTATACTTCCTAGTAATTGAACTCATAAGTCATAACCAAAAAAAACTTTAGTAAATTTAAGGAATATCAAAAACACTACCACATGACATTCCAATGTTTAAAATTTGTAAATATTGTAGATAATCGGTCGGATTGGTTACCCGATTTTACCTAAAATTGATAATCGTAATTGGGATGAAATATTTTTTTAAAGAAAAACAAGCGTCTGAAACTGAATTTTTTAATTTGGTTAACCAATTTTTTGGATAAATTACTTCGGATTTTGTGTTCATTTGTTTACTTGTCGGATTTTTTTGCACAACTCTGGTATCTATTTAAAATTTCGCATGTCCATACTTGAAACTTTAACACTTAAATTTTAAATATGTAGCACATTATCTATTTAACTAAACAATGCTAAAATTATAAGCATAAACTAATTACAATTTAAATGTATCGTTAAAAATGTGAGGTACCTAATTCCACAAAATAACTTAGATTACTAATTGTATAAGAATATTAAACACCTAATTTCACCATAATAAAAAAATTGAAAATAAATATCTAATTACATAAAAAATTGAATAGTACTACATAAACATCAAAGTTAGATACAAAAAAAATTGTATTTTTATAATTAGGAAGCGAATTTATTCTGTTCCAGTTAAAATATCATATTTAATTAATTAATTTTTAAAATTATACTATAATAAATTTAAATATTTTAATTAATTAAATTATTTTACCATTTATATATTTTAAAGCAACTTCATTGAAATTTTTTTTTTATCAAAACAACTCTCGTCTTTATACAGGGAAGTTGCCCCTAGTGATAAGCAGTTTAGTATTGTTTAAGTAGATCTTGAGTCTGAGTCTCCAAAATCTTATGAAAGTAAAATTCTTCGCTATAAAACTTATCCACCAAAACCAAATATAAAACATGATACATCTGAATTAATCATGACCGAAAGAAGAACAGAAAATCGAAAATCGTCTTTTGTTGGAAATTACACGAGGGATATATTTAGAATTTAGAAGTTGAATTTGTTGGAATTCAATCCCTTATTTGTCGAAACAAAATAGCATTCATCATTGACTTGTTTAAAACGGAACAAAATACTTTTAAGATTAGATATTTTGCAAAATTGAAATATTGAATTTGAAAGCTTCAAGTTTTATCCAACTTTAAAAGCGATAGTTGACTGTCAATTATTTGTTGGTTCACCGAAATCAAATCTTAGATTATTTTAAAAAATAAGATTAAACGTGTGAATTTTGATGTGATACTTTTTAAGATTATATATTTTGTAAAATTGAAATATTGAATTTGGAAGCTTCAAGTTTTATCCGACTTAGAAAGTAATAGCGGACTATCAATTATTGGTTGATCGAAATTAGATGCTGTATTTTTTAAATTGGATTGAAAATATGAATTTTAACATTATAAAGAAGAAATATTTTATTATAAATATCCATAATATTTTATCTAAATTAATGGATCAATAAATCAGATAATTATAATTATATATAAGGGACGGTGGACTTTCACTAAAAAAGAAAAGGCTAAACTATAAAATAATGTCTAAACTATATTTATTTGTTTAATGGGTGCTTAAAGTATTTTTTATTGTTGAAATAGGTATTTAAAGTTTCATTTTGGCTGAAATAAGTGCTTGATGTATTTTTTAGTTAAAATAGGTGTCTAAACTTTCATTTTGGCTGAAATAGGTGTCTAAACTTTCATTTTTGGTTTATTTTAAAGTCAATTTTGGCACCTACTTGGGCATCTATTTCAACCAAAAATAAAAGTTTAGGCACCTATTTCAACCAAAAAATAGTTTAGACACCTATTTCATCAAAAAAGAAAAATTTTAGACACTTATTTTAGTCAAAAAATACTTTAAATATCTATTGTAATATATATATAATTTGAGCACTTTGTAGTTAAGTTAAAAGAAAAAGTAAAATTTGGGACTGAAGTGATAAAAATGGGTCCAATCCAAAACATTCCCCCACTTTAGTGTTGGGCAGGGCGGTGGAGGAACTCCACTTTCAACATTCCACGTTCGTCAAATAATGTATATATATGTTAGCCAATCGTTTAAAGCCACATCCATAAAGAAAAATACATATATAAATCACAGTGCTAACTGCTAATGCATAATGAATATGGATATTTGGTCGGTCCTACTTGTTTGGTAGAATTGTTTTAATATATAATGGTGCTTAAAATCATCTGATTGTGGTTGTTGTTTGAACCCGTGACCTCTAAGAACAACAATTATTCCCTTAACCACTAAAGTAAATTGGTTCGTGCAATGATGCTTAAATCTTGATTTGTTTAATTTATACACCTTTAGTCTCATTGAATTTGTTTAGCATCGTTTTTTTTAATTTTAACCTTTTATTATTTTAAATTTATTTATTGATAAAGACCTCGAATTCAAAACATATTTAAGTGATGTTAAGTTGTTTACCATTTGGACGAATCTATCGATAATAAAAATAGATTTTATCGAGTAACCCTAAACAACTCTATTTCTCTTATTATCTAATCTTAATTTTGTCCCTATAAACCCAAAACATGGCTCTCTTTTTTGTTGACCTTTTCCCCAGGTTTCCACCATGAAATCATTAACCATTATTAGCAAAAATAAGCTACGTGCCTACGTGGCATGTTTTCACAATAACTTGTTTTAATTTTAGTAAATGCAAAAACCCAACACAGATTATTCACGGTAATAAATCAGTTTTTGTGGTCAGAAAGTTAAGTGCAAGGGCCACTAAGCTTACGTTTCCATGCATTATTAGACCACTTTTGGGGTGTCCTGACGTCGGAGTTTAGGCCGAGTTAACACGTAGCCCATGAAACTGAAGGATGTTTCAAGACCAAAATCATAGTCTCCAATGGCAGTGCAGTCGAGTCACCGCCCACTAACACTTTTTTTTCATGGGTAATCTTTACTCGTGGTCACAAATTATTCACGGTAATAATTTTCAGTTTCCACAAGCGTCTTAGTTTTATGGTATATAGTTTAGGGATTTAGGTGTAAGGGTTAGAATTTAGGGATAATTGTTTAAATTTAAGGTTTAGGGTTATAATTTAGGGTTTATAGGTTAAAACCTAAATCCTCATCATATTACCCTAAAAACTAAACCAACCTATAAACCTTAAATTATAACCCTAAACTAGGATGGGCATTTCACCCGGGCCCGACGGGTTCCGACCCGGCCCGATTGGGTCGGATATTTTTATGAAAAAAAAAATCGGGTTCGAGTCGGGTTTTTGTGTAGGGTAAGGTCGGGTCGGGATTGGGTTTTAGGGTAAAAAAATCTGACCCGACCCGGGACTATTAGTGTAATTTTTCCCTAAATTTTTTAAGAATATTTGTAATAATACCCCTCTTTATATATTTTTTTATAATTAAGTCCTTAAAATTAATTTTTTATTTATAATTTAGTCTTTAAATTTATTATTTTTTATAATTATGCCTCTTAAAATTATTTTTTTACAATTAAGTCCCTAAAATTATTTTTTTTCTATAGGTCGGGCCGGGGTCAGGTTTAGAATATTTATTTTCGGGTCGGGTCGAGTTTTTTAAAGAATGGGATCGGGTCGGGTCGGGTTCGGTTTTAGGATTATTAGTTTTGGGTTCGGGTGGGCCAAAAACCTGACCCGACACGTGCCCATCCCTACCCTAAACCTTAATTTGAAACAACTATCCCTAAATTTTAAACTCCTGCACCTAAACCCCTAAACCATATACCCTAAACTAACTCCTTATACCCTAAGAATAAGACGCTTGTGTAAACCTTCAGTTTCTACTGCCAGTGTATATGATATTAATTCTTAATATAATAGTAACATAATCATAAGCTTCAATCACCTCTAAAATCAAAACTAAAAATATTTTCTACAAAAAATGACATGAAATGTGACTCCACTTAGAATAGAATATTTAACAAAATTTATCGGTTTAAAAGTTTTTTTTTTGAATATGCTGGTGTGATGCAAAGGTGCATCTATTCAATTTTTTTAGTCTATTTTTAAGAAGACACACACAACATGACAACAATGGTGCTCCAACTCGAGTTATCAAGATGATGAACATTATCCTTTGACACTGGGATATAAGGGGTTGAGCATTTATCGGTTTAAAAATTAAATTACTCTGTCTAGTTTAAAGTTTCAGTTAAAATTTATATTTTCAAAATATAAATAAAAATCAAATTCGCCTTTTAGAAATTAATAAAAACGTAACTAATCAAATAAATGTAAGTGCTTTGGGTGGAACCAAAAAAAAATACTTATGACATTTCGAAAGTGAAAATGATGAGAAACTAACTTTATTTTACAGCTTAGCGAGGCCTAACCCTTTGGCAAATTGGTCAAAGACAAAAAGTGCTAATGGCGATGTGATTAGTCACATCTTTGAAAAAGTTTAAAAAATTGATGGCAATATATTAAATTAAAAGTTACAATTTTTTCTTCTATATTGGTTTCTCTATTTCTCCTAATAATAATATTAAGTAATGTTTTTGGGTTAGATCCATGAATAAAATAAATAAATTATTATTTGATATATGAGTCGTGAATTACTGATTATATATCTTTATTCATTGGCGTACGTCTTATTTATTTTAAAAAATGACGTGTTTCAATTTATTTAAATCACTTGGGTTTGATCAGTTTAACATGCATGTGTATATAAATTTATCTGAGATTTAAAAATCAAATTATTGGTGTCATTTTTATAATAAAAAATCTCACAACTTTGGATGAGTCTACGCAATTAATAGACATCGATGAGCAACATTAATTTAATTTATAAAGATTAAAAATTTAAGAACTCACCTTATAATTATAACTTATTTAAAAAATTAAAAGATAAATTAATTAAATATTTTATTTTAATTTTAATTTTCTTTTAAACATAAATCAAAATACTTATTTACACCTAAATTACAAAACTGTAATTTTTATTCATTTAAAATTTAAGCTGACGCCGCCGTCGTTGGTGTTCCGATTATGTTCAACAATGACGGTCAAATCATTCAGTACTAATCGTCTACTTTATATGCATTGCAATTATATACTACCAAATCCATTTCGTCCTTTAACAAATACAAATTGATTTTTTGTTCCGACCACCCATTTGTTGACAAATTTAGGTACTTTATTTTCCCCTTTCCCTTCTTTAATTTGGGTAATTTAGGGTTAGCAATACTTGATTTAAATTGATTTAATCGGTTGAACCAATAAAATTTAATTTTAGCTGAATTTAAAATTAGTTTTAGCGGCGGCAACAACGACAATGGTGGCAGTAGCAGCGGAAGTGGCGACAACAACGGCGGCTTGAATTTAAATGAACAAAAATTAGGGTTTTGTAATTTAGTGGTAGATATGTATTTTGATCTACGTTTAAAAGAAACTAAAAAATAAAATAATATGTTTTAATTAATTTACCTTTTGATTTTTAAATATTTTATAATTACATGTTGAGTCCTTTAGATTTTAAATCTTTATAAATTAAATTAATAGTGTTCATCGGTGTTCGTCGTTAGTGGTGCTCATCAGTGTTCGTTGTTAGTGGTGATCATCGGTGCTCTTCAAGCGCTGTAGAAATTTCTCACAACTTTTAGGTATATTACACCATTTGATTTGCAACAATGTATCAAATAATTACCAAGAAAAAATAGATTTGACGAATAAAAATAACAAAAAATACATTAAATAATTCTCCCCATCTTCAAAGCTCTTAAATCAAAACATATTGGACGTTTAAACGTCCTTCAAAAACAAATTATTAATTATAAATAGAATTTGTTAATACAATATAAAATTATTTAATATTATATATTTTTTTAATATAGTTGGAAGAATGAAAATGAATAAATGAAATAAAACAATAAAAATAAAAATTTCGAAAAAAATGAATTATCCTAGAGGGAAAGATGTACAAAATACCTGAAACAGTTAAGTAAGCAATAAAATAGGCATAAAAAATGCAAAGCAGTTAGGTAGAGTTCACGCTTTCCATACGGATTAGTTTATATCAATCCGATTGTTATCTTATTAATTAAATAATTAAAAAGTTATCGTCCTTTTCTAATATCTTTCGGCTCAGACCAACCTTATGTGGGTAACTCACCAGATAATTAAAATATGACAATTAATTAATTATAAACAATTACCATTCGGAGAGAAATTATATTACAGGCCACGCTCTCTATGTCATCCATAGTCTCAACTAATAAAAAATATATATTTCATTATTTTTTACATGTTAACTTTTTACCAATTGAATCTTCACTCAGATTTACTGTAATTTAAATTAAAAATAACTTTAATAAAATAAATACTTTTTATTGGTCGGGACTATATATAACGTGACGAGCCGAGCCTATGATATAATTTCTCCCGTTTATAATGACATGTTTTGCTCATGTATACATTTTTAAGGTATATTGGTTAAAATCGACATAATTAATGCATTCGATTAATTTGATTTTTTCTGTTATAATCAAATTGACCGATATAATATTTATATTTTTAAGGTATGTTTTTGTCGGTGGTCACTTGAAAAGTCATATCCCCACTCGGTCTATGTTTGTTTGCCGATGAAATCAATCATGTGTAGTGGTATTATTTGCTTGTTAGTTTGGATCGCGCATCACTCCTTCTTTCTTTATGCGTCTCGTTTGAACAGAAACAAGAAAGTTTAATCTAAATATTCTTCGTCATTGTAATTGTATTTTTCTATAGATTTAATAAAAAATTAATGATTTTTATAAAAAGAATTATATTTAAAAATGAACTATATTACATGCTTAAACAAGTTTAAACTCACGCGCTAGATTGTATTCATTCGAGTGTTGGGAGAAAACCGTATGTACAATATTTGTTATTTCATGGCAAAAGAAAGGAAAATAAAATTATACTTATACACGTGATCCTCCTAGTGGCTAGTAAGAAAACAACAGTGATAAAAACAAAATCATTTTCAATTTATGACAACGACAAGTATTGTCTAATTGCTCAAAAAATAAAATAAAAATGGGTTCCCCTTCAAACCAGTATAATTCTATTATGATTCATGAACCCTTTTGCTTGATTTGATTCTCCTATCGATCTCTTTCTCCAATTCTTCAAGTCCACCCACTTCCTCCAATTCCTGCCCCCAGCACCCATACAAAAATCGAGTTAATATTTCATGCACTGACATTGTATAATTCGAAAAATATTAAAAAATTGATTAAGTGTCATTATCTAATAATTAAAACGACATTAAATAAAGAGATTTATACAGTTGAAGTCACCTTGGGTCCTAGAAACAGCCCATACGGGACACCTTGGAATTTTTCTGAATGATGGAGCTGAAAATGCCAAACATCGAATCCGAATAATATCAGAACTAGAAGAAAAATCCAAATAAATTGTTTTAATTAATTATTTAATTATTGTATATTATAATGTTCATGGTGTGGTGTAAAACAGGGGTTTTGGACATGTGCGAGGTGAGCGACCACACATGGCCCCAAATGAATTGAATTAAATGTTTATAAGCGAAAATAAAAAATTTTAATTTAATAAATTACAAGAAAAAATTGACTTTAAAGAGGGATCATAATATATTTTTTACTAAAATAAAAATATCTTCTAAAAAACTTTGGGAAAACTACACCAATGGTCCTGAAACTATTACTATTTTCTTATTTTGGTCCCTAAATTATGTTTTTCGGCAAAATCGTCCCTTCTATTACATAGTTCTTCTGTTTTAGTCCCCCGACGTTAAATAGCTAACTGTTTTGCTGACGTGACATTTTTAAATATTTTTTAATCATTTCTCTCTCCTCTTAAAAAAATGTCACGTCAGCAAAACTATTACTATTTAACACCATGGACCAAAATAGGAAAATTACGTAACAGAAGTGACGATTTTACCGAAAAACATAATTTGAGGACCAAAATAGGAAAATAATAATAGTTTGGGGACCACCGGTATAGTTTTCCTAAAAACTTTATATATTTGAGAATATAAATTAAAGTGTCTCGTTTTAATAAATTGCACAAGAGCCCGTAAATCTTTGAAGCGCCACTGGTGCAAAATTAACTAACCTGGTGAGCGGCGGCAACCTTCCTGAAGTAGGGAACGTTGGCAATCGGCCCCACCGGGAATCTCTTGTGCACCAGACCGTCGTGGACGAACATGTAAGCCATTCCAAATACAGTAATACCAAGTCCCTGCACCCAGCTCAAAAGGACCAATATATTAATATTATCAAGATTAGAAAAGATAACGATGCATAAAAGAAATAATATTTGAGTATTCGGGTACGTCGGTTCGAATTTTGGCATTTATATTGGAAATTATAATATTAAAGGCAGAAAAGAGAGACTTACAGCACCAAAACATAGACCGGGTACAAGCCCTTTGTTGAAGAAACCGTAAGACAGAAGAGCTATGGCCGGAACAGCGTTGGTAATGGCGAATACATCGTTCAGCTCGAACGGACCTTCTCTAGGCCGGTGATGAGACTGGCCAAAAAAAAAAAAAACATGGCTTGGTTTGGTTCCAGATCTTGTCTACATTAATGTCGATGTTGAGAAATTAATACAGAAAGAAAGAAAGAACCCGGTTTACCTCGTGCATATGCCATAACGAAGCATGCCAGAGAGCTCGGTGTGCCCATCTAGCCCAAAACTCCATGCCCACCTGAAAAACCCGGTTTCAGATTCAACATTCGAAGGTGACCGAGAGAGTCGATGAGAAAATATATGTCGAACTTACGGCGGCGCCGACCGATAAAGCAAATGTACCGAACATTTCAGAAAGCGGCACCTCTCCGCCGCCCTTACAAAACATAAAAAACGAAACACAGTCAGATGTTGACCGTATAATTAGAGACAAGGGCGGGAAGGAGAAGAAAACGAACCTCCATTTGCCAAGAAAATCTGTAGTAAACGGCCATAACCGCCATGGAAGTGATACCTAAACTAGACATGACAGCAGCGACAAGGTAAGTAAACCTTTCGGATCTTTTCCTAGCCAATTTCTCCGCCACATGGGCGGGTATTAAGATCCGCGGGTCGATGTTCGGGTTCCCAACATCACCGGACCCTTCTTCTTCGCGGTTCACGATCTGGGGTTCACTGTGTTTTTGTTCTTCCAACACGAAGCAAACAGACACCAATTTTGTCTTCCTCGGAGCGCCGTATGTTATCCTTTGGTGGCGAATTAAATGATTGAAACCCGGTGTTGGGTTCGGTCTATGGTGTGAGGAGAGAAACGAACGAAAGGGTTTAGGGGTTAGGGCGGCGGATAGGCCTGCCGCCATGGAAACAACCGCGAGAAGCTTAAAGCGAGCTCGGGCGGAGGAGATGAATAGAGAGGAAGATGCAGAAGAGAGATGGGTCGGGGGTGAAGATTGTGGAGTTTTGGCTGTTTTATAGAGTGACAGGTTAAATGCACGTAGACCACAACTTTTGTGTTTGATTTCGGTATCTTATGAAAATTTATGGAATTAAAGCACTCAAAACCTGGTCATATGTCGTCAAATGCATATTTGAATTTATTAAACCTTTAAATTAAAGGGGGAAAGAATTAGACCATTGCTTCTTGTACCAAAATTGCCACTATGGTTCGTTCCCAAATGTAACACGTGGAGTTTCATATATCGACTTAGTCACTTAGATTAGTGTTGAATTAATTAATTTTACACGGGTTTAAGATTTTGTATACTACCACTGTTTTTTTACAATAAGTGGAGTTATGGACAAGTGGACATGTGAAAGTAAAGCGACCGCACAAGCTCTCAAAAAGGAAGGGCTTTAAAAATAAAAATTATGTATATATTAGATAGCTATAAATTATATATTTCATAATTAACGGATTACGAAAAATTTATACCGTTCTTTAAATTAATTTTAAAATACGAATATTAATATCTCTCATATTTTAGTTTCGGTTAATATTTTTAAAACCCGGCAAATTGCATGTTGACAATTGGGTACAAGTGGGACTGGGGCCGCTTGTACACAGTACATGCGAAGGGGGGTGGGACCCATGCCATGTCAACCAGAAGTCTTAAACAAATAATTGACCACACAAAATTGAATTAAGCTTTGTCTACTTGTCGTGCCACGTGAGTCCCTGGTTCAATCGCCTAAACTACCTATCGCTACGACGCTACCTTTTTGGACAGGTTGTGGAGGACACGTGGGAGTTGTCTATTGGGTGTTATTTAGACACGCTTTCTCCTTTTAGCCGTTGAGTCGAACACCTGGCGAGAGGCGCCCTCCACCCACAGATTCCTTGTGGATCACGTTGTATTTCTACTTCTATCTTTGATTTAAAAAGAGATGTTTTTCTAAGGGTAATTATTGTACAAACCGTAAAAATAAAAAAGTTTTTTTAATAAATATTCTAGTTTTTGGATTATATTTAAAGTTTAATGTTCAACGGTTTCAGTGCATAAATTTTAATTTTAAAGGTCGATATTGTTAGAATTTATAGTTTATTATTAAAACTTAAGCGTTGTATATTAAAATTTAAATTCATTAACTCTCTCAACCTTAATTATTGTATATTTTTATACTCGGATTCGAACTCATACAAGATAGACAAAATGAGCACCCTTACCCACTAAACTAATTAATGGATCTCATATTTTAAAAAAAAATTAAATAGTAAAATATATAAATATTTTTATAATTGTATATATTACTGAATTTATCACGCTCGTATTACGGGTAAACATAAATATTGTACGGGTGTTTTCAATTCTCAAATAGTAGTTTATAGTTGCTTTATTTATTACTGAAAATATAAAAATACTATTACAATAATAATTATTAACATTTTAAAAATTAATCTTTTATCAATTTAGTTGATATCTGAAACTGTTTACAAATAAAATCCGATTAGTTGGTAGATTTTAACTAAAATGCACTTAAATATTATTATTAAACTTATATAATTGTGTGTATAGTTTTATAAATTTTTTAATACATTTAATCTAATTTGTGAAGTTACAAAATTTCATTAACAATTAATACAATACTAATCCTTATATGAATATATCAGTTTATATATCAGATTATATGTTTATACAAAGATAAAGTTAGAGATTACAGGTGCAGGGGAAATATTATTTTATTCCCTTTAATTTTTTTAAAAAATAAGTTTATATAATGATAAAATTACATTATATCCGATAAATAATAAAGCTTCAATCTTTATTTATTACCCAAGTGAAGAAAAGGGTTTGCAGTGTAGCCCAAAACATTGAAACAAGCGGGCTTTGGTAAGCCCCCTAAGGGTCCATGTGGTAAGCTCTATAAAGTTCATCGTTTTTCTAATTTATTTTCTTACGGATTGTGAGAGTTATTTTTTTTTATAATTATCGCTATCCAATTTAATGGTTGATTAATCTAGTTTGAAAATTGGAAAAGTTCATTACGAGCACCTTCTCGTTTTAATTTTTTCCGTTCACATTGTAAGGATTCGAGTTTTTAATTTTGTTTAAAAAATTTAGTGCCTCATTTTCACTATACTAGTTGGTTGTTGGTCGAAAGATTTTCTTTTTATTACGCATAGCTAAGGAAGAATAACTCATGCACTGTCCACTGGGTAGTGTTTGATATTGTGTCATATTATCATATAGGAAGAATGTAGATGTCCCAATTAGGGATGGGCATTTTACTTGGCCCGGATCAGAATTTTTATTATTAAAAATTTGGGTTGGGTTTGGATTTATGGTGGAAAAAATCTGACCCGACCTAAGATTAATAGTGTAATTTTCCTTATATTTTTTTGGAATATTTGTAATAATACATATCTTTATGTATTTTTATAATTAAGTCTTTAAAATTGATTTTTATTTACATTTTGGTCTCTAAAATTATTTGTTGACAATTAAGTACTTGAAATCATTTTTTTACAATTAGGTCCTTAAGATTGATTTTTTTTAATAGATCGAGCCAGGATCGGGTTTATGTATATAAATTTTTTGTCAGGTCAAGTTGAATTTGTAAAGAATGTGATCAGATCAAATTTAGGATAATTATTTTCTGGTCGAGTTCAGGTGGGCCGAAAACTCGATCCGACCCATCACTACTCCCAAGTCCCAACCAACTGCTCCCTAGCAAGTTCATCAACAATTATCTCATTAACAACAGGCACACTTGTTGATGAATTCAGTTCAGTTCCAGTGTTTTTAGATCCAACGGCTGAGAGAGGAGTAATCAAAAGAAAAGTGGGACCGTTTTAGCCATACAACCATGATATCACCGTTCATCATAGTAGTAACTAAAAGAAGGTTATTCACGTACGCACGCAATTTCGGCACATTGTAATTTGGTTTCCTTGCACGTCGTCCTTTTATAGCTTCGAGAATCGCAATGGCATTTCAAATGAACGTTACAAAATCAGTTCTCACAAAACAAACAATGATTTTCTCGTGAATCCTTTTTTCTCACATTTATCAAGTTTATACCTCGCATCTCAGCAATGGAGTTTTCAAGAAATTCTAAGGTAATGTATATCCTTGCAATTTCGCACTTCTGTTTCATTTTTTTCTCTCCAGAAAACATTGATGTTTTCGTGATTTTCTAGGTGTTGGAGAAATTAATCTCGGCCGTGTTTTTATTGGAATTACTGAGATCAAACGTAGCGGAATGCGGAGCTGTGGGGATTGCGACGAATAGCATCACGTTTTCGGCGCTAAACTGTCGCAAACACAGCGCGGTTTTGACGGATTTTGGCGGGATCGGCGATGGAAAAACATCCAACACGAAGGCGTTCAAAGCTGCGATTGACAATCTCAGCCAAGTTGCGGCGGACGGTGGCGCACAGCTTATTGTGCCGCCTGGGAAGTGGCTAACTGGGAGCTTCAATCTCACCAGCCATTTCACGCTTTTTGTCCATAAAGATGCTGTTATTCTTGGATCTCAGGTACAATTTCAATCCTGCAATTTCTTGCTCATTCAACTCTGGACTTGGCTGTATACTTTCAAATTTAGTTATCAGATTAAAATTTTCTTTCGAACAATTTCAATTTCTACCTAGAGTGAGGAAATGAGAATTTTTGGTTCTAATAATATTGAACTCACAACCTAATAAGGGAGAGGGAAAGTTGTTAATACAGCTTTAACCATATGTTTTAGAGATTGTTGAAAGTTATCAAATTAAATTTGAATGTTAATATTTATAAATTACTTAATCTTAATTTATTTTAGACCAACCAATATTTCTTTTTTTCTTGAAACATACTATTTTTAATTTAACTTTTAATATCTACCTATACTTTTTAGTTTTATAAAATTTTAAACATATTATCTATATTATAATTAAAATTATAGTTTAGTTCACCAACAATTAATTAATCTAGTGAGACGCTAAATCTCTCAAGCAATGTACGTGATTCAAATTCTGGCATGTAAATGGAGAAAATTGGGTTAGAAAGGTTGTCTCTATGGTCCAAATCTTGATCTAGATTAGTCGTCCAACAAGTCAAAAATCAATGGTTAAATAAAAAATATTTAAATAGAATTATTAGAACCCATTTGATAATTATTAAAATTTAATCTAGATTAGTCGGCCAGCAAGTCAGAAACCAATAATTTTTTTTTGAAAATGTTAGAAACTAATGGTTAAATAATTAGGTTGGAAAAGTTGTTTGACCATTGCAAAATTTGATCTAGATTAGTCGGCCAACAAGTCAGAAACCAATGGTTAAATAAAAATATTTAAGTAGAATTATTAAAACTCATTTGAGATTTGAACACATAAACAAAAGGTTTTTATATCCAAACCTCTAACCATTTCACATATAATCATTTGATAATTTAATTTTCACATATAATCATGTCTGATTACAAAAATCTTGTAAATTATTATAGAGTTAATTTTCATGTGATATAGTTTACATAATATACATGAAAATAAAATAAATGGGTAACATGAGCCTCTTATAGTCTCTACTACCAAACTGCTGACATTTCACCTCTAACTTTTTTAGTTGTTCACTTTTCTTTTGAGCCTTTGACGAAATTGCTTGTTTCTGGTATAAAAATAGCAACTACTTCTTGAATTTTCTGATTTGTCCACATGACATGCTATATGTGATGTTATACATATACCGGTTTTGCTTTCGGTTAGGTCATAAAATTAACGACCAATTCCATTAGTCAAAACATTTTAGGCCATTGCTACCTAACATCCTATAACAAGTATGTGAGTGGAACACCAAACTTTAGAGCAAAAAATCTACCAAACATTTTAATTTATGAAGGTCCATGATCTTATAGTTTTGGGGTTGGTGATGTTGGTTGAATTTTGGTTCAAATTCTATTTTTTATTTTTGTTTTCTATATAAGTTGTGGATTTAGAGTCTATAGTCTAATTTGGTTGATTTTAGTCTCTTTCCTTTTCGATGTTTTAAATTTTAATTCTGATCCACACGATATAAAGCCAGATTGACTAAATTACAGAGACTAAAAATTGATATATTTAAAGAACAAAAACTGAACCTACAACTTACACAGTATATAGACTAACAGTAGCATTTTACTTATTAGATTTGATAGCTAACATTTAAGTCAAAGCTAAAATTTCAAAATTTAACAATACGAGGACTCACAACGATAAATTAGAGTTTAGGGTTTAAGTTTGTAATTTATGTATAATTAAAGGGACTAACAGCACAATTAAACCATAACAGAATGTATTTGGTTTTGTTTCTATTCATGAATCTTGTTTGATGTTTACTTAACCTTTGAAAACAACAACAGGATGAATCAGAGTGGCCTCCGGTTGCTCTTCTGCCATCATACGGGCAGGGAAGAGATGCTCCTGGTGGAAGGCTCAGCAGCCTTATTTTCGGCACCAACCTCACAGATGTTGTCATTACAGGTAACCAAAACATCATCTCGCCTTAATTATCGATACAGGCTGAACCGAATCGATTTAACTAAATACGGGGAAATTACATGGCTTGTAACGCAAGGTAATAATGGCACCATCGACGGCCAAGGTGCATACTGGTGGAAGCAGTTCAAGGAGAACAAAATGACTGTAACCAGACCCTACATGATTGAGATCATGTATTCGAAACAGGTCCAGATATCGAATCTAACGTTGGTTAACTCGCCGTCATGGAACGTTCATCCAGTATACAGCAGGTTAGTTTAGTCTCTAACAAACACTTAATTATCCCCATGAGATCAAATCATCATATTTTGTTGAATGTTGAAATTTGCAGTGATATAATAATCCAACACTTGACTGTACTTGCACCAGTTGATTCTCCTAATACAGATGGAATAGACCCAGGTCTGTTTTTTTGTACTCGGCTGGTCCAATTCAGTCAATAGTTTATACGAGTCCTTGATGATGTTATTTGTTTTATTTTTATTTCTTAGATTCATGTACGAATACCCGAATCGAAGACAGTTTTGTCGTCTCCGGGGATGACTGCATTGCTGTTAAAAGTGGTTGGGACGAATACGGTATCAAATTCAACATGCCAACCAAGCAACTAGTGATCAGAAGGTTCACCTGCATTTCCCCTAGCAGTGCCACCATTGCTCTCGGGAGCGAGATGTCCGGTGGAATCGAAGACGTAAGAGCCGAAGGCATTACAGCAATTAATACAGAATCCGGCGTGAGGATCAAAACTGGAGTGGGAAGAGGAGCTTATGTTAAAAACATTTACGTTAGAAACATGACATTGAATACAATGAAGTACGTGTTCTGGATGACAGGCGATTACGGCTCGCATCCGGACGACAAGTTCGATCCAAACGCGTTCCCGGTAATCAAAGGAATCAATTACAGGGACATCGTGGCCGATAATGTCACACTCTCGGCACAACTAGATGGTATCGGAAAGCATCCTTTCACCGATATTTGCATTTCAAATGTGGAAATCAAACTGACCGCAAAGCCAAAAGAAGTGCAATGGAACTGCACCGAAGTTCGGGGAGTTACGAACCGTGTGAGCCCCGAACCATGTGATTTGTTGCCTCGAAAGGAAATCGAATGTCCCTTCCCTAAGGATCGGCTGCCCATCGAAGATGTCGAGTTGAAGACTTGTTCTATCAGCGGCAACTTTTAATAATCTTTTACTTTACTCGATCGCTTATATGTGGTCACTATGTCAACGCAATACTAGCGAAGTTTAATTATCGAATATAATAGAGTATAATTAAAATTAAAATAAATAGACAATGTATAATTAATTAACAAATGAGAGGAACAAAATTCAAATTAAATAAAACTTGGAAGTCTAAATAGATAAACTACCTTATATAATAGTTTTTGTAAGTTTTTCTTGGAGTGGCTACATCTCCCGAAAGGAACACGAATGTCCGTCAATAAATGGATCACTAAATTTTTTCAATAATATCAAAATTAAGTAAGATTTAATAAAATAAAATACTAAGTTTCTTAAGTAAGGTTAGAGATCCGAACCATAAAATTGTAAGTATATTAAATTAGGTTAGTAAGATCCTCTCATAATAAATATGTATAATACTCAATTTGAATTAATTAACTAATAAATTAAATATTAATATTTAAATAAAAAGTATTATATAAAATAAAATATAACCCCAACCTATTAAGATAAGTAGACAAATAAGACTGGTATACTAAATTATACTCCCTCCGTCCCACTAAAACTGTCACATGTTGACTTTTTTTGGTTAAAATTTTTCAACTTTGACTATAATTTATTTAAATATTTTAATTAATTAAAAATTATAAAAAATATATTTAAAAACTAGTTGATTCAAAGTTTTTAAAATATATTTTTTCATATTTTTATCAATAATAAATTTTAAATTATAAGAGGTCAAAGTTGAAAAAGTTTGACGCAAAAAAGTCAACATGTGACAGTTTTAGTGGGACAGAGGGAGTAGTAATCTGTAACATTTATCATTTTTAATATTTTTTTTAAGATTTAATAAATATTTTATATACATTCGGTGGAAATTAAAACTTAAATTTTCACTATAATTAAAATTTATGGATAGTTGTTTCAATTTAAGGTTTATGGTTATAATTTAGGGTTTATAGTGTAAAACCTAAATCTTCACCATATTACTCTAAAAACTAAACCCTAACCTATAAACCCTAAACATTAAATTGAAACAAATATTCCTAAATTCTAAATCCATACCCCTAAAATTTTAAATTTTATACCATAAATTAAAATTAAAGCGCTTGTAAAAACTTTCAATTTCTATCCCCAGTGAATAAGATATTAATCTTTAATAATTAGCACGAGTGTAGTGTTTAGCGAAAATCCGCAAGCGGTTACCTGAATTGGAACATTCGCGACAGTCATAGCTGGCACGAAATTTCTCGAATCCCCTCGGTTTCCCAAAGAAAACGAAAAAAGAATTCATAAACAACCACCCTTAACTCAACAAAACGGCATCGTTTCATAGAACCATCGAGAACCCCATGCCCGCCCCCTTGTTTCTCCCCGCTAAAAATATATTGGAGAAGGGACTAGAAACCTCGTTTCAGCATATAAATACCTTCAAATTATTTCTCCTCAAATCAGCATTGTTCACTCTTATCAAGCAAAGCACCAGTTCCATTACGTTAAATCCTTAGCTTCCTTTGCGCAGAAGTTCCAATTCTGCATTCTCTGTTTGGTTCATTTGGTGTGCGAGGCAATGGCGGACGTGCAGATGGCCGATGCGGAGACCTTCGCTTTCCAGGCCGAGATCAACCAGCTTCTGAGCTTGATCATCAACACTTTTTACAGTAATAAGGAGATTTTCCTTCGTGAGCTTATTAGCAATGCCTCCGACGTACGTTTTCTATGTCTCCGTTACTGCTTTTTGAATTTTTTCCCTCGTTAAATATTCTTTAACGTTTATTTGAAGGAGAATATATACGTTATAAGGTTTAGATTGTGGTGATTGTTTCTTGAAACGAACTTTTCCTGATTAGGCATAGTGATTAGCTCTTTGGTAGACTCTCTTTTACTGTTAAATGATGATCTTGTGGCTGGAAGAACAATTTATTATTTGAATGTTACGTAATGAATTCGAAGTGGATGCATATGTTTTTTTTTTTAATTTAAATCAAGCGGATTTGATTTTGAATAAGCTAGAATGAATTTTCTCGTTTAGGAAATTTTTAATCGTTTTGTTAAATAGATTTGTTTGTGCTTGCAAAATGGAATTAGTTGAATGTTTATTGTAATGTACAGAATAATAATTATGCCTTTTGAAGGCATAGTATTAAATTGCGACCGCAACGCGATGTAACGCTGCATCCGTATTGAAAATCATAATTATTTTTTTTAAAAAATCACGTCGTAACGGCCGCAATGTCTGCAACTGCGACGTTGCAATCGCATCGGCGACCGCAACCGCAATTTAATACTATGGTTGAATGTTGAATGAGAATGCCCGACTGTTTTGGTTATGTTGTGTTGCAGGCTTTGGACAAAATCCGGTTTGAGAGCCTGACTGATAAGAGCAAGCTAGATGCTCAACCAGAGCTTTTCATTAGGCTTGTGCCAGACAAGGTTAACAAGACACTCTCCATCATTGACAGTGGCATTGGCATGACTAAAGCAGGTAATGCAGCTTTATATTCTTTCTTTATAGCTTAGATTGTGGTCTAAATTACTTGACATAGTGTTGATTATCGCGGTAATTTGTACTGCCACAGCTTCTTGATTGCTTTGCTGTTTGTAAATGCAGATTTGGTGAACAACTTGGGTACAATTGCAAGGTCTGGAACAAAGGAGTTCATGGAGGCATTGCAAGCTGGGGCCGATGTGAGCATGATCGGACAATTCGGTGTCGGTTTCTACTCTGCTTACCTCGTCGCTGAGAAAGTCATTGTGACCACTAAGCACAATGACGATGAGCAGTACATTTGGGAGTCCCAAGCCGGTGGCTCCTTCACCGTCACCAGGGATGTCAATGGAGAGCAACTCGGTAGGGGTACTAAGATTACCCTCTTCCTTAAGGAAGATCAGGTAAATATGTTGTTTGTTTTCAACTAAAGTTTATAAGAATTAATCTGTATAATCTTGGAAAGTTTTGAATTGTTGTTTGAAAATTGTGTTTACAGTTAGAGTACTTGGAGGAGAGGAGGATCAAGGACCTAGTGAAGAAGCACTCCGAGTTCATTAGCTACCCAATATACCTCTGGACTGAGAAGACAACCGAGAAAGAGATCAGCGACGACGAAGACGATGAACCCAAGAAAGACGAGGAAGGAAACGTCGAGGATGTTGATGAGGAGGAGAACAAATCAAAGAAGAAGAAGAAGATCAAGGAAGTGTCTCATGAGTGGCAACAAATCAACAAGCAGAAACCAATCTGGTTGCGTAAGCCGGAGGAGATCACTAAAGAGGAGTATGCCTCTTTCTACAAGAGCTTGACTAATGATTGGGAGGATCATCTTGCCGTCAAGCACTTCTCTGTCGAAGGACAGCTCGAGTTCAAGGCCATTCTCTTCGTACCGAAACGGGCACCATTCGATCTCTTTGACACTAGGAAGAAGATGAACAACATCAAGCTTTATGTTAGGAGGGTGTTCATTATGGACAACTGTGAAGAGATCATCCCCGAGTACCTTGGATTCGTGAAAGGCGTTGTCGACTCGGATGACTTGCCACTCAACATCTCTCGTGAGATGTTACAACAGAACAAGATTTTGAAGGTGATCAGGAAAAACATTGTGAAAAAGTGCATTGAGATGTTCAATGAGATTGCTGAGAACAAGGAGGACTACAACAAATTCTATGAAGCTTTTGCGAAGAATTTGAAATTGGGTATTCATGAAGACAGCCAAAACAGGGCTAAGTTAGCCGATCTTCTCCGATACCACTCGACGAAGAGCGGCGATGAGCTGACAAGCTTGAAGGACTATGTCACCAGAATGAAGGAAGGCCAGAAAGACATATATTACATCACTGGTGAGAGCAAGAAGGCAGTGGAGAACTCCCCATTCTTGGAGAAACTGAAGAAGAAAGGATACGAAGTTCTTTTCATGGTCGATGCCATTGACGAGTACGCAGTCGGACAGTTAAAGGAATACGATGGGAAGAAGCTCGTCTCCGCCACAAAGGAAGGTTTGAAGCTCGAAGACGAAACCGAGGATGAGAAAAAGAAAAAGGAGGAGAAAAAGAAGTCATTTGAGGACCTCTGCAAGACAATTAAGGATATCCTAGGTGACAAAGTGGAGAAGGTTGTTGTGTCGGACAGGATTGTCGACTCGCCTTGCTGTCTGGTCACCGGAGAGTATGGCTGGACTGCTAACATGGAAAGGATTATGAAAGCGCAGGCCTTGAGGGATAACAGCATGAGTTCTTACATGTCCAGCAAGAAGACTATGGAAATCAATCCCGACAATGGAATCATGGAAGAGCTGAGGAAGAGAGCTGAAGCCGACAAGAACGACAAGTCGGTGAAGGATCTTGTGCTGTTGCTGTTCGAGACTGCACTTTTGACGTCCGGGTTTAGCCTGGATGACCCGAACACATTTGCGGCTAGAATCCATAGAATGCTGAAGCTGGGTCTGAGCATCGATGAGGATGAAACCGGTGGTGGTGATGATGCCGACATGCCTGCTCTTGAGGAAGATGAAGCTGAGGGAAGCAAGATGGAGGAGGTGGATTGAAATAATAAAAATGAAGTTTTAAGTGAAATTTGTTGATGCTTATCAAGTTTCCTTGATCTGTTTTGATGGAGGTCGTCGAGTCTTAAAAGAGTAAACCTGTCCTGGTCTTCTCTGTTTCTGTCTTCTCTTTCCCAAGTCCTTGTCTTGAAATCTCATTAGTTGTCTAAATATTAAGTGCAAATATTAGTCAGTTTGATTAATGGGCTTTCAACTCTCAAAAACTCTCTTCATATCTCTTCTATGTTTGCTTGATTCATGTTCTTCACAGTAAATATAAGCAGGGCCTCATGCATTGTCAAAGTCCGAGCCAACTTTTTCATTCTCAGCTGAAACCTTCAGAAGCCCAATTTTGTTAAGAAAATAAAACAAAGTCCCTATTAGGGCTAAACTAACACGAACAATGGTGTACAATGCTGTGTTTATGTTTGTTTGTTTAATTTTAACCGAACAAATAAATGGACACGAACAGAAACGAACACAAAATTTTTTGTTGGTGTTTGTTTATTAAGGAATGTAGTTTGTTCGTGTTTGTTCATGTTCGTTCGTTTAAATAGTAAACGAACATAAATGAACATAAACGAACATATATAATTTGTTAATATTTAATATTTTTGGTTAGTTTGATTAATTCAGTTAATTAATCGATTTTAAATTAAATTAACCGATAATTGAAATTTAAAAAAACTCTTAATCGATAAACGAACCAACATAAACATAAACGAACAAACATAAACGAACGGATTACTGAACGTTCACGAACATAAATGAACGAACACGCCTTTTATTTGTGTTCGTTCATTTAATTAGACGAACAAAAAATCTTGTTCATGTTCATTCGTTTAATAAATAAACGAACATAAACTAATTTCCCGCCGAATAATTCACGAACAGTTCGTTAGACATTTGGTTCGTTTCCAACCCTAGTCCATATGCACCTCATCCACGGTGTATTTGAGCCCGTGAAATATCCCATGACATGTCAATACACTTTTTTTTTCTCATTTAAAAAGACCCAAATAAGGAAGTTGACATAAATAAGTTAAATATTAATCTTAGAATTAATACACATTTTAAAAAGTGAAAAGTACAACAAACCAACTCACCGTTTTTTTAAAAAACAATTATCTCATATATGTGAAAACACACATTTCTTCCCAACCAAATTATAATATAGATCGCAAATAAGATATTTCTAGAAATTTGACCCATCTTTCCACGTCTACCAAACACTTGCCGAATCACATGGAAGGTTCCCAGTCCCACTTCTCTCTTTTCTTTCTTTAGGTTTTTCTTTTAAAAAGTAAAGAGCAATGCTTGAGTGAAGTTACACTCCACCCGGCTGTCAAAGCCCTTGAACCATACCAAACCACAAAACATGGCTACGCATAATGGTAAGTAATATTAAAAGCAAATCTTACCAAAAATTGACATGTTTATTTTTTAAAATTCCTTTCAATCCTAACGGCTCTTCACTGTTAAAATTCTTTCAATCTTATCCGTTCTCTACTTTGATCAATTTTTTTGATCGGTGGTCGGCAATTAATTTTAATATTGGTTGTCTACCATCAAATCTATTAATTTTTTTTTGTTTTTTATTTTAATAAGATTTTTTTTTCTGTCCCCGTGACACGTTTTTTCCTTTGTCGGTCTGTCCTTGTGACTTGTTTTTGTTTTGTGGTTTAGTTCATCTGTCTTTGTGATATGTTTCAGCATACCCTAGCGATCGATTGTTGTTACCCTAGCGATCGATTGTTGTTCACACAGAGACTCAATTGGCGGTAGTTTTTGATTTATCTTCTTTTGTCACTTGGAAATTTATATCCCTATTCAGTTGATGGTTATTTGCCGTTGAAATCAGTCTTGATTAGTGGTACTTTTTACTTGACAGTTTGGGTCGCACACTACTCATTTCTTTATGCGTCTCGTTTAGACAAAAACAACGAGATTTAAGAGGCTGTTAAATTTTATTGGTATGCTTATTTCTATAAAAAATTTCGTTTTTCTTTGTTTTTGGGTTGTAAGAATTTTTTAAATTATTTAATCCGAATATTCAATGTGTTTTTTATAAAATTTAGTGGCTTTTATTAAAAAAAAAAAGCAAATCTTACCTGTGTATTATGAATATGTTTTTGGTACAAATTATTCTTTATAAAATAAAACTTAAAATCCATACAAACTAAACTCTAACCCATAATTACACAACATGTGTATTAGATAATTTTCTTTATTATAATAAGGTTCATGGAAAATAGTCCACATATATATGGATAGTTTAATGTCACTTAAGAAAAAAAAATTCAACTGTCAGCACACCCAATAATAATATCGGATACGCGCTCGCGCACACACACGCATATATATATATATATATAATGCTATCAAACATGCCGTCGACATCCATACAATTCAACAAACAATGAAAAAAAAGAGACTGATACTTGTATATAACCCAAAACAGCAGCAGCTTCTTACAATAAAACAAGCAGTCAAAACTTGAATACAGAAGACACGGCATTGTACACAACACCCCTTCAAAAACCAAAATCAAGAAACATAAGCACTGTACACTCTCCTTCGCAATTCTTCTCCTTTCATCCTGCTGCACCCACTTCTCCTTTTTACCTTCTCTTTTATATACATGACCGCAGAATGTGGAAATTTTATTCGGAAAATTTCGCAGCCGTGATCCTAACAACAATAAATATACTAACGGAACATCATATGGTATAGGGCTCTTGATTCTAGCCCTTCTTGCTATTCAAAAAGAAGTTCGTATTTAATTATATACGACATAAAAGAGAGTATGAACAAACTGAAAGTAAAGCAAATACCATCACCTACCTTATTAAGTGATTCTTCTACGCCGATACTATCAAGTGCCAACAGCTTTACATGCACCACCATGATAGATTGTCTCCGTGTCGATCTCATACGAAGAAAGCAGCTTTCTCTGCATCACCCCCCCGTAAAACATAATTTTTATAAATTATGTAGGTAGCAACAGGTTTTAAAAGTATAAGAACGTATCATCAAATAAATTCGAACAAGACAAATATATCATAAAACAGAGCATTACACCCAAGATAGATCTACAATATCAAAAGAATTCAGCAGTCTTTTTGGTCAAACTGTCATATTTTTATATGCTTGATACGTAAAACTCATTGTAGTCCACGTCGCAGAAAGCACAGAACTGCCCTTGATTTTATGTTATAGGCGGGAATGTGCAAATAAAATTATATCTGCCAAAAGAAATTCCTGCGTATTCAACCATTACGATAGCAAAGGACACCAAGTACCAACATCACTACTTCAACTAATCTAGTTGCCTCACCCTGGAGGAACAAGGAACCATTAGTAAGAGCTAGAAACTCACGTGATCCTCAAAATCAGGACTTGTCAGATTGATGGAGAGGTTTCTCATCAACAACAGCACCTGAGTAGAGAAAGAAATATAAGCAAAGACGTTGAAGGCATGATCAGGCAAAGATCATATAAAATGTCATGGTTAAAAAAAGAATTACAGTTTCAACGTCTATGGGATCCATCTTTTTAAGTTTCTGCAGATGACTGGTAGTGTTTGGATCGAAGACACTACCGATAAAATTGTATACTTGAGCAAAATCAGGCAACACTGCATTAAGAAAAAATTCATTCCAAAGGGTGTGAGAATAAAATAAGATGAACGATTACAGTTTTCAGTTAGCACTAATACAAACCTCTTAGTGCATGGCCATGATTTCCCTGATTAGTTATTTCCCCACTTTGTCCAGTCTTTGGGGTACTATCAACGCTACCACAAGGCTTATTGGCCATCACAGAACCTGTAATTGAAAGTATACGGCACATAATCAAAACCTTAACTTCTAAGGGTCTGCTACCATAAACGAGTTCAATGTCGGAAAGAATAAGAAACCTTTTTTAGCTTGTGAGAAACTGATAGTTTGTTCATTGTTTGTCCAGGAAGATGATGCAGCGCTAGTAATAGGGTCCATAAGCATCAGTGAGGGATCAGACCTTAGAACATGACCAGTGTCAACTAAAGCAGTTGATGACTGAAAAGATCCTGATACTTGTGGCCGTGTATGAACTGCCAGATGTGACAAAGATAGGATTTCTTATATTGAGTTTGTTCGGTGATTACTACTCGAACTTAGGATAAAATATTCTCACCAATTTTTGAGGCTTTCTGAGGATATGGATGAGCTGCTTTCCTTTTAGGTCGAGGTGGAGGTAGGTGTTCATTTGTTCCATTCTTCTGAACCTTTAGAAAATACTTCTGGGCATGACTACGGATCTACAGAAACAAAAAAAGGGTATTTCATCGGGTTTCTGAGCATTGTTAACCACAGATAATTGTTAAAAACAAAACCTCTAATTAGAAACTAAATTGGTTTTCACATCGTTGCAAATCTGTAGCCTTTTACTGCAATATCAGAAAGTGTAGGATCCACGGGAGAGATAACTAACTATGATAAAAACGAATAAAAGATATCGTTCATTCCCCAACCACCCTCCTGCCTTTTCCATTTCAAACTGCAAACGGAACTTCACTTAGGAAAAGGTTAGATACATTTCGGTTTACCTGAATAACAGTCTTTGATCCGACAAACGCTTCAATCTTTTTCCAGTCGCGATCAAATCTGAAAATAATCAAGAAAACAAGTGAGAGCAGGAAATCCTTTTCAACCAACACAAGTCAATCAAAATCAAACAACATAAAACTAGTATAATTCCACTAAATCTTCCTACATATTCTGCTATAACAGTTTAAAAGCTTGCAAGATTCAGTATCATCTCTGCGAATATGCGAAACGGCTTATCGTAATTCAGTGCCTTTTCAGTTAAGATATGAACCCTAAAGCTAACCGAGATATAAAGAAACATATACTTCAATACATATAACAAAAATGTCATCTCATTGTCTTCATCAGCAGTGCATTACAAATTAATTCTCATCCTAATTTCAATTAAACACCTATAAAACATTTAAAAAAAAAAAAGAACAATTCAGATCTTTCAATTCAGCAATAAATAAGCCTTCAATATCAAATTCAAGTGAAAACCTTAAAACTGACACGCAAGCATACAACAACCGTAAGCAATTTCCAAAAGGAAAAAATAAAGAAGGCAAAAACCCTAATTCGAAAGAGAATCGAAGAAATTTCGTATAATTAATTAGAGAGAAAAAATGATTTAGAATTTACAGCTGGAGAGCCTCGAGGAACTTGTCGTGTTCGGGTTCAGTCCAGCTCTCTCTGGACTTGGTTATGGTGTAGGGCTTTCTGATTTTCTTATTCGGATCATCGGAGGATGAAACAGTGGAGACCGCCGCCGCCGCCGCATCGGTGGTGGCGAAGGGTCCGAGTCCAGGCAGCGCCATTCCAGTCGGATCCAGGTAAAATCCCTCGGCCGGGTTCGGGTTATTTGATACCATGTAAGAATTTTGGGAGAGTGTTTTTCCTTTTTTTTCTTTTGTCGTTTTAATTTAGCTTTGAAGTAGTACAAATGAACAATGTGGCCTTTAGAGAAGACAGTTGAGTTTGCATATAAAGGGCGCAGGATGTGGATTAGATGCTGCGTGTCTTTCCATTTGAGATTTTAAAATGGCGAATAAGAATCTGCCACGTCTTCTTTTTTAATGTTACTAATTTATAGATGTATTTGCTAGTATATATATATATATATATATATATATATATATATGAGATCAAGTTACATGGTGTAAAACTAATTTAGTTTTACACTAATTTAGGACCATTGGATAAGAGAAATGGATGGATGAGATTAACAGTAAAAAATGTAAAGATTATCACTTGAAAAAAAAAGATAAGATAATAATCTGAGCCGTTAATTACCATCATCCAACGGTTAGTTTTACACAGTATAAGTTGATCCTAACCCTATATATATATATAATTATTTGATACACTGGCGGTGGAAACTAAAAGTTACTAAAAATTTCTATAAGCGTCTTAGTTTTAGGGTTTAGAGACTTAGTTTAGGTGTATGGTTTAGGGGTTTATGTTTTGAATTTAGGGACAGTAATTGAAATTTATAGTTTTGGGTTATAATTTAAAATTTATAGATTAAAACCTAAATCCTCATCATATTACCCTAAAAACTAAACCTTAAATTCTAACCACCATCTCTAAATTCTAAATCCCTACGCCTAAACCTTAAAACTAAGACACTTATAGAAATTTTTAATATTCACTGCCAGTGTATAATATATATATATATATAATTTAGATCCAATTACAAAATATAAGAGTTTTTTTTTACATATTTTTAGATGGTTGGAAGTGTGAAATGGATATTTAAGATTATCACTCATAGTTCTACACGTTTTATTGATCATTTGATGAGTGAAATTAACATAACTCACTGTTAATATTTACATAACTCACTATTAATTTATTTTTATATTCAATAAATAAATATATATATATTTATTTATTCAACCACTATGAGAAATTATATAAAGTACGAGATAAATTAAAAGAAGGATACAAGTAGATTATGGAGACAAATTTATTTTATGAATAAAATCATTATGATAATTATACAAACATGATGTGTCAAACATTCAATGTAAATACGATACAAACATACGAAAAAAAGTTAAATATATATAAAATGAATTATATACTTGCCACCATTTTTATTCTTGCTCGTAAATATATGATGTTAATCTTATATGGAGTATTATTTGGTATATTGTTGGAGAAATTCTTTTCCACACATAGGGTTTGGGTCATGCCAAGTATTTTTTTTGTATATTTAAAATTTTGAAAAATGAGTATATGAGACATTATTAATCATTTTAATTCAACCTGTAGAATTTTTTTTGATAATTATAATTATAATATAGACATATCACACCACGAACTTTCTAAATTAAAACAGAATTCAAGTCACAAAACTCTAACTATAAATTATTTTTATGAATAATATGCTAACTAATGTTGAACATTTGAACAACCAACGCATCTTTGTTGTAAAATAAATCGGTCATTAAAGATAGACAACATTATTTGTTTATTGTGTTTTACGTTTTTGTTTGTACAAACTACCTAAATTGTCATTTAATTTTTAGGGTACTAATGTTTTTGGCCACTTAAGCGTTGAATTTTTAACTGCGATTAATATTTTGATCACTCGAGCATTAAATATTTAATGGCGATTAACGTTTCATTCACCTCAAGTATTAAATCCTTGACGGTTAACGTTTTGGTTATCCAAACATCAAATTTTTAATGATGTTAACGTTTGGTCACTCAATTATGTTTTTAATGGTTTAGTCACACAAACCATTAAATTCTCCATAACATATCTAGAACTAATTTATCATCTATATTTTAGTAATATTTTATATTTTTAGTAATGATTTTTAAACTAATTTATCAATTATATTTTCTGCATGTCCGTTTTACAGTCTATGTTTGGGGTGCGTGGCTGCCCTCTCAACAATGTCGTCTCTAAGGTATGAACTCGCGTTAACATAACTTATCAATGCACTCAACACTTGTTGGTGACATATCTATTAAGAATTAATGATTGATTAAAAATAAAAAGAGAGAGAAAAGAAATTGTTTGGATGATGATCAAAACATTAAATAATGTTATGAGATTAATGGTTGGGTGATTAAAATGTTTTAAAATTTTAGATTCTATTATTTAGAGTTTTTTTCTTCATATATACATATATAAATTTGTGATGAGTGGACATGAGATGTATGGAAAAACCATGTCATAAAACAATTGGATTGAAAGTATTTTGTTTTTATTTAGGATTAATTTGTTCTATAAAGAATTTGAAGTAAAAATATATATTGGGTGTAGTGTGAGAGATTTCATATTTAAAATTTTAAAAACGGTATTGTTGAAATGAATAATCATGGACTTTAAACACAGTTTATAAAATAAACATGTAAAATATTAAAATATTATGTAAATTACATTTTTCTAATAAAATATAATTGTATAATTCAAATTTCACTGCTCCTCACCGACTTTTTTAACATTCTTAATACGGTTTTATTATAATATTTAAAATTAATTGTATTATACGTCCCTAAACTATTATTCTTATTTAAATTTGGTCTCTAACCTTTCAAATGTTCCAATTTTATCTATAAATTATAGCTCTCATTTTAAATTAGTCCCCAAACTTGTGAATATTATAGTTTCATCCCCAAACTATGATCCTCATTCTAAATTGGTCCCCAAGCTTTTTGAATTTTCCAATTTCATCATAAAATTATCGTTTATACCACATCATATTATTACATAATACACCTCAGTGTTTCATGACAATCAACAAATTTGTAACGGTTTTATTAACATAAGATATGATTAGCATATACAGATAATTTAGGGATGAAATTAGAATGTTCAAAAAGTTTGAGGACTAATTTAGAACGAGACTCATAGTTTGAGGATGAATTTAAAATGCTCAAAAGTTTAAGGACCAATTTAAAATGAGTATCATAGTTTGAGACATGTGGTGCAATCAACTCTAATATTTATTCATTTCTAACACTTAATAAGACTCACATACATCTTACAAACATAATTACTCAAACTCTGAGCTCTTACAAAAAAAAAAAAACAACATAAAACGTTTTTTGGTTGCCCTCCTAGTTTTCAAAGTGTTACTCTGACTAATTCAGACCGACCTGCGTTGTACACCTGATTTTGCTGAGTGAGTCTTTTAGCCAAAATTTTCCGCATACACAATATCTCAAACATAAAATTTACTTAAATAATATTAAATTACTTATCACTTGGACACTCGTAGGTTACATAAAACATGTGTAGTTTTATGCCTTTCGAAAGCATAGGGGCCAAAATACAATCCATGGTATACCACCATGATACTCCATTTTCAATAATTTAACCGAGTTGGGAAATGGGTTATCCATTTTCAATAATTTAACCGAATTGGGAAATGGGTTATCGTGGACCAGGATGCATAGGATTTTGTCTGCACCAAAACCAACCCAAGTGGATGGCATGGAAGGGTCGGTCCTAAGCTGAAAACGACAGGTAAAGAGATAGAGCTGTATTTTCGCCAAACCACACGTGGCGGCAACAGGAAGGCTCGGCAACTGAGATGTGCGGTGGCGATGGATTCCGATGGCCAGCAAACTACACCACACCACATGATTTTGCATGGAAACAGCAGCAGATATTTAAGTGTGGGTCCCTACATAAGTTGCCCACTTTCTTGTGTTCTTTATGTTTTGTTTTCTCATTTTTATGCTTTTTTTTTCCTTCGGATATTTTCGGTTCATTCCTCTTATCCTTCCATAATTGTGAAAGAACTTGTATCATTTTGTAATATTTTGTAAAAGTTTTGGGATTAATTTGTATTATCTTAAGAGGTTTAATGAATGTTTTATAATTTTTGAAAATTTTGTGGTCGAAAATCATTTTATCAATTTAAAGTCATTCGTGTATTTCACTTTTTTAAAGGCATTATGTTGTTCTTTATGAGAGTGTTATTTTGTCACGTTACTTATTTTGAATATTTAAAATACAAAGATCAAATTAAAAAAATACAATTCAACAAATAATTAGGCGCTTTTAAAATAGGACCCGAGCCTAGTCAAAGAACACCTCTATATTGCATTTATAATTAAAATCGTCGTGTCAATATATATATGTGTTAGGATCAACTTACACAGTGTAAAACTCTTTAAATTTTACACGTTTTTTTGGATCGTTGGATGGGAGAAATGGATGGTTGAGATTAACTCCGTGTTTTTAATTCCCAAGTGATAATCTTCACATATTTTACTGTTAATCTCATCCATTCGTTTCACTCATCCAACGATCCAAAAAACGTGTAAAACTTAGAGAGTTTTACACAGTGTAATTTGATTCTATCCCTATATATATATATATATATATATATATATATATATATATATATATATATATATATATATATATATATATATATAAAGGGTCATATTCTGATATACAAGTTGTTTAATTTTTTTACACAATCCTTCATATTTAAGTTATAACATTTAAAATTTAAATTCTTAGCCCTAACACATAAACCCTAAACTCTATATTCTAACATTAAACCTTAAATTCTACACCCTGCAATTTAAACCCCTAAACCACAATCTAAATATCTAGACTTTAAAATTAAAAGACTTGAGTTTATACAAGTTTGCGTATCAAAGTATTTTCCTATATATAATATCATTAAAATATAAAATGATTATTCTTTTGACATGTTTTTTTAAAATTTAGAACATCATTAATAATATAAAACCGATAGCATTGCAATTGAAATTTCAAATGACTACTAATCCCTAGCCATCATGCCTATCCAATACTTTCAAACTAAGTCTTTATGAAGAATCAATATTGTTAAGCGATTATTATCAATAATAACCACCAAAATACTATGAATAACTTCTCTTTTAAAACAATTTGTTCGAAATAAAATTATTTTAATAAGGTAACGAGTCGCTTTATTAGCATCTCACTGATAAACGAATATAGATATGTTGAAAAAGAATTGAGTATCCATCAACTCAACTAGAGGATGATGTATTAGGTCCTATAAAGTTAAGCAAGATCATGTTCGAACCTTGATGTTTTAAATGAGTAAAATTGGGTCAGAAGTAGGGGTGAGAATCAGATGGAGAATATTCATTAATAACCGTGAGAATTCTCGAAAAATATCGGCAAAGATTTCCGATATTTTACAAAAAATTTAAAAATATATACTTAACTCTCATTTACATGTCCATAACCAACAATTATCATGTCACCCACGTCTTTCTCATCGTTGTTGTAAAACATTACTAGAAATATAGATGTGCATGTGGTTTAGTAACTTTTTAATTTTGGAAATGATGGACTCAAAATAAAACTAACTAAAGAATCCATGATTTAAAAACGATGAACTTCAAACATAGACACTCAAAGATTTTAGGACTTCAATCTTACTAACCCTATTAACAAATTTTTTAAAATTATATTTTAATACACCAAATAATTTACATTTTATGCAATGCTTAAATCGTCCATAACTCTCAATCAAAAATAAATATGTGATCAAGTTTTAATTGGAATCAATTTTTATTGATACAAAGACCTTCTAATTGGTCAAGTGAGCACGGATATTCATCTATTTTTACTTTGTGTAGGTTCAAATCTCGATATTTATATTGAAAGTTTTAATATTGCTTTATTGTTCCAAAAAATTACTTTAAGTACATAATAATCAATTAATTTAACTAACATATTGACTCAAATTATCTTATTAGAATAACTTTGAATTCGACTCGATATTTGAAGCTAAACACCTAAAAATTTTGGGACCTCATACTTGTTAATGTCACGTTGGTGATAAGATTCAATACTAAAAATGATTTTAAAATTATATTTTTTAGGTTTAAGGGTAAAAAAAATTGAACTTTAAAAAAAAATTAATTAAGTATTTGTTTTTTTCATTTAATTAAGTCTTTAAACCAATAAATTGAGTCAATTAAGACTTTTGACCAACATTCACTATTGAATCAAACAATTTTTTTTCTGGATCAAGTGATGCATCATGTCGTGTCACAGTGTTACACTTGACTTTTTCATAATTTTTTATTATACAAATTTTTTTATAAAATCCTAAAAATTCTATTTTTTTTTATAAAAATACTTTTTTAAATAATTGTAAATGCCAAATGATAGAGCTGTAGTGTATCATGTGACATTAATATCTAAAAATATCTCAAGATTTAATGGTCAAAGTTGGTGAAAGGGCTTAATTGATTTTTTCTCCCCAAAAGTTCAAGCACTTTTTACACCCTTAAACTTATTTTTAAGACCCTACGACAATTCCATGAACCCTGACTGCATTTTTTTAATATACCAATATAATTATATGGTATTATCTGTTCATATTTTCTTAACTTTGTGATAAACTATACACACTCTGCACACGCAGGTGCTTGAACCTAGATTATCTAGAATAAACATCAACTTTTCTATAGAAATCACCCTTTGGGTTCGACTGCATTTTGAGTTAAACTAATCAAATCCTCAATATATAAAAAAGTTGGCAGTCTAACTTTTTTAAGGGTTGTAAACGAACCAAACGTTCAGCAAACCGTTCGCGAACCATTTGGCGCGAATTTCGTTTATTTATTAAACCTACGAATATGACCAAAATTTTCTATTTGTTTAATTAAATGAACAAACACAAACAAATGGCTCGTTCGTTCATTTACGTTCGTGAACGTTCAGTAATCTGTTTGTTTATGTTCGTTCGTTTAAATTTATTCACATATTTATTTTCTACTCAGCAGCTCACCATCCTTCATTTTACGACAGATTGTTTTGTCGAACAAATTAACTTTAAGACTTTAACTTTATTATTTCCATGTAGCTTGTTTACGATTTATGCATGTTTTTGTCGTACTCGAACAAATTAACTCTGAAGTTGCAGCTTATATTAATAAATTTTACGTGGTTACTGCTAGTGTGGTTTATGTTCGTTTATCTTCATTTACGTTCATTTATCATTTTAACGAACGAACATGAACAAGCTACATTCTTTAACGAATGAACACAAACAAAAATTATATTCGTTTAGTTGTTCATGTTTGTTCTTTTGTTCGGTCAAAGTTAAATGAACGAACACGAGCACACCTTCATTCGTGTTCGTTCGGTTCATTTATTTAATAAAACTCGAATATGAGATAATAATAATAATAATAATAATAATAATGAAAATTGTATTTCTTATGATTAAACTCACACAAACATCAATAAAATAAAATAAAAACTAAATATTTTGTGGATATTATTTTCGAGTCAAGTGAAATAATATTCGGTTATACTTAATATTATCCTGGTTTACTTTCATTTCGAAACGATAAAAATACATACAATCCCTTTGGACAAATGTGAATAATTCCTTAAATGAAGGAACTAAATATTCAAATCAGCCAACGGTAAAAAAAAAATTCCCTACTTGACGTACGAACAAGTTTCGAGAAAGCATTTCCTCAAATAATAATAATAATAATAATAATAATAATAATAATAATAATAATAATAATAATAATGGAAAGCACGGCATTTTTTTGAGCGTGCGAATATTATATAATGCAAAATATTGAATTTGGAATATTATATAATGCCTTGCTTGACCTTTTATATAATACATATTATAAACATAAATACCACGTGAAATATTATAAATATGAACGTGGAAGTCAAACTTTACGACACGTCATTAATAAAACCATAAAATGAAATCAAACGTTGATATACATATTATAAAGATATAATATTAAAAATATCTCTAACATTTGACCAATGTCTAGGGACGGAGCCACAGCTCCAATAGAGGGGCTGTGGCCCCCGGGTAGGGGGAAAGTTTTTTTACCCTTTGATTTTTTATATTTTTTCTGAAAAAAATAGAGTAATTGTGAATTTGTCCCTCCCACCTTTTAAAATTTATGTTTTGCTCCCCAACTTCAAATCTTAGTTCTGTCCCTGCCAATGTCACTATAATCACATGAAGCTCAAACATCACGAAAAATATCTTTGTACATCATCAAAAATAAGCTCAAATATCATGGAAAAATCGTGAATTTACATGCATGCCATGTTTATTTAAAGAAAAAAACAAAGGAACTTGTCACTCCATTTTTTTTAAAAAAATAACGCCCTTTTTAAATAAATAATATCTAATTACAAAATTAGTTTTCTGCGAAATTCGTCCCATGTGCCAAACAAGTTCCTTATTATGGCCAAATGAAACTTAATATGTAATAGAACTCATCGTACCGGCCAGACGAATTTTTAAAGTCTATTAAAATCTAAACTTTAAAAATTTGTTATACCAGCCAAACGAATATCTATTACACTTCAGCAAATACTATTGATCTCAAAATAATTTTAAGGGTGCCTTACATCCCTATTTAATTATTTTAGGTGCATTATTTTGACTAAAATATTTAAATCATTCCAACTGTCCTCCTCTAAAATTATTCTAATAAAAACCCAAAAGAAATATTTAAATCATTCTAATAAACTCATGGGTTATTTAGATCATTCCAAATACCATCCTCTAAATTCTCTATCTAAAAAAATTACGCTACATGACGAATAAAATCATAAGATAAAATTAAACATTACAAATCCGCACTTTATGAAATACATATTATAACTATTATTTTTAAATAATTTTAAGGTGATTATAAGATAATATATATATTTTTAATCTTGTGATAATATATATTATTTTGTAGACAAAATAATTTGAACTCGAGTCTCAAAAGATAAATATCATCATTTTTTGAACCATTATTGGGTTCATATATATTACAAATATGAATACAACTTAAAAAGGCGGCCATTAAATCAATGCTAAAATACTATATATACACACACTCAAATATGCCCATATCTTCATTCTCTGCAATTGCTTGCTACTCTATATTCTATTTATTTCAGAATTTGAAAGCCGAGAAATCAATGGGTTCAAGTTCAACCGGTGGAACCCAAATGACTCCGGTCCATACCTCGGATGAGGAAGCAAACTTGTTCGCCATGCACCTAGCCAGTGGATCAATCCTTCCCATGGTGCTCAAGTCAGCCATAGAGCTCGACCTGCTCGAGATCATGGCGAAAGCCGGTCCGGGTGCTTTCCTTTCCCCGGAAGAAATGGCTTCCAAGCTTCCCACCACCAACCCCGATGCACCGGTTATGCTCGACCGCATCTTGCGCCTCCTGGCAAGCCACTCGGTCCTCACTTGCAACTTCACCACTCTTCCCGATGGTAATGTCGTCCGACTCTATGGTCTCGGCCCCGTATGCAAGTTCTTGACCAAGAACGAGGACGGTGTCTCGCTTTCCGGCGTATGTCTACTGAACCAAGACAAGGTCATTATGGAGAGTTGGTACGTAGCAGTGACGGAACTCAAAACTGTTTAAATTTAAAAGGACAACAATATAAATTATATATTTTTAAGAGACTAAAATACAATTTTACTATTATCTCAACTTAAAATTTTTAGACAGCCGTGATCTGTTCCGGTCCCTATTAGGTAGTGCCCCTTTATGTATGGGAAATTGTTGACGAAAACCTCGAAAAAGTTAAATTATTACATTTGATTCACTAAAGATTTTCAACCAATTATTGTTTTTACTTTTCAGGTACTACTTGAAAGATGCAGTGTTGAATGGTGGAACTCCGTTTAGCAAGGCTCATGGCAAGGGTGCTTTTGAGTACCTTGGCGCAGATTCTAGACTCAACATGATCTTTAACAAGGGAATGTCCGATCACTCCACCATTCTCATGAAGAGTATTCTTGAGATATACGACGGCTTCGACGGACTAAAAACACTGGTCGATGTCGGCGGTGGTATCGGAGCCACGCTTTCTATGATAGTCGCCAAGTACCCCACTATCAATGCCATTAACTTCGATTTACCTCATGTCATTCAGAATGCCCCTCCTTACCCGGGTAGTATAACATTATCCTTGCTTCACAAGTAAATTTAGAAAAGGGTAACTATATATTTTGGTACCTAAACTTTGATTCAAAATTCAATTTGGCACCTAAAGTTTTTTTTTTGGTCTATTCAGATACCTGATCTTGACTTCTGTTCAGATGAGACTATTTAGAATATAGATTCGTTTAGGTTGTGTAGATTTAGATAAATTTAAATAATTATTTAATTTCATAAAATGTAAATATTTCTAGTTCAAAGACAAAAAAATATGGGTATTAAATTGATTCAAGAAGTCAAAGTTTAGGTGTATATTTGAACTAAAAAGTCAAATTTAAATATTTAATTAGACAAAAGAAAAGTAACAAAATAAACACTGAAACCAATTTCGGATACCAATATATATATATATACGAGTTAGGATCAACTTACACATTGTAAAACTCTTTAAGTTTTACACGGTTTTTTGGGTCGTTAGATGGGGAAATGGATAGCTGAGATTAACTCCTTACTTTTTTCCAAGCGATAATCTTCATATATTTTATTGTTAATCTCATCCACCCGTAATTACTCATCCAACGATCCAAAAAACGTGTAAAACTTTACACTGTGTAATTGGATCCTATCCCTATATATATATATACCCTTTTCTTCATTAATATATAGACAATATTGCATTCTTCCTTAACATGTCTTTGAAATGAGATTTGGCCATAGGTGTGAAGCATGTTAGTGGAGACATGTTTGTAAGTGTTCCAAAAGGGGATGCCATTTTCATGAAGGTGTGTTCAATCTACTTTTAAAAAAATGAAGAAAAAAAAAAGGAGCATTTAAATTAAAATTTTTACCAACCTAATCAACCGACATCTATGTGTTCATGCAGTGGATATGTCACGGTTGGAGTGATGAACACTGCTCGAAGTTTTTGAAGAAGTGCTACGAGGCTTTGCCGGACAACGGAAAAATGATCGTCGCCGATAGTATTCTTCCGGACTATCCGGATCCTAGTCTCGCCACAAAATTAGTTATCACTTTTGATTGCATCGGGTTAGCCCAGATCACCGGCGGGAAGGAGCGAACCCAAAAGGAATTTGAGGCCCTGGCAAAGGGTGCTGGATTTCAAGGCTTCCAACCAAAATGTTCTGCTTTCGGCACCTATATCATGGAGTTTCTCAAAAGTGTTTGAATCTTTGTCTTAGAGGATGGTGAATAAAAATCAAATCGAATGCTTTCGATTCTCTGCGTTGCGTGTACTCTTTTCCTCTAATTAGGTTTAGAGAGGTTTTTAACGAGGCACGCAATGTGGGCACAAACTTTTAAATTTTTATCAATAAAACTCATCTTGCTGAGAAAAAAAATGCTTTCGATTTTGACATTAAATGCTTGTTCGAATTTGTCGTTAACAATATCTAAAACACATTGATCCATGCATTTGGTCAAAAAAGAGAAGCTGAATTCATTTATATACGATACGTTTACACAGTTTGAAAGCTTTTAAGTTTTTCATGTTTTTTAAATTGTTGGACGAGTAAAATGGATGGTTGAGATTAAGAGTAGGATATAGGAAGATTATCACTTGGAGAAAAAAAGAGTTAATTTCAGTTGTCCATTTCACTCATCCAACGATCCAAAAAACGTAGAGAATATTAAAAAATAATTTAATGATTGACTAATAAGCTATTGAAAAATATTTATATATTACTTTATAACTAAATAAAAAAGAAAAATGAGTAATATAAACTCTTGATATAAATTGTTTCGAATTACCTTATGGACTCAATCTTAATGATTCAAAATTTGAGTTTTATTTCAATTTTTTGTTGCTATATTTATATTTTATTTTCAACTTTGATTTTGGTTTTCAATTTTAATTCTCCTTTTTCAAATGTGGGGATTATTAACCTGCGTTAATTTTTTTTGTTATTTTCCATTTCGATAGTCGACGCTTATTCTTGACAAATTTATTCAACTTTTATCCATTTTATATTTTTGTAATAATAAAAAATTTTAAAGTTTGCAAAGTTAAACCTAACATGATTATTTGTAGGATGAAGAAAGAGATATAACTATTATATTACCAATTAAGCAAAAGCCGAGTTAAATATATAAAGCATCTATCAACCATACTTAATCCATTAGACCTATTTAAAGAAAATCAACAAAACAGCTCAATTCAGAGATGCTTTATATATTTAACTTATTAAAACAGCTCTAAATCACTTAATTGTTATCATAACAGTCCTCAAACTTTTCTATCAAATCAGAACAATCCAAATTCTTTTACACTGTCCAGAACAACCGAAAGCATTTGCAAGTATTTTTAGACAGCCCTTAACCAAATTATAGTTTAATTCTTCTATTTTAGACCACTCTAAACAATTCACATATTTAATCATACCATCAAAACAATCCCAAAAGTGATTATAATAAAGTAAAACAGTCCCATTTTATGGTTCTTACAATTTCATGCTCGAATTAACCTTCTAGTGTTCTTAACATTCACGTTTAGGCAAATTCGACTAAGTTTTGTAAAGAAGAGCAGGTGTTCTTAAACAAGAACGAAAATTTTACAACAGAAATCATAAAAGGCAAATGACCAAAAATCAGAAAAGAAACTCAAATTCCAAAAATCGAAATGGATTTGTTAGTGAAGGGTTTGGAGGAATTTTCAGAAGATACTTCTGATACCATGATAGAAGATGATATGGAGACAATTTGTGATAAAAATGAAGATTATAGAGAGAAAGAAATTAAAGAAGAACTTTGATATTATTCGCAATCAACTCAAGATAAGAGTACAATCGTTTATATAGGTCATATGATCTTAGGAATGAAGCAAGAATCAAGAGAGGATTTAACAGAATATTAACAGACTTTCTAACTGAATCACTAACAGAAACAACTGACTTTGATACAGGCTGGGACTTGATCATATACACTAACATCCACTTACATTTTCTGTAAGTAACAAGCTAAGTTTAGGCGCTGCACGGCCTTGGACGGTCGACAGCGAGCTAAAAGGCAAGAAGAACGGCAACGTAAACGTGCAGGGACGACAGTGATAAGGGCAGCACGGCGGAGAGACTCGTTAAATTAGGGATTGCACGCACAAATTGCAATATGATTTGGGAAAATGAAAATAAAGTCTGACTTTAGAACAAAACGGTGAGTTTTGCCTATTGCGGCGTTTCCTATAAAAAAACGCCACTAATAAGATATATATTGCGGCGTTTGTTATAAAAAACGCCACAAAATCGAGACTTGTTGCGGCGTTTTTACGATAAACGCCACTAAGTGTTTTTTCTACACTGGCGTTTTTACAAAAACGCCACGAACACGACACTTTTGCGGCGTTTATGTACCAAAACGCCGCTAATTGTTTTTCTACTGTGGCGTTTGTTCCCAAAACGCCGCTAAATTTGTCAATTTGTGGCGTTTTTCATTTAAACGCCGGGATAAGTCAAATATTAACGGCATTTGTCGTGTAAACGCCGCAAAAAACGCCGCTATAGAACAAGACTGATGTAGTGATATGTGACATATCTATTAATGAATGACTAAAATACTAAAAAAAGAAATTATTTGGATGATGATCAAAACATTAAATAATGTTAGGCGTTTAGTGGTTGGGTGATTAAAATGTTTTAAATTTTTGGAGTCTATTGCTAATAATTTTTCTTTTCATATAAACATATACAAATTTCTGATGAGTGGACATGATATGTATGGAAAAAGCATGTCATAGAACAATTGGATTGAAAGTATTTTGTTTTTATTTAGGATTAATGATGTTTGTTGAATAGTGATGCACTTTAAAATAAGTATACTCGTCATATCAAATAATAAAGTGAGAATAGAGTGTCAAACTCACGAAGATTAGATTAAGAATGTGTTTGCAAGTATGAGTGATTGGTGATTTTAAGTAAACGAAATTAACTAATCAAATAATAAAGTGAGAGTAGAGTGTCAAACTCACGAAGATTAGATTAAGAATGTGTTTGCAAGTATGAGTGATTGGTGATTTTAAGTAAACGAAATTAACTAATCTAAAGATAGTTAATTAAGACAAATAATTGCAGCGACTTAACAAATAATTATGGAAGTTAGAATTATTGCTAAGGATATATGTTTGATTATCTATCTCAATGCTATAGCAACGGGCAATACATGTTTGCATAAATCTTTAGGTTCATCTACTCGACAAGATTTTCTAATGAACTTCTGACTCTTTCGACGCTTATAAGTTAATAACATTGTGGTTAAGGTGATACATGTCTGCGTTAACCATAACAATTCTATTATTTGTTTAAGAACTCTATTTTAGTTGTTGAAACCCTAAACGTATGTTTAAGCCAAATTAAGACTAAGTTGATAGCTTAGCCTCACTCTTCACATTTTTATAACTTAACTCTCTCGAATATTAAGCCACAAATTAATAGTTAACATGTCTCTCTCGATAGTTCTTACAATTAATTATGCATTAAGCACGCAAACATAATAGATGAAGATAAAAATTACTAAAACGGAGGTTATTTGTAAGAACGATCACAAAAAATGGTGAGGGAGGGAGAGAGAGCGAATGGGAGAAAGCAAGGTGAGGGTGTTGAGTCTAGATTCCCAAGATCGCAGAACTACAACAAAGAGGGTGATCGATTCTATTCAGCATCAAAAGATTGGGTCATTTTTGTGGATAATCTTAGCAGGAGAGTTCCATGCAATGCTCTTTGGGAGTTGTTTGGACATTATGAAAAAGTCAAAAAAGTTTTTATCCCTTTCATGAACAAGAAGCCAAACTACAAGGACAAAACCTTTGCTTTTGTTCACTTTAAGAAGAAGGCTGACATGATCAGAGTGATTTCCCTGTTCAACAATACTAAGATAGATGGCAGAACTGTCACCGTCACTCAGTCAAGGTTTAGAAGAAATGGTCATCATTCATCACTGGGTAGTCGCAAACCAGAAAGAATTTGGAAGCTAAAGGTGGTTCCACAGTCGCCCGTTCAAGCGAATCGTCAACCGGCTAAAAGGGATGGTAGATCTTATATGGAGGCTCTGTTGAATATACAAGGCCATGAAAGCTACTCCCCGGCCAAACGGAATCATGTGGAGTCGACTAATAAACAGAATATTGATGTGGAGATTCCTTCGGGTGATATAGCTTGGATTGATCTCTCCATGACAGGGGTTATCAAGAGATCTTTCGACCTGGAATTTGTAGAAAAAACTCTTGCTAGTGATGACATTCATGTTCAAGTTATAAAATGGGGATTGGCCGTGAACGCATGCCTCATTTTATTCAGATCAGAAAAGGAAAAGAAAGCAGTTTGGGAGAGCAAAAAGGAGGAATTGTTTTTCTGGTTTGATCACCTGGAGGAATCGGTGAAGATAAATGGGTTTCCTTGCTTCTATGCTTCAATTGCTATCTACGGGGTTCCATTAAACTGCTGGAATACTGAATTCTTTTCCCATATTATCAAGGGATGGGGGACAGTGGTAAAGTTCCATGATGATACGCTAAAAAATTTGATTTATCGGTTGTTAAACTGTTGATGCGGGTGGAAAGTCAGTTTCTTATTCCTGAAAATCTTTATATAAATTGTTTGGGGAAATCCTTTTTATTAAAAGTCAAGATTGGTGAAGATCTTCCGGATGCTCGTTCTATTGAGTTGACAGATCCGCCGGAGTTCTTTGCTGATGAGTGGCCGGAGATTCATGAACACCCAAACGACACTTGCCAAGAGGGGGCTCTGGTTCGGCGACGCCTTTTGAAATTCCGGTATTTTTTCAGCCACCTGTCATTAATGACCAAATTAATATAAATTCTCGAGATGGGCAGGGGAATGTTCCCGAAAATCACCCAAATTCCTCGAATATTGGTGATATCCCTGCTGGTAATAATTGCCCCCTGAGGACAACTTGATTGAGTCTACTCACAGTCCTCCTTTGGGCCAGAGAAATTGTGGTCTGGACACTGGGCCCATGCCAGATAATGCTAGGTTGGCCAACTCTTCCTCAAGCCCAAACATGGCATGTGGGGCTGATTTGGATATTCAGACCGATATCCATAATTTGATTGTGGATGATTCTTTCACTCCATTTGCTCCGATCACAAATCCTATCCCGTTGGATGAGATAGTACCTGATAGTCTTGATGGGTCTTCATGCTGTGGCATCTCTTCTTCGTCAAAGGATCAAGTTTCCGATCTGGTGCTTGAGAGAAATTGGTCAGTTCCTCAAATGTGTCTATCGTTTTCTTTGGGTTCTCCTGGGGTTTTCTATAAAGCAAGTCACCGTCGTGTTCTTAGAGGACAAATTCGAGATGCTATTGAAAATGGCAGGCAAAGCGAAGCTCTTGGCAAGTCGGGCAACTCCTCTGAATCGATCCACCTCAACCACATTGAAGAAGCCTTAGCAGTGTGGGGGGTTAGCCAGATTTTGGGTCTCTCTTTCAAAGGGGGTAAGCAGCCGTTTGTTGATAAGGTGGTGGAACTAGAAGCAGGTCAGTAGGCCTCCATCTTCTCTATGGGTCATATCTGGTCATTAAGTTTTTTTTAATGAATTGTTCTGTAATTTCCTGGAATGTACGAGGCTTGGGGAAATTGGAAAAACATAGGGGGTTAGAAATCTGATGTCGCAGAAGAAACCCAAATTGCTGATGCTACAGGAAACTAAATTGGCTAATATCAGTGATTATATCCTGCGAAGGTTAGGCTACAATTGCAATTACTCTTATTCTTTTTCTCCATCGATCGGTGCTGCTGGTGGCTTATTATGTATTTGGGAATCGAGCTTTTTCTGCTTTTCCAATATCATTATCCAGCCTCGGTTCATTGCGCTAATTGGAAACATTCGTGGGATCAATGCTTCATTCGGCTTCCTGAATGTTTATGGGCCGTCGGTAGAGGCTGAAAAAGCTGATTTTTTTAGAGAACTTCTATGCTTTGTGGATTCTTACCAGGTAATTTGGTGCTTGGGTGGGGATTTTAATGTTTATTGCCATAAGGATGAGAAAATGGGTGCTGGGCACAATTTTGCTTCCATGGAGACTTTTAGATCCTTTATTCATGATGCTAAGCTCGTCGACCTTCCATTAAACGGTGGTCTCTTCACATGGTCGAACAAAAGGGACGAGCCGACTTTTGTTAGACTCGACAGGTTCTTGGTTAGCTCTAATTTTTTGGATCACTTCAGTAACACTATCCAATGTCTACTGCCTAAGGCTCTCTCCGACCATCATGCTATTCTGTTATGCAATGAAGAAAACAACTGGGGGGCTCGACCCTTTAAACTTTTTAGTTATCTCATGGATGAATCAGGATTTCAGGAGATTATCTCCAACTCTCTCTTGAACTCAAAAACATCTAACCGCAGAATTGGAATCTTGAGCTTACTGAAAAATTGCAAAAGTGCTATTAAGCACTGGTCCAGCATTAACCATTGGGGACATAAAGATGCTTGCTCCGATGTGGAAAAGCGCATCAGCTCCTTGGAGAACGACTTTCGATTGGGTATTGCGGGCGACAATTATCGATTAATTATGGCTGCGCTGGAAAAAGAACTATGGGCGGTGACTCGCCGTGAGGAACGTATTTGGCTCCAAAAGTCTCGATTAAGATGGTTTTCCGAAGGAGACAAAAACACGAGGTACTTCCATGCGATTGCTTCAAACCGTAGAAGAGGTAACTCGATCTTATCTCTCTCAGTTAATGGTAGCATCTTATCTGAACCAAAGGCCATCAAAGAGCACATATTTCATCATTTTTCTACAGCATATAATTCAGACAAGTCCATTGAAGTAGATAAATTGGATCTCCAATTTAAGCAAATCTCTCCTGCTTTGAAATCTTCACTGGAAAAACAGTTTTGTGAGGAAGAAATATGGTCAGCGATTTCTTTTTTTGATAGCAATCGAGCTCCGGGTCCCGATGGTTTTAACCCGGGCTTCTTCAAAAAGTGTTGGCCTTTGCTGAAACAGGACATAGTCAAATTCTTCTCTGATTTCTACAATGGTAAAAGCTGGGAAAATGGAGTCAACCATTCCTTCATTACGTTAATTCCTAAGAAGCATGGTGCTGAATCAATCGAAGATTCTAGGCCCATCAGCCTTGTGAACAGCATCTACAAGATTCTTTCAAAAGTTCTTGCAAATAGGTTGAAACAGTGTTTGGACATAGTCGTCAGCAACTCTCAGTTTGCTTTCATCAAAGGAAGGCAAATATTGGATTGCTCTTTGATTGCGAACGAAGGAATTGACTTTATGACAAAGTCGGGGCGTAAAGGAGCGGTCTTTAAAATTGATTTTAAAAGGGCTTATGATACTGTTAGCTGGCATTTTCTGATGAGAATCATGAAAGAAATAGGATTTGGGGATCTTTGGTGCTCTTGGATCTTCCGGTGTATTTCTTCAGCAACTATTTCTATTCTGGTGAATGGGGTCCCAACTCCTTGCTTCTCAATTGCTCGAGGGCTGCGGCAAGGCTGCTCCCTCTCCCCTCTGTTATTCAATCTGGTCGGCGAGGCTTTACACCTAATGTTTGAAAAATCTACTAGCTTGGGGTTGTTTAATGGATTCAGTATCGGCAGGGATGATTGCGCGTATTCCCTTTCTCATCTGCAATTTACAGACGACCTTATGGTGTTCTGTGGAGCTTCGGTTAGAGAAATTTTGAATGTTAAACGGATATTAAGGGTGTTTGAAATCGCTTCGGGCCTTCAGCTTAATCTCGGAAAATGCCGTCTTTTTGGTATTAATGTGGACAATTCTGAATTGTCTGACTGGGCACAACAAGCAGGTTGTACTTTGGGTTTCTTTCCTTCAGAATATCTCGGTCTCCCCTTGGGTGCTAAGAAGAATTCGCCAGCATTATGGGATCCGATCATTGCGAAATTCCATAAGAATCTTGCTGGGTGGAAAGGTAAGAACCTATCTATCAGTGGGCGTATCGTTTTAATCAAATCCACTTTATCATCCCTTCCCACCTACTATCTATCTATTTTCAAACTGCCTACTGTGGTCTACAACAAATTGAACAGCATAATGGCTGGGTTTCTATGGGGGGACTCGACAGAAAAAAAGAAAATACACTGGATTAATTGGCGCTCTGTATGTATTCCCCGTGAATTGGGTGGTTTAGGAATTAGAGACTTGGCATTCCATAACCGTGCTCTATTAACAAAATGGGTTTGGAAATTTGCCAATCAGCAGGAGTGCGAATGGAAGAACATATTATGCAGGAAAATGAATCTGGATTCTTCTTTGATACTGTCATCTAATGCTCCTCACCGCCACAGCTCCTGGATTTGGAAAGGAATAATTAATTCCTTCTACAATTCTGATGATAGTGGGGAACTTATTCGTGACAATCTAGTCCTACAAGTTGGTGATGGAAAAAACGTTTCCTTTTGGTCGAATATATGGCTTTTTCCTGCCCCGATTCAAACCCTCTTTCCAAGAATTTTCGCTCTTGCAGTGAATAAGAATGGGAAAGTTTCTGAATTTGGCACGAAAAATGGTGACGTGTGGAGCTGGAATATTCTTCTCCGTAGACGTCTATTCGATTGGGAATGGTCTCAATGGACTCAGCTTATGGAGGGCCTTTCTTCCTTTTGTTCGAAAGGATATTCGCGTGATTGTATTGTTTGGAAAGGTTCAGGCGAAGGTGATTATTCGGTAAAATCTTGCATTAAGCTGATTAATTCCGTCCGTGAGGCAAATTTTGATTGGAAACACCTGATTTGGACGGGGTTGGCCCCTCCTAAAGTGGAAGTGTTCTTATGGCAGGTGGTTTTGGGTAAACTAGCAGTTAGGAGCGAACTGTTTAAAAGGGGATGTGAGTCTATTCCCTTCATTTGCTGCCCTCTTTGTAAGGTATGCTCGGAAACAACTTCTCATCTTTTCCTCCTCTGTAAATTCTCTTGGCCGCTATGGAAGACTTTTGCTGCGTTTTGGGATATAACCTGGGTTATCCCTATGGATGTTGGTGATTTATTAACTATTTGGAATCACATGTGCCCTACCCGTTGCGAAAACTCTATCTGGAACCTGATCCCTTCGGCCATTCTTTGGTCTATTTGGTTGACTCGAAATGAGGTCGTTTTTCACGACAAATCGATAGATCCTAAGCACTTGATGTTTCTCTGCAAATTTCGTTTGGCTTCGTGGTTTAAGGCCAAGTACCAACAATCTTCGATCGGGCTAGACGGCATTATATCAAATCCAGCTTCAGCTGATAGATTCAGCGCTAAGGCAGTGAGTTTTCCCACCCCATTTGTTATGGAAACCTCCTCCGTTGGGATCGATTACACTGAACATAGATGGAGCTACTCGTCTGGATCATAGCGCGGGTGGAATTGGAGGCTTGGTGCGTAACGACAGTGGCCAGGTACTACTATCTTTTTCTGAACCGATCGGTCCCGGGCCTCCTATACTCACTGAGTTGTTAGCAGCCAAATCTGGGTTACTGAGAGTTTATCAAGACGTCCGCTTCTTGAACTCAAGAATAATTGTGGAGAGTGACAGCAATAATCTGGTCAATTGGATCGTGCATCCGGAAAGTTATTCTGGTATTTTTGTTGACTTAATTTAAGAAATTGTGGCGTTAGGAGCGAAATGTAATTGTTTATTTAGGAAGATTAATCGCTCTGTAAACGTTGAGGCAGATCGTTTAGCTAAGGCCGGAATTGGATAATGATGGACATCGGGTAGTTGATTATTCCTTCAGTGCACCTAGGGTATGGTTTTGTAAGGGTGCCTGAATGCTTGTTTTGTATCGTTATTCTATTAAAATTATTAATATAATAATGTGACACTCTTTTCCTCCTTCCGCTATTGATCGATGGTCTTTCTAAGACCATCAATATGAGGGGGTTTTTAATGAGGTCACCAATTCCTATAAAAAAAATTACTAAAGCAATAAAATGAGAAGACTTGTTTAATAAAGAAAAATAAAAATAAATGTCGATGGTAAATCTTTTACAGATGTGAGGGAAAAAAAGAAAGTAATCGACCAAACAATAGAAGAAGAAGAAAAAGAAAAGAGAAAAAAAGTCGAGATGAAGGAGGTTAACGGTAATTTTCACTGTCAATTTTGAAGGAATTAACCTTTTTAACACCTAAGTTGTCCATGTATGTAGCTGCTACACATTTTGTCCTTTATTTCAAACGATCTTTACATTGACAAAACTCGGAAAATTATAGAAAACAACCGGTTAAAGAAAGTAAAAAAAAAAAGTGTGTACAAAAATTATTATAAAATATCATAAGAATTTATGTACATGTACCGAAATTGTTATAAAAATAATAAGAAATTTGGTATGTATGTAATTGCTTACTACTTTTATGTATATACCGAAATTCTTACAAAAGTTGTAAGTATTTTTGTACATACCTTAAGTTTCACGATTTTTGTAAGGATTTTGTACATATACCGAAATTCTTACAAAAGTTGTAAGAATTTATGTACATACCGAATTTCTTACGATTCTATAAGAATTTCGGTACATTGTATAAAATTCTTTACGATTTTTGTAAGAATTTTGGTACACGCTTTTTTTAACCTGTTTTTAAGCGGTTGTTTTTTAAAATTTTCCACAAAAACCGTATTTGGTCAACAAAAAAAAAGTGTATCCATGGACGAAAAAAGAGACAAAAACACCTTGACTTAGGTTTATGTTAAATGCAATATTATATATAACTTGTCTTTAAGTTGACCTTGCTCTTTATTATTTTCTTAAGATTTTCTTTTTTTTTTGTTATTCTAGTAAATTATACATGCATGCTTGTTATAAAACGGGTACTAATTCAGTTGAAAATCGATTAAAATACGTTTTTATTTATTATATTTTTATATAATCATTAGACAAAACTATTACTTGAAATTGGAACAAAAACTAAACAAAAATTATGAAAGTGTCTTATTATTCTAAATAAAATAATATACAAGGGTTTAATGTCATAAAATAAAAATATGAATACTAAAATATAAAATAGTGAAACATTTATTTACCTATTAAACCAATTATTATAATATATCTTTATAAAAAAATGCATAAATTTTACTTCTGTCACTTTCTGCTTAGGCAACCAGGGGTGGAACCATGTAGGGTATAGTCACTCTCAAAATTTTTATTATAATTGTATTTTTAGTCATTTGTAGCTTAAATGTTAATTAAATAAGATTTTTTCTTTTTTAATTTTGAACAAATCTTAGCTCCGTCCCTGTAGACAAAAAATATTTTTATTTTATTTTAAATTTGATGCGTAAGATCATTGAACTAGTTTACATCTCATTTACAAAATTTATTTATATGTCGAAATTCAAGTTTTATATGTATCAAACAAATAATTTAAGATTGTGGTATGAATTAATTAAATTATATTAAGAGATTTTACTCTTAATAATTTTTGGTAATGCATTTTGGGTGTTTTGTCTCCTGATTTTGTTTGCAGAAAGGATGTGATAATTTATATTCAAATGGAATTATAAAATAATAGTATTTTAAAGTGCTTGAAAAGATAAATTCGTGCAAAATTAAAGGATTTGGGCGTAAAGCATTCAAATCTATGCATATATAGGACATTTTTATGGAAAAATATAGTTGAACAAAAGTGATATTCATGCTTCAAGTTTAGTATTGATGATTTTAATGTACTAAAAATTATATTATTTTAACATTAAACTTTAATTTAAACTTCAATTATATTATTAATACATTAAAATATTTTCATATAATCGATTTATTGGCCCAATAATATAGTTGAAGTTTAAATAAAATTTATTATTAAAATAATATCGATTTTTATCTAATAATATCGATTTATTATTAAAATATTATCGATTAATATTATCCACACATAGCCTTTGTTTTCGACCGAAAGTCGAAAGATATTGCTTAGCAATTGTAGTGGAAGCACAACAACAGTACAATGGGTCCCACTTGACCGAGTCAATTGTAGTTGAATTTTAATTTATTTAAACTCCAACCCTTCATTTTAATGATAATTTATTTTTTGTCCTAATTAAGTTTGATTTTTGACTATGATTGTCACGGTCATTTAATCATTGTTCAGCAAAATTGATATCAAAACATTTATAATTCTCTTATTTTTTATTACTGACGGTGAAAATTAAAAGTTTCTACAAGCGCCTTAATTTTAAGGTTTAAGGACTCAATTTAAGTATAAAGCTTAAATGTTTAGGTTTAGTAGTTCAGATGAGTGATCGATCAACTCAAAACGCTGACGTTTTAAATTGACGTATCTTCCACGAACCTTAAAGAAATGCTTTTATTAACCCAAAAGAAGGCCAACGCCTATCTGTAAAGCTTGACTTAGGTTGACTTCCCTCTATATATTTCACAAGCTTTCAGCATTTCCATCAAACCCAAAGCTTTTTTACACTTCCTTCCTCTTCTAATTATTTCCTCTGAGTTTCGATTCACAAATTATTCCCAAAGCTCAAAAATGAAGGTTAGATTTTACATTTCTTTTGTTATTCCGCAAGTAAAAAAAGTTATATATATATATATTGCGTTTTAGAATTTGGAGTCTTGCTTTGATCGGAATATTAACGGTGACATGTTTTGTTTTTTCCGGCAGAAAGTTGTGTTGAAACTGGATTTTCACGATGAGAAATACAGGCAGAAAGTCATGAAAACAGCCTCTGGTATTTCAGGTATTGTATTATTAACAAACTTAAGTTCGAAATCCAGATCTTGAACAAGAAAGAACCATGGAAACTAACTTAACTGTTTTTTTTAAAGGGGTCGAATCAGTTGCCATGGACAAGGACCAAAAACTGACGGTGACCGGAGACATCGATCCGGTGGTGGCAGTGAGAAAACTGAGGAAGTTATGTCACACCGACATCGTTTCGGTCGGTCCGGCGAAAGAGCCGGAAAAGAAGAAAGAAGAGCCGAAGAAAGATGAGAAGAAGGCGGATGCTAACAAAAACCAGCCAGCCTACTCGTATAATTTGGTATATTACCCGCCGATGACCCACTACCATGCTCCGATTTACATGGAAGAAGATCATGCTGGTTGTGTTATCTGCTAAAATTTTGTTCTTATAGATAATGAAATGATTTCATGTAATATAAGAGTAGTTGCCTAGTTGGATTTCTTAGTAAAGAATATGAAGAACAACTCTGGGTTAGTGTTTTTTTAAGAATTTTGTATTTTATTTAGTTTTGAAGTTTTGATGTATTTTTTTATTTCATCGACTTTGATTCTCTATTAACTAATATTTTCGAACTATTAACATAATTAAGGCTAAACTATTTGAAGTTCAGATCATTACTTATTTTTTTCTACTACTATTTATTAAATAAAGAAAGATTTTTAAAATAAAAATGTTTTTTCTATATAATTATTAAAAAAATTTAATAGATAATTATATTATGCACTGGCAATTGAAAATTTTATTTTTCACAAACACATTAAATTTACTATAAAAACAATTTTAAACTCTAGTTCTAAATCTAAATTCTTAAACCTTAAATCAAAACTAAAAATTATAAAATTCTAAACTTTACAATTTAAACCATTAAAACTTAACCTCTAAACTAAATTTCTAAACCTAAATATAAGAAAAATAATTTTTTTCTCCTCCACTGTGCAAATATTTTCCCATTTTTATAAATTGATCAAATATAAGCATGATGAGTTTTACTCCACTACAAAGGAAGAAAGTGAAGTTCAAATTAGATGCCACGTGACTGGCTCGTGCATCTTAACTCCATGTGAAAATGCATTATTTTTAATAATATCATCGAAGAAGACAGAGAGACGTAAGAAGAGAAACATTAGCATTTTTAACGAGACTGTTGTCAATTAAGTTATATATAAAAAAAATAATACTCAAATATCAACATTCAATTATTTAAACTAATATCTATTAAAAAAAATTATTTAAACTAATATATGGAATATATTGTTTTCAAGAAAAAAAGGTAAACTACAACAAATGTCACTTAATTATGGGTAAGATTATATTTGGGTCACCAAATTGTTAAAGGTTATATTTTGGTTATTCAGTTATGGGTAAGGTTGCATTAAGTCACCCAATTATTAAAAGATACACTTGAGTCACTCAATTATGGGTAAAGTTACATTTGGGTCACTTTTTCTATTTAAAAATATATATCGATCTGTGTATTAAATTAATTAATGATTTCAAATGAAGTAATTTAGTGTTAACGAGGGTATACAAGTGATTTGGAAGAAAAAATGACTAAATTGATATATTTTTTTTAATATGAAGGGTGACTCAAATATAATCTTACCTATAATTGAGTGACCCAAATATAACTTTACACATAATTGAGTGACTCGAATATAAATTACAATAATAAAATAATTTAAGTATAACCTTACATATAAATAAATTACTTTCGTTATAGTTTACCGGTAAAAAAATAGGATTAGTCAAGTAGGAAAAGTTTGTTTAAGACGCTACTCGACCAGATCTTGTTTAAACACGTGATTGAGAAAGACAGATGAATATCCGCTCAACCAACGCCGAAATTGTTTAGCAATTGCAGTAGCACAACAACCAGGGAAAACTGGTTAAAAAACAAAATTTTATTATTATTATTAGGGAAATTACATATTTAGTATCTCAATTATGCTCGCATTATTGTTTTAGTATCTCAATTATTAGTACCTAACGTTATGTTTTTGTTTTGTTTTGGTACCCGACCGTTAAAATCTAACGGATATGATGATGTGGTTTGGTATATTCACAAGTTTAGTCCAAAACACATATATATTATCAGTTTAGTCCAAAATTCATCAATTTAAAATATCATATTAATTTTGATTGAATTTTGTATCGTTCCTTTCCCACCCCTCGCATTCTCGTCCGTATCTCGAATGTGGAATTTGAGTCCTCCAATGAACCTTGCATCACCCCCCATTGATCAGCAAATCCTAAAGTTTTTATTGTCCCTATCGTATTTTTTTCAGTTTTAGGATATAGGGAGTTAGTTTAGGGTATAGGGGTTTAGTTGTAGGGGTTAGAATTTTGGGATAGTTGTTTTAATTTAAGGTTTAGGGTTATAATTTATGGTTTATAGGTTAAAACCTAAATATTCACCATATTACCCTAAAAACTAAACCCTAACATATAAACCCTAAATTATAACCCTAAACCTTAAATTAAAACAATTATCTTTAAATTCTAAACCCCTAGACCCTATAGCCTATACCATAAAATTAAGGCGCTTGTGAAAACTTTTAGTTTCTACCTGCAGTATATAGAATATTAATATTTTCATCATAGGGTTGATATTAATTAAGAACACTTGCATGTTATACTGTTACAAACACGCAGTATTAAGTATTCTCACTTGACCAGGTGAATCGGAAGTTTTATGGATAAAAATTATTTGTCCTTTTTTAGTGTTTCTATTTATGCCACAACACTAAAAAGCACTACAAAATTAAATTATAAGCCTTAATCTTAAATTTTAAATCTTAAATTCAACATTGTATGCTCTAAAAAATACACTATATCTTAAATTCTATGAACCCTAACCATAAACTATAACTTAAAATCCTAAACTTAATTTTGAGTGTGGGGCACAAATAGGGGCATCGAAAAGGGGCAGAGCAGCCGAGTGGCCTTGGTGTAAGTGACCTTCTCCTAAGCCCGAGTGGGGCCTAGGTGTGCGGGCATTGGGGCCAAGCGGATGGCACAATGTCTCCCTCGGGTGCTGCCCTAGAGACGGTTTGGGGCCAGAGGGCCACATATCGCGCTCTGCGTGGAACCCAGAGGTTGGCTTCTAGCATTCGCTAGGCCCTGCAAAATACGATAGTAGATGGGCGGGTTACTTGACGGATCATGAGTCGACACTTTCGAGTAAAATCTCTAAAAATAAATGCGAATAAAACTAACTTATCAGATATATGTTTCATTTCAAGTGTCGCACGACATATCGGTCCGGGCCTCGACGATATGGCCATGACAGGCCATCCAAGTTATATAGAAATTTCCCCCACACTAACCATATTTTAATCTATATTTCAAAAGATTGATTGATTAAAAACGGTGGCGTTTTAAATCGACGCATCTTCCACGAACCTGAAAAGCAGTCTCCTAAAAAATGATTTTATTGACCCAAAAGAAGGCCAACGCCTACCTGTAAAGCTTGACTTACGTTGACTTCCCTCTATATAGTATTTCACAAGCTTTCAGCATTTCCATCAAACCCAAAGCTTTTTTACACTTCCATCCTCTTCTAATTATTTCCTCTTCCCAAAGCTCGAAAATGAAGGTTAGATTTTATATATATTCTTTTAGAATTTGAAGCCTTGTCTTAATCGGAATATTAACGGTGACATGTTTTGTTTTTTTCCGGCAGAAAGTTGTGTTGAAATTGGATTTTCACGACGAGAAATGCAGACAGAAAGTCATGAAGACAGCCTCTGGTATTTCAGGTATTGTATTAACACGATGAAGTTCGAATTCCTGATCTTACTACACCAAAACAATTTTTTAGCGGCGTTTTTTTTAATCCTATAGCGGCGCTTTTTAACGCCGCTAATAAAAACTTTCCCGACGCTTATAAAACGTCGCAAGAAATGCCGCTTAAAGCGACGCTAAAAAAGCGTCGCAAGAAATGCCGCTTAAAGCAGCACCGCAAGATCTCGAACAAGAAAGAGCAATGAAAAATAAATGTTTTTGTTTTTGTTTTTGCAGGGGTCGAGTCAGTTGCTTTGGACAAGGACCAAAAACTGACGGTGACCGGAGACATTGATCCGGTGGTGGCAGTGAGGAAACTGAGGAAGTTATGTAACACCAACATCATTTCGGTCGGACCGGCGAAAGAGCCGGAGAAGAAGAAAGAAGAGCCGAAGAAAGACGAGAAGAAGGGGGATGCTAACAAATGCCCGCCACCGTACCCGGTATATTACCCGCCGGCGATCTACTGCCATCCGCCGGTATACATGGAAGAAGATCCCGCTAGTTGTGTTATCTGCTGAAATTTTGTTCTTATAGTTAATGAAATGATTTCATATAAGATATAGTAGTTGGAGTTCTTAATAAAGAAGATGAACTACTTTGGGTGAGTGTTTTTTTTTTTTTTTTCTATTTTGTATAGCTTGGTGAGTTTATTTAGTTTTGAATTTTTGATGTTTTTTTTTCTGGGAATTTTATGATTTTGACCGTAATTATTTTGGTTTGAATTTAAGCTTTAGTTCAATCACTTTCTGCTTAGGTAACAGCTTAGAAAAGTAAAAATTCAAGTTTATATTTGATGGCAATATACTTAGATCCTACGTAGTAATACGAAAATTGTCAATAAATTAGAATGTAATATAATTATATGTATTCGATCTATTAACCGATTAATTTGAATCCTATTTTACCGAATAATTAACGCAAGGAAAATCAGTAAAATATAACATTATAGATCAAAACAAAATCAACCTACGGCCACTAGCAATAAAGAAATAAATAAACTATTATTATTGTTATTATTTTATAGCTATAATTTAGAATAATTAGTTAGATCCGACTGACCAAAGTCTAACCGAGTCATCCAACGAAATATAATAATTCATTCATTGAATTTATTGAGTCAAGTTTTACGTTTAGTCATTGTATAATGTATATTGTGTTTAAGCTGCATATTTAATTTCTATTTTTATAATTTGATTGTTTTAAATCTCTTAATTTCCCTTCCCCGATCAGAATAAATATATCTTAATAATATGAGTTTTTTTTTTTGTTTTGGAATCTATTGGATCTCTCTCAATCACGTTTATTATATTTAAACATTTTGATTAAGATAATTAACCAATTGATGCGATGGATCCAATGCTTCTTGTTAAAAGTAATTTAGGCCTAAACTGGATGTTTTAATTTAATATTGTTAATGATGCAGGGTAAGTGTGCAGTCGCATTCGATTTGGGCTGTATTAACGTTTAAATATTTATTACTACTCCTTCCGTCCCATTTATATGTCACGTATTTACTTTTCACGAAATTTTAGGAAAATAAATTTATGTAGTATAAAATAATTTAAATGATAATTTTTTTTAGAAAGTTACTTTTTGTTTTTGTTAAAAAACTAAAAAAAACTAAGAAAAAATAAGTTCATCATGTAAATTAAGAGAAAAAAAACAATTTGATTTACCGATTCATTTGATTATCTCTATCATTTACCTCAATTCGTACTTTTAAAATACTCATCGAAGATTTCGGCCGTCAAAGACATCTCGCTCGATGAACCAACCATTAGCCCATGTAGGTAGGGGTGGTAATCGGGTGGGGAATAACAGAAAATCGTGGGATCTGAACCGATAGGCATGGGGAATAACCGAAATTCTTACCCATAGGGACGGGGATGTGGGAAGTTTTATAACCGGAGCTCAAATGGGGATGGGGACGGGGATTGCTATATCCGAACCGTGGGGATAACCGAACTGTACCCGTATAAATCACCGTGGGGATTCCAAAAATATCCGCAAGAATCCCCAAAAATATCCGCAAGAATCCCAAAAATATCCATAGGGATCCTGATATTTTACGAAGTTTGATGGCCATAAGGGTAATTTACCTATGTTTCATAAAAAAATCTATTCTCACCTGAGCATGGCCGGCTAGAGTAAGTTTGAAATTTTTTTATAAATTTTATACAAATAATTAGAATATTATCTATGCATTGTTGTGAACATGATTTAGTCTAGTTTTGTTTAAAATACATGGTGATTGATTTAGATATGTATTCTAAATTATATGAATATTTGAATGTTGAAAGGTCATAAAAATTTGGCAGCATATTTCTTAAAAAAGTTTTAGTAATGACTTTGAAAAATCACCAAAAATTTTACAAGTTAAATTAGGGAGTGAGCGTTATATTTATATAATCACACGAAAGTCTAGATTTGTTTAAAACAAACATTTATTGATTTCGAGTTACATATTAGGAATTATTAATTTTTGAGTGAGCAAATGTAAGAAGAAAAAACAACATATTGTTTCTAAAAACAACAATAACAGTGACTTTGGAAATTTACCATAAATCGTACGAGTAAAATTGGAATAAATAATTTATATGATTGAAAAAATTATCGAATCTAGTTTCTTTTATAACAAACATACCATTATTTGAAACTATAGATTATTAATCACATGTTTTCTTTTAAAGGTAGTTCAAGATGCCATGTTTCAAACGGTTAATATTTAAGTTATGTTTTATAGTTTTGAAATTATTTGTTTGTTGTTTGATAAAACTAAATTTATCTTTTATGTTTGTAATTTTGGAGATTTTATGTTGAGTATTTGTTTTATAAATTAATTTATATTTTTTGGGTATGGGGATTAACCGAAAACCGCGGGGATCCGTAAGGGATGGGTATGGGGACGAAAAATCCCCGAAATGTTTAATGGGGATTCCCCAAAACCGTACCGGCAAGTGTTGGGGACGGAGTGGAGAATGCAAAACCGTCCCCAATCCGCCTCGTTGCCACCCCTAATGTAGGGGTGTAAACAAGTCGAGTCGAGTTTGAGTAGTGCTGAACTCGACTCGGCTCGTTAACAATTCAAGTCGAATTTGAGCTTTATTTGAGCCTATTCGAGTCAAGTGTTAACCGATCCTTGACCGTGGCGAACTTGAGTATCTCGCCATCTGTCACGTCTCATTTAATGCTCTATCAAGAAAAAACTTTGGTACACAAGTTGTATAAACTCAAACTTGTTAATTTTAGGGTTTTGGGCTTAGAGATTTAGAATTTAGCATTTAGATTTTAGGGTGTAAGACTTATGTTTAGAGTTTATATTTTAGGGTTTTAAGTTTAAGAATTTATATTTTAAATTAAAAAAATAGTATATTATATTTTCGAATAGCTCGCGAGCTTTTCGAGTCAGGTATCAAGCACCTCGACTTAACTCGTAAAAAATTTAAGCTCGAATAACTCGCGATCTATCTCGTCTCATTTACGGCACTAAGCCCATATGCTCGACGCCGCTCCTTGTCACTCACTTTTGCCTGTGGCTTCTACTGTTCAGCTAGCATTATTAGTGATTAGAGTAGCTTGTTTTTAATTTGGGCCTCGTTGTCTTTTGTTATTCTGGAGTCTGGACTTTGTTTCAGCCCATTTTCTGTTCCTTTTGGGTTGAATGAAACTCTGTACCTTTTGTTTGTATAAACTATAAACCTCTGTTATAAGGATGTAAATGAGATGAGATAGATCGAGAGTTATTTGAGCTCGACTCGATCAAAGCTTGACTAAAGCTCGATTCGATTGAACTCAACTCGAGTTCGAACTCGGCTTGAATTCTTGATGAGTCGAGCCAATCTACTTGATACCCAACTCAAATTCTAAATATAAATCCTAAACATAAGTATTAAACCCTAAAAAATTAAATCTTAAATTTTAAACCTTAAACTAACAAGCTTGAGTTTACACAAACTGTGTACCAAAGTTTTTTCTTCATAAGACTTTAAATGAAACGTGACAAATTAAGAGTTACTCGAGTTCAATGCAGTCAAAGATCAGTCAACATTTGACTCGATTAGGCTCGAATCAAGCTCGAACTCGACTCGAGTTCTAAACGAGTCAAGTCTAGCTCAAATTTCTCAAGCTCGTTAGAAATTACTCAAGCTCAAACTCAACTCGAAATCTTAATGAGCCGAATCGAACTTAGCACTACTCGAACTCGACTATGCTCGTTTACGCCCCTACTTTATTATGAAATATTAATTATTCCTTTATGTTTAAAAATTAATAATGTTTTGGCTGGCCCTCAAATGGGGTCCACCAATCACCTAAAGCCCGACACGTGTGAAGATCATTTTACTAAAAAGGCCAAGTCTCGGTCGTCTCTTTTCAGTTTGGGATTTCCAAGTCTGAACCACCATCTGTCTTCCTCTCCTCCCTCAATTCCCTTCTAATGGATTCCCCAATCTTCATCTCCTCCGACTCTCTCCACTCAATCCTCACCCACGCCACCTTAATCCGCCACTTCAACTCTTCACTCCCCGCCGTCTCCTCCGCCATCACCACCCCGACCCGCCAAAGCCACCCCGTTTCACCCTCCGCTTCCCTCCTCCTCATGCCCTCCTGGTCCTCATCCCCATCACTTCCCTATATAGGCGTCAAGCTCGTCACCCACTTCCCCCAAAACTCCGCCCTAAACTTACCCGGCGTCCACGCCAATTACGTCCTCTTCAGCTCAACCACCGGCCAACCTTTAGCATCGATGGACGGAACCGTTCTGACCCTTTATCGAACAGCTTGCGTGTCAGGCTTGGCTTCCAAAATATTAGCCAGAAACGACAGCAAAGTCCTCGTGATGATCGGCGCCGGCGCCCTGGCACCTCATCTGATCAAAGCCCACTTATCGGCAAAACCCAGTTTGCAGAAAGTGATAATCTGGAACAGAACGATGAAAAAAGCCACCGATTTAGCCCAGGATCTGCAAAAAAGCAATACACACGACGGAGTCTGTTTCGAAACCAATGAATCGTTGGAAGAGATCGTTCCACTGGGTGACATTGTTAGCTGTGCTACAAATTCTGAAGCCCCATTGGTTAAAGGGGAGAAATTGAAACCTGGGGCTCATTTGGATTTGGTGGGTTCGTTCCAGCATACAATGAAGGAATGCGATGATGAGGCGATAAAGAGAGGGAGGGTTTACGTCGATAACGCGGCGGCGCTCATGGAGGCCGGTGAATTGGTGGGTGCTTTTGAGAGAGGGGTTATAGGAGAAGAAGATGTTTGTGGAAATTTGGTGGAGTTAATCGAAGGGAAGAAGATTGGGAGGAGGGATTGTGAGGAGATCACTGTGTTTAAATCTGTTGGTTCCGGTGTTGTTGATGTTTTGGCTGCACAACTGGTGTATGAAGATTTTGTGAAGAACGGGGGTTAAAAGACATGTCTTTTTTGTGTGTTTGCTTGATTTGTTCTGGTTTTGTATGCAGCTATGGAACTTGTTTTGTTTAAACTGCTAGTAATAAAAGAAATTTGGGTTGTGCATCGGTTTGATAATCAACATATGTGCTAGCTCGACAGACACAGCCACTTCATCACTAAATAATTAGTATGTGTATTTGGTCTTGCGGTAGTACAATTGATTTTAAATCATCGTGATTTTATAGAATTGATTTTGTGTATAATTAATTTTAAAGTAACATGATTTATGTTTGGGTTTTTTTTCTTTAAAATTACGATTATGTAAAAATCACGACGAAACGCAAAAGCTGCTTCTACCTTAATTTTCTCAAAATCACGTTTGTATTTTTAGATCCAAACATGTTGACACGATGACCGATGCATATTTTCTCATTCAATCGAGATTTTTAGGCCCCAACGCAAAACAACTTAATGTCGCCTACTAATAGACACAGACGCATCACTAATTTTTTGCATTAGTAGATGTTGGTCACAAGTTTTAAAGTCAGTTCATGTCTAGGGCGAGGTTCAAACCATCCACCGTTGGTTGAGGTATGAGTGATCCTTACCATCTCAGCTAAGTTTCGTGGTTATTTCAAATTAACCATTTGTAATTTCACATTTGTTTTTAATGGCGCATGTTCATTGTTCATGTCAAATTAATCGACCAAACTAAAATTATGCTCGATTAATTAGTTGATCAAATAAAGTTTAATGATGAAAATATCTAAAAAATTATTTTATAATTTATTGCTACTTAGATTGTTATTTTGATTCAAAATTTTTAAAAAATATCACTTAAACATCAATTAATTTGTAAATCTACCGAATTTACTTAATTTAGTTTGATTCGATTAATGATTCTCGTAAAAATTTATCGCATTCACAATTAAAATTTAAGGATTCAATTAATTCGATTTAAAATAGTTCTTCGGTTATTAATCGATCTGAATATCTAAACAATTTTAACCATCAAAATCATTGTTAATTGTTATTATACTTACATGACAATTCACGATATTAACATAGGCCTTATTTAGTAAACATTTTTGTGTGTCAAAATAAGAGGTTTGAACTATTTTTAGAGGTTTTATCAGTCAAATATATTAAGTTAAATGTTTAATAAATAGAGAACGGGGTGAAACCTCTCAATTTGAAAATTGGATAAAAATCATATGCCCCTTTTCGATGCTCATACTTATGCTCCAGCACTAAAAACACTTCAAAATTAAATTCAAATCCCTAACTCTAAATTCTAAATCCTAAACCCTACACCATGTACCCTAAAAATACACTCTACCATAAAATCCCTAAATCCTAACCATAAACCCTAATCTAAAACTATAAACCTAATTTTGAGCATGGAGGCATAAGTAGGGGCACCGAAAAGGGGCATAGGATTTCCATCCTAAAAAAATTCCTTGAGTTAGAGGTTTGAATAAAATAATTGTATAAATTCTTTTGTTCTTGACAATTACAAAAAATTCCATGAATAACATAAATTTAAATAATTAAAAAATAATTTCGCAAATATGAAATTAATATATACATCTAAACATAATAATTAACAAAATTAAATTAAAAAGATAATTTCACAAATAAAAAATTAAAGGTGCCTTTGGTTCTAGAGAATGGAATCCGTTTTCATTTTCATAGAAAATAGAAAATGGTGTAGAAAACGCGTTTGGTTGTGAAAATAGAAAATAATTTTTAGAAAATGAAAACAAAAATAAGTAAAAATTTAAAAATATAAAAAAATATTTTCATTAAAAATGTTTTAGGAAAATAGAAAATATGAAAACAAGGGTTTTTAAATTTTAACTCGGATTCGAATCCTTCTAATGCCAATTTTTAAAATTTTAGTTTATTTTCATATTTTATTTGTCTATTATTATTATATTTTATAACTATATTTATTTCAATTATTTAATAATTATTTTTTTTCATTTCTATTTTGAAAAGCTATAAGCCAAACACATTCTCATTATTTTCATTTTTAAAAATAATTTTTCATCTTTATTAACCAAACATATTTTCTAATTTTAAAAAATTAAAAATAAAAACTATTTTTTGAAAATGAAAACAGAAAACAAAAATAGAAAATATTTTAGAAATGATATTAAAGAAATAATTTTATAATATAATTAATATTAATATCTAGAAAATAATGAAATATTAAAATTAATAAATTATCCAAATAAGCATTTAATATAATTATGTCATTATATGTTATTTTATTTGTTTAAATAATTAAACAACTATTTGTTAATTTTATTAAACACTTTTATACAATTAGCTAATGCAATATACTAGACAAATCAACTAATGCTATCAACTATTAACTAATGTATTCAATTATCCGCTAATTATCAAACATGGCTATAGTCTTATATGTTTATTTAGGATTTGAACGTATTTTCATTTTTTCAAGAAATACGATCATTACTAGCAAATATATTTAGTCGGTTAGTCAAATTAGAGAGTTCGATCATGGCTCAGGATGAACGCTGGCGACATACTTAACACATGCAAGTCGGACGGGGAGTGGTGTTTCTTGTGACGGACAGGTGAGTAACGCGTAAGAAGCTGCCCTTGAGAAGGAAACAACAGCTGAAAACGGCAGTTAATACCCGGTAGGCTGAGGAGCAAAAGGAGGAATCCGCCCAAGGAGGGGCTCGCGTCTGATTAGCCAGTTGGTGAGGCAATAGCTTACCAAGGCGATGATCAGTAGCTGGTTCGAGAGGATGATCAACCACACTAGGACGGAGACACGGCCCAGACTCCTATGAGAGGCAGCAATGGAGAATTTTCAATATTTATTGACTTACATTTTCTTAGATCATGTGTTTTAGACCTATTAAAAACATCCCCTTCCTTAAAGTCTCTTATATTTCTCCTCCCTATATAAAATTAAAATTAAAATTATTATTTGTGAAAAAAGAAATACGATCATTACTACCCTCGTCTAACAGCTTATCTACTTTATTTTTGACCCGAAATATGTTTTTTATATACGTTGACCGTTACTTTTTGACCCAAAAAATCTATTTCCATTTCTGGTGATATATATTTATAGATATAAATAAAAAAAACTTCCATTATATAAAATGAGTCAAATGATGGACAAAGCACAAACAATGGCCAAAATTGTTTCCAAGTGTTCTACTTTTCATGCATACCTTTTTCAAATACCCGATTACCCGCTTAATCCGAATTATTATCTACTCAATATTATATTTCCTTAAATTTATTATAAAACATATAAGTGTCAGATATTTTTATTTAAACTTAATTTAAGATTACTAAAATATATATTTGTTAGTATTTTGACAAAAAAATCAAAGTTCAAACATATGGTAATCAATATCTTACTACTAATTCAATTCAAAATTGAAATTTTTAACCTTAAATATCTGAACTCGTAAATATACCCACTAATAATTTTATTATATTATCGGTGTAAGAGATAATAATCATAATATATGATATACTCGATCGAAACCCCTAAAAGATGTCCTGCCAAACCCACAAAGTTTAAAGACACTTTTTTCTTCTTTCCATTCTCCCTTATCTCTCCCACCATCTTCTTTTTCAATCAGCTGCCAAACCCACATCTGCAACATTTGTTTGGTTGCATGATCCATGCTGATTAAATATACAGATTAATATCATATACATTGGCGGTAGAAATTAAAAGTTTCCACAAACGCCTTAGTTTTAGGGTATATAGTTTAGGGGTTTATGTGTAAGGATTTAGAATTTAAGGATAATTGTTTCAATTTAAGGTTTAGGGTTATAATTTAGGGTTTATATGTTAGGGTTTAGTTTTTAGGGTAATATGGTGAGGATTTAAGTTTTAACCTATAAACCCTAAATTATAACCCTAAACCTTAAATTGAAACAACTATCCCTAAATTCTAACTCCCTACACCTAACCCCATAAATCCTATACCCTAAACTAACTCCATATACCCTAAAACTAAGGCGCTTGTAGAAACTTTTCAGTTTCCACCGCATGTGTATAAAATATTTATCCTAAATACACATAAGATATATCATTCATCTTATCCTACTTCCGCACAATATATAGCTTAGTCTATTTTTTTTTAACTACTGTTTCTACCTATTGGCTGATTAATTCAAATCATATTTTGCATATGCCTATTATCCTAAATGAATTTATTTTATTTACAACACCAGAATCTCTTATCTTGTTTAACAAATCTAGTACCTTATCGGCTTATCTCACCAGATCAACTGGTTGTTGATATAGTTTATCTAGTTTAGTCTATTCTAAATCCAATAGGCTACGGTCCTGTTTGACAATTAGCGGATAACTGATAACGGATAACTGATTGCATTAGCTGATTTGACTAGCGGATTGTATTAGTTGATTGTATAAAAGTGTTTGGTAAAATTAACTGATAGATGATAGTTGTTTAATTATTTAAACAAGCAAAATGACATATAAAGACATGATTATATTCGATATTTATTTGAATAGTATATTAGTTATCAATATTTTATATCTATTAATATTAATTAGATTATAAAAAATAATTTTTAATACAATATTACTAAGCAATTTGAATGATCTATATATTAATGTATTATTTTTATAATTATTTTTAATACAATTTAATTAATTATTGAATTTAAATACAAATATAAATGTGTGAGAATAAAAAGAAAAAACAAAATGCATTAGTTTACAAATGTATGTAAATACGTGAGGTTGAAGAATTAAAATAAAAATGGTTAAATTTAGGTTATTTGGAAATTTTTTATAATTGTTAAGGGTAAAAGGGTCTTTATAACTTTTATGTCAAAACCTCTAATCTCAAAAAGCTCCTATGGGCAGATTTTTCAAAATTAGAGGTTTCACCCCAATCCGTTATTTCAATCTGCTCTTTACCAAACATTTAAATTAGCGGATTTGACCGGTCAAACCTCTAATTTTGACTCAAACCTCTCTTTATCAAACATGGCCTACATCTTCTTATCCTAAGTGATTTTGTACAACAAGAGTAATATCCATTTTAAGAGTATTTTTGAGATTGAAAATTTTTAGTCCTCTATATTTTTTTAGAATATAGTAGTAATATTTCTTCCAAGTTTACAAAGCTCTTTTTTCTTCAAATAATAATAATAATAATAATAATAATAATAATAATTCGTTGTTCAACCTAATTTGATTTTCAATTTAATTGAAATCCAATCAACTACTAAAATCGAAGGATATACAGACAAATGTTTTAACTTTTATGTATACACATGCTCTTGTTGAACTTGAGCTAAACCTTAACATTAATCTAAATTCAAATTTTGATATTTAGTTTAAATTTTGAGAATACATATTAAAAACGACCAAATCAGAAAACACATATTAAATCTACAACTTATGTATAATACAAAAACTAATAAAAGAGTTTCGTCATCTATAAACAGGCCCGACTCTGGGCGGGGGCGACAAGGGCGCCCACCGAGGGCTCACGCTCAAGGAAGTTATATATTTTTAATTTTATTCGAATTGTATTTATTATAAATAATTTTAATTTTTTAATACTTATCATTAGGGGCCAAGATTTTTCAATATTTTTTAATAGAAGTTTTTTTTTCAATATTTATATTAGGGGCCTACTCTTAAAATTCAACTTTTTCTAATACTTGTTATTAGGGACCAATTTTTTAATATTTGTTATTTTTGGCATACTCTTAAAATTCTTTTTTTTATTATTTTTGTTATTATAGGGTCAATTTTTCAATACTTGTTATTATGGACCTACTATTAAAATTAATTTTTTTGTTACTTGCTATTAGGGACATAGATTTAAATAACGGTATGCAACCACAACAACGGCCGTTACATGACGATAGCGGTAGTGGATGAGCCAATATTTTTTTATAGTGAGGTCATGAGTGAAGTATGATGTATTGAAAATTTCTATACCACTAGAATAAACATTGTTGACTCCATACCCCAGCAAATTAAGTGGGGTCAAATATAATACTTTTTATTCAAAATTCTATATTACCTCCTTGAAAAACTCATGCCCCAACAAATCTAGTGAATTCAATTGCTAGCATCTATAATGTCCGCAACTACAATAAAATTTAATATGACTGTGAATACGACCGCAACCATAAATTAAAATGTTATTTTAGGGCTCATTTTTTATATTCATCCCGGGCCACCAAAAGTCTAAAACCGACCCAGTTTATAAATTTAAAATTTAAATTTCAATATTTTTATAATTTTATTTTATTATCTTCAAATTGTGACATCCATTACAAAAAGCAAGGCAAAAAAATAGAGCCAATGCATAAACTTATTATCAATGTCTAATCCCTAAAAAGGTGCCAAATATGTGTTGTATTATTAGTTATAGAAATGTTGTCCACGTTAACATCTTTCCTTTGCAGTAATGAAAAAAATGTAAGTGACTTTCTTTAAGTGGATCAAACTATTTTTGGTATAAAGGATGGTATAAACTAAAAGTGCATCATATCGAATTCGATAAGGGGTCTTAGTGAAAAGCGGATAATGTTCATTCAATAATACTTGAATTCAGTCACAATGTCTGCAAGGTGTGTGTATTGTCAAAGGGGTAAGTACATCTATAAACAAATACTACATTGTAATCACCTTTAGACTATTTAAAAAATCATCATATCAACACAAGGAGTGGAGCCAATAATTTATTTAAAGAGTGTTGTTTTTAACGATATTTAAAGAAGCTAATTACTTATAAACAAATATCATTTTATTTATAAAAGGACTGTCATTTTTATATATATATATATATATATATTTTGAATCAAACAAATAGAGTGATTAAATTCTTAGAATTAAAAAGTAAAGGACTAAAATTAAGAAGAGATTGAAGAGTATAAGGACTGTAGACAGAATTAAACCTTTATTTTTCATTGCAAAAGGTGTTGCTCTTGCGTCATCCCACCTATGTCGCACAGCAAGTGACCCATTTCCATTTACACGTGATATTATTGCACTTTTTCATTTGTTTTGGGAGGGAAGTTTTTTTAGTTGATTTTTTTCTTTCTTTTTCAATTAATAATTATATTTTAATGCTTATTTTCACTGAATTTGGTAATTTCTCTTAATTTAGTCCGTGGATTTTTTTTATCTATATTAATTATTTAACCTGACAAATTTCATCATTTTTAACTGTTTGAATGATATGTCATTTTGAGATTAAAAAAATATTTTTTACGGAAGAGATTATAAAATATTAGCTTTAGAGGTAATTTTGTTTTTATATTAATTTTATATCAATGATTTTGTTCATCGTCTAAATTGTATCAATTTAGTCCTTATAGATATAAAAAATAGCCATGCCACCCTTCATTTCTTTTTATCAATTTAGCCATCGAACTCTTATAATTGCATTAACCTGACCTTGTGACTTTGTTGACTAACAAAGTTGTTATTATCAGTCTTCATTTGTCATGTCAAACACTCTATCATTAAAATAATTAACAACGTCCAAATTAACATACTCATGTATCATTTTCTTTAATAAATTAATGTCCTACAATAAGATTATGTTAAGTCAATTTTAATGACGAGATATGATATAATTTTTTAAATATATATAAAATTTTAAATTAATTAATTAGTTCTGAAATATTCAATTTATATCATCACATCATAAAAAAAACACTTCATCGTCATCAACAAGACAAAACAATTGATGATAACAATTTATGTGAAAACATATAACGACACATTACAATATCTCGAAACTTTATTAATAAAATAACAAAAAAACACATATAACCAAGTCTGAAACTTTTACATAATTTATTTATTGTATCATTAATATATTAAATAACTATTTTAAAAAATATTATCGATTGAATTATAATTTAGAGTCATAATTAGGCTTATTGCCTCAAAACTTAAAAAGATTCCATAATTAGCGAATTAGCAATGTGAAAACAGCTCAGGCGGAGAGGGAGGGGAAAAATATTCAGTACTTTTCACTCACGCAGTACGTTCGAATCAGACACCGTTAAAAATGCAAAGATTCCAACTGAACAAACCAAAAGCATCGCATTAAGCAAAAAAAAAAAAAAAAAAAAGTATCCAACAAAAGAAGGTTACACAAAAGGCAAGCAACAGAGCTACAATTCCATTAAATTTTCCTCCTGCTGTTGAGGGGCCCACCAAATCACAATCGGAACATGCCACGTGGGGTTTGATCGTACGATCATGATTGGGCGGCGGTGGACCAGCCGAACAATTGAGGATGATTTGTAGCGTGCCGAACAACTGCTTTTTGCATTGAATTCTCATTTCTTCGTATCAAAAGGAGAGCTCAGGGCCGGCCGTGGTGAGCCGGGTGATAAGGACCGGTGGACCCGGCCCTATGGTGATGGTGCAACTCTTCCCCCCACCCTTTTAAAGTTCCTTAGCGTTGCACGCGCCGCCATGGGAGTGGTGTCTACGGCATTTCCAACTCTTCCCCCACCCTTTTTATAGGTCTTATACCCGGTTGCTCAATTGTCATAAACGAAAATAATTTTGTACAATTATCGGTATTCAACTCATTAACTGACTAGTTCTTATCGAATACTACAAAAACTCATTACAGGGTAACTTTTTCAACCAATTTGCTCAATTCAAATCTCTAGTTTTTAAATTCTCAATCTTATTTAAAAGATTTAATGTCTTATCTCACGAAACTAATTGATTATTATAAATTAAGAAGAATGTTCAATGGCTGGAAATTAATTTAAAATTTGAGTTATAATCAATCACTTATATTAACTGTCACTAAAATGTCATTCCTCAAGTTGTGCATTAACCTAAAAGATACACAAAAGTATGACTAAACGGTATATGTATATATATATATATATATATTCTAAACACAGGCGGTGGAAACTAAAAGTTTCCATAAGCGACTTAGTTTTAAGGTATACAGAGTTAGTTTAGGGTATATGGTTTAGGAATTTAGGTGTAGGGGTTAGAATTTAGGGATAGATGTTTCAATTTAAGGTTTAGGGTTATAATTTAGTTTTTATAGGTTAAAATCTAAATCCTCGTCATATTACCCTAAAAATTAAAACTTAATATAAACCCTAAATTATAACTTTAATTTGAAACTATCCCTAAATTCTAAATCCCTACACCTAAAACTAAAGCGCCTGTGGAAACTTTCAGTTTCCACCGCCTGTGTATATGATATTAATCCTATATATATATATATATATATATATATTGTTTGTCACGTTTTTATTTATTGAATTATAGGTTAAATGATAAAGAATTCATGTACACATATTTTTTTATGAAAGTTAATTTCTTTTTATTAATGGTGGATCGATGAAGACAATAAAACGTATTTTGTTAAAAAAATTCAATTATTATAAATGGAAAAAAAAGAGTGTATCGTTTTAGAGTCGAATAGAAATTATAGCATAAGCAGGACCACATCACAATTGATCACAACCAAAGGCTCAACCATGTCCAAGCTTAACTTAGTCAACAACACGTAAAATCCATTTCTTTACCATAGAATCAGTGAAAGAATTGCACTCTCTTGTCACATCCTAAATCTGTTAACTTAAACTTGTCGTTAAATTTAAATAAGACAACACTAAAAAATTAAACGCCGCTGGAGATTTCTGAGGATTTTAATCCATAGTTATTTTGCTATCACATCCAACAATCAAAATTTACGAGTGAGGCCAACTCGAGCAACTAAATAGCCTAAAAGCTTCTTTGATTGCATGTACACATCTTTAATTAACATTAATTTCGAAATCAATATCTAAAAAAAACACCTCATAATCTTTATAATATTCATTTTATCCATGTGTTATGCCGTAATAATTTAATATATAGATGATTGGCACAAATATATATATGGGAATGACAATAAATGTATGAAATTGAATAAATTGCAACCTAAATTTACCAAACCAAAATGTGACCCCATTTGTTTTGGGCACTAAAAAGGATTGATTCTAAATGCAGAGGAACAAGGGGAAAACCACCTACCATGCGTCTAAAATTTCCTTATTTCGTGCTATCAAACACATTAAATTCAACATTTGCCAAATTATTTAAATAATTATGGAAAATAATTGATTTTTTCCCATTGCATTAATACGAGTTTCCATTTATTTAATTATAATTTTTAACAAAAAAATTGCCCAACGGATAGAGTAATTTGCAACCTCAATTGAAGCAACCATTTGAGGTGTCTCCGAGGGAAAATGTCAGATTCAAATCATAATTTTCGTATTAATTTTTTTTATTGAATTTGGTTTAATTTGTAGCTGAGGTTTTATTTAATTAAAATTACTCGTATGGGGACCTTTTTTTTTCAAATGGTTTAATTGCATGTTTAGTTTCCCTTAAGTTTAAATAATTCAATTCAGTCCCTTTCGGTGGCGAATCTTAACAGTTTGGGGGGGCTTTTTATTCTTTTAAAATTGAAAGCCTAAACAAAAGGTTGGTCTTAATTTAATTTTTTCTAAACGTTTGAAGGTACAAATAAAATTAAAAAAGTACTTAATGAGGACTTTAAAATTAATTAGGAAGGGACTTAACTACAAACATGAAAAGAATAAACTCAATGAGAACTTATAAAAAATCGAGAAGCTAAATGCTAGTTTTTGAAAGGTGAGTATTCGATGTCAAGTAATTTTTTTTGCGTTATTCGAGTTGGCAAGTCTTATTTTATAACTCAAATTTTATTTTAATTTTTCTGAATCAAGTCGAATGAAGCCGAATCGAGTTGTTCAAATTTAATTATAAATATTTATAATGTTGCTGTACTTATTGATTTTAAAAAAGACGTGCAAAATGACAATATTCCCAAGCATATACTGGAGTTGATCTACACGCACACGAAGAGAGCGTGGTCTAATGCCCATTTTTTTGTCCCTAGAAAAGAACAATATCCAATAAGATATCGAGTATATTAATAACACGAGAGAGCGTGTGTGAATAAAAATTTGGAAGCATCGTCCTTGTAATTTTCCCAATTGCTCTGCCCCCCATTTGACATTTTTACAAAGTCAAAGAAAAAGCTAAAGTGGAGAAATTATAACTCATAAATGAACACACCAAAAGAAAAAAGAATATATCAAATTTTTTCCTTTGGTCTAATTATGATTTCCATCACCCACTTTACAAATATCTAGAAATTACTCCATTTATTTGAATTTATTAGAATTTAGTCCAGTTAGGTAACAATGTTACATTTTACTGCTGATTTGAAAATCAGTAATCCTAAAAACTAGCTATTCAAATTCATGTGTTTACCAGGGCTAATTTGGGTAAAAATTAAAAGTTTGAAACACAATTAAAGGTTTGATCAGTCAAATCCGTTAATATTGTTGTTTGGTGAATAACGGATTGAAAGAACGGATTGGGGTAAAACCGCTAATTTTAAAAAAGCTCATAATAGGAGTTTTTTGAGATTAGAGGTTTGATATTAGAATTGTAAAGAGTCTTTTACCATTGCTAGTTACCAAAAATCTCAAATAACCTAAATTAAATATTTTTCTCACTCTATTTATAAGCTAATCATATTTACTTTTATACAATCAACTAGTCAAATCAGCTAATACAATCAGCTATCAACTATCATCTAATGTAATCCGCTATCTGTTATCAGCTATCTGCTAATTACCAAACATGACCTTATATTTTTATAAAGTAGAAGGGTCAAATTCTGATAAATTAAAAGAAAGGGATGGAATACAAAATCAGACTTTTTTTTCTTTCCTTTTCATCAAATGGAATACACATCTTGTTTTTATTTCCTGTATAAATAATTAACAATTACCAAGTCAGTGCACCGCCATTTCCTCTCTTTTTTTATGCTTATTTTTTTGTTCTTTGTTTCACACCATAAACAAAAGTCAACACCGTCCTTTCTGCCGCCGTGTTCTTACTTTTCTTCTCAATTGTGTATAAGAAAAATCTCAGCAGACACCAATATCTCATCGATTTTCCGACAGCAGCTCAATAAGAATGGCGGAGGATTGGGATCTTTACGCCGTCGTGAGGAGTTGCACGTCAGCCGCCGTTAATACCGGCAGAGATGCCGCCGTGGAAAGCAGCAATAACAACAACAACAACAACAACCCGAATGAGAATTGCGGCAGTTCCCGTGAGGATCCTCTGGCTTGCTTGGCGTCGTTGACGTTTGAGGAAGAAGACGACCCGTTTACATTCGAAAGTGGCTCGTTGCATGATTCTTACAAGCCTTTTTTGCCTGTCCACGGAGGATCTAGCGGCCAACCTAATCGTCGTCATGAACAAACCACCGCCAACGCCGCCGCCGTTGGGATTGGCACCCCGTTGACTCCCACCCCCGCTAGTATTTTCGCTTTCGGTGGTTTCGTAAATCAGCGAAAACAACAGCAAGAGCCACAGTCGTCGCAGCAGCAGCAGCTTCAACAACGAGATCAACCGCCGGCCCAGACTCCGAGATCAAGAAAGAGGTAAAAACGACGCCGTACTTTGTATTCAAAAGACTGGTTTTTTTAGGCTAAAATTCTTTTTTTGTTTGTTTGCAGGAAGAACCAGTTGAAGAGAAGCGTGTGTCATGTAACAGCAGATAACTTGTCATCGGATCCATGGGCATGGCGTAAATACGGGCAGAAACCCATTAAAGGCTCTCCTTACCCAAGGTAAATTAATTTCGAGTTTGATTATATTCGAAGTTAAATTAAATTAAATTAAATTCACAAAATTCGAACTCGAACTCGAATTCTTTCCTTTTCTTACAGGAACTACTACAGGTGCAGCAGTTCAAAAGGGTGTTCGGCGAGGAAACAAGTGGAGCGTAGCAATACGGATCCGAACATCTTTATCGTTACCTACACCGGCGAACACACGCACCCTAAGCCGACTCATCGGAATTCTCTCGCCGGAAGCACTCGAAACAAGGTTTCAAGTTCAACTCTTCAAAAGCCCTCCGCCGTCAAAGATTCCGCCGCGGAAGCCATGCCTATGCCTACTAACACCACCACCATTGCTTCTTGCTACTCTCCTCGCTCCGGCACCAGCCTCTCTCCCATCTCTCCCACGACCCCGCTTTCGGCACCTGACGACGCCGCCGCCGCGCAAAACGCCGGTGGAGATGATAGCGTCGACATGGCTCTTGATACAGCACCGGAAAGTGACGACGGCGACGATGATCTTTTGATCCCCAACGTGCATGTAGATGAAGATCTTTTTAAAGGATTGGAAGAACTTGTTGGAAGCGGGAGTAGTGTAGGACGAAGCCCGGCCTTTGGTGATAACTTCTCGTCTTGGAGTTCCGGTAACTCTGCTGCAACCGGCGCCGCCGCCGGTGGTGGCTGCTAGAATAATTTTCAAGTTTATTGTTGTCATTTTTTTGTATACTCCATAGTATAATTTGTTTTTTGGGGGGATTGAGTACAAAGATATTAGGAATACCTAGAGCTTATGTAATTTGATTTTCATTTTATTATTAAGAATATTGATGCATTTCCCACCACTTTTGATTTGGGTTTTTTATTATTATTTTTTAAAAATCTCTTTAAAATTTATAAAATTGCACACAATCACTCACAAAAAATATTCATCATTTTAGGATTTAAAGAATTTCTTGAATTTAAGAGATTTGGAGTGTTTGTTCAAAAATTTAAATGTGTAAAATATTATTTTGAGAAGATGAATAATATGTATACCTCAAAACCAGCCTTTTTATATTATCATAAAACGATATCAGGATATTTGCACATAGAACCTTTAGGTTAATTTTTGTCTATTTTGAGTGAGTTTTGTGAAAAATTAATTTAAAAATCATATTATCATTAAAACTAATTTAAATTTGCATGCATTTAGGGCAGTCAAAGGTCAAGGGGTAAAATGACAGTTGTTGTCGGAACCGCAAAAAGAAGGGGCTAGAAAATGGGGAGTTCAGACCGTGTCCGGTTCGGTGGGGGGATGCCTTTATCACGGGACAAAAGCCAAAAGCCAAAAGCCAAGATTCTTTTCATGTCAGTTCACACGGGGTGGACTTTGCCTATAGCTTATAAGTGGCTTCCAAGGTCAAATATTTTTTTAATATTTTGTTTTATGAGTTAGTCAAACTTATTTTATTTGCTTAACTCTACAATTATTTTCAATAATATTTTTTAAAAAATTTGAGAGAATATGGTAATAGCTTAATGCAATTGGCAAATAAAATAATTAGGGTTGTAAACGAGCCAAATATTCAGTGAACTGTTCGTGAACCGTTTGACGGAAAGTTTGTTTATGTTCGTTTATTTATTAAACAAACGAACATGAACAAATTTTTTTTATTTGTTTGATTAAATAAACGAACACGAACAAATAGCTTGTTCGTTCATTTATGTTCGTGCATGTTTGGTAATCTGTTCGTTTATGTTCATTTAAATTTATTCACATATGTCTAGGGGTGTTTATTGTTCGGTTAAACCGAACTAACCGACCGAACCCAAACAAAATCGGTTAATCTATTAGATAATTTTAAGTTTCCGCTAATGATTAAGAGTTTTTTTAAATTTCAATTATTGATTAATTCGATTTAAAATTAGTTAATTAACAGAATTAATCCAACTGATAAAAATATTAAATATTTAACATATTATATATGTTCGTTTGTGTTCATTTATATTCATTTACCATTTAAACGAACGAACACGAACAAGCTACGTTCCTTAATGAACAAACACGAACAAGAAATTTTGTGTTCGTTTATGTCAATGTTCGTTCATTTGTTCAGTTAAAGTTAAACTAACGAACATGAACACACCCTCATTTATGTTCGTTCGGTTCGTTTACATGCCTAAAAATAATATATAATTAACTGTATGGAGATGAGAGCTTAGTGTTTTTTATTTTTATTTTATTTGCAAATATTAGTTTTAAAAATTGAGGGTTGAAGATAATATATAAATTTTAAAAAGAAAATAAATTCATAATTAATTTATTTTTAAATTGTATAGATTAAAAGTAAAAAAAATTGTGGCACTATAATTAGAGAAATAAAGCCAAAAAGTTTTTCAGTACAAAAGGAACGGAAAGATTTATATTTCGAGAAATATTTGTACAGTTATAATTATAATTAATCACCGATGGATAAATAAAATTATAAGTACAATCAATATAATATTCATAATACACAAACAGATTGATTGATAACTCAAAATAAAAATAGACATGACTCATACAAAGATTTTATTTTTTGATTAAAAATAGATATTATGTTCCATACTGAGATTCGAACTTACACAAGATGAGACAATATAAACATTCTTAGCTGCTAAAACAATTAGTGAATCTTGACATGACGAGATTTTCAGCCGAGATTCGAACATACACAAGATGAGATTTTATTTTTGATTAAAAAGAGATATTATATTCCATGCCGAGATTCGAACCTACACAAGATGAGACAATATAAACATTCTTAACTTACGCACACAAATTTATGCATGACACCATCTAAAATTTAGACATTTTCAGCCGATATACATAAATTTAACTCAATTCGAATATGTATTGACTTTACTTCAGATTCACGCGGTGATTTATTGACATTTGAAATTTTATTGTTCCAATTCTATTTTGAGCTTTAAGCTTCAACGAATATTTTGATTGTAATAAATTATGAAATATTCTAAGGGAAAATATGCCTGATGATGTAAAATAGGAGGATGCAAGTTGTTAGGCCAATCTTATCTTATAAAGCAATTTAATGGACGAATGTGACCTAAGGGTATTCTTTGTCCTTTTATGCCTTTAGACGTCATCTTTCTTTGTGCAATAAAAAAAATGAAATCAAATTAAAAATTATTTTAAAGGTAAAGTCACAATGCAACGTTTGCATGTTTTGTCATTTAGTCTTTTATTTTTTGGTTTAATATACTTTTTACGTTTTAATTTGGTTTAAATATACCTTTGTTGGATGTAAACTGTCAGTCAACTGACGGTCAACAGCAGATATTGATTGGACTTGCCACATGTTAAAATCTGTTGACGTGTCAATATTATATTTGACATGTATTGTCATCAGATTCGGCCACATGTCAACATGATAGACGTGTCACCATAAAGAAGGGTATAACATTTTTTTTAAATCTGACGTGACATCAGCGGATCTCAACATGTGGCAAGTCCAGTCAGTATCAACCATTGACCGTCAGTTGACTGACAATTTTCATCCAACAAGAGTATATTTAGACCAAATTGAAACGTTGGGGGGCATATTTGGACAAAAAAAGAATATGAGGCTAAATGACAAAACATTCAAACGTTTGGTGTATCTTTTGTCATTTTGCCTATTTTAAAAGGTAAAACTAATAAATAAGTTGTTCCATTATGATAGAGCACTATATCTCTTAAATAATGTTAAAAATTTGAGTTTTAATATTGTAAATAAAATAGTTAGGTTAAAAGAATCGTCTCTATAATAAAATTTTACAATACTTAATTCGAAGTAATCAACTAATAAATTAAATAGATGTGATTATATGATTTTTTTAAGATAAAAATTCCTACCAGAGTAATTGTACGAAAATATAATTGTTAGGGCAGTAATTGTATATTCGTGTGATTACAAAGATGTTTTTCTATATTTTTTTGGTTGACAAAGTATAAATATATTCCATTTGAAACCATCAACTGATTCCAACGAAAAAAGAATGTTGTTATTTTTAGGTGATCCGTGTTCATGCAATTTGCCATGTACCGTGTGTGCACGTTATTAAAGGGCTGTGATTAAAAAATAAATATTCGAATACTATCTTGTAATCACAAGAGACAGTTCAAAAAACTTGACTCAATTCAATGGATCCATTAATTAAAAATTAAAAAAAAAACGTTTTAAAGACATTTATGGTTAATTATGCATATGATTACTCTAATTCTCTCCTATGCTCCTAAGACCATTCCAAACATGCTACAAGTGTGCAATTAAAAGCAATTACATGCAAATCCAATTACTTTGTGGCTTTCTAAACATGTCCTTAATAATTTGGTTTCGGTGTAATTGCTTGTAATTACACATGCATGTCATGTTCATGATAATCATTGTATTCGCTTGAGAATCCCAAATTAGGGCGGTAAACGAACCGAACGTTCAGTGAATCGTTTGTAAATCGTTCGGTGGGAAATTCGTTTATGTTCGTTTATTTATTAAACGTACGAACACGAACAAGATTTTTTGTTCGTTTAATTAAATGAACGAACACAAACAAAGGGCTTGTTCATTCATTTATGTTTGTGAACATTCGATAATCCGTTCGTTTATGTTCGTTCATTTATGTTCATTTAAATTTATTCACATATGTCTAGGGGTGTTCATTATTCGGTTAAACCGAACTAACCAACCGATCCAAAACAAAATTGGTTAATCTATTAGATAATTTTAGGTTTCGGCTAATGATTAAGAGTTTTTCAAATTTCAATTATCGATTAATTCGGTTTAAAATCGGTTAATTAATTGAATTAATCGAACACCAAAAATATTAAATATTTAACAAATTATATATGTTCGTCTATGTTCGTTTATGTTCATTTACCATTTAAACGAACGAACACGAACAAGCTACATTCCTTAATGAACGAACACGAACAAAAAAATTTGTATTCGATTATGTTCGTGTTCGTTCATTTGTTCGGTTAAAGTTAAACGAACAAACATGAACACACCCTCGTTTGCGTTCGTTTACCTGTCTATCCCAAATATACTCTTAAATGGTTCAAAATAAGAGAAGTCACATGCATAATTAGTTATAATGATTTTCAAATTTTTTATTCATATTTTTTATTAGGTCCTTGAATCGTGTGTAGTTGCATCATGAGCGGAACCAGAATTTAAGGGTGGCGGGTAAAATATAAATATAAAAGAATAAATTTACAATTATTCTATTTTTAAAAAATATATAAAAAATCAAAGGGTAAAAAGTAAAATTTGTTCCCTTGCCATGGGCAACAGTCCCTCCCATAAGCAACATAGCTCCATCCCTAAGTTACATATTATCAATCAAATATGTATGGTGAATTAAAATTCTAACATACAGTCCAATTCACTTGTTCCGTTAACGTATATATTATCGGTATGTCAAATATAAAACCATTTAATCATATTTATCCATAAAAGTATCGTACATACATATATAGTATTATAATGTGGATTGTATTTTGATTATTGTGCTTTTAATAAATAATTTCTTTAATGTTAGAAACCCGAATAGAATAAAATTTTAAAACTTAGTTCGTTTAGACACAATCGAATTAATTGTGAACTCCTCGCTTCTAAAATGTTATCTTCCAATATATACATAGGATGGCCTGAGTCGGGTTGGGTTCGTTTTTTGGTCGATCTGCACCGTCTTAAAAATGTAGCACCTCTATCTAAATCTGACCCGACATTTTATGATATTTTACCGACTCGAATTTAAAGTAAAACCCCAATCGGGCCCAAAGTAAATATTTTTTTATTCGATAAAATATATAGTTAATTGAAAAAAAGTACAAATTGAGAGAGGACATTATAATAAATATTCTATTTTATTAGACAAAATAAAGAGATAATTAAAAATATTTAGAATAAAATTAAACAATTATTTTAAGTCGGGTAGAATATTTTTCACCTTAAACTTGAACTCGACCCCACCGAACACTATCTTAAAAAGCTCATCTCAAACCCGACCTAAACCTAAAATTTCCTTTCAAAACCAGATCTTATATGATCGAGTTGGCTCAGAACTCATCGGTATGGTCAAATGGTCATCCTTATATATACATAAGTACACATTGAAGAATTTCTTGTAGATGGCTCGTTATTTTTATCTTGGGCCATCTTACTATTCATTATTTAGCCATTCATCGTCCCCCAACATGCAGGACCCATTTTCGTTATCAGCGTGCAAAACTTTTAGGGTTATCAAATCCAAAATCAACTTCCACCCTAATTATTTAAGAGGCGGTTCAAAAATTTATAGGGCACTGTGTAGTTTGTTAAAATGAGACATTTTAATTTATAATCTTAAATATATATATATAAGATTTTTTTAAAGAAATTTTTTATTTTTAGTACAAAATATATAATGGGTCCTCTTTAAAGTTAATTTGGAACAATTCTAGTATATGGTTTATATAGCCACTTGGGCTGTGACAGAAAAGGAACTAAAACCCAAGTCTGTTGCAATAACGGGCTTCGGTTGTAGAAAAAAAGTTACAACTGAACCTAATTTATTCTAGTTACAACCGGGAGTATTTAACTGAAATGTTTTGAAGTTAAAGAATAAATTTAAATTTTGGTTCATAGTTTTGAGATGTATGGTAAATTAACCATATGTATTATATGAGTTATATTTTAACATATAAGCCGTGTAAAAATACATTACACAATTCTTTTTTAAAATTTAAATTCTAAATTACTAAACCCTAAACCTTAAATTTTAAACCCTACGACCAAAACTCTAAGTCTAACAAGTTTTTGTAAATTAAATTTGTACATAAACGCATGTATCAAAGTTTATATATCTATGGGTTAGGATCTATATACATTATGTAAAACTCAATTAGTTTTACATTTTTTGACCATTGGATGAATGCAATAAATGATTGAGATTATTTCCTTTTTTTTACTGTTAAATCTCATTCATCCATTTACTTTCAGTCAATGGTTCAAAAAAGTCTAAAACTTTCAAGTTTTACAAAGTGTAATAGGATCTTATCCCTTACACTATGTATCAAAGTTTATATATAGAGTAATTATTCCACTCACAAGCGCAAAACACCTTAGTTTTAGAATTTAGAAATTTTGTTTAGGGTCAAGTGTTTTGGGTTTTAGTAGAGGAGTTTTGAATATTGGGGTGTGGTTAGAATTTAGAGTTATGGTTAAAATTGATGGTTTATAGGTTAAACCTAAATCTCTAACTATATTAACCTAAACTTTAAATCCTAAACCTTAAATTATAATCATAAACTTTTAGTTCTAAATCTTAAAGTCTAAACCGAGTCCCTAAACCCTAATACTAAAGCACCTATATATATTAATATATATACTTAGAACCATTAGTCTATTATACTTGTCACTTATTATTTTCCCTTTCACCATATTGGGTTAAGAAAAGAAGTGTTGTTTAGGTGGAAACCATAAATGAGTTTGTCCGTGAACATAAACGAATCGAACACACTTTTGTTGTGTTCGTTCGTTCATTAAACAAACATAAAAATTTTGTTTATACTCGTTTATTTAGCTTAATAAACAAACAGTTTACGGACGATTCGTCGAACGTTATGTTCATTTACGCCCCTAAATTTAATTATCTGCATGTGAGTTTTGAAAACGCGTTTGACAAATGACAGGCATACAATAGTCAACTTTTTTTTTTGATAAGTTGCCGGGCCTCATTAAAAACCCCCACTAGACCTAGGTAGGGGGAAAAGAGTGCCCAATTTATTAATCTTATTCAAAATTACATCGAGTCTGATACAAACATCTCAATACAAACGACCGTACGTAACCAGCACATTCCAGTAAATGAACAATTGAAACAAACAGCCCTTACCCTATACCAGCCTTGGCTAGAGCGTCCGCATGAGTATTGCAATGACGCGGAATCCATCTAACCACAATACCATGATCCTTGATAAAATTAGAAAGAGCTCCCACTTCTTGTATCAGATGAGATGGAGGGCTGCTAGAGTGGTTAACCCAATCGACAATGGCTTTGCAATCAGTTTCGGCGATAAGTCTGAAACTAGAGTGCTAGGAGGATGAGATGAATTTCTCTAAACCTGTTTTTAAAGCATGAAGTTCCAGCAGCGAAGGAGGGCCACTTACACAAGGTTCAGAAAACTGGAATAGAATGGAGTTGCAGTCCACCCGCAGCAATCCACCTATTCCCCCTTTGCCGTTCTTGACGTTTAGAGCTGCGTCCACATTGAGTTTTACGAATCCTTCGGGTGGGGGGGACCAAGTGAGGGACCTTGACATATGGGGTTTGGTGAGCCATGAGTTTGTAGCAAGCAGAGGATCCGCGAAGAGAGAATCGAAAGAAAGGGGGCACTCCACGAACTTCGCTTTCAACCAAGAGATTAATCGAAACTTCATCAGGAAAAATAGTTGGGACAGATCCATCACCTTGTTATTGAAAATTATTTCTTTTCGGAATAGCCATAGGGACCAGATCACTGCAAACGAAATTAGATGCCAAACCTTGCTAACTGTTGGCCGACATAAGCCGAACCAAGCTTCCATGAAAGCGCCTATATCATTAGGGAGAGCAATCGAGATACCCAGCCATGCACAACATTTCATCCATAACTTCCAACTAATTGAGCAAGAGAGGAAGAGATGGTCGACTGTTTCTTGGTGGATTTGGCAGAAAGAGCAGGAGTTATTGGAGATGGAAGAGACCCCTCTTTTGATTAATTCAGATTTCACCGGAATGCGCTTCAAGGTAGTTAACCAAATGAACAATTCAACTTTCGGAGGCGCCATTCCGATCCAAACAAAATTCTGCCAGAAATTAGCTTTAGAGATCGGACCGCAAACCAAGCTTTTTAGAGATTTTACCGAAAATGAGCCATCGTTCGTTCCCAACCAGCATACCCAATCCTGCTCTGCCTCTGTAGACTTAAAATTGTTTAGACGAGACATGAATTCATCCCAAACTGGAAATTCACGATCCAGTAAGGTTCTTCTAATGGGAATGTGCCATACCCAACAGTGATCGTTTCTGCAACCAAAGTCAGAGATGCAACCAGATTTGATCGAAGATAGGGCGTAGATTTTTGGATATGCCAACCTAAGGGAAGAATCTCCCAACCACACATCATCCCAGAAAGAGATCGACTTGCCATTCCCTACCTTTAAAGTCAAATTAGCTCGTATACGAGGGCCAATATCATCACTTTCTTGAAAAACCTTCATTATTTCATTCCAAATCCAGGAGTAGTTTCTAGAGTTTGAATTGGCAGGGATTAAGCCCAAGTTGTTTTTTGGATTTTTACAGGCGATGACTTTTCTCCACAGGCTGTTGCCTTCATTCCCGAATCTCCATATCCATTTCCCAAGCAGGGCTTTGTTTACCAAGTCTAAATTTGCGATTCCAAGACCCCCTCATGAACAGATTTACATACTAAGTCCCATCGGATCCAATGAATTTTGGTATTTTCAGCATTGCCACCCCAAAAAAATGAGGACATTAGCTTATTAAGACGATTGGAGACTGATGCAGGCATTCTAAATAGAGATAAGTAATAGACCGGTAAGCAGGAGAGTACAAACTTGATCAACGTTAGGCGATCGACATGCGATAGAAGTTTTGGGGCCCAGCCTTCTAATTTTTGGGAGAATTTGCGTATGACAGGATCCCAAATACTCGCACTGTTGCGATTAGCGCCAAGGGGTAAACCCAAATAAGTAGTAGGGAAGCAATCAACCAAGCAGCCAACTGCATTAGCCCAAGTCTGAAGGGAATTTTCACAAACATTGAGACCCAATAACTTGCTTTTCTTGAGATTGAGCTTAAGGCCTGATGCCAATTCGAACACCCTAAGAACCCTTTTTACGTTGTGCACTTGAGTTTCGGAAGCCCCACAAAATATTAAAAGATCATCGGCAAATTGTAAGTGGGAAATTGGAATTACCTCGTCTTTACGGCCGATCATGAATCCGGAAAACAGACCCAAACTAGCGGCTTTTTTCAACATCAGATTCAAAGCTTCGCCAATTAAATTGAATAGAAGAGGGGACAAAGAGCAACCTTGGCGTAAGCCTCTGGAGATCGCAAACGCTGCCATGGGGGAACCGTTAACCAAAACTGAGATTTTCGCCGTGGAAATGCATTTGTAGATCCACCCACACCATTTTTCACCAAAACCGCATTTCTTCATCACCAACATTAGGAAATCCCAACTGACAGTGTCGAAGGCCTTTTGGAAGTCTATTTTGAAAGCAATCCCGCTTAGCCCCGATTTGAGCACAAAATCTATAGACTCATTTGCTAATAGAGAACAATCCAATATCTGCCGGCCGGCTATGAATGCGAACTGGGATTCTCCCACTATGTCACCAATGCAGAGCTTGAGTCTATTAGCGAGAACTTTCGAGAGAATTTTGTATAGCCCACTCACCAAGCTTATAGGGCAGAACTCATTTATAGTTTCAGGATTGACAACCTTTGGAATGAGAGTCAGGAAGGAATGATTGATGCCCGAGTCCCAGCTTCTATTATGAAAGAAATTGTCGAAGAAACGCAAGATGTCTCCCTTTAATTGAGGCCAAAATTTTTGGTAAAATTTCAGATTGAATCCGTCCGGGCCAGGTGCTCGATTGCCGTCCGAAGATGATAAAGCTGACCAGATTTCATTTTCGGAAAAAGGAGATTCCAGCAACTGAGCTTGAATATTGTTTATAGCCATAAAGTCTAGGTTCATGTCCAGTAGGTCCAATGCATTATTGTCGTTGTAGGCATTTGAGAAGAAGTGGAAAATGTGATCTTTAATTACCGTAGGGTCTGATTCTAATTGATCCTCAATCTTCAGATTTCTAATATTGTTGCTTCTTCTTCTAGCCGATGCAATTTGATGGAAGTAGCGAGTGTTCTTGTCTCCTTCAGAAAACCATCGCAGTCTAGACTTTTGAAGCCAGGCGCTCTCATCTCTTCTGTATAGTTCCCAAAGACTTTTTCTTAAATCGAATAACCTCGAAGAGGTGAGGGAGTCATTAGGGTCAGCTTGTAAAAACACTTCCAAACGGGAGATTTCTCCTTCAAGGTTGGGAATTAGTCTTCTGAAGTCTGCGATCTCATTTTTCGACCAACTCTTAATCGCCAATTTTGCAGATTTAATAAGTTCTCCGATCTTGATTCTGGGGTTGGATTCTTTGGCAGAGGTCAGAGATTTCTTGACGACCATATCGAAACCTTCCGTATTGAGCCAGAAGTTGAAGCATTTAAAAGGCTTTGCACCCCAGTTAGAAGCGTTGACAGCCATGAGGATTGCGTTATGGTCCGAAATGGATTTGTCAATTAGACTTTGAGACAGCTCTGGAAAGGTAAAGTCAAAATCGGCATTAATCATGAAACGATCAAGTCGGACAAAGGTTGGGGGGTCACGGTTGTTGCTCCAGGTAAATTTCCCCCCGCCATCGGTAAATCTTTCAAACCTGCTTCAAAAACAAAGTTCTGGAATTTCTCCATTGCCTGCCTGTTGATCGTGAATCCAATTTTTTCGGAGGAATCTAAGCAGAGATTAAAATCCCCCCAATACACATAGGAAGTTGCCATTGTCTCATAAAATTTAGCAGATCACTGAGGAATTGTTCTTTATCCGACTCGACGGAAGGGCCATATACATTGATGAAGCAACACTTTCGATTAATTTGGCGACAGGTGCCTATCGAGGCAATGAATCTGTTCGTGATGAAGCTATCGGATAGAATAAACCAATTTGAATCCCAAAGGGATAGAATACCCCCCGATGAACCAGATGAGTGAGATACCGAGAATTTAACATCTGAGCTGTTCCAAATTCTTCGAATAAATTTATCATCAATCGAGTTTAATTTAGTCTCCTGGATAAATACTAGATTAGGCTTCTGCCTTTGTATCAAACCCCGTACTGCTTTGATTTTTTCCTTTCTTCTAATCCCCCTAACGTTCTAAGAAATCACTGCAAAATTCATAGGGAAGAGTCTTGATAATACCTGTTAACAGCCCCTTTAGATACTCCTGAGTTCTCTTTCGAGTTCTGAAACTTTTTGTATGACTGCGTCTTCACCACCGCGGAAAGAAAAACCCAACATGTTACTAACTTCGAATACTGCTTCGGCCTCTGCTTTATCCATTGAATTAATATCAGAAATTCCCAGAGTAGGAGCTTCATTGCCTGAATTAATCGGGACGTCTTCAAGAGAATCATTGATCTTTCTTCTGAGGGATCTTCGAAAACTAGACCGGAAGAAGCTGTTTTGTGGGGAGACGTGGCCGTGAACATGAGATTTTCTCGCAGGTTCTTCGATGCTGTCCGGAACCACCTCAATAGAGGACGCAAGTGCATTGCGAGGGGGTTGATTGGAAGAAAGTTGGGCCTGCAACATGTTGATATCAGAGGTCACGTGTTGATTTGAGGCATTATCTGATGCAACCTGGCAGTGATCTTGACCCAATGGGTTGTTATAAACCGGGTTTGTTTTTTCAGATGATGGGGCATCCGAACCAAGCTTGGTTGTAGGGCCACTGGGATTGGGCCCATTTTTGGCAAAGGCTGGGAAGGCCTGCTCCATAAGGTCCGCCGAAAAAATGTCTGGGGAGATATTAATGGGTTCAACTCCAGAGGAAGCCACTTTATCGGAAGATGGAGACTCATTAATGCCGGTATTTTGGGGAATCCAGGCGTCGTTGGTGGAGTTAGGAACCTCTCTTGAATCGTCTTCCGGGTGGATGCCGGCAGAATCACCGGGGATATGGGGATTAGACCGGCCGGATAGACTACCATCCCTTTCCGAGTTAACAGGGTCATTAGGCCATATGTCTGCGAAATTCTCTTCCTCGACTACATCATCGGAAATTATATGATCTTCAAACAATTTGCCCACTTTGATCTCGATTCGAAATAAGTAACCCATTGCTCTGACTGAAATGAAATCTGGGACGACCGAGGGACTTGGAATACGAATGATTAAACGAGCTTGGTCTAGTCTAGTTTTGAAGACAGTGGATTCTGACGAGTAGATGAATTCTCCCCAGAGGTTGCCAATCTTGGAGAAAAAATCGTTGTGCCAACATGATAGGGGAACCCCAATTAGGCTGACTTGGCTATAGAATTGAGGAATCCCGTTAAGAAGGAGAGGGGCAATATGCGAAAACCAGTAGCATAAGGCTTCTTTTTGTTGTTCCCTCGCTCTAACCATATCTTCTACAGAGTTAAACATTATAATATAGGAATCTTCCATCCATTTTATGATTCTTGTCTGGATGCCGTCGTTCTGAAGAGCCCTTTGAACAAAGTCTTGGTCAAATGAATCTTTTAATAAGCATACCATACATCTTTTCATCCATTGATTATCCGCTGGTTGAAATTCAATCTCTCTGTGAAAACCTCCCTTTGATTCGTCCGAGAGAAAAGAAATAGGGAGGTCAATGATATTCAAACAACCATAGCCTTGCCTAACCTTGTTCAAAAGAGCATCTTTAAAGGATTTTCCTTTTGTCACATAAGAAGGTGTGCCCCTTTGTCTCTTAACAGAAGTTGCATTGTCAGAAGGTTGTCCATTTCTAGGTTGTTGACCGGAGGCTTTGTTTGGACCCTCGTCATTGAAGCTCCGGTTTCTGGTCGAAGGTTTAGGATAGCGAGCCCTGGATACTCTGATTATTCTGCCATCTATCTTGGAGTTGTTAAGAATATTGATTAACCTGTTTGCTGTCGAAACATTCTCCACTGTCGCAAATGCAAAAGTCGAATCTCTGTACTTAGCTCTGTTGTTGACCCAGGGAATGAACACCCGACCAATCTTACCATGGTGACTCAAGAACTCCTTCAGTGCCGATCTGGAGACGCGCTTGCTGAGGTTATCGATGAAAATGGTATTTTTGTCTTCATCCGCTGCACTGCCAACTCTCCGGCGAGAGATTTCCGACGGGGACCCTTGCACTCCTTGCATCGTACCCAAAATTTTTTTAACAATAGTATAAAATTTTTAACATTTGATTTGTATTTATTGTGTATAATATAATATAAAATTTTAATTAAATATAAAAAGAACATAAAAATATGTCAAAATAAACAATTGTGAGTTGGTTGGGAGATCCGATGAAACATCATTGTACTTGTGGGTCAGAGATTGTGAGAGATAGTTTCATTAGTTTGCACCATCTTGGCTTTTTTACCCAAATATTTTATTTTTAATATTATTTACGTTTTTATATCTAAATAAATTTTTTATCGGATTCAATATCATTTGTAGAAATTCGTCTGATTAGTATGACGAGTTTTGTTTAAAAATAAAAATTTATAGAACTCGTCATACCAACATAATATGTTTCATATGTTTTTTAATTTTTAATGAAATTTACCATATCAACTAGCCGAGCTACTACAACATTCCCACACCCATGTTTTTGTTTTTGTTTTTTCTTTTTGTTGACATAAATGAATTTTGCCAATCGGAGCAACACAAATAGTGACTTTACAAGTTAATAAATTGTGCTAAGCCTATTAATCAAATGTGTTCAAACGGTCGGTTAAATCAAATTAACAAGAAATTATTAAAGTTCAGTTAATTAAATGTTTGATCAGTTAACGATTAATTTTTTTTAAAGTTTAGTTGTCAGTTATTCTGCTTTGAAATTGATTAGTTAATCAAATTAATTAAATTAACCAAAATTTAATATATATTTAATATTAAGCCTAAATTCCAATAATAACTCATAATATTTAAACCCGATAATTATATTATAATTTAAATTTTAAACCCAACCCAAAGAGGGAAAAATAAATTTAAAAATAATAAAAAATGTATTTTCAATTTGTTGCTAGTTAAAATGTTATTTTGAATAAAAACTAAAATAAATATTAAAATTTTTGGTTAGCTCGAAAATAGACTGAATTAACCGATTTTAGTTTAATTTGATTAATGAATTAAAAAAAATGGTGCAGCCAACGATTAAGAATGTTAAAAGTACGTTTAATTCGATTTTAGGTAGTTCGGTTCAGTTATTAACTGAACCAACAATTTAAACACACATATTATTATTTGACAAACATGGCTACTTTGCTGCATCCATCATTTATCCTTTCAATAAATTTAGGCGAGCTGACGTGGCTCGATTTTATTGGTTAATATTTTAAACAACATGAGATAAAATCAGTAACATGTAAAAACATTAGGATAAAATTTCGCGGATTCCGCACCGCACCCGCCCCAATTGGGGTGGAGATGAGTATGAGTTTGGTGGGTAGTAGGCGGGTGTGGATGTAAAAAGTCATACCTGCCACGGGTAGTGGGTAGGTGGTGGATTTAAGACCTTACCCGCCCCGTACCCGACTTCCCCATATGCTACCCGCCATATTATGTGACTTTGAAGATATCTGATTTAATATAAAATTTGTTTTCTTTATTCAAATTTCAAGTTCATTGCTTTAGTTCTTTGTACTGTCTTACCCTCAGATTTCTCACATGATAACTAACTTACACTGGTGTAAATTAGTCATAGTTAGTTAGCTATAGTTCAGTAAAACTTACACCGGTGTAAGTTAGTTATACTACATCACAAGTTAACAGTGTTAGGGTCGGGGGCGTTTTAAATGACGGAAGAAAATTTCTTGGGCACATTAAACGCATCCAAAGTTCAGGCACCACATTGAACTTTCCGTCAAAGTACAGGGGGCATTGGTGCCATTATCCCTTCATGTTTTATGTGATATGGTTGCTGCCAGGCGACGGGTATAGGCGGGTACGAGATGGGTAATGGGTATCCAATTGGATAGTGGGTGTAGGGATGGATTTAAGAATATACCCACGTGGGCGGGTGTGGATTTAAAAATTATACTCGCCGTGGGTGGTGGGTAGGTGTTGAATATGAAAATTTTAGGTGAGTATGGAGATGAGGGAGGGGGTATTCGCACCCGCCCCGCTTATCTACCATCCCTAGATACAATAATAACAAGAAAATATTAATTACCAAGTTGTATAAATAAGTAAACATTAGATAGCAATTTATGTATCTAACTTTCTATTTTGCGAAAGATTTATAAAACAAAAGTCAACGGCAACGATTCAAGTGGGAATTAATTTATGAAGTGCATTATTGTATCTTTGCAATACTATCTGTCAAAATAGTTTTTTTCCTGAATCAATTATTTAACTGACACTATCATTTTATTATTTATCGAAATAGATTAAAAAAATGGGTAGTTCTTAGAAACAACATTTTAAATATAGGCTAAAAAAAGATATGTACCGAATTTATTATAAAAAATTGTAAGAAATTTTGTATATATACCAAATTTGTTATAAAAATAATAAGAAATTCGGTATGTACATAATTTCTTACGACATTTTTGTACATACCTAATTTCTTACAAAAGTTGTAAGAATTTATGTACATACCTTAAGTTTCACGATTCTTTGTAAGAATTTTATACATGTACATAATTTCTTACTAGTACCGAAATTCTTACAAAAGTAGTAAGAAATTATGTATATACTGAATTTCTTACAATTTTGTAAGAATTTCGGTACATTATACAAAATTTCTTACGATTTTTACAACAAATTCGGTACATACCTTTTTTAGCTTGTATTTAAGGTGTTGTTTTTTAAAAATATGCTAAAAAAATTAGACGTGCCATACAAAATAAAGACAAATTTCACATGATGAGTTTTTGATAAACAATACCACCGACGCAACACATTTTTTATGGAATAAAGGAAAAACAACACTTATTTTTTTATCAACAAGCGTTGGGTGCATTAGTAAGATACATTATTGAGAGGGATAATCTTACACTCCAAATATGGACGATAAGACGAACATGTATATAACAAAAAAACACTTATTTTTCTTCTTCCCTAGATTTGAGATTTATTGTAATCAATTTTAGACTTTTAATTTTTTTTTCTTTTTCGAGGTTTTGGTTTCTTAAAAAAACAGTAATGCATTGAACATTCAATTAATTTTTTCATTTACCTATTTTTTTGGTAAAGTTAAAAAATAGCCACTAAACTATGCCTCAATAGCTATTTTGGTCACCAAAATTTTCAAATTGTTACAAATACATCTATCATTTATCTTTTTAATAAATTCAGGCGAGTTGATCAGGTCAAAAATAGCTGGTATTGTGCGGTCAATTGGCTTATTTTTTAAACGACAAGAGACAAAATGGGTGACGGGACGTTAGGGTGACGACAATGACATTAATTTATGTAAGATTTGCATATTAAACCTTTTTTATTTTGTGAAATATTTATGAAAAAGTCAACGGCAACTATGCAAGTGGCATTAATTTATGAAATGCATTAATGTATTTTTGCAATACTATCTGCCAAAATAGTTTTAAATATATCATTAATAGTAAATTAATATTTTAAATATAATATTAAAATCTTAATATTTTAGATATATTATTAATAATATTAATAGTTTAATAATAAACGTAATTGATAGGACTAAATACAATATATTTAAAATATGATATTAATAATATATTTTTATTAGAAACCATTTATTTCTTATAAAACCGGGAAAGAGTGCCACCAGAGAAAGAGAGAACCCTTGAGATTGAAACCACATCCAAAATCCTTTCCCAGAAAACATATTTTTATCTTGCGCAGGCAATTTCTTCAGATACAGAAGCTGCAGAGTTATCGTCGCCGGTGGCCATTTCAACGAGTTCATCGATGGATGACACGGTAATGAAACAAAATTGTACGCGTTAAGATTTAGGTTTTGCTTGATACAGAGGAAAGAAAATTAAAATGATGAAAAGCTAGAGTAATGAAAAAGTGAAAAAAATATTTTTATTCTTCTTTCTATTCAGTGTTTGGTAGGAATGATGAAAAAAATGTAAAGAAAATTGTATTTTACTTTCATTCCTTGCTTGGCAAAGTTAAAAATTAAAAGAAAATAAAATTAAGCTTTTTGAAAATTTCATATTTTGAACTAATACACATCTTTCTCATCCCATATTTTTTCTCTATCTTTTTTTCAATTTTGGAATAATTTGTTTTTACATATAAGCATGAAAAGTGATCATCCCTCTAACTTTCCTTCCTTCCATTTTTCTTTCCTATAAAGCACAACCCTCTTTTTCTTTCCGTTGTTTTATAATACTTTATCATTTTAGGTTTCTATTAAGTCTTAGATATGTTAATTTATTTTTAAATGAAAATATGACCAAATAATAGGCTGTGTAAATAATAAGAGTTAAATTTATTGATTTTTTACGAATTAGAATTGAATTGATTGAATGAATAACTATGAAGGACTATATGTGCTATTAGATAGTTTTTTTAACTGTCACGTCATTCATCTAATGTCGGTTAATGATTGAGTGACCATTTTATAACAAAATCAAATTTAGTGACCATCTTATAGCTTTTTAAAAATTAATTACCATTCATTCACAAAAAAAAAGGTGAACATTAACTGTCATGCATTCTTTTGCGCAGACAATAGATATAGAGCAGCCACCACCAGCACCAGTGACTACTGCAAGTTCGTCTACGGAAGCTACAGTATGTTAAAAATCTAATATCAAACCTATTTTGATCATTCAAGTTTCAAAACATTTAATTTATTTATTGAAATTTAAGTATTAAATGTTCTTTTATTATTTTTTTTTGTAAATTTTTTGACGACACTAATTTACCGGTGAACAAATGAGTTTCTCCAAAATTCAAACGGTAAATTTTTTTATCGGCACGAAAGAAGCAACATACTAAGAAACGAGCTCTATCTGACGACAGATGAGAGAGATAAAAAAAATTAAAAACTTTTTTTGGTCGATTTGTGAATTTCAAAGCACTTTCTGGTAAAATTAAGGTCCAGTTTAGACTCAATGGAATGAGACGAAGTGACTGGTAAAATTTGAGATTGAACGACCACCATCTATGACTGTTTGAGGTTTAAAAGTGACTAAAAATATTCAATTTCTAAACTTTAGTGACCAAAAACATTCAATGTCTAAACTTCAATGAGTAAACTGATCGTTTTTAAACTTTAATGACAAAAATAAGTTTGAAAGTAAAGTTCAGTGATATTTTACGTAATTTACCCTTTTTTCACTTACTATGAAATGTTTCGTTCAGTTTTAAAAAATATTATTTATTTATTTTCTTATTTCTATTGTCAGAAAATAATTTTCAAGTTTCAATTTTACAAAAACTAGAAAACATGATTGGTTAATAGGGATAAAAACTTATTTTTAAAAATAAAATAGTAAAAATGTGTTTGATATTAGCTTTTCGAAATAGAAATAAAAAATTATTATTAAATAATTAAAATAAAATATAGTTAGAAAATATTATTATTATTATTATTATTATAATAATAATAATAAATAAAATATAAGTAAATAAACCAAAATTTTAAAAAATAACATTAGAAGGATTTGAACCCTGGTTAAAATGAAATTAAAATTTAAAAAACCCCATTGTTTTATATTTTACACTTTCAAAATATTTTCAATCAAAACATCTTTGTTTTTATTTTTAAAATTTTCACTTATTTTTGTTTTTATTTTTTAATTTTACAACCAAATATATTTCCTTAACCATTTTTCATATTCCAAGAAAATGAATATAAAAATAAACTTTATTCTCTAAAACCAAACGAATCTAGAATTCATTTAGTTTTAGAAAATATTTTTTTTATTAAAAATAATTTTCATTTTCGGTTTTTGAAAACCTATTGATTTCACGAAGTATAAAATGATAGTGTTGGCAACTCCTGGAGAAATCAAGGCGTTCATGAAATTAGCGCTTTTTTTAATGTATCTCCTTATTTCTCACCTACGGAAAAAGCGCATAGTACTATTGTTTTTATATATTTTACTTTCCTAAATTATTTTTTAATAAAAACAGTTTGTTTTCAAATTTTCAATTTATTTTTATTTTTTAAGAATCATTTTTTAATTTTCAAAAAAAAAAAAACACAGTGTATTCTCTAGAATCATACTGACCTTAGATTTTGATGAAATTTTTTATTCTATACTTTAAATTAGGCCCGTTCTTCTAAAAAGAAGACTCGAAAAGAGAAAGGAAAAGGGAAAAAGAATGATGAAGGGTCTAGTGAAAAGAGATTCCAACCGGAGTTAACATTACATAAAGTGCCTTATCGATTACGTGAAGTAAACAAAAAAGCATATGCACCAAATGTGATTTCAATCGGTCCGTATTACCATGGTAAGCCACACTTGGAGCCGATGGAAGTTATCAAACAGCGTTTCTTTTGGGAGATTTCCGACGAAACCGAAATTAATATGAATGGATTTCGAGCAGCCATGAGTCCCTTAGTAAAGGAAACTCGCATGTGCTATCAACAACCTCTTCCTTTTAAACTCGAATCCGAGGAGAAATTTTTAGATATGATGGTCTATGATGGATGTTTTATTGTTCAACTTATTCGGAACGGTTTCGAACCGGGTATTTTTGAAGCAGGATACATTCAAACCGACATTCGTAACGATTTGTTACTGCTCGAAAACCAACTTCCTTTCTCCGTGCTTTTCAAGTTGTATAACATGATAGTGGTGGCAATGCCCGGAGAAACCGAGTCTGATGGAGAAATCGAGGTGTTCACGAAGTTGGCTCTTTCTTTTTTTAACGTATCTCCCGATTTTTCGCCCGCGAAAGAAAGGATCCATCTGCTACAAGTAGTACATAGTACTCACATTCCTTCGGATCAAGGAGTAAAACAACACCAGAGTTATAAATCAGGGGAAGGTTCAGGTAAGTCGAGTTCCGAATGCACATGGAAGTTCATACGTAGCGCGACGGAACTCGAGGATGCAGGAATTAGTTTCTTTGGTGACAATGTTACGAAGATGGCACTTGAGGACAGAGACATAAATGGTATGTTTGATATAAAATTTACAACATATTATACCAACCGAGTGAAGCCTTTAATATGCCATGCTGTAGACTTCATGTGTGCTATGATGTTTGGACCACCTAGAGTATTGAAGATCCCGACGTTACGAGTCGACGACTTGACGGAGCGTAAACTGCGGAATTACATGGCGTACGAACAATTCTTCCCAATTGGGAAACCAACTTATTTTGTTGATTATGTGATTTTCATGGATAACCTCATCAACACAGGCAAAGATGTGCAATTACTTTGCGAGCAAGGAATTATCGATAATCGGTTAGGAGATCACGAAGCAGTTGCCGAAATGTTTAACAAACTCCGGGAATCGATTTACTTGTCACCCGACTTCTATTATGCTGAGACATTTGATAAGGTGAATAAGCATTGCCAGATAAAATGGAACAAATGGAAGGCGTCATTGAAGAAAAACTATTTCAACACGCCTTGGTCGCTCATATCATTCATTGCGGCGCTAGTTTTGCTGCTGCTTACTCTGCTGCAAACTATACTTTCGATTCTTTCGTATATTAAGCAGTGAGATTGAAGGAAAACCAGCAAGCCAAGCCAATTGTCCAAGTAAGTATAAACTAGAACTAACCAGAATTTGTCAATTTAAATTCATTTGGTTTTGCTAATCATGGATTGGTTTTGTATATCACAGATCTTTCGTGTCGAGTGGCGGAGTGGCTTTGCTACCGGTGCTTGGGGTTGTTGATAATGTGTTGTTCTTGTTGCTGGTGGCTTATGCTTGAAGCAGCAAGCGCGGATGTTGCTTCTAATGATTGTGGTCCGGTTCTTTTCTGCTCCTAGTGTTTGAAGGTCTTGATAGAGAGAGTGTGATTTAAGTTCTGGGTCATGATTATTAGCGGTGTTTATGGTCGGTTTACTGTAAACGGCTCATTAATCATTGTAACGATTATTAAATTTTATTAATCGTTAAAAAGACGGTTCGTCGTTAAATTATTTGATTACATGCTAAACTAAAAGAAGGTGTGTTCACTACTAGGCTTAGAACGCTTTCCTTTCTTTTATGATAACCTCGATTGGAATTAGGCTTGAACCAGAGGATCACTGAAACTATCTTTCTATATTTACCCAATCCGATCCACAAGCTGAATGTCGTACCTTCCAGAGAGGGAAATCTGCTATTGAACTGTTCAAAACTTTTATTGAAGAAAGAACTCTTAGCAAGTTTTATTAAAATAATCGGTTTTTCAGGTGATTCAATCTCACCTAAGGTAAACAGAGGATTGGTGGCGACTCCTCGTTGTTACAGCTTGACGACTCCGCTGAGGACTTTTTTTTTTCTAGTGAGTCAAGCCACAAGTAGATTATTTTTTGTTTTAACAAATAGAAATCATTACTTCGATTTAATTTAATTTTGCGATCTCTACCCATCTATTTCTAATTTTTCTACATTTTTTTAAAATCTATCTTATGAGTTTCATATCATGAGCTTTGTACCCGAGCTACGTCCCTCTTAAGTGGGAGCGAGAAGCTATTCCTTCATGAGGTACTCTTTCCGTGCAGGATGGTTGTAGACTGTGAAACAGTCCTACTAAGAGGGAGTGTGATTAAGTTTCGGGGTCCGATTATTAAGGTGTTCATGGTCGATTAATAGTAAACGGCTAATTAATTATTATAGCGGTTATTAAATTTTACTAATCGTTAAAGAAACGGTTCATCGCTAAACTGTTTGATTACATGTTAACATCTAACCTATTATAATTTTTTTTTTCAATTTTCGTTATTTTTTGAAAATAACAAAACTATAAAACTTTCAAAATCAAGACCAAACAGGAAACACTCATCTTAAAACACCTACAAACATTGTGCATTAATTAATATCCCTAACATGACTTAGTCAAAAATCAGGTAAAAAAATCATACCAACGTATAAAAAATTAAACTTAATCAAAACGGAAATATTTTGAATTAATTGACAATTACACAATCATCATTCATCAAATAGAGGTCTAAATGACCAAAACATAACAAATTGGTCTAAAACATCAATTCACACATTTGGATGACGTAATTGTAAATTTAAAAGTTTTAAGGATCACTTAAAATGTGTATTTCGTTGACCAAACATATGATTAATTACATATTTTTTCGACTAAATACATTTGGCTAATTGGCTATATTGCTTATCTTTATTCGACGAGGTTAAATTGCTATTTAACCTTTTAAATTTTAAGTCTTCACACAATGGAGATCAAACTCATTTTTTAATATTAAGTCTTCACACATTGTGTAGTATGTTTTTTATGCAAGCAAATTTGGGTCGATTAGAGCTTGTTATTTGTTTGCTTAACCAAGGCTGAATATGGAAAATCTGAACTTCTGTTAATAAAAAGGCATTTGAATTAGGATAAAATTCGTTTACTCCTTTTCAGTGTCTCTACTTATGCCCCAACACTAAAAAGCACTGCAAAATTAAATTTAAACCTTAAGCTTAAATTTTAAATCCTAAATCCTACCCCTATACCCTATACCCTAAACCATAAACCCTAAATTCTCTAAATCCTAACCACAACCCCTAATCTAAAATCCTAAACTTAATTTTGAGCTGCCGTAACCACAGGATCCGGTGGGGCGCCTTAGTTTTATCATCACCTTTCTTGGAAAAAAGTTCAGCAGTTGATTTTAAACTAAATCCTAAAAGAATTTGTATCACAACTTTAACACGTTGTCTTAAAAACGAACACATTATTTTATGTTAGGAATGGAACTATTAGATAGTTATATTAAAAAACTAGGATGCAAACTTGGATCGTTGATATAAAATACAAAGAAAATACATTAATTATATAAGAATTTAAAACTTTTAGCGCCTTTAAATCCTATTTTGACCTTTAGTAGGATTCCAAATCTTAAATAGCCCAAAGTAGGACCCTTAAATCTACTCACAAGACTAACCTATACGGCTGTACCACATCAGTTGTTTATGGATTTACACCTATATTTATCTTCCTCTTGAACTCGAATCCGAAAAGAACTTTTTAGATATGTTGGTCTATGATGGATGTTTTATTGTTCAGCTTATCCGGAAGGGTTTCGAAGTCGAACAGGGTATTTTCGAAGCAGGATATATTCGAACGGACATTCGTAACGTTTTGTTACTGCTTGAAAATCAACTTCCTTTCTTTGTGCTTTGGGAGTTGTATGAAATGATAGGGCCAATTGATAAGGAAATCCACTTAGTACATAGTACTTACCTTCCTTCAGCTCAAGGAATAGAACAACACTGGCGTTATAAATCAGAAGAAGATTCGTGTACCGAACGCACGTGGAAGTTCATACGTAGCGCGACGGAGCTGGAAGATGCAGGAATCAATTTCTTCGGGGACGATGTTACGATGATGATAGATTTCGAGCAAGGGATAGAGGATATGTTTGATATACAGTTTACAACATATACCAACCGAGGGATAAAGCGTATGTGTGGTATAATGTTTAAAACACTTACCAAAGTATTGAGGATTCCGACATTACAAGTCGACGACTCGACGGAGCGTACATTGCGCAATTACATGGCCTACGAACAATTCTTCCCAATCGGTAAATCGACTTATTTTGTTGATTATGTGGTTTTCATGGATAACCTCATCAACACAGGGAAAGATGTGCAACTACTCTGCGAGAAAGGCATTATCGATAATCACTACAATAACATTAGAAGTCGGTAACACTACAAGCCGGCTTCAGTACAGGCAGACTTCAGTACTTATTGCAGGTTACTTCAACAAAATTTATTGGTTACTTAATTAATTTGATAAGAATAATCCTAAATCATAAAATACAAAAAAAAAAACCACAATCTTTGAAATAAAAAACTCAAAAACAATATCCTAACAATTATCTTGTGTATATATGGGTGAGCAAAATTCGTTTGGTTTTTGCTAATTATGGATTGAATTTGTATATCACAGATCATTTATGTGGAGTGGTGTAGCGACAAAATTTAAAATTTCCCACTTTTTAATAAAAAAGTTTATTTTAGAGGATTTCTTTAAAAAGTAAATTTAAATTTGATTTTAGCGGCTATGAGTGTAAAAAGTCGGGATACATCAAGTATGATTATCCCAAATTCAAAAAAAGGGATCAAGTCATAAGAAGGAGGATTTTGTGACTACATGAAGTGATGAAGAGGACTCCGTCGATAACGAAGTAGTCAACCTTTGTCTCATGGCCATCAAAGAAGATTCAAGAGTAACTTTTAATTCATCTACTTCATTTTCATATTCATTTGATGAATTACAAGATGAACTTGAAGCATAAATATTCAATGAATTTAAACAAAAAAAGGTCGATTTACAAAATTTGCTTCAACAAATTCAAAAAGATCATCAAAAGGAGTTGAATGATCTAAGAAAAAAAATATTTTGATTTACAAAAAATTTGAAAAGAAAAATGATAATTATGTTACATCAAACTTTTATGTTAGACAATCTAATTCCCGTAAATTTTTTAAAGGTAAAATAGTTAAAAACATTTGAGTCCCAAAAAGACTCATTGTTTCAAAGAAAAAAAAGATAAAATTGAAAAATGAATTTCTAAGAGAACTAAAATTTTTGGGACTAAAGCCATTGAATCTAAAGTAATTTGGATACCAAAATTTACTTGATTATCTATTTGTAGATATGCTTGAACTATTGATGATCAAAGTTCAAAAATTTTAATCTCTTGACACACAAAAAAAAATGACACTTAGAGTAGAAAAGTTTAACATCATAACACTCGGAGTGTTATTCCCATGTACGTGAGTCAGTGGTGCGAGTAAAAAAATGTCCAATAACAAACTAAAACGTACATGGGAATAACACTCCGAGTATTGGGGGTTAAGGAATCTGAGCATGTGAATTTTTTAACAATAAGTCTCAAATCTCCACGAAAAAAAAAATTAAATGCTTTTCTTCTAATTAATTTATGAAAATATGTGTTGCGTCAGTCATATTTTTTATTCGCTTTAAATATACAAATTTATTGATTAATGTGTCACGTAATTAACGAGACATACAGTCATATTTGGATTAAAGTTTATCAAAAGTCATTATATTATTTAATAAATTAATTTTACTTCCTCCAACATAAATTCATAAAAAAACAGGGGCGATTGTCGGAAGTGTCAGTGTTTGTACACGATTTTTTATCTTCGAATTAATATTTAAGTCACGGATAGTTCTGTGTACTATCGGTTTTTGCGTAGTAATCGTGTTAGGTGGGTTTTCGATAGTTTTAAGGTGAGATAACCTTATAATATAGTAAAAAATAAATAGATTTTGTATAAATTTTTACTCAGTTAATTAGTATATATTTGTGCAGTTATATTCATTTATAAATTGTTACAATTTATACAAATTTTTATTCACTACACCAGTGTTGGTATATAGCGGCGTTTTTTGTGGCGTTTGTGAGACAAACGCCGTAAACGTTAGACTTATCATGGCGTTTACACATAAAACGTCAGAAAATGATAAACTTTGCGGCGTTTTAGTAAAAAACGCCGCTAGAGATCAACATATAGCGGCGTTTGTATTACAAACGTCACAATAGATTAATCTATTGTGGCGTTTATACCTAAACGCTGCTGTAGGTGTCGTTTATAGATAAACGCTACGATATATCTACGTCTATAGTGGCGTTTATGAAGAAAACGACGCAAAAGGCCTATTTATTGTGGCGTTTTTGGGAAACAAACGCCGCGATTCTGAAACACACCGTTTTGGCATCTTATATCAAAATCAGATCGGACTATTCCCAAATCAGTCCGGTAATCCCTAATTTCTTCCCCTGCCCTTCACCGTTCGCCCGTGCTTCACCGTTCCAAATCAGTCATATTTGGCATCTTATATAAGAATTTGTGTGTGTAGTTACACAAATTCTTACAATTTACACAAATTATTACCGTTTAAGTAAAAATTTAGGTTATAATATAAGAAAAATCTACACACATTCTTACCTAGTTGATAAAAAATTATGTAGTTACACAAATTTTTACCCAATTAGTAAGAATTTCGATTTTACCTAAATTATTACCCAGTACTACATAAATTCTTACCATTTTAATAAGAATTTATGTAGGGCCGTATTTTAGCCTCACCTTAGCATTTCTCATGGTTCTTAGGCTCTTATGCATAGTTATTTTGGTTTGTGCCATGAAATTTAAGGAGAGACGAACTTAATAAGTGATCTTAGTAGAAAAGTAGTTGATGTTCATCTTAAGTGATATGGGTTCAAATCACTTTGTCTTTAAAGTATGTGTGCGTCATCAAAAAGTTAAGAATATTTATAAATGGATGTTGCCTTGTAAATTACCTTTAAACTTTTCAAAAACAATAGAAATTAAGGAGAAATATATGAAATAGTTTTAACAATTATACGCGTTTCATGAAAATATATAAAATTTTATATGATTTTTATCCTAAAAAGTTGGCAAAAATATAAAATTGTAATCCAATAAATAATCTATTAATCGCATAATTATGAATGGGTAAAAAGTGTAAATTTATAAATTATAATATAAACACATCATAAGATAACAAATGAATGTTAAAATTATAATTTGACTACAAACACAAAAAAGTCAGAAATTTAAACTTTTATGTTTGGGCTAAAACCCACTTTACAAACGTATTATTTTTTAAAAAAGTATCTGTTGATCAAATTAGAGACGGAAACAAATTTTTGTTAAAGTGTGAACTGATCGGGAGTTATATTACAAATATAGAATGTGTCATAGGATGTGTGAGCTCAGAACATCAATAGAAAATATAAAAAATACATAAATTATATGGATAAATATTCTATACACAGGCGGTGGAAATTGAAAGTTTCCACAAGCGCCTTAGTTTTAGGGTATAGAGACTTAATTTAGGGTATAGGGCTTAGTGGTTTAGGTGTAGGGGTTAGAATTTAAGGATAGTTGTTTTAATTTAAGGTTTATGGTTATAATTTAGGGTTTATAGGTTAAACCTAAATCCTCATTATATTACCCTAAAAACTAAACCCTAACCTATAAACTCTAAATTATAACCCTATACCTTAAATTGAAACAACTATCCCTAAATTCTAAACCCCTACACCTAAACCTTATACCTTAAACTAATTCCCTAAACCCTAAAACTAACGCGCTTGTGGAAACTTTCAATTTCCACCGCCAGTGTATAGGATATTAATCCATTTAAAAAATACATAAATTATGCTCATCCCCTTGTGTACTAGTGGCAAAGGTAAATGTTCATCATCCCTTTAGACCCGTGTTTGAGCACCAATAATGCAGGTTATGCGTGCCGTCTTTTAAAAAGTCTAAAAAAGTTAAACAGATGCTACCTTTGCATCACACTAGCATATTTAAAAAAAGTACCCTATACAATCAGGAAGCAACGACCCCCTTACTTCTATTACACATCACTAATCAGAGAGCTCAAAACCCTTGAGACCAGAAAGGTACTGGTAGACGTTTGAACATATTAATTGATTTGTAAAAGTGCCTGCCTATAACATTCATGATTCATGCTTTTGCGCAGGCAATTTGTGTTGAAAAAATTTGATAATTTTGGAGCTTTGAATAAGAAATTGATTCAAATATTGTTGAGGAAAATGTGGAACCAATTGTTGGTTCGTAAACGTGCAGACGTGCACGACGTGGGTAACGCAAATGTCTGAACCGGTCTGGTCCTTCGTGGGCTTGCATATATTTTGACCCAAATTTAAAATGATTTTTCCTCAAATAAAAGCATAAATTTGCCAAATTTTATCTTGGAATTAAAAGGGTAAATATTAGAAGTTACCTTTAATTCAAATAATAATTTTGGAAATTGCTTTATAGGAGAATCAATTGATTCTCAGTATTGAATGCTCCATTAGGTCAAAATTTCCACTTATACCCTCATGACACTCCTATAAATAGGGAGTAAACCTTCTAAGTTTTACACAACTCAAAAACCACAGAAAATTTTCATTGTTTTACCCTGTGGATGATCTTATGTTGTTGTATCCTGGGAGACAGACGACCAATGAACTCGAGCACCATAGGAGTGGCCGAAAATCTGTCTTAAGGAAACTGCATTCGTGCAGGCCTCAACACGTTTCTTTTGGTTTCAAATCGGTTTGATTTATATATTGTTGTATTGTTCTTAATTTTGTACTGTTCGTTTAAATAATATTATTCTATTTTATTATTTATTCTTAGATTAACGCTTATTCTCTAACAATTTGTTCAGATACAGAAGCCGTAGAGTTACCTGTTGCAAGTTCGTGTATGGAAATGGAAGCCGCAGACCCTGCACTTGTACCTGTGCGTTCAGTGTCTATGACAAGTTCGACAATGGATGGAAATTCGGAAGTACCAGGAGATGTCTCAAAAATTACACTACGAGTAGAGTCACCGCCGTCAGCACCAGCGACTACTGCAAGTTCGTCTATGGAAGCTACAGTCCCTGCACCTGTACCTGTACCAGTTACTTCACATATGACAGTATGTTCAAAATTTCTTTATCTTGAACAAATACTCTATATGCAAGTTTGTAGAGGCTTATGTTTATATGCTTTAGGCCAGTTCTTCTGGAGAGAAGATCAAACGGAGGAACTCCTGCAGTATACCTAGAGTGCCTCATCGATTACGCGAAGTAAACGAAAAAGCATATGAACCAAATGTGATTTCAATCGGTCCCTATCACCGTGGTAAGCCACATTTGGCGGCGATGGAAGTAATCAAAGAACGTATCTTCTGGGAGATTGTTGATGAAACCAATATTGGGATCAATGCGTTTCGAGATGCCATGAGACCCTTCGAAAACGAAGCTCGCGTGTGCTATGAAGAACCTAACCTTGAATGTGAACAACAATTTTTGGATATGATGGTCTATGATGGATGTTTTATTGTTCAGCTTATCCGGAAGGGTTTCGAACAGAGTATTTTCGAAGCAGGATATATTCGAACCGACATTCGTAACGATTTGTTACTGCTCGAAAACCAACTTCCTTTCTTTGTGCTTTGGGAGTTGTTTAAAATGATAGGGCCAGCTGATGGAAGATGCTTGGCGTTCCCAGAGTTAGCTCTTCGTTTTCTTAACATATCTCTCGGTTCCTTACCCACAAGAAATTCGACCCATCTACTAGACATAGTTCATAGTACTTACCTTCCTTCACCTCAAGGAATAAAACAACACCTACTTTACAAATCAACAGACGGTTCGTGTAAGTCGAATTCCGAATGCACATGGAAGTTCATAACAGAACTCGAGGATGCCGGAATCAATTTCTTCGGTGACAATATTACAAAGATGGCACTTGAGGATAAAGACATAAATGGTATGTTTGATATAAAATTTACAACATATACCAACCGAGTGACAAGTTGTAGGTCTTTAACATGCTGTGTTGTGGACTTTATGTGTGCTATAATGTTTGGACCACAGAAAGTATTGAAGATTCCAACCTTACGAGTCGACGACTTGACGGAGCGTCAACTGCGGAATTACATGGCCTACGAACAATTCTTCCCAATTGGTGAACCAACTTATTTTGTTGATTATGTAGTTTTCGTGGATAACCTCGTCAACACAGGCAAAGATGTGCAGTTACTTTGTAGGAGAGGAATTATCGATAATCGGCTGGGAGATTACGAAGCAGTTGCCGAAATGTTTAACAAACTCCGGGAATCGATCTACATGTCGGAAGATTTCTATTATGCTGAGACATTTGATAGGGTGAACAAGCATTGCCAGAAGAAATGGAACAAATGGAAGGCATCATTGAAGAAAAATTATTTCAACACTCCTTGGTCGCTCCTATCGTTCATTGCTGCGTTTGTTCTGCTGCTGCTTACTCTACTGCAAACTATATTTACCATTCTTTCTTATATCAAGCAGCAAGCCAAGCCAAATGTCTAAGTAAGTATAAACTAGAATTAATCAGAATTGTGTATGTTTTTTGAGTTTTTTATTTCGATGTTTGAGGTTCTTTTATTTTTATTTCATGATCTACGGAGATTGTTACAATAGTCTGGGAAGTCAACATAACTACAAGCCAACTTTAGGTGAAGTAGCTAACACTGCGGGCCAACTTCAGTACTCATTGCAGGTCACTTCAACAAAATCTATTGATTTTACAAAAAAAAAACATCATAAATCTTGAAATAAAAAATTAAAAAACAATATCCTAATAATTGTCCCGTCGGATTTTCTGTTGATCGTTTTTGGACCGTAATTTTGGTTGTTGAACTGTTATTTTCTAAGATCGGATTTTCTGTTTTTATTCGGTGACAATTCGTCGGATTTTCTGTTTGAATCATTATCTTTATTATCTCTTGCTCTGTTTATTTGTCTCACCTTAAGCTTCGGTTAATTTGAACGGTGGCATTTTGTTTTCCATTAACTCCCCTTCCATATGCATGCTTGAAAAATTATGAAACTGTAAATTCATGATGGAAATCGTCTACCCCTTAATTATGCCTCCATTAGTGCATCTACTTTAAAATAGTAGGTTTAGGGTTTGAGGTTTAAAGTTGGTGCTTAGGGCTAGGGTGTAGGGAATTAGGGTATGGTATATTTTTAGGGTTTAGGATATGAAAATTAGGGTTAGGACTTAAAATTTAATTTTTAGATATTTTTTAGTAGGGGACATATAAGGAGGCATGATTAGGGGGCAGAAGATTTTTACTCGTTAATTCATGTCAAAGAGTACAAATTATCGACTCATCTATTTAATGGATAAATAAAATTCGAGTTTCATTTTAATTCATTTTAGTCACTTTACACACGATGTTTTATATTTTATTTAATTTAGTCCTTCACCAACAAACCCTGAAGAGGACTGCATCACTCTAATATCATACATCGACAATCCTTGTATCGAAACTCTTTAAAAAAGAAGAAACAAATGATTTTATTTGTATTTAAAAATTTTCTAGAAATTGAAAGTCGATTTTATCAATAAAATTTCTTTGATTTGTTCGAATATTCTAGTCTTTTTACAACTGAAAATTGGTGTGTACACCTACAAACTGCTTTGTTATAAGAAATCATGATTATGAAAATGTAACAAAATAAATTGATTTCGAAGATGGCAAAATAGTAGAGATATCAAATTGAGAAGAAAAATTCTTGAAGTACCATATTATTCGATGAGGTATAGCTCAGGGGTCAAATCGCTATTTAACCTTTTATATTAATTTTCCCTTATTACTATGGGTTACACTTGGCCCAAGAGAGTCTTCAAAATTAAGAGCCCACAAAGGATCCATAACCATCCGATCGTTGACCCACACGACAAAATAGTCGGTCGAGATTCGTTCTTCCCATGAATTCGCCACACAGGATTCAACCACCACCCAACTTAACTCGATTACATTCTCTCACTCTCGGAGCTCCGGTTCTTTGTTCATCGCAGCAGAAGAAAAAACACCTGAGGTAAGAGAAGTAATACAGTGCGCCGCCAGAATCCGACGGTGAAAAAGACAGTGCTAAAAAATGTTCCTGCGATTGGTCGCGCGGCCGTTGTTGGCGAAGGTGAAGGAGACGACGGGGATCGTCGGATTAGACGTTGTTCCCAACGCCAGGGAAGTCCTGATCGGGCTCTACAACAAGACCCTTAAGGAGATCCAGGCCGTTCCCGAGGACGAGGGATACCGTAAGGCCGTGGAGAGCTTCACGCGCCACCGTTTAAAGGTCTGCCAAGAGGAAGAAGACTGGGAAACGATCGAGAAGCGCCTCGGATGCGGCCAGGTCGAGGAGCTCATCGAGGAAGCGCGTGACGAGCTCACTCTTATAGGGAAAATGATCGGTTCGTACCCATTCCATCTCTTTCTTTTTCTCTCTTTTGTTTTAATTGTATAGGGCATTCTAGGGTTTGTTCTTTCTGCAAGCAAATTTGGGTCAATTAGAGCTGGTTATTAGTTTGCTTAACCATGGCTGAATATGGAAAATCTGAAATTATGTTAATAAGAAGGCATTTGAATTGATTAGCCATAATTCGATACTGGATATGGGAATTGGAATGAATTTGACTGTGAAAGTAACATAGAAATTGACTTTGTATCAGCTGAGAATACTAGGGTGGGGGCTGAGATCGAAATGGTTTTCGGCTTATGGAAACTGGAAAGGGATATATTGATATGTACATTAAAATTGAGATCAATATTCACTTTTTCTATAATGTTGATCATTTTTATCTATGCTTTGAGATTTTGTTAATTTGAATTGTGAATGTTCACCAATGGTTTTCGGCTGGTGTTATTTCGTGTTGTGCTTTTGCTTTGAAGGTTTGGTAGTTGTTTAATTATCCCTGGCATATAGTTAGTTTCCGGCAACTCGCATTCAAAATTTATCAAGCCATTTATACTTAGTCGCAATTGTCAATTATTCTGGCCTACTCTGTTTTCGGTATTATGTTAGTTGGCACTTTTAGATCGGTTTGATGTCCTTTAATCTGTTATCTAGTTTCCAGTAAAGCCTCCTTTGTTGCAAGTTTTATATGAAGTGAATTGCAAGAAAACTTTTGATGTTTTGCATTTACTGAATAATGATATGCCATTCTATATCATGTTGGTTGCAGAGTGGGATCCTTGGGGTGTTCCCGAAGACTATGAATGTGAGGTTATCGAAAACGATGCTCCAGTTCCCAAGCATGTTCCTCTACACCGTCCTGGTCCTCTCCCGGAGGAGTTCTACAAGACGCTCGAAGCCCTTTCTAAAAAGGACGAGCCTAAAATCACCTCTGGGGAGCCACAGATAAAGGAGTAAAAGCAAGCTGAAGGCTTTTTGGCTGGAGACACTTAGGTTTTCAAAGTTGAAGATTGCATTTTCCGAATCGTCTTTTGTTTATGTTTCTTTCATTCTTGTATTGTGCCTGTTTCTTTGATGGAACAAGTTTAAACCCTAAAGACAAAGGCTGGAACCTTGTTGCCAATAATGAATAATTTTTGAATGAAACATAAATTAAAACAAAATTTATTAGCCTCTGCATGAGCACTCTCCTTTTCTAAAGGAATGCAAACGATTTCCCTCTCTTACAATTATTTCCCTGTCAACCATATGAGTTACAAATTTTATGAAGCCATGACAGTCTCTGCAGATACTATTGTTCTTAATTATGTGTATAGGAGTCTTAGAAGGGGTATTTAGAAGACCAAATGCAACTGCTAGTTTCTCACTGTGATGATACGAGTCCCTAATTCCCATGCCCCGACGTAGATATCCATGATTCTTAAACTCGATCTCGAACGATTCAATTTTCTCATAGATTTCATTTGTCTGTGGATGCGATTTTTCACCTGCAACAAATAGATGAACTTTGTTCCGAATCTCCACCCAGCTCTGGCTAGGATTCTTCCTCAATTGTTTTTCTCTCATCAATTTGAGTGTCCTCTCGACTAAGCCGCCTCGACCGGAGTCCTCGTACAAGTTTGCTAGCAGTATATAGAATGCCGGATCCAATGGGTCAAGTTCAAGGCCTCGTTTTGCCATATCTTCGGCTAGAGGTATATTTCTATGTGCTTTGCAGGATCGCAGTAAGGTCTTGTAGATCAAAGCATTGGCTCTGTAGGGCAGTGTTTGTATCACTTCCAGAGCCTCTTCTAGGCGACCGCCTTGTCCCAGTATACTGACTAAGTGAACGTAGTGGCCCAACTGCGGCACTATATCGTATATTTCACTCATGGACTGGAAATGCTCAAGACCAAGATCGACTAATTTACCGTTACTACAAGCTGAAAGCACTGACAAGAACGTAATATCATCGGGTCTAACTCCTGATAATTTCATATCATCAAAAGCAGAGAGAGCAGAGGAAATGTACCCGTTAGATGCCAATCCAGATATCAAACTGTTCCATGAAAAAGTATCCGGCACAGCAATCTCCCTGAAGGCTCTTTGTGCATCGCGTATGCATCCACATTTTCCATACAAGTTTACTAGCCCGTTTAAAACAGAAACCGACCTGCACAAACCGGATTTTACAGAATGACAATGAAGTTGCTTTCCGGTAACCACTGTGCCCAACTCGGCTGATGCAGATAGGAAGCTGGCTGTACTGAATTCATCAATCTTGAGATCATCATTATTCATATCAGTGATAATGTTCAATGCCAACTCATGATGACCCATTTGATTCATTCTTGACGCCAAAGTAGTGTACGTGATTGCATCTCTGTAACTCATCGTATCAACTATTCGCCGTGCGCCATCTAGAATACCAAATCCAGCATAAAAATCTACAAGGGCATTCTGAACAACTGTATCTTTATATAAGTTTGTTTTAACAACATGTCCATGTAGCATTAGTGTCTGAGGAAGCAATTTTGCACCACTGAAGGACCCAATGATGCTAGAGATGGTAAAGGAATTTGGTTCCACTCCTGCTGCTCTCATCTCGGTAAATAAGCGAAAAGAATCGTGTTGAAAACCATGTTCAACAAAACCTGCAATCAAAGAGGTCCACGAAATGACATTCGGTAAGCTTATTCCTCTAAATACTCTCAGTGCATCATCGACTTTATCGGAGCATTTGACATACATGTTGACAAGAGCATTTCCAACCGAAACATCATCCTCCAAACCAGCTACTACCACCCTCGAGTGAACCTGTTGCCCAAGTTCTAGACACAACATTAATGAGGAAACATTCAAGATGCTGGAAAACGTATAATTATTCGGTATATAACCAGAGACCCTCATATCACGAAATGTAGCAACAGCCTTTCCAAACATATAGTTTTGTGCAAACCCAGAAATAAGAGCAGTCCATAACAAGGTATCAAATTCGGGAGTCAAATTTGAGACCTTTATTGCATCTGCAATCCTTTGACATCTCGAGTACATATCGACCAAAGCCGTTTTCACTACCACATTCAACTTGACTCCCCACAATATCATATGAGCATGAACCAATTTTCCATAGTTTAAACCATGGACACCACAAGCTACCAAAAGCTTCACAAAAGTGAACTCATTCGGAGGAACTCCAGCCTCGACCATATCAATATAAAGTCGCAAAGCTTGACTCCATCGCCGAGCTTGAACACATGAAGAGATAATCATTGTCCAAGAAACAACATCATGATTTCCCTTATCAATAAACAAGTTAGAAGCTTCACCTATTAAACCAAATTTGGAGTAAAAATCAACCAAACCACTGACCAAAACTGGGTTCTGATCAAACCCTTGCTTTATCATATAACCTTGAACGCAAGTCCCATACTCAAACTCCCCCGAAGCCGAACACGAACGCAGCACACTCGACAACGTAAACTCATTCGGGCATTGCCCAGATATTAGCATAGAATCGAAAACTCGAAGGGTCATTCCATGGTTTCCGCTCCTGACATAAGCCGATAGGATCACAGTCCAAGACACAACGTCTTTTTGCGGCATTTCGTCGAACAATTGGCGTGCTTTGTCCACTCCAAAGCATTTTGAATAGAAAGACAAGAGGGTGTTGCTCAGATACAAATGGTGTTGAAAACCCAGTTTTATTATGGGACTGTGAATGCACAGACCTTCTCTGAAAGCGTTGGAGTTGCAGAATGACAGGATTTTTGAACATGTTTCTTCCAAAAGTGTTGTTGCTTCGTTTCTGTTAATGACCCTGTTGGCCGTCTTGTAAAGCATAAACATTAATAATATGGAAGTAAATTCTTGGGGGGGAAAATTGAAATCTACTGCTTATTCGAAACTTAAGTGGAGCTTTCTTGTTTATGAGATGCAAATACAATACAAGAAGAAATTTCGACGAGAATTAGGTTTAATCGGTTTTATTTTAATTTTTTTATTTAGGTTTACACTCCTTTGAATTCATATGATAGTGATGGTAGGTTGGCCGGATCTAACCTTATCGTTAACAAAAAATTAAAATTTTTATAAAATTTTCAAATCAAATCAAGGTCGAGTTTAAAAGTTAATATGACAAAGCAAAATAAATAATTTACATCTAAATCAAGGTCATGATAGAGTCAGGTGTAAGAGTTAACAAATCATATCGGGATCGAGGGTGCTCTGTTGCCATCTCTAATAAGAATCGTGTTTATAATGTGTTATTAAATGGTATAATGTTAAAATTACTACTAAAATTTGATTAAATGCTTACTTTGATTTTAATTTTTTTTGAAACGTTTTAATTATGTTGTTTTAGCTTTTAATCAAAATGATTTTTTTTGGATGAAAATCGTTAGTTTACTAATGTTCAAGATTTATTGTTGACCAAACATGTTTATGTGGACTAAATTAATGATGTGACATGTCAATAATTTTTTTAATAATTTAATTATAACCATTAAAAGATCACATATTTTTTTGAATAGTCTAAAGTAGTGTTGTAAACGAACCAAACTTTCAACGAATCGTTCATGAACTGTTCAGCGGGAAGTTCGTTTATTTATTAAACGAACGAACATGAACAAGATTTTATGTTCGTTTAATTAAATGAACGAACACGAAAAAATGGCTCATATGTCCATTTACGTTCGTGAACGTTCGGTAATCCGTTCATTTATGTTCATTCGTTTAAATTTATTCACATACATCCATTTATATTTATTATTTTTCATAACAAAAGTATTATATTTTAAACAAATGAAATTTATTCACATATGTCCTTTTATGTACGTACGTTTGTGTTCGTTTACGTTCGTTTATCATTTTAACGAACGAACACGAACAAGCTACACTCTTTAACAAACTAACACGATCAAGTAATTATGTTCGTTTAGTTGTTCATGTTCGTTCATTTGTTCGGTTAAAATTAAACAAACGAACACGAACATGCCCCCGTTCGTGTTCGTTGGTTTGTTTACATGCCTAGTCTAAAGTGATTACAATGTAGTATCTGTTCGTAGATATTTTCAACCATTTGACCATGTACACACATCATATTACGATTGAACCTCAGTCTCATAGGATGAACATCATCCGCCACATAAAATAATAAATAAAATCTGATATAATATGTAAATAAAAAATATCAACCGTGTAATTATACAGTTTTCCATTAACAGTTACATAACATTTTCCGTTAAATTTCACTTAATTAATATCATTTAAATAATGAAGTGGTATTATTGACAAAACTGAAAATATGATGCTCAAAATAAAACATCCTAGAAATTATGATGGTCATTCTTATAGTTTACCATAACAATTTTAGATTTAAGATATTAAGCTATCTGTTTATATAGGGTCAATCATATTCTTCTCCAATCCTCAGAAAATCAAAATTCCTCTCCCCGTCGTATATGATCTTCTAGCGACTTCTAATGGCGTCTGCGCTTGAAACCAAAGCCAAAGAAGCTTTCATCGACGACCACTTCGAACTCGCCGTCGATCTCTACTCGCAAGCCATCGGACAAAACCCTAAAAGGGCCGAGCTCTACGCTGACCGCGCTCAGGCCAACATCAAACTCAATAATCTCCCCGGTTTGTCCCCCAATTTATCTCAATTTTTAAAGATTAATCGTTAATTTTGTGCTGCTTTGCAATTTTGTCCTCGCAGAGGCTGTGGCGGATGCAAGCAAAGCAATCGAGTTGGATCCTTCCATGTCTAAAGCCTACTTGCGTAAAGCGTTAGTTGATTTTCCCTCTTTAATTTTATAATTTAGGCCGGTCCAATGCATAATTTGTTGCTTTCTGCAGTAAAATCAACTGTTCCCGCATCGTATTTAATGTATAATTACTAAAGGAATTTCTAGAATCTAGAGTTGTTTTCATGAATATTGTTATAGGAGGAGAAAGTTATAATAGTTGGTAAAATAGCTAAAACTTGTATTCCGGAACTTATTTATTGCCGCGGAAGCCTATAATACATATAATAAGTAAATGTATGTCTGTAGTACTGCGTGTATGAAGCTTGAGGAGTATCAAACTGCTAAGGCTGCATTGGAGGCCGGTGCGGCTTTGGCGCCGGGAGAGTCGAGATTTTCCAAGTTGATTAAAGAATGTGAAGAGCGCATTGCAGGTATATAGTATAGTTAAAGATATTCAAATACCATCCTGATAGTATCCGTTGTCTTAATAATGTGTTTGTGTGTTTGTTTAGAGGAAACTGGTGAGTTACTGAAGCAGACACCGGAAGAGGTGACAACAAATGTTGTACCTGTGAAAGCAGTTCCGTCAGATCCCGTGACTGTGGCAGCACCAGCCAAACCATCTTACAGGTTTGTGCCTATGCATGATTGCATTCTCTTTGTAATGTCAGTGCTATTTACATTGGGTGATTTTGTGATTGATTCTGTCAAAAATATTGTGCAGGCATGAATTTTACCAGAAACCAGAGGAAGTGGTTGTCACAATTTTTGCTAAGGGAATACCACGTGAATGTGTTAGAGTTGATTATGGTGAACAAATAGTAAGTTGCATAGTAATTCATCTGTCTTCTGTTTTTTCTCTTTTGTGTGTTTCTGTGCTGTGTTCAATGAGTAGCGTCGAGTTCTTTACTAGTATCTAGGCTAAATTTTCTTTCTTTCTCTGTTGCTGTGTAGCTAAGCGTAGCCATCAATGCTCCTGGTAAAGATGCTTATCATTTCCAACCTCGGTTATTTGGGAAGGTATTACATAAAATTCATAGTTTCTGGTTTATACGAGTAAGATCAGTATGGTACATAAGGTTGGCATTTAGTTACAAGCAAGCTTTTTGTTCAATATTTTGGTATGGTTAATTATTCTTCGCGGCAATTGCCTATGCTTGAACAGATAATACCTGACAAGTGCAGATATGATGTTTTGTCAACCAAAATTGAAATTCGGCTGGCAAAAGCTGAACCAATTCATTGGACATCCCTTGAATATAGCAGGGAAGCTGCTGTTCCCCAAAGAATTAATGCATCTTCTGGTAAGTTGATCTCCATAACATGTTATCTTTATTACCAGCAGTTAACCGTGAGGCAACTGAATGTCCAAGCTTTCTTTTTGCATGCCATACTGTTTATTTTGTACATGCACCTATGATGCTGTATGCTTGGCCTTTGCTGTTTTAGACCTAGAGATAATAGTAGTTTAAATTTGAATTTTTTTACTGGGTAACATAAACTGTGAACACTTTAATCAGGTAAATGCTTATTCGGAACCAAATTTTAGTTGTTAAGCTATTTATTTGGAGTAAATCAATTTCATAAACCATATAAGATCAACTGGAAATCGGTCGTTTGGATAGGAACAAAGTATTGTTTTTATATTGTTAATTTATTTGTGGTAAAATTTTCAATCTTTTCATTTAGCAGCTATTTGTTATTCTGCAATATGGGGGGGGGGGGGGTTTACAGTTCCAAACGGTAACACATCAATAGCTGCCGTAGAAATTTTTGCGCACACTATAAACAAACAATTTTTTGTACTTCTTATTGTGGATGCTTTTGCAATTGAAAATCTTGTCTAGTTTCATTTGATTGGTTCAACTTGATATTGTTCTAAGAAGCTTGAATATTTCCTCGAATAATTTGGCAAGTAACAGATCCTTTTATTTGTTTGGGTCATAATTAATTATTGTGTAATAGTTATTGCAAATCAGAGACCGGCATACCCATCCTCCAAACCGAAGAGGGTTGATTGGGATAAAATTGAAGCTCAAGTAAAAAAGGAGGTATATCAAACATCTTAATTTATTTGTTTCCTTTGTGGGGTACAAGCATCGTTAACTCGACCCTTTGTGGCTGGTTTTCAGGAGAAAGAGGAACAACTGGATGGTGATGCTGGATTGAATAAATTTTTCCGGGAGATTTATCAGGATGCCGACGAGGACGCAAGAAGGGCCATGCAGAAATCTTTTGTAAGATATTTCTACTCAAAGAATGCCTCATGCATAACTGTGGTCTAGGATAAAAATATCAGTCGGAACACAGGGCTTGAACGATCTATCTGCTGTGTGCATTGTAGGTGGAATCAAACGGGACTGTTCTTTCGACAAACTGGAAAGAAGTCGGTGTAAAGAAGGTGGAAGGAAGTCCCCCGGACGGAATGGAACTGAAGAAGTGGGGGCACTGAGCTCTTGGTTTTCACAATGGACTGCTATTTTGGTCTGCAAATGTTGTACACTTCTTTGATATTATAATGTGTCAAGTTGCTGTGCTTTGAATGTCGAAATCTGCTCGCAAGCTGAGGTAGATGGATTTTCTTTCAACTTCTTTAGAACCCTTTACTTTTAAAGCTTTCTTTTGGGGTTTGTGTAGTTATGTTTTGATATCAAATTATTGATATCTGGATCCGAAATCCCGAAATTACTATTTATATAAGTCGAATTGATTCGAATAATAGTAAAAGAGCATAAGTGTTTAGATTTGAGGGGTAGCTGAAGGAAGGAAGGTGGGTTCATTTAAAGCTTTAAATGCTACTGGCCATTCGCCACCAACCAAAGTTTTAGATTCATTGTTTGGTACGCACTGGCACTCTTTTTTCTTGTTTATTTTGCATTTAATTCTGCTTCTATATGTATAGTTTGTTGACTTTCATTGATCTGTAGAAATTAACAGTTTCAACAATGGCGAAGAAGGAAGCCATAGTTCTGTACCCAGCACCTTTGGTTTCCCATCAAACGTCGATGGTCGAATTAGGTAACCTCCTTCTCACTCTCCGACCTTCACTTTCAATCCACATTCTAATCGCCACGCTTTCTTCCCAACCTCCCTTTGCCGCCACCGCCGCATCCTCCTCCTCTGCCATCACCTTCCACTACCTCCCCACCGTCGATCTCCCTCCATCAACAACCCACCAACAAGAAGCCCTTCTCTTCGACGTCCTCCGCCTCAACGTCCCCAACTTCTGCCGTGCCCTCCTTACCATCTCCGAAAACTTCACACTCGACGCCGTCATCGTCGACTTCTTCTGCATCAGCAGCTCATTGAAAGTAGTCGCTGATTTCGAGCTACCGGGTTACTGTTTCTACACTTGTGCCGCTGGTTCTCTTGCTTCGTTACTTTATCTCCCCATTCTCCACAACAAATTCACCCAAAGCTTCGAAGATTATCTCGACCTTCTAATTGACATCCCCGGCGTGCCGCCGATTCCATCCTCGGATATGCCGTCGGCGATACTCAAACGTAATGAGATCTATGAAATTTTCTTGGATATTTCCACTCGCTTGCCTCACTCAGCTGGGATTATTATCAACACTTTTGAATTCATGGAGCCAAAGGCCATCAAGGCAATTGCTAATGGACTTTGCGTTCCGAATTCCCCGACGCCTCCTATTTATTGCATCGGACCTTTCGTGGCTAACGCTGCTGGTGGTGGCGGCGGCGATGGTCGCACCGAGTGCTTAAAATGGTTAGACTCGCAGCCTAGTAAAAGTGTAGTGTTTCTTTGTTTTGGTAGCGCTGGACTGTTTTCGGTTGAACAATTAAGGGAGATTGCTGTTGGATTGGAGAGAAGTGGGCATAGGTTCTTATGGGTGGTGCGAAATCCTCCATTAGAGAATCAAAGCTCGGGCATTAACGAAAAAATTGACCCGGATTTGAATTCGTTGCTTCCTCGAGGATTCTTGGAGAGGACTAAAGAGAGGGGATACGTGGTGAAATCATGGTCGCCACAGGCAGCCGTGTTGAATCATGACTCGATCGGTGGCTTCGTAACTCACTGCGGCTGGAACTCGGTGCTGGAATCGGTGTGTGCTGGGGTTCCAATGTTGGCGTGGCCGCTTTATGCTGAACAAAGGTACAATAGGGTGTTGATGGTAGAAGAAATGAAGATCGCTTTGCCGATGCTGGAGTCCGAAACCGGATTGGTGTGTTCGAATGAGGTGGAGAAGCGAGTTAAGCAATTGATGGAATCGAATGAAGGTGACTTGGTTAGAGAGCAAATCGTAGCTATGAAAAATGCAGCCAAGGTGGCGGTGAGCGACGGAGGTTCTTCTCGGATTGCGGTAGCCGAGCTCTTCGAGTCATGGAAGCAGAAATGACATATAGATAAAGAATGATGTTCCAACGATACAACAAAACTAATACAGTTCATGGCTCCCTTGAAACAAAGAACATCTTCTAGATGAACACGTCATTTTGGTAGAGATGTTGCCCTTTACTATTTGTTATCATTAGAATAAAACTAGTAAAACTATAATAATTAAAATTTAGATTAACATGTATAAATTAAGATACACTAATAATAAATGTTTTCCTAAATTCAAAAGATTTAGGAGTAGAAATTGAACTATAAATTTTGTAAGAGTTAAAATGTAATTTTACCATTGTATTAGGTAAAAAGTTATGTTAAATCATAATATTAATTTTAGGGTTAAAATGTAATTTTATCATGAATTAATTTATAATTTTTAGAAAAATAATTTTATCATTTAAAAAATAAAATCCATCATATCCACTAATTGACCGAGTAATTAAAATTGTACATATTGTCTCATATTGTATAAGTTCGAATCTCAGTATTTGCCTATGAAAATGTAAATATCTCTCTTACAAATAATATATATTCTGAATATACTCTCAACCATTTGACAATGCATGTTCAATCACCCTGCAGTAGTTGTTGGTGCTTGAACATGTAACCTCTAAAAATAACAATCATTCCCTTAATTACTGAGACAAGTTAGTTCGTACAACACTTACTATATATATTTCTAATATCTATATATGAGTCGATTTAATTTTGACTTGAGAGAAGTTTCTATTACTATTGAATGTAAAATCATGAGGAATAAATAATGTTTTGTAAGGTACACATCCATTAGCAACATAAGCCAATGAAGTTAAGAGGCTTCAAGTGTGCCTAACGCGTTTAAGTGTCAACAAAGCATAACCAACGACCAAAGAACAGACTTACCATACCATTTTATATTTAGTACCTTAATTATACTTACGTTATTATTTTGATACCTCGACTATTATTTGTAATAAAATAATATCTAACGTTTTGTTTTGGTACTTCCACCGTTTAAAACTAACAAAAATAGTGATATAAGTTAGGTTAATAACAGTTTTAGTCCAAAAATTTATACTATCTATGAATTTAGTATAGAATTCAATCAATTTAAACATTATTTTAATTTTTGAATTAAAATTGTAAATTCTTCTTCTTTTTCTTCTTCCAGTCGAACACTTTTTAAGTTTGGAGTTTAAAAATACGCTAGGGACAATCAAAGATCAATGGGAGGCTAATGCGGGGTCTATTAGAGGACCCAAACCCTACGATCAGGATACCGACAAGAATACGAGGGGTGGAAAATGGATGAGACAAAATTTTATCAAAATTAAGATGATGTTATAAATTGATGGATTTTGAACTAAATTGATAATATATATATATATATAAGTACTCCGGACTAAAACTGTAATTATATTAAGCCAGTCATCATCATCACTAGTTTTTAACGGCCGAAGTACTGAAATAGAACAAAAACCTATTGTTAAGTACTATTTTACCAAAAATAATATTTGAGGTACTAAAATAGTAACGTAGCATAGTTGAAGTACTAAATATGTAGTTTTTTCAAAAATTTAATGTATATTAAGTAAATCATCGAGTTTTATGAATAGAAAAAATAAAATTAAAAAGGTTTACTTCCTGTTTAAAAATTCAATCTTAACTCATTTGTGGATATAATAAGAGTTTAATTTGACTAATCGGACATACAAAAAAATTATATTATTTCAAATCTATAGTATATCTCATTTATCTATAAATACTTATAAAAAAGCCCCACATTTCATCTCATTCTTTCTTCTAAGCATATTTTCTTTCTCGGCTATTAAATCAGTAGTTAACAAAAGCAAAACAATGGCAGAAAAGACCGGTGATTCGCCAAATCCATTGGCAGCGAGCAATTCCCATACACAAAGTGACCAAGTGCCGCCGCCGCCGGCGGCTAACTCGAAATACCAAAAGAAACGGAACCGAACAAAGTGCTTGTTGTATATACTACTCTTTGCCGTGTTCCAGACAGGAGTTTTACTGGTTTTCGGGTTAATTGTCATGCGTACGAAAAACCCGAAATTTCGTGTTCGAGCAGGATCGTTCGTCAACGCCGCCTTTAACGTCGGAACCGAAGCTTCCCCTTCGTTCGACGTCCGAATGAACACGCAATTCACGGTGAAGAACACGAATTTCGGTGATTTCAAGTACGGAGTTGGCAGCGTCACGTTCGCATACAGGGGCACACCGGTTGGGGAGGCCACGATCGAGACGAGTCGAGTCGGGATTAGGTCGACCAAAAAGGTTGACATTATTGTCGAGCTGAGTTCGAGCAGTTTGTCATTAAACACTACGAATAGGGAACTGAGGAGTGATATTAGCTCGGGGGTTCTGCCATTGACGAGTTACTCAAAGTTGGAAGGGAAGATTCATTTGATGAAGGTGATAAAGAGGAAGAAATCTGCCCAAATGAATTGCACCATGGAAATTGACATCCATTCCAGGAAAGTGGGAATTATTACATGCAAGTGAAGAAGCTGGTTAAGGTTGTCGGATTTTGATATTTTTGGCTTGGGATTTTTATTTCATTTGTACTTGCTTTTGCAGTGTTATGGATTTTTGTTTTCTTTGTCTTGTTTACTGCACCAATGAGACGTATATCTATGTTTATATGATAATCTCAAGGTTTTTTTTTAAATATATATATTATAAATTTTGTTCGTTCATGTTTTAAGATTTCAGTTGTTCTTAATCTCGTCTTCAAAATTTTAATTTGATCTTTTTAAAAAAAATACAATATATTTTTATCAACATAATAATCACTTAAAAAGTTACATGTAGAGCTTAATTTGTGTTCTATCCAATGACTTTTCTTCCAACTCAACAGTTTATTACCATTTTTTCTCTTATTTATAGCTGAAGACCTTAATTTACATGGATAGTCAAGTCAGTCATAATTATCAATGATGATTGAATAGAATTAAATTTTGAGTATATTTTTAAATGAAATATATATGATTTTCAATGGAGTCTTATTTTAATTAGTATCGTTATTTGAGCAAGCACAATTGGTTGTTTGATCTAGTTGTTGATTTTTGTTCCTTAATATTTTCTTAGGTCATGTGTTCTAGACTTACTAGGAACACTCCTCTTTCTTCATCTGATCGAAAGTCCTTTTAATTTATTAAACCTCTTATTAGCCATCATTATTATTTATTTCATAATTGATTGACATAATCGAAAATAATCATATGCTCATATATAATCGTGCAAACATTAATCGAATACCAACATGTTTCAAAAGCATGTATAAAGTAGTAATGGATTACCTTTAATCTTTGTTATATCTGTCAACCCTCGAACGACATTCGAACGCTCTTGAACCTAGATTTGACGTCCCTCAACCATTCGTATTCAAGGAATTGTGAGTACCAAGAATTCAAGCTCGCCGGCCGTTTGTCGAAAAGCCACTGAAGACGCCAAATACCACGATTTTTGAAATGCAAGAAACAACCGAAAGGTGCGCTACTCCGACGAGACCCTTGTCAGAGTCGAACGGACACTTAACCGAATGGGTTTTGTTTGGCTGGATACGAGGATGACGATCACAGCAACGGTGTGGCGAACAAAAGGTCAAGACGGTCAGAATCAGGGGAAAACGAAGGCGACGTTTAGGTTTTTCGACGAATCTTCATTTGATTCTCCATGAAAAACGACGGCCGTTCACCGCGAGCGGGGAGAGGAGTTTTGATCGGACGAAGGCGGCGCTTCGGTCAGCGGCGACGGTGCACACCACCGTCGGGCGGTGGGGTAGATCGGAGCCGAAGATGATGGTGGTTAGGTGAGAACGTTTAGTATTCTAGAAAGATCTGATTTCCCCCATTTTTTTATTCGAATGGGCATTCATACCGTGAGTGAAAGGTTAGATCGATAAATTTAATTCGGGTTAAAAACCTCGAACTTTTTACTTCAAGACTTAACCGAGTTATTCCTTGACAAACTTGGGCACTTAACTCAGCGGTTAGACACAAAAGGGTATGAGGCTGGGGCAATGTCTAGGGATGGCAAATGGACGGGGCGGGTGCGGATACCCCCTCTCTCATCCCCATACCCACCTAAAATTTTCATATCCACCATCTACCCACCACCCACGGCATGTATAATTTTCAAATCCACACCCGCCCATGTGGGTATATTCTTAAATCCATCCCCACACCCACCACCCAATTGGATACCCATTACCCATCTCGTACCCGCCTACCCGCCCGTCTGGCAGCAACCATATCACATAAAACATGAAGGGATAATGGCACCAATACCCCCATGTACTTTGACGGAAAGTACAATGTGGTGCCTGAACTTTGGATGCATTTAATGTGTCCCCTGAAGTTTTCTTACGTCATTTAAAACGCCCCATACCCTAACACTGTTAACTTGTATGTGGTATAACTAACTTACGCCGGTGTAAGTTCTACTGAACTATAGCTAATTAACTATGACTAACTTGCACCGATGTAAGTTAGTTATTATGTGAGAAATTTGAGGGTAAAACAGTGCAAAGAACTAAAGCAACGAACTTGAAATTTGAATAAAGAAAACAAATTTTATATTGAATTAGATATCTTCAAAGCCACATAATATGGAGGGTAGCATACGGGAAAGACGGGTGCAGGGCGGGCAGGTGCAAGGTGGGTAAGGTCTTAAATCCACCACCTACCCACTACCTGCGGCGGGTATGACTTTTTACATCCACACCCGCCCACTACCCACTAAACTCATACACATCTCCACCCCAACTGGGGCGGGTGCGGTGCGGAATCCGTGAAACTGTACCCGTCTGCCATCCCTAACAATGTCGCTGGTTTGAAACCCACCGACATCAATTCTCTTTTCATCATTTTTTTATATCCTTATTTAGGGGTGTTACAATAAAAAAATATTGATAAAACAATGACTCAATTTTTCTAAATTTTTGTTGAAATTTAATTGCCAATATGTAATGTTATGGTATTAGTATGTTCAAATTTAAATGTGGGACGAAAATAACATCATGTTATGACGCGGCAAAAGCATTGAATTCAAAGTATGACGTAAAAATCTTAAACTCTAAGATTAACACGTACGTTTTTGTAAAATGACTCATTTTATGGGAAGAAAAATCGAGGGAATCCTGAATGAAAAAAAAGTAGAAGAGCTTTCAAAAGAAAATGCAGTGTTTATCTCTGTTCACTTTCAACTTCTTTTCCTTTACTTTCTCGATGTTTGGTCGGAGAAAAAAAACAAAGCAAGATGATGCGTGGGACTGGGAATAGATACCAGAAAAAAAATAAAAATAAAAACAAATCTGGGAGAAGTGGACAATATTGTCCGCCCCCCTGCCCTCCCTCAAATTTCAAAGGGATAGTCGGTTCATCCTTACTCTTAGGGGGATGAACCATTGTTAGTATGGGCTATTCAGTTAGTTTTGTATTTAGTAATAGTGTATGATGGGTGGAGTTGATTCGAGGCAGGTGGAGATGAGACGAGTAAAAAGGTATATTTAGGTTTTTTCCATCACTCACGATAAATTTAATTTTTATTTTTATTCATACTCCTACAATCGGTGAAATTTATAACTATCTCTATTCAGTTGAATGTAAAGTAGGACGAATCCCCGTAAAACCCGTCCCATTAACATTCCTACCAATATTCTCGTATGGTAAATTATTTATAAAAGGCAGAGTTGCCACCTTATATATATAAATATAAGGTTAGGATCAGTTGACAATGTGTTAAGACTTAATATTTTTATACGCTTTTGGATCGTTAAATTAGTAAAAATTGATTGTTAAGATTAACTGTAGACAATCAGAAGATTATCACAGTAAAAAAAAAAGAATAAAATAATCTTAGTCATTTGTTTACTCTCAATCTAATGACTAATGTATGTGTATGGTTGGGTGGGCATATGCCCCTATTGAACTTTTTAATGTTCACACATTTGGCTTTAATTTTTTCTTAAATTTTATGAATTAGTCTTTAAATTTTTTTTAATTTGTGTCTATTCTGAAGTTTTGAGATTTTATGTGTACGCACCTTCAAAAATATTTTTTGATCCGTTATTGCTCTTATTTAACCCTTCAAAAGAAAAGTAAAAGTAATTAGATTTTTTTACATGAGTGGAGCATAGAAAAACAAATTGTGGGAAACAATTGCCCAGGGGTATATTGATCAGATGAGGCACCGCCATGAGCATGATGGCATGTATTTTTCAGAGGAACCGTACCAACAAGAGTATAAAACATGTGAATGTGAGGGTGGAATACGTATAGATACAGTGGATAGAGGCATAAATCCTTCATGTTTAAATGGTACGAAGATTAGAGTTATGCAATGTGAGTTGTCGCTGGTGAAGTTTATGGGCAGAGTTCTCGGCTGAGGCCCAGCTGCCCTGCCACAGCAGGTACCCAGGTTGACTGAATATTCAAACTTTACCGTCTGCCCATGTAATAGGGATGGCTTGCCTTGTCCACAGACCATCTGTCTTCACTTCACTCTGCTTCTTTCTTATTTTTAAAGAAATGGGATTTATTAGATTTGTATGGTGTTGATCAGACACGAGTTCAAATTATTTAATCTACAAAATGTATGTACATTGTCAAAGAATTTTAAATATATATAAACAGATACTACATTGTAATCGTCTGTAGACTATTTTAAAAAAAATAATAATAATAATATAATTCTTTTATTTCATTTTGATAGGAGTATAACTAGAGGTGGCAAATTGACCCGAGACTTGAACCGATTTTATTCGTTCTGAGGCTCGATGTCGACCCGAACAACATTATTTGAACTTGATCCAAAATTCGAAATAAACCGAATTGAATTGAAACCGACCCAATTTTTAGTTGAACCGATATGGACCCTATTTGATTTTTCAACCGAACGGAACAGACTCGAGCCGATCTTCAACCGAACAGAATAGACCCGAACCAAAGGCAACTCGAAATAAAAAAAATATTAAAAGAAATAATGAAAGATTTAATGTAAACCATCGCACACCTCACAAAAAAATTAAATTTAATAGCTTTTTAAAGTCATATATGGGCTTACAAAATAAATTCGGCCTAAAAATTCGACTGAAACATGTTGATCTCCCTTTGAACCAATTTTGACCCAACCCGAAAATACGCAACCTAAAATCAACCGAACCGATGTGACTCAATCTAGACTGATACCCGACCTGAAAATCAAACGAAACGACGTGACTTGATCCAGATTGATACCCAATTCGGATTAATACCCGACTCAAACCGAAACTAAACCTAATCTGAACCGAAAAAACTCCGAACCCGATCCGAATAACTCGTTTACCACCTCTAAGTATAACCTTTTCTAAAAAAACAATTTAACAATACACATTGAAATTGAATGCATTGCATTAAATACCCAGTACTAAAAGTAATTGTATTCATGAGATCCAATTGAATCAAGATTTGAATTTCATTGATATATTAAATGGTAGTTGTGGAAAGTGGAAACTGTTTGAAAACTATCATCACATCTCTCTCCTTTCAAATCAAACATAATATCTGCAGAAATTTAACAACAGTCTCCACAACAACAAAATAATCCAAAATATAGACTTAAGTTTCAATTTCTTCATAATCATCACTACAATTTCTTTCCTTTTTCCTTCAAATTTTTACAACATGATATTAATAATCAAAGTCTGCGTTCTTCGCTGGATGTTCTCGCGGAGCTGCTTGTTACTCGAGAAAACAGAGAAGAATCTGGGGAAAAAAAGGGATTAATTAGCAGTTAAAGCTTGAATTTTTAGAGAGAAAAAAATTACAGTCTGAAACTGTATGTATATATTTACCTGTTGAAGAAGAAGAAGCATTGCTTAATTTCTCTTGTGAAGAACAATCACTTGTGCACCCCATCAACCATGAAGATTCTGCCGCCAAACCCAGAAAATAAAAACAAGCTAAAGAATCGAATTTTAAAATTTAATTCAAACCCAAAGTTCAAATTTTTAATACCTCTTGATGAATTGAAAGATCTCTTGCAATGCAAAATGGCGCTTTGGATCCCATCGTGTTGCAGCAGCAATGAATCGTCTCTCCGGTTAATCGGCGACGCTGCAGCCGACGACGACTTGCTCTTTGCCAGATGCTTATAAACCCCTCGAGAAATCCCGTGTTTCTCCTTCGTGGGATACACCGTCGCCGGAGATAACATTGACGAGTCACCGGAGATTCCTACCTTGTCGCTTTGGCCATTCTTTTTGGAGTTTTTTGTGTACAACGGCTTCAAGTATTTTTGTACCAATCTCTTCGAGGAATAATCGATTTCGCCGCCATTTCTGGTGAAATGGTTGCCGGCGCCGCCGCCTTGCTTCTCGTGCTTTGGAGTCTCTGTTTTCGGCTTCTTGGGATGAAAGACTCGGAATTTCTGGGCAGATTTCAGCAGAGCGATCGGCGATTGAGGCTTGGAGATCGGCTCCACCGGCATAATCTTTCTTTTCGAGAAATGATCGTTGGGATTCTTAACATTCACTTCATCTTCAACCTCGCGCAAAGGGAACTCCAAGTCGATGAAAGCGTCGTCGCCTTCATCGAACTCACGATCAGAAACCTTGGCGGCGGCGGCGGCGGCGGTGGTGGTGATGGCGTCGTCGTTTCCATTACAAGGTTGGGTTTGGCTCACTTTATGAGCCCCGTGACCATGTTTCCAGAACCTCAGAAAATTTAGAGCTTCCATGGCGGAAAACAGAGAAAACAGAGATTCGGACAAGAAAGGTCTTGAAAATGGGTGAATGTTTATGGTTTCTGCATTTTAGCTATTTAAAAAGGTGTTGAAAAAGGACTGTTTGCTTGCACTTCGTTTGATGACTGGAAATTGAAAATGGTGTTTCAGGGGAATGAGGTAAGCTTTTGATATTCACTTTTACAAAGAGATTCGGACAAGAAAGGGATAAATAGCTTATTTAGCTTTGCAGCCTTTGCTTTTCAACAGTGATGATGATTACTTTTAAGGAATTATGGTTCTAATTGGGATAATTTCATATTTAGTACTTATACTATGGTAAAACTTTTAATGTGATGTGTTGTTGAAAAAGTGGTTGAAATGAAATGTAAAGTCAATTATTTATTCGTCTAGATATGTTTCTATATGCATGGTTAAATTTGTTTTTTTTCTCCTCACTTTTCCTATTTACTTTGAGACGGTTAAAAAAATTTAAAAAAATTTTCTTCTTCATTAGTTTTCTTTTTGTAACGATTTTAATCGTTTTACTAATTCTATAGATAAATAAGATTCATTTTTTGTTAATGAATATTTTACTTTTCAAGGTTTTTCTTTTTTTGCTTTGTCATATTCATACTACATATGCTTTTTTACAATAATGTCAAGAAGAAACTGCGCAAGAATTTGCTTTCTTCATAGAGCATTTCTAGTCAAAATAGTTTATTCACTAGATTTCTTTCAGAAAATAGTTCAAGTACTTCTGCACGTGATAAGTTTTGTTTTTTAATATTTTTACAACTTTAAAAATTTTATTATTTAATTTTTTACGTATGAATTTTTTCAATATTTTGAGGTGTGATTCTTTATACTTTTTTCACGCTTAAATATAATTCAGTATTTAAAAAAAAGGTTATCTTCTCTTCTCGAACGTGTTGGATAAAAATTTTAGAACAAGACATCATATTATTTTGACGGCTTTAAAAATAATTGTCATACTTTCTCAACGATTTTTATGACATTATAAATTCAATCTTAGTTTAACGAATAATGGTTGAAGCACAAACCTTTAACAAAAACATCTATTATTATATTTATAATTTTAAAATATACTTCAATTTTATACTTGCCGTTTGTAGCTTTATAAGAAAACCTGGTTTATCTTATTAGAATTTACAAAAATCAAACCAGTGGACTAAAGTACATCAAACTAATTTAATTAAACAAACATAATTTCGATTGGTTTGGTCGATTAATAGGTCAATTAAATTTAAATGATTTAAATTAAGAATTAATATTTAATGTATAAATAATTTTAAAAGTTTGGGTCGCAAATATGACTAAAAATTAAATTATAAATCTCTAACTATAAAATTGTAAACCCTAAACTCACAATCTAAACCATTAAACCATAATTTGAATTCAGTTGTGCAAAACAGGTAGTGCCAATGCGTACAATATTCTTTCTTAAATTATTAAATATCTAGTATATATTTAAAATAAAAAAATATTTATGTACTAGAGGTGAAAAACTTGTTTTTTACAAGCACTTAAAATTTATGATTTAGAGGTTAAGAATTATTGTTTAAAATTAAAGGTTTAGTGTTTGTGTGTAAGTTTTAAGGTTTTTAAATAGATTTTATGGTTTAAAGTTTATAGTTTAAGGCTCTTAAAAAGAGCATGTGACTATTTAGAAGCTTGCCACTGGAGACAGGGACGAAGCTACAGCTTCAATGGGAGGGGCTGTGGCCCCCTGTAGGGCGAATTTTTTCCCCTTTGATTCCTTATATTTTTTCTGAAAAAGTTGGGATAATTGTGAATTTGCCCCCCCTCCCCACCTTTCAAAATTTATGTTTTGCCCCCCTAACTTCAAATCCTGGCTCGGTCCCTGATTGGAGAGTTTTAGTAGACCAAATAATCACCTTAAAATAATATAATTGACCTAAGTGGTAAGCGGCTTTATATCACTTAAGTAAATTTCGAGTTTAAAATTGTGTATGAAATTTCTGTTGAGAGACTCACCTACTAAAACCAAATGTGCGACGCGAATAAATTCGAATTAGCCAAACAAAACACAGAAAAACCGAGAGAACAACAATTAGAATGACTCCTAAACTGAAAAACTGTTGAATTCGAGTATTAAATTATAAATTTGATGAAAAATATTTATACCAAATGTTATTTTTATAGCGTTTAATTACAAATTCGGGAATCTGAATAGTTTTAGTTTGCGTGAGAGACTAACAGGTAGAGCACGTGAAGGAGCTTGAAGAAAGACAAATCTTTTGCAAATGACAAAAGTTACACTGTAAAAAAATCGAAGTTACCATAGAATTTGCTAATAAAAAATTACTGTAGTTAATATATATTCAGATTTTTGCAGGAGAAATGCAGCCTTTTTCATTCGCCTTTCAGAAACTTTCTCAGTAAAAAATTATATACCGATTCCTGGATTTACATGCCCACTCGTCTCCATCACCACCATTCTTATCTTTTTGTTCTTTTCCACCCTTTCATTGTCTTACCCTTTGTCCAAAATTATTTAAAATAATTTCGAGTAATTAGATTGAAGAAAAACTAAAATCGATATTTTATTTTATTAAATTTAATGTCGATTTAAATTAATTTTGTTTTTATTATTAATTATAAACCGTTATTGATTTCTGAACCAAATTGATTTTTAATTAATTTTAAGTTTTAATCAGTTTGTATTTAAGGATAAATATTCTATACACAGACGGTGGAAACGGAAAGTTTCCACAAGTGTCCTAGTTTTAGGGTATAGGGAGTTAGTTTAGGGTTTAGGTGTAGGGGTTATAATTTAGGGATAATTGTCTCAATTTAGGGTTTATAGGTTAAAACCTAAATCCTCATCATATTACCTTAAAAACTAAACCCTAACCTATAAACCCTAAATTATAACCCTAAGCCTTAAATTGAAACAACTATCCCTAAATTCTGAACCCTTACACTTAAACCCCTAAACCCTATACCCTAAACTAACTCCATGTACCCTAAAACTAAGGAACTTATGGAAACTTTCAGTTTTTACCGCCTGTGTATAGAATATTAATCATGTATTTGATTCAGTGACAAATAACTTAAAATCATTAAAAATATTTTTAAAAATATTTTTATATTTGATTTAATTTATTATTTAACATAATTTTAGAAAGATACCCATGTAATGTAAGTATGTAATGACGGGCAGAATACTAATAATAAAATGGTTAATTATAAAATAAGTGCCTAAATTATGTGTTTTTTGTAATATTTTTTTAGTTGAGGTAAGTGCTTAAAGTTTTATTTTTTTGTTGAAAAATGTGCCAAAGTAGCTGGCTTATTGAGTTTAAAACAAAACAAAAATGAAATTTTAAGCACTTATTTCAGCAAAGAAAAATACTTTAGACACCAATTTCAACCCAAAATAAAATTTTAGACTCTTATTTCAGCCAAAAATATTTTATGAACCATTGAATCTATTATAAAAAATATATAATTTGGGCACTTAATTTATAGTTAAGTCTAAGAAAAATCAATGTTTTAAAATATGATTTCAGCATTGGACAATAAATAGTACCAACAATCTTTTCTATTTCATTGCTTACGTTTACCTTTTAGATTTTACGTTTGTCCAGTATCAAGGTTCAGTCTTGGACTCTTCGTACAGTACTTTTGCCTTGACAATACTTTGGCTTTATTATACAAAATTGGTACATAAAATTTGAAAAATTCTCAAATTGATACTTAAATTTTGAAAAAAAATATATTCAAATTAATACATAATTTAACATAACACTTTAATATTTAATCAAAATTTAACACATGACATTAGTATATTAATCATCATCGGTACCATTTCATGGAATTTTTTCTATTTATCTCATGGGTCTTAAAACACCAGCTTCGTTTGGTAGAGCTTTTCGTTTCGCGGTTCGTATGAAAATAGCCGTTTGGGAAGAAACTAAAAATTTCAATTTTTTTCTCGAAATGCTCGTTTACAAATAAATCAGGTGTTTAGACGCTTGTTAAGCATTCTCCTTGATCGTTCGACAGTCAAAAACTCGTTAAAAAAGCTGTGTAGAATGGGCCTAAGTCGGTGTTGGTTGCTTTTCTTTTACAAAGGCAATGTCTAAAATGATTTTGAACTTTGATATAGGCTAAGCCTTTCCTTTGAACTTTGAAGAAGTCCAACTTCAATTCTATTCCACCATCTTTTGGAGTTGAATTTAGGGAAAATGGGTCCACTAAAGCAATCCTCATTTTCAACCCAACCCCCACACTTTTACTTTCATTAATCTAATTAAGGATTTATTTGATAAATTAACGATAAATTAAGTATTACAAAATTCAATGTTAAATATTTTATAAGTATTGTATTTATATTATAAATATTTTACAATTTCTTTTGTAAAATACATATTCATTTTATGGTTCGTGTTCGAGATTTGTCGCCTTCCCTCCTAATATTGTTCTTTCCAAGATTCGAGTTCAAATTCTTTCATTGGGAGAGTAATGTGCCTTGTCATTGCACCAAACATTTGCCGTGAAATTTTACAATCTTAATCTTATAAATATGATAATTTTATTTTTGTTTTTAATACAAAATAGATAATTTATTTGGAATATATTTTTTTTTGATAAATAAGAGAAATAAACTACCCTACTTACGAAATAGGGAACAAGTCCATAACCAGTAGACTGGCTATTACCATAGGCGGCGTGTCAAGTATCCGACAGTCCAAAGAGTCCGTGGGTGCCAATTTAGCTAACGAGTCCGCCACTTTATTCATCTCCCGGCGCACATACTGTACATTGACTTCCCAACCTTGCCGCAATAAACCCCGAATGTGTTGACACAGAACGATGGAACTCCCATTTGTCGAAGAGTCTTGAATAAGCGAAACAACCTCTTTACAATCCGTTTCTAAAATAACTCGGCGATAACCCCTAGACCACGCTTGCGATAAACCAACATACATACCCCATAGTTCTGCCTCTACCACGGAACAAATCCCTATCGCTTTCGAGAAACCAAAAATCCAATCGCCCTTTTCATCTCTAGCGACACCACCACACGACGCCAACCCCGTAGCCGTCGTACGCGCGCCATTCGTGTTGAGCTTCAGCCAGCCACAAGGGGGAACCTCCCAAACCGAAGCCTGCTGTCCGCGGCGCTCTGCAGGAGAAGATAACACACGCGATACAGCCAAGGCTCGGGCGCTTTCATCAAACACAAACTTGTTGTGCGACCAAACATCAAAAATCTCAGCAGCATCTTTATCAAATATGCAAGCATTGCGATGCTTCCATAAGGACCACAGCACCGCCCCAAAACGAAGATCCCAATCCTTCGGCTCACGCGCAAAAAGTTCCGGAGACGATAAGTTTATGCGTAGCCACTCTTGCGTATTCAAAGTAAGAAACTCCGTAAGTTTGGAAGGAACAATCAAACGAATCCAAAGTGCCATCACCGTGGGACACGAACGAAATAGATGATCCACAGATTCTGATATCGAACCACACACGCCACAATTAGAAACATCCCCCATATGCCTCCGAACCCTCTCGGCATTAGTGAGCAACTTGCCACAACCAAGCAACCACAGAAAAAATTTAATCCGTTGCAGCCCTCGGAAATGCGCTATGCAGCTCCACATCAGCCCCTCACGACCCTCACCCTCTCTTACGCGCGCACGGTAAGCACAACCGACCGAGAATGCCCGATGCGCCGTCCACTTCCACCCTACTCCATCCGCAAGTGCGACTTGCTGTGGCGACAGCGTCGCTGCCAAACGTAGGACAATATCCTGTGGCACCAAATGCTCTATCTCAGCCCACTTCCAACCGCCTCCATGTGTTGCCATGTTGGCGACGCTAACGTGGGGGAGACTCGCACGAGCAGCCCCATCCGTCACATACTCCGCAAGCACCCCAATATCACTCAACCAAGGGTCATGCCAAAAGTCTATATCGCGCCCATCACCCACCGACCAAACAAGCCCGGAGCGGACCTCCTCCCAAACTAAACTGATACCCTTCCAAATATGGGAACAACGGGGACGAATCAAAGTATCCGGGACAGCTACAATGTAACACCCGGGTTCGAGGGTCGGGTGAAGTTAATAATTTAAAAATAGTTCGGGTTTCGGTTCCAAGATTTAAATAATAAAATAATGGTTTGGGCCTCGGGTTTTAAGGAAAATAAAAATCAAGTTGGACCATATTTTAAACAAGCCCACATGGCCATAGGTGGCACCTATTGTGGTTTTCCTTTTTCATTAAGGGTATTTAGGTCTTTAGACCTTTAATTTTAAATCAACCTAAATAATGTTTTTATTTAGTCATCTTCTTCCCTCTACTTTGGAGCACTATTCCATTGCATAACTCACCCAATCTTGAAGGTTTTTCAAAGGTAAGGCCGTTTTTGACTTGCTCTCTTTGTCCTCTACGAGTACGTACCCTTATTTCCTAGAAAACCCATGATTTTTGTAACTTGGGTGTTTTGAAATATTGATTAAAAATGTCATTTTTAGCATTCTAAACTTAGGGTTTTGATTTATGAAAGTTATATGAGTTATTTTAAGCCTAAAGGGGTCCAATGGGTATGATTTTTACAAGGTTTGGGGTGATTCCCGAAATGAGGTTTTGGGGAGGTTTTTGGGAGGTTTAGGATTGAAATATGAGGGTGTTCTATGTAGAAATGAGAGGGCCAATGGTTAGGGTATATGTAAGCTTTGTTTTGGAAGCTTTAGGGAGTAGTTTGAAGGTTGAAATCAATGGTTTTAAGGGGTGCTTGAGGGCTGCTCGGATTTTGGAATTTTGGGTTTGTTCTCAATGTGAAAATTGATATCTTGTAATTGGTTTGTAATCCGGGTTGAGTATTTTAGAACATGGACTGACTTGAGATTATTTGCTTGGTGTTGGATTGGCTAGAGGCGAGAATTTTGGTCGGAGAAGCTTCGGGGGCAAATCTGTGGAATTCGGAGTCTTGAGCTTGGTCTTCGATCTTCTTTTAGGTAGCAACGGTGAGTAGATTTGTTGGTTCTTACTTTGAGCTCGATATGGATCATTTTGGGTTTTGGGTGGAACCTTGAGAGGTCGCCTAAACCCGTGTGTAAGCCTCTCTACTCTCATGTTGTGTGATATGTTGATTGTACATACGTTGTGATTATTGAATGCATCATGAGTTGTTAATGTTGTAGTCGTGTTGTGTGCGTGCCTCACGTGATGGTGGTCTAAACTACGGTGATGTGTAGTCCCACCGGTAGTGACTAGTAGGGTAGTCCTTTGATGTGTAGTCCCATTGGAAATCCACTAGTCGAAACGGTGATGTGTAGTCCCACCGTAAGTGTATGTTGGTTGTGCTTGAGTAAACCAAGTGTAGTGGTTGAGATAGACCCTTGTGCATCCATTGTTTTCTTGTATACAAATCGTATTTTGAAAAACTGCATGTTGTGAATTGTAGAGCCTCTCTCACTAAGCTAGTTTGCTTATGCTCTTTGTTTCCAACGTGCAGATCGTTAGAGTTCGGGAGGCGAGCGGGCGAAGGAAGAGCTTTTGGAGTTCTCAAGCAAGTTTAAGTATGGTTTGCTTTTGTAATAATGCCTAGACAATGGGGTATAGAGTGTTAGGAGTTGGGGTCAAACTCCCTAGGAAGTTATGCTTGAAATTGTTAAACTTATGTTGTGTTATGTTTTGCTTCTTGGATTATGTTCTATGATTCTTATGTGGATCTTTTGCTTATGCCTGAATTTGTATGAGGTTGGACTATGCATGCCTTAAGCTTGACTACCATGTGTATGATGCCTATGCTTGTTAAGTAGGTTTCTTGTGATATTGCTTGAAGTCTAGATAGGTATGATTCTTGTTATATTCAATGCTTGTAAGCTAAAATCCAACTGTGGTTGTTGTATGTATGCTTGTGTGTGCTTAGGAGTGTTCAAGTATGCATCTAGAACCATGCATGATGTTGCTAAGTAGTGAAATGAGATGTTGCAGAGCAGGGGTATCGATACGGATAGACCCGTATCGATACGGCCTTCTCTTTCCAGGCATATCGTTTCGATACGCGGAGAGACGTATCGATACCATTTTGGTTACTGGAGACACTGTCCAACTTGGTATCGATACCGGCCTCAGGCGTATCGGTACGGTCACCTAGCGTTGACCGTGGGAAGTCAACCCTTGAGGAGGGTATCGATACACTTCCCATGTGTATCGATACGGTCTCCACGGGTTGACTCTGACCCCTTTGACTTAGTCAAGGTGTATCGATACCCCCATAGGTGTATCGATACCGCCTGCAGATAAACTTAAAAATTGGTCTTTCGGATGTGGTTTTGAGTTCGTTAGATTGTCTTGCTTATGATGTCCCACTGTATGATCTCATAGGATTAAATACTCATCTAGACAAGTTTTAAAATGAAAAAAATATATAGGGTTGCTAATCGAGGGGGAATCCTTTAGGGGGTTTTCACTCGGTTTTCCCCGTGTAGCCCTTTCGGACCGGTCATCCGGCCAGACCGGGACAAGGGGGTTACATACAACCCATTTATACTTGGACCGTAGAACTTGCGTCCATAGTTGATCCGATTGTCGTATTAAATTAAAAGCAAGCTTCATTAAAAAAGCTTCATTTTGCACCACCAACGACCGGAAGCCAAGGCCCCCCTCCTTAATGGGCGAACATACAGATTTCCAATTTACAAGGTGTACACCACCCCGTCCTTCATCCTTACCCCAAATGAAACTCCGAATTAAACATTCAATATCACGACACGTACCTTTAGGAAGGAAAGAAGACTGCATAGCATAATAGGGAATCGCGGACAACACCGATTTAGCAAGTGTAATTCTCCCCGCAAGCGAGAGAGATTTAGCCATCCATCCCGAAAGTTTATCCCTTACACGCTGAACAATGAAATTGTAAGAAGCCCGAGTCACGCGTTTGTGTAGTAAGGGGACACCCAAGTACTTCCCAAGGTCCATCACACGACAAAAACCGAACCGAGAACTGATAGCCATGCAAAGATCATGCTCCACATTTTTGGAAAAATAGATGCAGGTTTTGGCTATGCTGACCTTTTGACCCGAAGCTGCACTGAAACGCTTTAACACCTCCTCAATAATAGTAACCTGAGGCGGCGAAGCTTCACTGAACAATATCATATCGTCAGCAAAGAAAAGATGTGATATAGATGGCCCCGACCGAACCAATCAGACCGGCTTCCACGCACCGTCCTCTACCTCCGCCCGGATAGCATGAGCTAAGCGCTCCATGCACAGAACAAACAAATATGGTGACAACGTATCTCCCTGACGAATACCCCTCGACGGTGCAAAAGACTAAAACAGAACCATTCCAAAGCAGTTGTATAGTAACCGATGAAACACATCTCATGATTAAGCTACGCAACTCCCCCGGAATTCCGATTTTCGATAACGTGTCCGCAATAAAGTCCCATTCAAGGCGATCATACGCTTTCTCAAGATCAATTTTGATCGCCATCGAACCCACCTTTCCTTTCTTTAAACGCATAGAATGGATGACTTCCTGGGCGATAATTATGTTATCAGTTATGGACCCCCCAGGGACAAAAGCAGTTTGGCTATCCGAAACCCAACAAGGCAAAAGAGGCTTAAGCCTATTAAAAATAGACTTCGTGATAACCTTATACAGCACAGAACACAGTCCAATTAGGCGAAACTGAGAAATCGATTCCGGGTTGCGTACCTTAGGTAACAAAACAAGGAGAGTGCGGTTCAAGGAGGGATCGAACGGCTTGCCCGCGAACATCTCACGTACAAAGCGACAAACTGATGGGCCAAAGACATTCCAATTTCGTTGATAAAACAACCCATGAACACCGTCCGCCCCAAGGGCCTTCAACGGTGACATATCAAACACCACCGTTCGCACTTCCTCATCTGTTACCGGGCGAGCCAAACCTATGAGCAAACCATCATCCACCGACGGAAAACAGTCCCTCCCCGCTAACTCTACGTCAACACTCCCCGACGATGTGAACAGCTCCTGATAGAAATCCACCGCCAACTTCTGCAAAACATTCTGATCAGAACACCATCTACCGTTAGGGAGTCTAAGAGCTTGCACATAATTCTGTCGTCGACGCTGCATGGTACAGTTGTAGAAATATTTGGAATTTTTATCACCAAAGCGAACCCACTGTTCTCTAGACTTCTGCACCCAAAGACTTCCCTCTTGTAGAAGCACAGCATCTAGTTCAGCCCGTAGAGACTCATCGAGCTGAACAAGGAAATTCGAATGCGCAACTCGAAGGGCTTTATCGATCCCACGAAGTCTCGCAAGGAGCTCATTCTTTTTCTTTCGGGTAAACTATCTGTTTGACCACCAATCTATTGGGAAAGTTTTAAAATGACCACCATAGAAAAAAAACGCGTCATTTTAGTACCCAAACTATTAAAATGGGATCAATTTGGCCACCTGCCGTTAAGAGGCTAACGGAAGGTGACGTGGCAGTTAAAAAATTAAAGGTATAATTACACATTTCGTCCTTACTATTTACACATTCTTTCAATTTAGTCCTAATTTTAATCTAATAAAATAAATTAATTAGGTGGTGACACATGTCAACACCTTATTGGAGGAATTTAATTATTTATATTTTAATTTAATAAATTTATTTTCATCCCCCAATCAGGTGGTGACACGTGTCACCTGATTGGAGGATGAAAATAAATGGAACTTTTGCACCCAGCGTGAATCGAACTTGGGTGGCTGGTAACCTAGGCAAGACACAACATGGCAAAGCCACTGGGCTAAAGCCATTTTTTGTGATACAAAGTGCAAATAATTAATATAATTCATAAATGGAACAAAATTGGGTTGGCTTAACCATTACCACCGATATTTTGTTGTTACAAGCCGCCATCATCTCCCCTGAAACCTGCATCTCCCTCAGCTTCTCTACATCTTCTGCATTATTTTTTGCATCAAACCCAAAGACCCAGATTAATAACCTTTCTGGAAATATGGAACATTTGACAAGGGCCTTAAATCAGACAAGGTTTTTTTTTTTTGGACAAAGATATCGTTACCGTGGTTGTCGACTAGGATTCGAACAGAGTATCCATGGAGCAGGAGACGGTTAACCAAGGCAAGCCCGAGGAAAGAAACACCACTGCTGACTGTCATTTTCGCTATTTTATTAGCTTATAAAGCTACCAGACAACACCTCTTCTCGGTCTTCCCTCCCCTGTCTTTCTTACAGGTTTTCATTCAAACACTATATTATTGCACTTGTGTCTCATTTATTACTTTTTGGCTTCTACTCCCCTGTCATTGCCATTTCATTATAATCTCATCATCCCTGTTTCTTTTTCTCTTCATCGTCTTCAAATTGATCCCTTATCTATACAGTGCTGAAATTGAGGGGAAAAGTTATATAAATCATAGAGTAGAAAAGATGATGCACAGGTGCAGTAGCTCTCAAGGAAACACTATATTAATTATTTGCACTTTATATCACAAAAATGGCTTTAGCCCAGTGGCTTTGCCATGTTGTGTCTTGCCTTAGGTTACCCAGCCACCCAAGTTCGATTCACGCTGGGTGCAAAAGTTCCATTTATTTTCATCCTCCAATCAGGTGACACGTGTCACCCCCTGATTGGGGGATGAAAATAAATTTATTAAATTAAAATATAAAATTAAATTCCTCCAATAAGGTGTTGACATGTGTCACCACCTAATTAATTTATTTTATTAGATTAAAATTAGGACTAAATTGAAAGAATGTGTAAATAGTAAGGACGAAATGTGTAATTATACCTTTAATTTTTTAACTGCCACGTCACCTTCCGTTAGCCTCTTAACGGCAGGTGGCCAAATTGATCCCATTTTAATAGTTTGGGTACTAAAATGGCGCGTTTTTTTCTATGGTGGTCATTTTAAAACTTTCCCAATAGATTGGTGGTCAAACAGATAGTTTACCCTTTTCTTTCCAATATGCCCAAACACATTGACGTTCCAATCTCTAACATTATGCATGAAATTGTCTACATTATCTACAACATCACGCGATCCATCCCACGTGCCTCGCAAAAAATCCTCGAACTCAGGATGATCTTGCCAGGCCGCAATGAAACGAAACGGGCGCCCACTCCGCGAACCGTCCTGAGACAGAGTATGGAACCAGAGATGGCAGTGATCCGAACCAACCCTATCAAGATGGGAGACTACCACCGACAGGAACAAACTCGCCCAAGTGACATTATACAAACATCTGTCCAAACGTTTATGAAGATCACCGCGCTTCCAAGTAAAGTCACTACCCTTATACTCTACTTCGATTAAACCCAGGTAAAAAATAAAATCCCGAAATAGAGTGCACACGCCATTACCCCTAGCCGAACCTCCAAGTCGTTCCTCCCGCCGCAGTATAGTGTTGAAATCGCCTCCTAACAACCACGACACCCCATCTCCCGGACTCAAACTAGCCAACAACGGCCACAAGAGTTTGCGTACGGAAACAGTAGGACTAGCATACACAGCCGTGAAATAAAACCATCGCAAAGAACCCACATCACGAGCTCTACCATGAACAAACTGGTTCGATACCCTAATAATCTCAACCAGAACCGAGTCTTGCCAAAGAACCCAAACACCACCACTAAGCCCTCTCGCCTCCACTCTGAATGAATTAGGAAAACCCATGCGTGCAATAACCCTATCAGCCGTACCACCACTGATCCGTGGTTCAAAAATAGCCAGTACCTGAGGTCGACTTATCCTACAAAAATCCTTCAAATGTCCACGGAAACAAGGGCTAGCCGCCCCTTGACAATTCTAGAAAAGAAAACTAATCATCGGAAAAATATGATAGAAGAAAACCACAAAACTCACTAATTCGATGAAGGAACCGTGGTGGTCTTGTTGCCGCGAACACCACTACTCCTCCGTCCCTCAACGCCTCCCGAGCTGCCAGCCGAAGATCCTGCAACCGTCACTACCCCGTTCGGAACGGAGGGTCGACCCCCGCCACCATCCAATGCCGGCTCAGGCGTGAACATCGGCAACCAATCCGATAACCGACGGGTAGGGGGGAACGATTCTCTTTGCCCTTCTTCAGATTAGAAGCCTTTCGAACACCAACTGCACTCAAAACTTTGGGACCTTTAGAGCTCCTTTGCGAACCCTTAGTTCTTTGCTTCTCATTAGCAGCCTCTAAAATAGAAATAGCCTTGTGTTTACCACCCATCGGAGGCACGGAGTGTGCCACAACAGTAGGGACAACAGTGGCCACGGACGCCACAACCTCAACTGCTCCTTGTTGGCTCCCTTGACTGGCTTTAGCTCCCTCGATCTCACCGGACAAAACCACCTGATCCGACACGACCCCTTCATCCATAGTGCCATCGACTTGAACCTCCATGACATCATGCGGTATAGCCTCCGAAGCAACCTCCTCCACGAGTACCTCCCCCACATGCTCATTGTTACCCACCAACACTGTCGTCAGGGCCACGGGTTCAACAACCTCATCCGTTGCTGCATGATCGACCTCCTGATGGATAGAAAAACGCGAACCGCCCTCCTTAACTGAATTCGAACCCTTGTTACTTCTACGACTAACGCTATCACGTCGAACACGCCCACGCCTTTTGTCCGCTATCATCCACGGGCCATACACCTTGCTACTACCCTTATCCACCCGTCCTTCACGTCGAAAACTTGAAGAGTTTGAATTAAAATGTTTTGATTTACAAAAATTGCTTCAAAAAGTTCAAGAAGAAAAAGATTTGATTTCCAAAGAGCTTGAAAAGAAAAACAATTTTGGAAAATCAAATTTTTATGTTAGACAATCTAGTGCCCCTAGATTTATTAAAGGAAAATGTTTTAGAAGTGTTTGGATCCCAAAAGGACTAACCACTTCAACTAAAAAGGATGAAATTGAAAAATGGATTCCTAAGGGGACTAGATTTTGTGCAACTAACGTTTATGGATCCAAAGCAATTTGGATAACAAAAATTACTTGATTGTCTATTGTAGGTGTGATGGAGATGTTCAACAAGTCAAACATTGAGGGGGAGCTCCATGCACACAAGGAAGAACACTTGAAGAAGGAAGGCTTCACATCCTACCTTTGGGTTCAAGTGTTGGTAAAAATCTAGTTGTTTTGCTCTTATTTGTTTTAATTTTTATTTAATTCAACTAGATGATTATATATGTTGGACTAACATTTTTGATGATGCTTTGAGTAAGGGGGAGCCATTTTTAAACCAAATTCTTATTTGTGTCAAAACTTTTATCCCTATTGTTATTTTAAAACTTAATATTTTATATTCTTTTTGATATAACAAAAAGGGAGAGAAATGGTTTGAAAAATTGAATTTTCAAATGAATAAGGGGGAGCTTTACTTAATTTTATATCTTTAATCTCTTATTCACGTTTTTAAAGTTAAAGGGAGAGAAACTCAAACAATTTTTCAAGTAAGTTTTATTATATCAAAAAGGGGGAGATTGTAGAACCTATGTTTTGATATAATAATTGAAAAATATTTTGGACTAATTTGAAAAGAATTTAAAACTTAGTTTTATGTCCAAACAACTTGAATTTATGTTTGAGGTATTTTAAAAGGTTTTTGGCAAAGATTTTTCATGTTTTACACAGCCAAACTTGTTATTTCAAGTCACCAGTATCGATACGGTTGTATCTGTACCGATACCATTTTGCCTCAGTTTGGCCACTGTCAAGACCTGTATCGATACGAGGGTTTAGTGTATCGATACGATCGGGGTCGTTTCGATACGCCAGGTAAGCGTACTGATCCCATTTCAACTACCCCAACGGCTATTTCCCAACGGCCATTCAAATGTAGACCTGTACCGATACGCCCTCAAGCGTATCGATACACCTCAGCTGGCAAGAGCTCAATGGCTAGTTCCTATGAAGGCCGTATCGATACCGTTACACGTGTATCGAAATTGGTAGCTGCAGAACATCATTTATGAAGGGAAATAAAGTCCTCAACGGCTCCAATTTGATCCCAACGGCTAAAAACGGCTACAAACTCATTTGGGAGTATTAAAGGGACCTCCAAGCATCAAGAGAAGGCTAATGCTTCAATTGTCAATCAACAAATGATCAAGAAATTGTCTTAGTGCTTAATTTGTCATTTCTTGTATAGACAAACACTAGTGAGCCAAAATTGTCAAATTTGCTCAAGTGTTTTAGGTTTTGGGTGAGTGCTTAATTGTGCAAACAAACACCTATTAGAGGGTTTTAAGTTTGCTTTCTTAATCTCTTTGTAAAGAGGGTTTTGATCAAGGCTTGGGTAGAAGCTTGATCGGTTGTAAGGGTTTCCTCCTAATCCTAGAAAAGGGGACGAATCAATTAGTGGATTGATTGTGAAATCCTTAGTGGGGAGCTAAGGTAGTGGATGTAGGTGCTTGTTAGAAGGCCGAACCACTATAAATCTTTGTGTCAATATTCTTTCTAGCTTCCACAACCCTTCCACCCAAATATCCACCTCTCCACCACTTGGTGAGCTACTTTGGTTGATCGAATCGAGCCCCTAAAAACCCAACATTCACCCACTGTATCAATATCCGAATTGGACGGGGCTGCCCGATCAGAATTTCCAGAAAAAATTTCACAGGCATTCTTCACATGACCATACACCCCGCACTTAAAACAAATATTCTGGAGGCCCTCATATTCTAGATTCTGCATGACACCATCTATCTGAACACAAAGAATCAACGGTTTACCCAAATCAACCAAAACCGCAAGTCTAGCAAACCTCCCCCTATCACCGGCATGCGTACTATAATCGATCCGAATAACCTTACCAATGAGACTCGCAATGTAACGAAAAAGAGCCTTGGAATAGTACCTATAAGGGAGACCCGGTAACCTCACCCAAACCACAACCTTCGATGGATGACTCTCCGACGTAGAGAATTTCCTATGCCACGGTTGGACCGTAAGGTAACACCCGAAAATCGTCCAATGACCCTCAGTGAGGACATGAACATAATCCCCTTCCAAAGAAAACATAACCAAAAAGTATTCGTTGTCCAGGTCCACAACTTGGAACTGACCCTGCAATTGCCACAATGTACGGATCCTACCCAACAACGTACGATAGCCTATGCTTCGCCCCAACATCCGTACGATAACCGAACGCTTCATACTCAAATCAATCTGTTCGTGAATCCTTTCCGAAAAAGTCACCGATGGGAAAGAGCCACTGCGATCCACCACCACATCTGAATCCTCCACCACAACAGCATCCAACCCCGACAGCGGTGCGGAATCCACGTTGTTCTTCTCCGCCCCCCTCACTGCCCTTGCGTACGACGGTCGCAGAAGAGATGGGGGACTGTCCCCCCCGACGTCGTCTGCCTTGCCTTCCTCTCCAACAGTCTCGTCGCCAGCATCCGCCATGATCGAGTCCCCTTCACCCTTGCCATCCGCTTCAAACAAAGGGTTCACATGATCGTGTCTACCCTTTTTTATCGCTCGAGCCTCCTCCACCATGAGCGACGAACCAGGCCGTTCCAACAACGGAGGGAAATCCAAGGAGTGCACACTCCCATCGCCCCCACCGGACCGATCAGGGGGAACCGCCGGCGGAACAAGGGGCGGGGTCACCGTGGAAATAGCCGACTTAGGGTTTTCTGTAGGGTTTCCGTTAAAAGCGGTTGCCATCTTTTTTTTTGGAATATACTTTAATAACTTAAATAAAACAATTTTTTTATGAAGAAAGGGATACGAGCAACACATTCGTAATAATTTAATATCATTATCTTGTGTAGGTTTAACTATTGGCATTCGTCTTTATAATGTAATTTTTGATTTAATTAAAAACAATTTAATATCATTATTATACACATTTAAAAATAAATAATTATTAAAAATGTTATATTATATTAGTATTGAAATTAGGGATGGGCTCGGGTCAGGTCGGGTCGGGCCGGGTTTTTGGCCCACCCGAACCCGACCTGAAAATATTAACCCTAAACCCGACCCGACCATATCTTTTAAAAAACGCGACCCGACCTGACCCGAAAATAAATACCTTAAACCCGACCCCGACCCGACCTATATAAAAAATTTAATTTTAGGGACTAAATTGTAAAAAAATAATTTTAAGAGACTTAATTGTAAAAAATAATAAATTTAAGGACTAAATTGTAAATAAAAAATCAATTTTAAGGACCTAATTATAAAAAATATATAAAAAGGGGTATTATTATAAATATCCCTAAAAAATTTAAGGGAAAATTACACTATTAGTCCCGGGTCGGGTAGGATTTTTTCACCCTAAAACCCGAACTCGGCCCGACCCGACCTTACCCTACACAAAACCCGAACCCGATTTTTTCATAAAAATACCCGACCCGATCGGGCCGGGTCAGGTCGGAACCCGTCGGGTCCGGGTTCCGTGCCCATCCCTAATTGAAATGGATCTATTAATTAAATAATTATATTATTTTTAACGTTTTCTACCTAAGGGGAGGGAAAGAGAAGATTGCTCCTATTGAGACAAACCCATGACTTAGGGAAAGAGATTGGATGTCAACCGGAGTTTTTAATCATCTGCTTCAAGTTGTGTTGACTAATTATATTATTTTATAAAATAAATAAATTATGTTATAACTATTAGTGTTCTAACGGGATGAGACGTTAGGTTCTTTAAATAATATCGAGCTTCAAATTTCGACGTTATGAAATAAAAGACAAATAGAGTTATAAAAAATCACTCCTACAATATTATATTCGAATTAATTGATTAATATATATATATATATATAAAACTTTGGGAATAGTTTTCATCTACCCCCCCCCCCCCCAGAAACAAAAGTAAGCTTAGCATATGCCTTTGAAGCATCCAATTCTTTTTTTTCCTTTATTTTTTCTTTTCAAAAGATGCAAATATAAAGTAAAAAAGAAAAAGAATAGAAAGACTTTAATTTTGTAGTTCCTTTGGACAATATCATAGGATCTTTCTTATCTGTTTTCCCAGTAAGCAAACAAAAAGAAAAAGTGGGATTATTAATTATTATTAAAATTATCAAATTAAGTATTCAATCACTAATCTATAGTCAATACTTTAAATCAATTTGAAAATTGAAACTTTGATAACAATAAAGTAACATGCACATTTCTTGGCTCTTTCAGTGGATATTCAATTAACAAATGACTAAGTATGATTTAATTATCTATGCATCCACAAAAACACATCAATTTTTTTTTATAAAGAATAGAAGTTATGTGATGGTTGTGAATGGGACGTTTTGCCGTGTGGCACCTTATGGTACGACTAAATTAAGATGGATTTTAACATAAATTTTTATTCAATTGATAAGAATTTGTGTAATACATATTCTTATTTAAGGTAAAATTTAACTTAAATTCTTATTAAATTGGTTAAGTGTGTGTTTGGTTTTGCGGTGATATAATTGGTTTTGGATCACCATGATTTTATAAAATTGATTTTAAAATAACGTGATTTATGTTTAAAAGTTTTTTTTCTTTAAAATCACGATTGTATAAAAATATAATGTAAAAATCACGACGAAACGTAAAAACTACTTCTACCTTGCTTCTCTCAAAATCACGTTTGGAGTCTAAAATTGATTTTAAATTTTTGAATCCAAACACGTGGGCATGACATTCGAGGCCAAAAATCCCCAAAAGTCCCGTTGAAACGAGATTTTAGGCCTCCAAACTAATACAAATTTCTATTTTACAAAAATTTAGTAAGAATTCATATTAACCGTATTTTAATCGTCCCAAAAGTGCCACATCTTAGCATATCCATGTGAATGGTGGCACTGGCAGTGTAAAAAATGCAGTCAGATCGGTCTTTCGTAGCCGTAAATTAGACTGGGCAAAGCCGAAGCTACATTATATGATTGGACTTAGATTTTTGCCATCATATCCGAATCCAAACTCAGTCGTCACTCGTCACTCAGGATGATCTTCATCCATTGATATTATGAAATTATATATATATATATATATATATATATATATATATATATATATATATATATATATATATATATATATATATATATATATGAAGTTTTTCATGTCCTTTGATGCTAGATAAATCGCTCAAAATAGCTAAATTACATTCTCATCATCAACAAAAATAAAATATATTATGAGAATGAATTATTATTATTATTATTATTATTATTATTATTATTATTATTATTATTATTATTATCTTGAAATCAATTAAAACAAGTTAATCTTCTATGTATCATCTGATAAAGAAATTTTTAGGTATATAAAACACATTTTTACAAGTAATTAATGTATTCGACGCTGATAAAACAACTACTAATATAAAAGTGCTTTTCATCAAACGTGTTTTTGATTGATATGATAGAAAAGAATACTAGATCGAAAATTAATTTTTTAGTGGGTATTAATTTCGTAAATAATTTTTTTTTAATTTTTAGTGGGTTGAATTGGGTTATTTACACAACTCATGAGCTAAAGGCGCTGAAATTTTTGCCCAAAGCTGAGGGTGCTGATATCCAATCAGATATCTAAACCCATCCTAAATCCGGCCCATGATGCAATGCGATTTTTCTCTAATGAAAGGGTAAATTACACAAAGCATCATTGAACTTTTAAAATATCAATCTAGTCACTAAACTTATTTTATTAATATTTTGATATGGTGTGATATATTTTATTATTATTAAATATAAAAATAATTTAAAATAAAAATAAAATTATATTTTATTATTATAAAAAAAGTCATCGTAATAATGAAGACTACTAGGGCCATGACTCCATTAAAATTTGGAAAATGAGAATTTGGTCCCTCAAAATTTTTAATTTTATCCCTTAATTTTTTTTAAAATTCATATTAACTTTTAATTTTTTTTGAATATTTTTAATTACATTATCTCCCATATTTTTCTACAAAAATTCTCATTAAGCCCTCTCTAAACTATTAATATTTTAGTTTGATCCCTAAATTATTTGAAAAAAAAAATTAAACCCTTTGATTTTTTTTGAAATTTTAGTTACTTTATTTAAACAAAATTAAAATTAACCATGTCAAACTATTTCATCTAGTTCTACCTAAGGATGACCATGTGTCAGGTTGTGTCGAGTTTTTGGTTGAGCCACACCGACCCAAAAATTTAACACATCCATCCATCCAAACTCGACTCGATGTTTTATGATGTTCCACCCGACCCGAACTCAAATTCTAGAGTAAAAAACCTGAATCCAACTTGCCTCGAAATAAATAAAAATGATCATTTTTATTATTATTCTATAAAATAGAGAACTAATTAAAAAAATACAAATAAAGAGGAAGCATTATAATAATTATTCTATTTTTTATTAGATAAAATATGGAGATAATTGAAATATATATATATATATATATAAACAAAGATAGAGGCATTGTAACAAATATACCTAAATATTTAGAATAAAATTAAACTATTATTTCGAGTCGAGTCGAGTAGGGTATTTCTTACCTAAACCTAAGCTGATCTTATCCTAAAAAATAAGTATAAACTCGATCCAAACCCGAAATTTTCTTTCAAAAACTCGACCCTATAAGAATGAATCAGAATCAATCAGGTATGGGTCAAATGGTCATCCCTTATTCTACCATCACTGATAATAATATTTTTATTTTAAAAGAGGATATATTTATAATTTTCTAACTGAGTTAACACTTGACTAACTGATAATATTAACTTAAACAAAGATTTAATATATAGTATAGATATAGTAGATAATTTTTTTCTTCATATTAAAATTAGAATTTGATGTTGAATAAACCCTTCTCTTTTATATTGTGAAAAAAAAAATCCAAAGCGCTAAACAATGATCTGTTGTACTGTCACGTGTCACACGAATAATATACACTTTTTTTTAGTCCTACATGTAACTATATTAGCCAATTAACGGTTTTTCAATATTTTTTATTTTATATAACAATGTAATTTATCCGGTACAAATTAATAGCTGACGATTTATTATACATATAAATTAAAATGTATAAATATTTTATCTAAATAAAAAAGGTAAAATATAGGAATTCATGTCGTTTCAGCCTTAATCCAAATTAGAAGGATTTTCCGTTACACTCGTAAGACCTTTACAACTTTAAACTCCTCGGTTTACGCCTTCGTATCCTTTCAAAACCAACCGCACCTGGATCCAATGGCGGAGCACATCGAATCGAAGATGGAGGAGATCGCCGATAAGATTTCCGAGACGTTCCACCGCAAGTCCTCCTCCTCCTCTTCCTCCGATTCCGACGACGACAAACGCTCTCACAGCCACAAAGTCCCTTTCAAGTCCAAGGTTTATCGCCTCTTCGGCAGAGAGAAGCCTCTTCACCAAGTCTTGGGCGCCGGAAAACGTAAAACTATTTTCGTATGATTAATCGTTTATTTGTATATATAGATTATGCGAATTCATTTTTGTTAATTGTTTTTGGCGAATTGCGATGTTTAGTTGATTAAATCAGCATCAGTTAGTCGCATTATATCACAATGTCTGTTTTAGTATTTGATTACGTAATCTGATATTTAAACAAAAGAATAATTACTATTCAGAATCATCTTCACCAAGTCTTAGGCGCTGGAAAATGTAAAACTATTTTCGTGAGTATGATTAGTTTATATTACATGCTCTGTTTTTCTAATTGATTTCATAATCTGATATTTAAATCAAAGAATTTGTATTCAGAATCTAGCTTTCTCTCCTTTTCTTTTTGATTGAGTCCAGATACGAAATCTTTAAAAGCCACGAATTCATTGATATTACCTTCATTTTTATGCATTTCCCCCTGATTATGTAATTTGTGAGTTGTGAAATGCTAATGTAGTTTATTTCAATTTTAGATTCATGCTAGTTTTTCAGAATACTGCTCCGAGGATTTCAACGCAATAGCCTTCGTTTTATGTATTTGTATTTTGTATTTTTTATTTTAAAATTTGAGAGCTGTGAATGCATGATCGAATCTGTAATTTGAATAATATCATGCGGAAATGAATCTTGTGTCATTACTCCATTAAAGCTTTGATTATTATTTTTCTATGGTTTGTTATCGTCTTTTATGATCATCCAATGTTGATTTGCAGCTGCTGATATTCTTCTATGGAGGAACAAGAGAGCTTCTGGAGGCGTGCTTGGTGGTGTAACAGCTTTCTGGTTCCTCTTTGAAGTTCTTGATTACCATTTAATCACTCTGATTTGCCACATATTGATACTCTCTTTATCAGTCCTTTTCCTATGGTCCAATGCTTCTAACTTCATCAACAAGTAAGGTTCTAAAAACCATTCTTCTTTTGTTCCTTGTATGATTGTGGGATTGAAATCTTATTGTAACTTGTCCACTTTGTTCATTCGAAGTTCTCCACCAAACATTCCAGAAGTTGTGATCCCCGAGAAGTGTTTGCTTAAAGCTGCATCTTGTCTGACGACTGAAATTAACCGAGCTGCGGATGTTGTGCGGACCGTTGCAACCGGCAAAGATCTAAAGACGTTTCTCGGTGTATGTTAAAGTTAATCTCCCTCTTTGCTTTCTTCATTTTATATTAAACAAAGCAAAAACTACCCCAGAATGAATCTGGTTACGGTATTTGTTACTTCGACTCTTCAATTTTTCATAAAATAACAATGTCCAATACATATTCGAATATGAAAAATAGGTTATGATAGTAGACATAATATATAAAAAAATTAGAATATATTACACATGCTCATCGCTTAGAACCCAAGTAACATAGGGTATACCTGTGCACTAGTGCAATGTTTCAATTCACTAGATATTTTGCTAAGCTGCTATGTTTGTCTAGGCTATTGCTAAAAAACAAAGAATGAAGTAAGCTTTTGGATTCACATTAGTCTACAAATTTAGATTTTTGATCATCTTGATGACATCATACTTGCATGTTGTACCATGTATTAGAGTTTAAACATGTCATGTTATCAAAAGGATTAAAAATGACAAAAATTGTACAGTTTAAAGATTAATGTAGACAGAAAGGAGTTTAAATACTAGATTGAGAAAAATTATGGCAAAATGACAAAAGATCCCCCAACGTTTGCATGTTTTGTCATCTGGCCCCTTATTCTTTTTTTGTCTAAATATGCTTCCAACGTTTGCTTGTTTTGTCATTTGGCCCCTATTCTTTTTTTTGGTCCAAATATGCCCCCAACGTTTCATTCGTGGTCCAAATATGCCCCCGTTAGATGGAAACTGTTAGTCAACTGACGTTCAACAGCTGATGCTGACTGGACTTGCCACGTATTAAGATCTGCTGATGCCACGTCAATTTTTTTTTATAAGCCGTTGACCGTCAGATGATTAATAGTTTACATCCAACATTAATAGGGGGCCAAATGACAAATTTGCTTCAACTCTTCATTTCCTGTAATGTACTTAAGTATTTTTGCTTTGCTGCTCTTAGGCCGTTGCTGGATTATGGGTTGTGTCAGTTCTGGGTAGCTGTTTTAACTTCTTGACATTGGTCTACGTTGGTAAGGAATCTGATTCTTTTCTTTTCTAATTTCTTTCTTTTTCCAACACTTGTACGTACATACGTATGTACGTATGTATGTATATATTTATGTACGAGACTCACACCAAATGGACACTTATGGATGGCAGTGTTTCTACTGCTATATACCGTGCCGGTGTCATACGAGAAATACGAGGACAAGGTGGATGCATATGCTGAGAAAGCAATAATTGAGATGAAGAAGCAGTATGTAATATTAGAGAAGAAGGTTATGGCTAATATTAATAAACAGAAGAAGAACTAGGCGACATTAAAGTTTTCTTTTTGTTTTCCTGCTGAAATCAAATTTTGATCATTTTTTTGGGTGACCGATCATCACCTTTGAGTTTCCCGGTTTCAACTTTTTTTGTTTTAGTTGCAGATATACTCATTGAATATGGTTTTCAAAGAATGAATTCATAGTCTTTAGATCATATGTTTTTTTGCATGCATGCATGTATGTACATACATACACACGTGTATATAATTACTCTATTCAATTTATTAAAAACATCCAAAACCTTAATTTAAAACAGCTTATTTCAATGTTGAAAGACAAATAATTTATTAAACATTGTTATTTTCAAGGGATTTGAGTTTAAACAGTTTGTACGTTATCAAAATACTAAGAAACATAAACGGATATTATTTATAAGATCTTTCCGGATATTAAAGAATTTATAAACAAAAATATCATTAGGCCCTTAATTTTAATGTCAATCTTCAAATATGATTTTTAATCATGAAAAATGAATATAAAACAAACATGGTAATTATCCTATTATTCGGGAAAAAACCACAATGGAGATTAAAATACTATTATATACTATTCAATTAAATTAAGCAAACTTGAACCAACCGAAACGTGCGAAATTGAAATAAACAGAAATTAAAAAGTTCAGTTTGATTAGTTATTTTGGTTTGTCAACTGATTGGGTTGGATTGAATACAAAAAAAAATTATTTATTTAACAACCAAGTTCCATTTAGAAAAAAAAAATGCAAATAAACGAATAAACATTGATAAAATCAAAACCGAACCGAACCAAATGGTCTACGTTAATTCGAACCGAACCAAATGGATGAATATTGGTTTCAACCGGTTCATTTAAACTGAAGATATATTCGATTAAATTTATTGTATGTGAGTATGGCCTAAACAAAATGATATTTACAAATAGTTCACCTTGTCAGAAAATATTCGATAAAACTACTGGTAAACAATAGGCTTTTTCTCGATTCTACGTATGTTTCTCGGATACGCCCATAATCTGGAAACGAGCTCTTCGTCTGACTCGCTATCGCTATCCGAAGAAGATATGTCCGATATATAACCATCCGTTATGTAGTGGACAACCTGAAACATGTGCGACGATTAGAGTGCATGAAGTGAAAGACAAGAAGCAGGAATTTGACTTTACAAAAATACCTGGTGGGGTGAAATAGGCTTAATCCGCGGGCTTTCATTTTTCAGCTCACACAGGCTATTAGAGCATTTTAAGTTCTTGAGCCAAACTATCGTATCGCAATGCTCACAGTATCCCCTACCGGACATTAATTTCTTTGAGCGAGTGCCTGACATTTTAAACAACGGTAAGACGAGAAAGGCACGTTTGCAAGTAAAATATTCAATGGCATGCAACAGCAGCAAAGCTAGAGAGAGACTTTGGGAAGTCCGTAAGTGTGTAATGTGGATTAACAAACGGATAAAACAAGAGCTCCTATGTGCATACCTTTATATGCACTTTTAAAGGTCTCTTTCCAATCGATATTGGTCTGAGAAATCACATTCTCCTCCAGATACGTATGACCCTCATTTACTGATCTGCTAAAGAATATCGTATATTGCAATTCCCATATATTGTTATCGTTTGCCGCAAAATTCCATGACCTTCATAGAGCAATCGAAAGTCACTAATATAAGCAATCGAAAGTCACTGCGAAGTGAGCATCAAAAAGGGAGGAAAAGTTACCAGCAGACTTGTCCTGCAGAGATTAAAGATTGCAAATCTAGTAAACGGAATATGTGAACGAGAACATCTTGAGGCAATTCTGCCGGCCCTGGAATAAATAGGGAGGTAAAGATATGATAAGTAACTAGACAAAAACGGATATTTGATTAACATTATAATGTGAAAATCGATTTGGCTAAGGGCCAAAGATATCGACCGGGGGAGGGGGACCTGTTTCGAAGGTTTACCTTTTTCATCCCCGTGTGCTTTACTGCGTCTTTTATGAGCAACCTTTGCCTGCTTAAACTCCGTAACAACCAAGCTCTTCTTCTGTTTTGGAAAGGCAGCTTCTGCACTCTGAAGTAGGAGATGAGCTGCTGCAACAGCACTACCAGTCTGCATTCTACATTTAAAATAACATTCATGAATAAAAGGATGTATAAACGATGAACTGTGTATGCATTGGAGAGAGGTAATAATCAACCAAAACATAAAGTTCCCGTTCAATCGAACGATGTTTTGAAGTAGTCTATCAATCATTTAGTTGTGCACCCGATACCAACAAAAACGAGTTCCTAATACGATGAACCATTATGCATGCATGAATATAGCAATCAATCAGCCATTTACAATCAATGTCTTCCCCACTCCCCACTGCTAAAAAAACAGATTAAACCCGAAAAATACTAGTTAAAGCATGACAACATACTGAATCTTGTCCTGAAACTGCAAGATAGGTGACCAAAATGATGCTTATACATGTTCATGGGTTACCCCTGATCTTCGGTGGACAACAAATAACAATCTTACCACTCCGCAACGCAATGCAACAGCCACATCGTAACGGTTATGAAAGTCGCCGCAATTGGGAAAAAAATCACGACGCGAAGTCCGCAGCTGCGACATCGCAACCGCAATCTAGTGGCTATGTCGGCTAAGCTGATATTCAGGTGTGCCGTGCAATTCAACCGACATTGATTAGGTTAAGCTCAACCATTTTGAAAGCCCTTTTTCCTCTCCCCAAACACCTTCCATTAACAGTCTATCAATAATAAACAAGTGCTCAATTTGATTCAAAACACACGCAATTCGCTTTAAACTTGTACTAATTAGCTACACCAGAAACCAATTCCAAAAACATATAATTCAAGTTTCCAACTTTAATCAAACAACACCAAAAAAACCCAAATTTAATCGGCGTAACAAATTGAAAATCATAAAATGGAAAGATTAAAAACTCAGGGCTTACTCGGGGAGGAGACGAATGGCGGCAAGGGTATTTTGAAAGATGAGGGCTTGAAGATGCTTGGGGAGTTTAGAAAAAGCGCGTCTGATAATGAAGCTGAGCTCTTCACAGGCAATTGGGTATCGGTAGATTCTTGAGATTGATTCTTCAATGCACAGCTTTTGGTATCTCTCTGTTGAATTTGACATTTTTCCCTTCAATTTTCAGGGATTTTGCAACCGATTGTTATATCATTACAACTTCAACGCAGGCAATTTATTATTTTAAAAATCTAAATTTAGATAAATGTATAATCATAATTATAATTATATAAAATTAAAATATAATTACAATATGGGATCCATTAATTGGCCTAGTGGCCAATGATGCTCATATTGTCCCATTTTATATGAATTCAAATTTTAGTATAGGAATGTAACATCTCTCTATTTAATAAGATTATCACTTGAGAATTAAAAACACGAAGTTAATCTCAACCATCCATTTCCCCCATCCAACGATCCAAAAAACGTATAAAACTTAAAAAATTTTACACAGTATAAGTTGATCCTAACCATATATATAATTACACTATACCAACGAGGTTGGTGTTGTAAATACAAAAAAAAAATTGTTGGAATTTACCAATCTAAGTATGGTAAATTAATCAAGATAAAACTTAAGGAACCGAAAAGGCAATCGAAAAATATATAATTAATTAATTAATTAATTAATAATACTGTGTTAATTATATGTGAGCGTAAATCTATGTCGCTCTCTCTCTCAAATCTCTGTCACCTACAGCTTGGTTCGCTCACTCTTATTTTTTTACCATGTAAAGCGTATCGTTTAGATAGATACAAAAAGATTCAGTAAGGCTTCTGAATTTTAGTGTGCTAATCTCAATAGAAGTGTCTTTTTTTGTATTATTGTAAGAAATTTTTAATAAATTTATCTTTTTTCTGGATGCGTTGATTATATTTTTTTATGGTGATTAATAAAATTTAAATACCATCGTTAAAAAAATTATATGTAAGTGTATGTGGTTATAAAGATAATAATTATATTTTCACGCAGTTGTATTGTGGTGGTTAAACGCCACTTAAATATTACAATCTATTAATTATAAAATAAATTTTAATAACTATTTGTTTGAATTAAGAATAAACTAATAAAGCATTAAGTGATTATTGGTTTGATTATTAATTAATTTTTATGTACTGACAATTACTTTTTATTTTATAATTATTCACTAAAAATGATATTTTATACATTTTTATTAAAGAGATATTACATTCTAATATTAAAATTTGAATCTATAAAAAAATGAAATAATATGAGTATCCTCAGCCACTAAGCTTATTTAGGAACAATTTTATATATCATAATATCATCTAAAATCATTAAAAAATAAATTTATTTATATTTATTTTAAAATTTTAATATGATGCTATTATATTTGCCAATCATGCAGAGAATTATTTATTTTAGGGTAATTATTCTATACACAAGCGTCGTAGTTTTAGGGTTTAAGGACTTTGTTTAGTATTTAGGGTTTAGGGCTTTAAGTGTAATAGTTTTAAATTTAGAGGTTGTTGATAGAATTTTAGGTTTAGGGTTAAAATTTAGGGGTTATAGGTTAAAATCTAAATCCCTAACCATATTACCCTAAAACTTAAACCATAACTCTAAACCATAAAATTTAACCTTAAACCTTAAATTCTAACTATAAACCCTAAATTAAAACTCTAAACCCTAAAATTAATGCGATTGTGGAAGTAAAAAGTTTCCACTGACTGCGTATGGGATAATCAGGGGTGAGCAAAACTCGACTAAAAAAAATGATTTTTTCGACTCGACTCGAGGTGAAAAAACTTGACTCGTCTTGACTCGACTTAAAAAAATTTCAAATAAAGTTTGAGTTGTAAAATAAAAATTCGAATAACTCGAAATTTTAAATAATTTGTGGATTGATTTTTAAGTTCGAGTCGAGTCCCTCAATTTTTCCTGATATAAAAATATATGAACAAATATGTATGCATATTTTATATGATTAGTGTCAGTCGTTTAAATTAGAATCAGATTGTACTATATCATGATAAATAATTGTAATTAAAATTTTATAGGAACTCAAAAACTCGACTCGAATCGAAAAAATTTCAAATAAAGTTTGAGTTGTAAAATATGATACGTCAACTCGAATAACTCAAAATTTTTTAACTCGACTCGATCGAACGCTTGCCCGAATAATAATCTTTATTTTTATAACTTACATGATTTTTTAAATTATATACCTGAACTTATATTATAAATAAATTAAATTGGGGGAGGACTCAGATGAACGAGCAATATTCTTCTCATATGATTATAATTAATTAGGGATTACATTAGTATAATTACTATTGAGGAGATTAAATTCGAGTGAACTTTTTTTTGAATAATAACATATTCTAGTGTGATTATATGGTAATATCTATTCTTTATTTTTAATCTTTTGAAAACACACACCGTACTGTTCGAACCGAGGAGTAAATTATAACCATAAAATTCTAAAACTCTACTATAACATTAACATTGTGTAAATGGTACTGTAGATTCATAATATAATCACAAACTTTTTAATCAAATAATCTCCAAACAATCCAATATAAAACCCCAACCCTTCCTCTACAAACATTAAAACACTTAGGCATTTCCAAGTACCACAGTCCACACATTTCACATAAAACACTACTAAGCATACCCAGAATATTGGTGCCAAATGGTTCAAGTAATGGACTAACATTTTTTTCCCAAAGACCCTTTTCTAAGCATCATGTACAAATGCCACATATATATGTATGTATTTCACACACCCTACCAAGAGCTCTGTGGTTGAATTGTTTGGCACTTCGGATCCGGACCGGAGCTTTTCCGTCTTTGATGCTACCACATCCCATGTAAGACTGTTGAGTATGGAGCTTTTGGCATCACCGTTTTTACATCACTTTCATGGAGAACTCTGTTGATGAGGAAATGATATGCCTGCTTTTACAATCTAAAGGAAGTAAGTCAACTGTTCCTTCTTCCTCGAACCTCCTTCTCCGTATAAATCATTCCATTGCTTTAGCTCCGCCATTACCGATCCTTCGGAAGCAAAGCTGGCAGCAACCTACGTTGTAGCATTTAAAATAAGCTTTGTGCATTGAATTACAGTTCTATAAGTTGACAGTGTGAACTAAATATGGTTCAAACATCGATATTGCACTTGGATAACAAAAGGATATGCATTAGACTACTACGACTAATCAATGACAGTTTACAAAACGACACATCCGATGGATAATGGCAATACACAAATCTGTCAAAGGGAGACACTGAAGCATTTTATGCAAAAGGTTATGACTAAACTTACCTGATTCTTTGCTTGTCTCATATCTTCCATGGTTAAAGGCCTCAAAGTAATTACTTGTTCCTCTGCATTACCGTCTTTTGTCTCTGAAGCATTTTCTGGGCTCTTGCCTGCTTCTTCTCGCCTCTTCTTCTCCTATAGGAAGTTATTGAAATAAAAAAAACAACTAAGATCCCTTCTACATACATACTACAAACAGGTAGAAAAAGCAAAACAACAAAGATAGAGTGGGAAGATATTTCGGTTGTCACCTGATCCTTCAACCTCTCTTGCTTTAACAACTCCCTAACAGGTCGATAAGCTGCTGTGACGCACAAGTTCTGTTCCCAGTAGTTATTTTTTGTGCCATTAGTTAACAACAGTTGCATATAAATTCATGATAAATGTTATGAGATAAAATGCAAACCTTGAGATCACTTCCACTGTATCCTTCTGTCATGGTTGCAAGCTCCTTATAGTCGAGATCTTCAACTTTCTCTTTTGCCAGTAAAGTTCTCAAAATCATTTCCCTACTCTCAACGGATGGAAGGCCAACCATAATTCTGTTCAAAAAGGAAAACACACGAGTAAGATAAGATGCTCAATCATATCGGGATGTAAGCAAGTCAGTCCATGAATTGCATGCATAACTAAACTTTGAACTTCCACGGTAATTATATTAGTATCAATCCTAGATATGAAACAAACATAGAAGGTCAAGAATAAGTCTTGAGACTATGTTAGCAGAAACATTCAAATGTACCTGCGCTCGAAACGCCTAATTATTGCTTCATCAAGGTCAAATGGCCTGTTGGTTGCAGCAAGGACAAGAATCCGCTCACCGGCTTTGGTCAATAGACCATCCCAATGTGACATGAACTCATTCTTAATTTTCCGCATAGCCTCATGTTCCCCAACTCTAGTCCTTTGCCCCAGCATGCTATCAACCTCATCCACAAAAATAATAGTAGGTGCAACCTTCGCTGCTAGTGTAAATAAAGCTTTCACATTCTTTTCATCTTCACCGAACCATTTTGACGTGATGGTGGACATCGAGACATTAATGAAACTTGCGCCTGCTTCATTTGCAATGGCCTTTGCCAGCATTGTTTTCCCAGTACCGGGAGGCCCAAAGAGTAGTATACCTCTACATGGCTTGAGAAGCCCCCCTTTGAAGAGATCAGGCCTTCGAAGAGGGAGCATGACCAGCTCTTGAAGTGATTCTTTGATATCATCCATAGCACCGATATCTGCAAATGTCACTCCAATCTGATTTGCAGGGATAACTTCTGGCCTTATTCTTTTCTCAAATTCATTATCAGGTGGAACTTCCTGCATGAACATTATATTTGCAGTATAAGAAAATGAAAGCGCTGACGGAAAAAGACACCCGAGAAAGGGGTAATGGACAAACTATTTGTGCTGTCAAGACTAAGAAATAGCATAAATGCATTTATAGTTACTGTGTTCATTAACCCTTAAAAATTCCTAATATATACAGCATGCATCATGCTAGAATGGGAAAAAAGGAACAAATTGTCAAAGTACATCATCTTACAGGTGCTTTAGCTGCTGGTGGGTTCTCTCCGTCCTTCTTTGCACCAGAAAGGGGCTTTTCGGTATCAGTTTTGCTTTCAGGCGCAGCGGTGTCAGACTTTGGTTCAGTTTTTGCACTTACAGCCTCTTCACCTTCTTTATCCTAAGGTTAACAAAGAAGGGTAAACGGTTAATTGATAAGTATGAACTTACCAAGATCCTTCATGCTTAATTTTTACAGTAGGCAAACTAGCATTAGAGAAAAACCTTGGCAGATTCAGCATTTGTCTCTAATTTTAAGGTATCCTTCCCACAACCTTCTCCTTGGAATATATTCAGTCCATGGGACAAGCTGTTCCGGAGGAGAAACCAAAAGCGATGTAAGAAGAAAAATGCTGCGAAAGAAGCTTATATTGAGATAAAAGAATAATTGATTGCTACCTCTTGGATGATATAACAAGCTTGCCATTTCTGTATTCTGGATGCTTATTGTGCATCAAGTGATGAGAAATTGCTGATACCACAATTTCTTCAATATAATTACCTAAGACCATGGTGTCTGCATGACAGATAGAACCTAAATCATCACATTCAATGTCATTTGCTGCGAGTACCTCGGCAATGTGGTTTCTGTTATCTTGAACTTGAAGCACCTTCATATCCTCCTCCAGTTTGGCTTTCCAGATATCAAGATGAGTTTCATCTTCGGGTGGTTTTATCTCAATATTGTACGGGAATAATACCGAGAGCCTCTCATCGACCTCCCTGTAATCGTCTTCTGGGCCCAACATCCTCGAAGAACCAAGGATCAACACTGAATGTGGAAGTTTGTTCAACAACTTTTGAAACATATTATATAATTGTTCCGATTGAAGGAGGAGCATCTCAACATCCCTCAGGTATAAGATGATGGAACTGGTTTTTGATACTGAAACCAGTACCTGCAAGAAGACAACAGCATTCACTACCATTTAAACCAATTGAAAGCAGCACAACCAGCACATGTTTACTTCAATTAATTTTAGGCTCAGACTGAATTTGTCGTAGATTACCAGCACATATATAGTACGGTGTTCACATGGAACTTACGTAAACATAAAAAACACGTGTGCCTCAAAGAAAGAATCATCTAGAAATTTCATTCATGATTTATCTCGAAAATGGCTACTTAGAAATTTATGGTGTACCTTGTAAAGTGACTGCAGAAAAAGTTTCTGATCAAAGCACCAACTGCTAGTGCGCTTGTGCGCTGATTAAACAAACAAAAATGACCACCAAAGAATATAAGTATTTTAACCTTCTGACAGTAATAATTGATAATGCCATACATATCATTAAGCTTTCCGGACAGAATTAAAGAAGATACGAAGGGTAACCTGGATTTGAGATAGCTGAGGTTGAAGAGATGCTACTCATGTCAGATGATGTAGAGCCATTTCTTTTGAGTTTTGGCAGATTGCTTGAACCGTCAACAGCCCTGCAAATGAATGAACAAGAAAATTATAGGGGACACTCTAATCCAGCAATAACAACTGTCCACTAAATACGATAACCAATATGTATTCTTGTACCGTGACAATCGGAAAAACCAAAGGATCAAAGTTGATTACCTAGACTTAATATCAGTAGCACTACCATGTCGACGAAATGTACCTGTAAGAAAATTTTTGATTAAAACTTTGGTGAAATAAAGGTTAGAAATGAAGAATCAACAAGATATGAAAAGATTAAGATGGCAATTGAATAGTAAAACCGAGCAGGTTTTCTAACATAATCATGACAACTAGTCAAAAATAAAATCACAAGAACATGACTACCTAAGCAGGTATCAACAGAGAATAAAAATGCAGAAAATGAAGCCTAAGGAGGTGATATTCTTCAGTTAACAAGTACATTAAACACGTTGAAAGAATACCATTTGTTTGTTCTCTTTGCGGAAGGAGTGAAAAGGAACCAAACAAGCTGTTCACTCGATCTAAAGTCACCTCTGAGATGGACCTCTTCAAAGCCTGCAAAAAAGCAGCTAAATTAAGTTGTCATAATTACTACTAAAAGAATACTTAGAGCTGATCAGTCTTTTTTTTCTTTAGAGCGTGTGACATGCGACGGTAAATATTACATCGACAAATTAATAAGATTGAATTAACTCAAGAGAGGATCATCAAAGGGTTAAATTGTTGAACCACATCATTCAAATTCAGTATCAAACACAACCATGTCCAATGTGTTCATGCAGTTACATTAGAGAAGAAAAAGAACCCGAAAACGAAAATACAACTTACAAGTTCTTTCTTGGTACAACCATATTTGCTCTGCATCTGTGACAGAATAATCATAGAATGAATAAGTAGGCCCTTTTGAGTTTTGACAGTGAAAGACTTAAAGCTCAATGACAATTAAGGTTGTTCCTATTTACCTTGAAAGAAAAATCAGTAATGTCCAAAAGCAATATCTTTGATTCAAAGTAATGCGCCAAAGCCTTGGCAAGCATTTGCTGGTAAAGTTCTTCACAAGAATAAAAGGCAACACGTTAGGTTAATGATGAACTCATGAAGATTAATATCTTAAAATAGAATTAGATAAACAATTCAGATGCATACCAGCAGGTCCTGAGAGCAAAATAGCTTTGCTGACAGGGGAAAGGTTCCGCGTGTGCCTAGAAACATCGTTGTGCTTTAATTGGACATATGCAGTACTCGTCAATAATGCCCGGGTTCTTTCACTGTATTAAACACCATAGCAAGGAGTAAGCTTGTGAAACAAGTATAGAACTGTCTTAAAATGAATACCTAATATATTAATGGAATTAAGGAATCCTGTTAACTCAGACAATTATTAAAAAAATAGCAGAACGAATTCCTTAAACTTCTAGTAGTATGTCTTTTGGCATAAAGTTTTCCTACTTTAGTGGATAAATAAAATAAACTAAAAGGCTTGACACCAGTCATCAAGGGGCAGAAATCCCTCAAAATAAAATAAGGAACATTCAAAGCCAGAGCAAAACCTGCAGCTTTCATGGAGTTCAAGATCTAAGAGTGTCCAAAAATAGTCTATATCCTAGCCTGAAAATCATTAAATAAAGATTGACATGTTCAAACACTATGAAACATGCATTATCATGTTGAAGAATCAATATACACATTTCAGTCTACTTAACTTTCATGACATCAAATAAAGCAATATTCTACAGCCTGCAGAATCACAAAAATGAAAACAGATTCCATGGCCCCATATATGATCCAAAATCATATACCTCTGATGAACAAATCCATCTAGGAACTTTAACCCAGGAAAAAAAGGGGTAAAAAGGGAAAAGGAAATGTAACAAATAAAAAGATCACGGGTGCTAATAGTTGTTACTTGTTAGCAGCATGTGCAAAGAATATCTCCATGCCAGACCATGGCACATGGTGCCTAATACATACCAAAACCAACAACTTTTTTGTTCTCCTCTTTCTATAATTGACTGGGGGACCAATATCAAACACAATAACAAATGATGGCAGTATGGCACAAAAACAATCCTTTTATCTTCTTCCTTTTAACAAAGATAAGAAAACAAAAACCTAATGCAAAATCATGTAAAAAAAAGACCCATCAGTGGTTTAGTTTACCTAAGGTAATAAGGAAAATCATCAAAGGTGACCTTGCTGAGTTTTCCATCTTTAACTCGTCTCATAAGTTCCTGCTCAATCTGCTCCCCTGTAATACCATCATCTGCAATGATGTTGCCTGCCCATTTGTTCACAGTTTGCCCTGAGGCCAATCCGAGGCCAACCCCAATACCAACCCCAACACTTAAAGCTGAGAAAAACACCCCCTTTTGTTCCATTTTCCCTCTCTAACAACACAAAAGAACCTTCTTTTTTCCTTCTCAAAAGAATAAAAGCTTCACCTTTATCTGCTCTTCTTCCTCCTTTGTTCTATCTTGGCATATAAGAAATAACACCCAGGAGAGAAGATTCAAGAGAAAGGAAAATGGAAGGGAAAGGGAGATCCCAAAGATGAAAAAAAATAATGGGTTGTTGGGAATTGAAGAGAATGAATTTATATATATATATATATATATTAGGCCGAAGAAAACGTTGATTTAAAGGGTGTTTTTTGACAGGTAAATGACTAAGCTATTAGCTTTTGAGGTGTTTGCCTTCTTCAGCTATTTATAGCATCTCAGGCTATCAAAATACTAAAGGGGTTATTGCTCTTATTAAAGGGATTTTTTCCCGGGAAAAAAATAAACAATAATTTATTTATTTATTTTTTACTTTGCTTTTGGTTTGTTTTCTTTTTTGACTTTTCCGGTGACTGGCTTCTCTCCTTTCTTTACATCTTTTCTTCTTGGGTAAATTACACAACAAGTATTAGTAAGATTATAAACGAATCAATAAATTTAAAAATTTATAAACGGATAGCACCAGCTTGGTTGTATTTACTTGGGATCCAAATTAATTGTATTCAAATTAGAGTTGTCACGATTGACAAAAATTTCTTGTATCGTAGAATTGTTACTCCCCACTACACCAGATAAACATTATTTTATATCAAACATCAAAAAGATACTTGTGCGTGTTTAATTAATTTTTAATTTAAACTCAATAAATGTGAAGTGTCTCGGTAGAAAAGTAAATGATGTTCATTTTAAAAAGACATGAGTTTAAATCGTCTTGTTTACAAAATTTATGCGCATTGTTAAAAGATTAAAGAATATCTATGAACAAATATTACTTTCTAATAGACTATTTAAAAAATTAAATTAAAATTTTCTATTACTACCCATTTATCTACTTAAAATATATATTTTCTTTTATCTCTAATATTATATATATATATATGATATTTGGAAGCATTGTCATTTATCACAACCAAAAAGATAGAAATTTACAAAATTATGATTAGTCAATTAATCGATTATTATAAACTTGTCGCTTCATGTTAAGTATGTAACGAATGTTAATTTTTAGTTACAATTGACTGACCTGATGTTATAATTGGTAAACAGAGTATTTGATTGTACCGAAAAAGTTAACATTCGTTTTATTTTTAATGACAGAATGGTTTGTTTGTAATAATCAATTAAATAAGTGGTTTGTTTGTAACCTTTTGAAATTTAGTGAGTCATTATAAACTTACTAATAACTGAGTTATGTGTTGCAATTTACCCTTTCTTTTTATTGACTCTTTGGTTGACCTTTTTTCTTTTTATTTTTATTTATTCACTAATCATAATTTTGTAAATTTCTATCTTTTTGGTTGTGATAAATGACAATGCTTCCAAATATCATATATATATATAATATTAGAGATAAAAGAAAATATATATTTTAAGTAGATAAATGGGTAGTAATAGAAAATTTTAATTTAATTTTTTAAATAGTCTATTAGAAAGTAATATTTGTTCATAGATATTCTTTAATCTTTTAACAATGCGCATAAATTTTGTAAACAAGATGATTTAAACTCATGTCTTTTTAAAATGAACATCATTTACTTTTCTACCGAGACACTTCACATTTATTGAGTTTAAATTAAAAATTAATTAAACACGCACAAGTATCTTTTTGATGTTTGATATAAAATAATGTTTATCTGGTGTAGTGGGGAGTAACAATTCTACGATACAAGAAGTTTTTGTCAATCGTGACAACTCTAATTTGAATACAATTAATTTGGATCCCAAGTAAATACAACCAAGCTGGTGCAATTCGACTTAACCAACGCCTCCGGTTTTATCGATTTTGGTTAAATTAATTAGTATAATCAAGTTGATTACATGGTCAGTTAAAATAGGTTAAGCTGATACTAATGAGGGTTGGTTCAAGTGATAAACAATTTGACATCACTTCACTAAATTTTGAGTTCGATGCTTCATGAATGCAGAAAATTTTAGGGAATCAGATTAGTCAGTTGGTCTAGTAGGATAAGATGCTAGGTTCTTTAAGCAATGAATTTTAGTGTGTTCAAAGCAAGGATGGAGCCATGATTAGGGTTGGGGTAAAACAAAAATATTAGAAAGCGAGTTGGGAAAATTTATAAATTACCCTCACCCTTTGTAGTTTCTTCCCTGGTTGAAATGGTCGCCCCCATATTGAACCTCTGCATAATTCAATCCGAATTAGTCAGTTAATGAATCAAATATCGATAGTTAAACTAAAAAATAAAATAAATTTATTAATTAAGTTAATCGATTTAACCAATCTTAACACATTGCTATATCCAATCACTTCTCTATAAAGAATTTTTACGTTCTAAAAATAAATATTAAATTCGAATCTATATAAAATAAAATAATATAAACATTCTTATCACTCGATCAATTAATAAATTTCATTCTGCTGTGCCTTTCCACGTCAGCATCACATGCTATTGGTTTAGGATCCTTTTTATTTGGCTGCATTTTGATTTGTGGGTTACACGCCATGCCACATTTCCACTACACTTTTATATTTTTCACACCACCATCAACAAAAAGCAATAAGTTCCTCATGGGGGAAAATGAAAATACTAAATTTATGAAAGGAAAATGTAAAGGAAAAGTTGATCCTTTTACTCCTTTTTAGCTTTTGATTTCATGAGTTCAAATCTTTATATATGGGGTACATACTTTGTTCTGAATCTAAAAGGAAAATGAAAGATTCTAAGATAAATTTGACAAAATTTTCAGATGTTAAAAGAACCTCAGAAAAATTCGGACAATGAAGAAGACTCATATCGATAGAATTCAACGTAAATGACTTAATATTTATTCACTCGTTGAACATATAAATGAAATGTGTTTCCGTGTTGATGAGAGGTTTATATAACTCAAGCTTAAGGGACATAATTACTAAGGGTGGACAAAAAACCCGATTATTCGGTCCCAGTCCCAGACCCGGTAAATTTTTACCCGGAATTGGATCCAAAATTTAGGTCCCGGTTGCGACCGGAACCGGGACTGAATCTTAATTTTTTGGACCTGGTACCCGGGACCAGTAACGAGTACCTGGTACTGGTTAGGTATCGAATGACGTAAAAGAGGTTGGAAACAATTGAATGCGCTCCTTTATTTCTCTTTATCGAACTTTTTAGTGATTTTGCTTGCAATAGATAGAGTTTCTTTAGTTTGTTCTCTCTCTTTATATATGAATATTATGAGTATGACTCGTTTTAAGACTTCAACCTTCAAGCCTACAATATTTTGATTTTGTTATTTAATATTATTATTGATAGTTGAATTTTTTCCCACTACTGCTCAAATTTTATTAATAATAAATTAATTGACAGAGTACCCGATATTGATACCGGTTCCCACTAGTATCGGGACCAGTTCTTGAAATTTTGGATCTGGTCTGATCGAAACCGAAACTGATTCTAATTTTCAGGAACTGGTGGTTATCGAGACCGGGACCAATTCTGGACAAATTAGCCGGGTACCTAGTCTTTCCCACCCTTAATAATAACATACAACAAGTTCCAACCACCATTATTCACATTGTTTTTGTATTTTCTTGAGGGACACTCTATATCTCTAGGGCTTCATAGCCATAACCATTGCCCTTCTTTGGTTATGCATTTTGTTTTATGATTATCCATTGGGTATAAGTGTGACAATATATGTTGAGTTTTGATTTCTTTTGGCATTGGGGATGTTTTTATGTATTTTGGCTCATTTTCTTGCCTTTTAACTATGAGACAAATGAGTATCAAACACCAAAGATTTTTAAAAGGGCTAATACTTAAAATGCTCCGTGCATTATAGTAAAATTCTCACTTTAGTCCTTGAATCTTCATTCTATTATCAATTTAGTCTCTTGACTATCTTTGTTAAACAAGTTATGGCATGGTCCAATTAAATTATGCGTGTAATAAAAAATAAAAAAACGTTGAAAATTATAAGATGAAAAATCTTAAAAAATCAAATTTTAATAAAAAGAGAGACTAACATTATAGAAGAAATAAAAGTTCAGTAATTAAATTAACCGAAAAATAATAAAATAAAAATTTCACCAAAGTTTATAGCCTTTTTGATATTAAACCTAACCCCCCCCCCTAATTGAATTCCATTCCATTCATTGATGTGACTATTTACTTTTTTGACCTCCAGTGTTTGGTGTGTCATGTGTGATGGGGGAGAGAAACAACACTGTTTCAATATCCAGCCTTTGAGGCTATAAATGAGTCCCCACTCTACAACAGTAGTTTGCAACTTGATAAATTTAGGTATTAAGTTTGGGCCATATTTGTCTTTTTGAAAATTATTTAATGGATTAATATTCTATACACTGGCGGTGGAAACTAAAAGTTAATTTCTACACGCGCTTTAGTTTTAGGGTATATGGAGTTAGTTTAGGGTATAAGGGTTAGGAGTTTAGGTGTAGGAGTTTAAGATTTAGGGATAGTTGTTTCAATTTAAGGTTTATGCTTATAATTTAGGGCTTATAGGTTAGGGTTTAGTTTTTAGGGTATTATGGCGAGGATTTAGGTTTTAACCTATAAACCCTAAATTATAACCCTAAACCTTAAATTGAAACAACTATCCCTAAATTCTACCCCTACGCCTAAACCCCTAAACCCTATACCCTAAACTGACTCCCTATACCCTAAAACTAAAGCGCTTGTGGAAATTTTCAGTTTCCATCGCCTTTGTATAAAATATTTATCCTTATTTAATACACTTAACGATTTAATTTAAAGTTTAAGGATCTAGTTTATATGAGTTAGAGTTTAGGGTTTGAATTTTAATTTTTAAAGAGTAAATATAAAACTTGTCCAAGTTATTTTACACATTATGTGTATCGGAAAATATTTTGTAACATATGTTTATTTTCATTAATGATTCCGTTTTTAATTTTTTTTGATAAATCTTAATTCTACTTAGAGTGAAGGGGGAAGAGAATGGGAACTCTAAGGGAATGAAGGAGGTGCTCCTAGTGAGTCTATAACACATGACCTAAAAGAATACGAGATAACAAAGATGAGCAGTCTGGTGAACCAACCAGATGTGCCTGCACTTTTTAAAGTTTGAATCTAGAAAAATATATTTTACAACTGTATCCAACATTTATTGGTGTTTAGGTCATATTTTGGCAACACTCATGGAAAATGCCAAGCCAAGCCAAGTAGCCAACATTCCCAAAACCAGCAGCCCCAATTGGCTTCTGCTGTGATTAATTGATGGTTTCTGTTGTAAGATTGCAAGTTGGCATGTCCAAGACCAATTGCATGCCAATGCATTATTGTATATAAAATCAGAGGTGGGGCTCAATAGATACCCAATTATATTTCATTAATGCATGTAACAGGTTAATCATACACTAAAATTAAATATAAAAGTTCGAATCATGATATTGTGGTTTCATTTTCTACTCCATGAGACATTTACAACGGCATCTCAAGTGCTCGAAACGGTTGAGTGATAAATGAAAAATAGCTGCTCAAAGTAGGCTACTTGTGAATTGTGTTAAAGAATAATGAAAAGTGTATATCCACATGTGGTGGATGCCAACTGTGAGATATGTTTATATACAAGACTCAACTTGGTAATTATTGAAGACTTAAGCTCATATTGTGTCTCGCACGCAAGCGCATGAGTGCAAACCGAATCCCGCCGAACTCGACGACAATACGAATATATTCAAGAATATACGATACTAATGAGTAATGGCCTTTAATGTTCGAATATTATTTTCAATAGTTCTACGTGTAAACGTACAAAAATAACACACATATTAAATTGCTTAAATTTACTGTTTTTAATATTCGAATTTAAAATCAAATATCCATGTATTTATTTTACATTCTGTTCGACTTATTGATAATATCCAGTGGTGCGACGGGTTTTTGGCCACCCCAATCTCGACCCAGAACTTAAATCTCCCGCCCCGTCTCGCCTCAATTTTAATATACATTTATCCCCGATCCTCCTATCCCGACCTAATAAAATCATAACCCGACCTTAAATTTTTAATAAAAAAACTCGATTAAACTCGAACCCGCCTTGCCACGCCTTTGTTTCTTTTTAAACCCTGCCCGAACTCAATTTTTTTTAAAAAAAATCTGCCCCTATAGGGTCGGGTCGGGACCCGTTGAGTCCAGGTCAAATTGCCATCCCTACTTGATCGATTTATGGTTTTTTTGTTTAACCACTAGTTTCCAGCATATCGGTTGACTAATCGGGATTGAGTACTGTAGATGTCTATTATGGGGCGACCCTCTCAACCCAATCGCTACATTCACAATGTTAAAATTCAAACTCTTGGCCTTGCTTAAAGAATCTTGTGATTCATCTCGCTAGACCAATAGATTGTTGATATCGATCCGGTAGATGTTAATATGTGTACGTGTATTATAAATTAATATGTCAGAATCAGAGCCGACCTTGATTGGGTAAAACAGGAACAGATTTCAGGCCAGGTTGGCCTAACCAGGATTCGAACGACCGGCTGCCATTTTCAGACACAAAAATGAGAGGTTGGTTCGGAAGTAGGCCAAGAACAAAGGAGGAGGTAACCAATAATAGGACAGCAGCACTGTTCACTTTATGAAAAACAGTGTCCACCTTTCATCAATTTCATATATTACCAAACCCTAAAAGTTGCAGAAAAGGCATGTGAAAACCCACCTGTCCCTACTGGCTAACTCATGTCTTTTGTTCTCATTTCATTTCTCTGGTTATTCCAAGATAGATACCAACTTCTGGTTAAAGTTTGAAACTATTTTAAATATTTTTCCCTGTTTTTAGTGGGTGAATTTTTCATCGAGGATTTTTTGCATACACAACGTCTCGAACTCAAGATCAGTTTAAGCGGAATCAAACTGCTCATCACTTGGACCAACACTTGTTTGTTAATAATTGTTTGTTAAATAATTATTTTGATTTGTTTAATATGGATAAATATTCTATACATCCACAAGCGCCTTAGTATTAGGGTATAGAGAGTTAGTTTAGGGTATATGATTTAGGAGTTTAGTTGTAGGGGTTAGAATTTAGGGATAGTTGTTTCAATTTAAGGTTTAGGATTATAATTTAGGGTTTATAGGTTAAAACCTAAATACTCAATGTATTACCCTAAAAACTAAACCCTAACATATAAACCCTAAATTATAACCCTAAACCTTAAATTGAAACAACTATCCCTAAATTTTAAACCCCTACACCTAAACCTCTAAACACTATACCTTAAACTAACTCCATATACCCTAAAACTAAGGCGCTTGTGGAAACTTTCAGTTTTCATCGCCCGTGTATAGGAGATTAATCCGTTTAATATTCGTTAAATATTTAAGAAAGAAGATATTTGATTTTTTTAAATTAATTTTTAGATTATATTTTGATATATAATATGTAAAAAAAGTATACAACTCTTCATATTTTGATACAAGCTAAACTGTTAAAAGAATATACAATATAAAAACTAAATCTTTAATCATATAACACTAAATCTCAAACTATAATATCTAAACTTCAACCATAAATCTTAAATTTTAAACACTACGACTTAAACCCATAAACCTTAAATTCATATATCAATTCATAATAAAACAATCAAATTTCAATTTCAATAATTGCCAACATCAAATACTATTTTTTACTATTAGGAATGAATTGACACATTTTGTGTGCAATGAACCCAATTATAAAGTCTCTATCAGCACCAGTGTGCTAAGATAATGAAATACTCTTAGGGTTTAGGGGAAAAAATTAGCCCATCCCTTGAAGCAATGCCACCAGGGACGAAGCTATTAAGAGGCGAGAAGGACAATTGTCTCGTACTCTAATTTTTTTTAAATAATTTATTTATAATTTTTTAATTCTCAAATATTTATATTTTGTGTCATCAACTCTAAATTTTAACTATGTTTCTGACCGCCACATCGTTTTATGCAACGGGCCCACCGTTGCCTTACTTAAGAAAAAGTTTCTGATTAACCCCATGGATTTTCCCGGGTTCGCTTCTTCATTTTAGCCCGCGAAATTAAGGCCGACTTGTCCCACTCGTTTGAACTCGGATCTCTTAGATAAATATTATTATTTTTTTCTATTTAAATTATTGGTTAAATTTATATTTATATGTTTAAATACATTTAAATTTATTATCTTTCAATTATTACAATAATAATATCAATCAAACTAATAACTTAACCAACAATAAATATTAATCAAAATTGTAAAGCTCCTTTGAGAACAAATGCTAAAACCCAATATGGGAAGGCTTGACCAGCTACCTTCGGCTGTTGGTAAGCCCAAAATTTTGGTATCTTCTTTGGGCTTATATAGCTAATTTACCCATTATTGTCTTTGATTGATTGAAGCCCAAAGGCTTGATCAGGAGTCAATGTGTTTAATTAGCACATATGATTTTCTTAAAAATAAAAATATACATTGATATATAAAGTTTGAAAATTTATTTAGTACGTAAAATTTAGACGACACAATTTTATCTATTTTATATTATTTTTATTATTTAGGGTATAGAGTTTTAGACAGTGACGGATGCAAGTGTATCTTAGGGTTGACTCATGCTCACCCTAAGTTTTTAAAACTTTATACATTGAACTTTAATTTTATCAATTTTTATGAGTTAATATTTATATTATTTTTAATATTTATAAGTCTGTGCCCGCCCTGAAATTTTGAAATATTTATAAATTGTGCCCACCATAAAAATATTTTTAGATTCACCACTAGTTTTAGGTTATAAGCTCTATGATTTATAATTTAGGTCTTCCCATGGAGTTTTTAAAATGTATAGAGACAGTTCCTGTAGATTTAGAGACGGAAGCATTTAGAATAAAATTTGAAACTCATACATAATTGGATTGAATTTAGACAGTTATGAATAATATCAATATTATACACGAGTTCAGAATGAACACTTCAAACTATGGATGGACCGAGGGGGCTGAAAATTTAAAATTCGTACATGATTTAGAAATTTTTTATTGAAAATTTACTTTCGTCCCTAGAATTTTATAGGTTCGCCCCCCTAACATATAGTCTCGGGTCCGTCCCTAGTTCGAACCATATCATGCACGAAAAAGAGACCTGCCTAACCTAGATTCTTTATGTTTAATAACGTGGAGCTTACTCCGCCAAAGGATATGGCTGCATGTGATTTCCATGGAGACAAATGCATGGGAAGACAAGAACAAGACGTAAAGGAAAAAATGTCTTGGTTCTTCCAATTATCAACTTCAATCACGGAACTTGGTGGCCTATTAAACTTATAACCAGAAAAACACCAGACAAGAAGCGGAAAAAAAAACCCCAGCATCTAAAACTAGAATATCAACCTTATTCCATTCACACTACGAAACTCTTGTTAGTTAAATGTCCGAAAAAAGCTAGTTAATATAGACACTAGCATGCCCTAATATATAGGCCAATCATGGAGTTAACATGTACAAGAACAGTGAAGATTATTGTACATTCATTATCTATGTCAATATTTGGAGACAGACACTGTTGTGACTTGTGACAAAGCTTGATAATGTCTTGTTAGCCAGCTACAGTGACCTAGAACCAATAGCTGCAGTAGGTCGTAAAGTTGAACAGAAGAGTCCAACATGGAAGACAAAAGAGTAGCAGATAAATGCAGTACAGACCAATGTTATCGACCAACAACCAGTTGGTCTAGCGGTTGAGGCCGCTATAAGTTCTTAACTAATGAGTCGGATACCGGTGGTTAAACAAAAACCAATGTTATCGGAGCTTGGCGATTTCTACCAGCACAGTTTGTCCATGTCTCCCTATCCTTACTGGTTGGCATGTGCGGAACTTTCTCATTTCATGTCCATTTTTTGCCAGTTCAATGGACAATGGGTGAGGGAAAAGATCCATCTTGGACCCCATGGCCTAAGGGGACCAGACGTTTGTTTTCATTGCAATTAGGGTACATTATCCTATCGTTTGAAGAAACCCCAAATTTATTTCCATCCTATAATCCCAACGTTTATGAGCAATGAGCATACTCTGCTCTCGAAGTTTTCCGCTGCCACGACTCCTTCGCAAGTAGGATTCCCGAAGACTCCCTCGACGTTATTGTTGTAAAGTTCATCTGACCCACCAACAAACTCTAGTACCTAACTGAGTTTGTAGTTGTTAAGTACCGTTGCAGTTGAATTGGAGCCGTTGGAGATTTTATTTCCCACCATAAATGCAGTTCTGTTGCCTATCATATCGGTACACGAGGACCCGTATCGGTACGCCCTTCTTCAGACAGTCAGGTCTACACCACTGACCCAATCCCTGCAATCCCATTATCTATGAGCTAGGAGTGTTCAAAATTACCCGGCTCGAACTACTCGGCATGCCGACCCGCATACCCGAAACAAAAGTATCGGATATTCGGGTCGGGCCCAGGTCACAAAATGTCCCTTAATCGGGTACTCGACTACCCGATACCCGGTTTGTGTGTGTATATATATATATATTTCATTATTTGACTCTTGAGTTTATATTTTAGTACATTTTTTTGTCTTACTCTGTTATCCAAATTATTATGGTCTGTGTCATATGGTGCATTTTTTATTGTATGCCAAGAATTAGTGGCAGTGGACAGTGACACCATCAAACTGGAATAATTTAATTTTTGTTATGAAAATAAAAAATTATTATATGTTATAGTTTTAATTATTTCATGTAAAACATAAAGGTATTAAAAAATTTTAAAAAAATTCCGGGTACCCTATTACCCGAATTAACGTGTACCCGCGTTTTTCGAATATCCAATTTGTATGGACCGAATAACGAGCCGAAGTTTCACTACCTAAAAATTTCGGGTATTCAAATTTTCGGGTACCTAGTTTTAAACACCCCTATACTATGAGCAATGAGCATAGCCCTAAAATCTTGTAAGAATAAGAGATTGTCTGCAGAATGATTTGGTCTGCAGTTTTCTTGCCTTTCTTTTGGGGTGAAATGTAGAATTAATCCCCTTTTAATGATGATTTCCAACATAAATTTAGCTACTAATCGATGTATGGAGACAATTAATCTGGTTTATCAAAGGAGGAAGTGTCACCTAAACAATCACATCATTCATGCATGGAAATCGTGTCCTACAAAACTGCTGCAAATTATATGGGCAATGAAAGGGGACTAAACATGATTGTGTTTTGAAATCTAAGTTAAATTTCTAGGTATTTATAAGAGGATAGTCGGAACATACACATGATTTTAGTTTAGGGGGCGAACTTATACGAATTTCAAATTTCTATGGGGGCGACCACTCACCAGCCTCCCTCAGTCCATCCCTATATAGTTCACTTGGGTTACTTTGGACGAGTACTCCATAATCTATGCAACATGTTCGAGTATATTCGATAATGGAAATTTCATTTTATTCGAATATATTCGATATTATCTTTTGCTGATGAGGTTTGATGGTAAGGTTGAAGTTAGAAGATTGTAGGATCAAATTCCACCATATTAGGGTTCTTTTCCTATTTTATTACTATATATAATTTAAGGTTCAATTGGTACATGAATTTTTTTGGCCCAATTAAATACTGTAACTTTGCTTCTTAGTTCAAATCAGTATATGAACTTAACTTTTTGGTTCAATTTGAATTGTTTCGGATTTATATTCGTTCGAGTTGGACAAACTTAGAAGATTTCAAATAATTTCGAAATTTTATAAGATATAAATACTTTTTATTTCAAATGTAATAATTAATTAGCTAAAAAACATAAATTTCAAATATTGAACCAGAAACTAAATCCATGTCGGTCTAAACTAAAAAATCAAGTTTAGAAAAACAAAAAGAAGTTTAAATGTCAAATTAAATCTTCTTACACTCCTAAGAATAAAATTTATGTTCAAATTTTGAAAACAACATTATTAAAAAAAGGAGAATTACAGATTTCAAACATAAATCATAAAATGAACATGTACATTTATAAAATCGAGAAGAGTTGGATTAAAATGTAACCTTAATTAATTATAATACTGTAAAATAAGCTTGAATTGTACCCCAAACAAACAAAAATTCTTTATTATTTTCAGAAAATAAAAACTTTACAGAAATAAAGGAGAGATATCCTTTAAGTTGTGAGCCCCTACACTTTTCCCTCTTGGGGGCCAGAATTCAATGGCCAAAAACATTCTCATCGTCTTCAACATTCTTACATTACAAAATGTACGTTGTCAATGTCAGAACAGCAGAATATAAAGGACAAATAACAAGTGGCCACATAGTTTTCTTGGACCACTTGTTTGTTTCCTCTGATTTCAAATGGATTCTTCTCCCCCATTCATTTTCCTGGAAAATGAAACAGGAAAATAATATCAGCACCACAGGCTTGATTTTCCCAAATGCAGAAAAAAAAATCAAACAATTGGAAATGAAGTGTACCGATTGATTTTTTGCAATGGAGGACAGCCTCGTAAATCGAGCTCTCGGAGTCACACGACTTCCGCCACTCGTCGTACGCGACGCTGATCCTAGGGGATGTTCCGGTCGAATATAGCCAATTTTTCCTCACCAGACCCCTTGCATCGACACTTTCGGCTCGAACATTCGACTTGTTTCGTCGTAACACACTTCGATACAACGGCCTAAGGAAATTCAAGTACTTGGAAAATATCCGCTTGGACAACCTTCGGCACCTATGCCGATTCGTTTTACTCTGCGGGACATCGAGATCCGACGCACATGTAGTAGCGGTAGGCAGGGTCGAATTGAGATCGGAGACGCGGTACGTCTCGATCTTCGAATTGTTAACGAATAAAGGCATGACACGACCATCGGAAAAGAGCTCATCTGCATGAACAAGAGTGAGGGGAGTTTGTGCAATGGGGAAATCAAACTTGAAATCATGAGAGTTTCGAAAGAATCTCTTGGAAGGCGGCATCCTCGGGTCCATTTCGATGAACGAAGCTTCGTCGTCGATCGAAGCTCGGAGAGAGCCGTCTAGACCATCTAAAGAAGGCTTTAAGTTCACCAACCAACTGTAGGAAAAGCTTTCAATGGAGAGAGGCTGTGAAGTTTCCATGGCTGCCAATGATATTGGTGTGAAAAACAGAGGAGAAAGAGCATATTTATATATGATTATTTGGCAAGAGACAATGAATTTTAATAATTGTAAAGGGAAAAGGAGAAAAAGACAGAAATATTGAACCCCACAGTTGCACTCATTGTGTCTTGTTGCATCGAACACTTGAACCCCACAATTCCCCTTTAAAGAAAGAAAATTAGGTTCTTGTGCTAATAATAATCTTTGCTTTCTGTGATTTCTCATAGGTTCATGCACACTTTTGTGTGAAGGACACAAGATTTTATATTAGGGAAGGTAAATTTATTAAATTTTAAGGAGGGACGAACTCATATAATTTTAGGGGCACAAAAATAAATTTTCAATAGAAAATTTTTAAAAATTTTCTAAATCACATATGAATTTTAAATTTTTATGTTAATTTTTGGATTCTAGGGTTTGAGAGAAACGAAATTGAGAATTTGGTGTTTTAGTTATCTGATATGCTTCTGATGAAAGAAAAAAAAATGAACAAAACGCACCGTTTACTCAAGGAAAAAAAATACAAAACGACAAAGTATAGAAGCGTTTTTCACAAAGTTAAAACTAAACTAAACTAAACATCCTTTTATATTAATCAAGACTCTAAGTCTTGATTCCAGCTATACAAGAAAGAAAGAAAAGAATAATATTCTGTTAGCCCCCCTCAAGTTGGAGCATAAATGTTGTGCATGCCCAACTTGGAGACTAAGGTACTAAAGGAAAAACTAGGTAATGCTTTAGTCAGACAATCAGCAATCTGATTATGTGTGGAGACTGACAGCAGCTTCACAAATCCTTGATGAATCTTCTCCCGTATAAGATGACAATCTATCTCGATGTGTTTAGTCCTCTCGTGATGTACCGGATTTTCAGCAAGCTGTATGACAGAAGAATTATCACAGTAAATATTGGCAGGATGAAAAGAAACATGAAAATCCTTTAGCAAATAAAAAAGCCACTGTAACTCGCAAGTAACAGAGGCTAAGGCCCTGTACTCAGCTTCACTTGAAGAACGAGAAACAATGGTTTGTTTCTTGGACTTCCATGAGACTAAAGAAGAACCTAAGAAGACACAATAACCAGTAATGGACTTCCTCGAATCAGGGCATGAAGCCCAATCCGAGTCAGAAAAAGCATGTAAATGCAGATCATTATCAGCAGCAAAATATAGGCCTTGACCAACGGAACCTTTTAGGTACCTTAAAATTCTATGAGCAGCATTTAGATGAGATGTAGTAAGACAAGACAAGTATTGAGATAGTTGCTGTACTGAAAAAGATATATCAGGTCTTGTATTGGTTAAGTACAACAATTTACCAATTAATTTCCTATAATCAGAAATATCTTCTAAAGGCTTTCCATCAGATTTTGAAAAGCGTTGAACACCTCTAGTAACAATAATAGGTGTTGACACAGGTTTAGATTCTAGGAAACCTGTATCCTTAAGCAATTCAAGGGTATACTTTCTTTGACAAACATAAATACCTGAAGCTGACCTAGCAATCTCAAGACCAAGGAAGTACTTTAAATCTCCTATGTCTTTGATTTTGAACTTGTCATGCAAAAAGCTTTTTATATTATTGATCTGCTCAGAACTAGGACTAGTGACAACTATGTCATCAACATAAACTGCCAATGCTATAAAATTATCATCTAATCCTTTAGTAAACAAAGTACTATCAGCAGAAGATTGCTTAAAACCTTTTTCTATCAAAGCCAAGGTTAACTTCTCATTCCACTGCCTACTTGCTTGTTTTAAACCATAGAGACTTTTCTTTAATTTACAAACAAGACCAGAATTAGTTTCAGCATTAAAACTTAAAGGCAGTTCCATATAAACCTCTTCATGTAATGAACCATGAAGAAAGGCATTATTGACATCTAGTTGCTGCAATTTCCAGTTTCTAGAAGCATCAACAACAATTAAGGTTCTTATAGTTGTCATCTTAACAACTGGACTAAAAGTGCTCAAGAAATTCACCCCTAGTTGCTGAGTGTAACCCTTAGCCACTAACCTTGCCTTATACCTATCTAAAGATCCATCTGACTTAAATTTGGTTCTAAAGACCCACTTACAACCAATTGTTTTCTTATCAGGGGGTAAAGGAACTAATTCCCAAGTATTATTGGATTCTAAAGCTGAAATTTCCTCTTGCATAGCATTCCTCCAACACTCATGCTTAACAGCTTGTTTGTATGTTTTAGGTTCAGTTAAAACATCTATCTTGTTTATAAAAGAAGTATATTTGTCAGAAACATTATTATAAGACAAAACAGTATTAATAGAATGTTTGGAAGTTCTAGATTTTGGCAAAGATACCTGAAAGTCATGAAATTTCTGAGGTATCCTGACAGATCTAGAAGGTCTAGAAGAAGAGACAACAGGAGGAATACCAGGAGATGAAGAAACAACAGGAATATCAGCAGGAATATCAACAGGAATATCAAGAGTATTAGAAGAAACAGGCAAGTCAGTAACAGTAGAGCTAGGATCTTGAGATGAAAACAAGTTTTTATAACTAGAAGGCATAAAATCATCTAAAAAAGATGATCCTTCACAACTAGGTAGCACCAAATCAGAAGAAGAAGACTTATAAAAGGGAAAAACAGTTTCATTAAAAACAACATCTCTTGAAATAAAAACAGATTTTGTTTCTAAATTGTATAATCTATATCCTTTAACATGTTTTGGAAAACCAATAAAAACACATCTTATAGCCTTAGCATGCATTTTTGTAAGAGACTTAGGTAATTCAGAAGCATAGGCTAAACAACCAAAAATCTTTAAATTATCAAGTTGAGGAGGTTTACCAAACAAAACTTCATAGGGAGTTTTATTACATAAGATTGGTGTTGGTGTGACATTAATCAAAAAACAAGAATGTAACACACAATCAATCCAAAAACTTAAGGGTAGATTAGCATGTAGTCTAAGGGACCTAGCAATAGCAAGTAAATGCTGATGCTTCCTCTCAACAAGACTGTTCTGTTGAGGAGTATAGACACAGGAAGTTTGATGAACTATTCCTTTTTCTTTTAAAAAGGTATCCATCTGAAACTCCTGAGCATTATCAGAACGCACACACTTGATTTTAATAGAAAACTGTGTATTGAAAAAATTATAGAAATCAACAAGAACCTTCCTAGCCTCAGATTTAGCAGACAAAGGAAAATTCTAGGTGAACCTACTCTTATCATCTACTATAGTTAAAAAATAACTATGACCATAGATGCTTTTAAGAGGAAAGGGACCCCATATATCTATATGAATCATATCAAAAACAGATTTAGAAAGAGTCATGCTAGTGGGAAAAGGAAGTCTTTTATGCTTAGCTAGGTGGCAAACATCACAACTGGAAACAGAACCAGCAGGTATAGCAGAACATATTTTAGAAAAATAAAGCATTCTAGGACTAGAAGGGTGTCCTAACCTAGCATGCCAGGTAAACAAATCAGTAGAAACAAAAGCATTTACAGAAGCATTATTAAAAGAAGTAAGAGTTTCAGAAGAACTGACAGGTCTGCAAAAATGATATAAGCCTTTTATTACTTTAGCTGTACCAATCATCTTCAATGATTGGAGATCCTGCAAAAAACAACCTTTATTAGTAAAAGACACAGAAATATTAGAATGCAACATTAACTGACTAACAAAAATGAGATTAAACCCAAAATGAAGAATATGCAAAACATTTCTTAAAACCAATTTTTCAGTAAGAGGAACAGTTCCTATATGCAAGACAGCAACAAGATTACCATTTGGTAATTTAACATGCTTATCATGAATAACAGTATAAGAAGAAAACATAGACAAATCATTAGATATATGATCTGTTGCTCCAGAGTCAATAATCCAAGAAAAACTATCAACACATTTATCAACAGAAACATTTATATAGGAAACATAAGAAGAATTAAAACAAGAATTAGAATTAGAAAATATACCTGAGTCTTCACTAGCTTCAGGGGCAAAATCAGATGTTAAAGCATTAACACGAGATTGAGATAAATCTTGAACAGAAACATCTTTCTGTTGCAACAAAGAAAGAAGTCCTTGATATTGTTCTTTAGTAAAAGAACAATTACCCAAATCGGATTGACTTTCAAGACTGTCAGAACCAAGATTCGAAACAAAATTAACCTTGCTGGGATTGACAGGGGATTTATACTTATAACCAGGAGGGTACCCGTGTTTCTTATAACACTTTTCAACAAGATGACCGTATAGACCACAAAAAGAACATAATGGCCTTCGACCATTGAGATTAGAAACATTTGGTTTTCTTTGGAATTTTCCAGAATTATTAGGAACATTTGAAGAATTTCGATCAACAAGAAAAACATTACTCTTAGAAGAATTAGAAGACAAAGAACGCTCATGCTGAATAAGAATAGAGAAAATTTCATGAATTTCAGGAAATGGTTTAACCATTAGAATCTGAGATTTAGGAATAGCAAAAGAATCATTAAGACCGCGAAGAAACCTAAGGGCAAAGTCTTGATTTCTATACTTAATAGCAGAGCAAGAACACAACGAAAGAGGACGCAAAACAGACATCTCATCCCACAAGATTTTCAATTGAGTATAGAACGTAGAGACAGAATGTATACCTTGAACAAGAGAATAAAACTCTTGTTGAAGATCAGATACACGAATCAAATCGCCCTGACTAAAGTGATTGCGCAAATCCGTCCATAACTCGTGAGCGGTATCAAACCACAAAACGCTCTGTGCAATCTCAGGACTGATTGCACGTTGAAGCCAAGACAGGACGAGGTTATTGCATTTAACCTAGGGAACGTAACTCGCATCCTTCTCATCGGGCTCCTTCAACGAACCATTCACAAACTGGAATTTATTTTTCAAAATGAGGGCCATCCTCATCGACCGCGCCCAAGAATGATAATTCGACCCAGAGAGCAAGACTGAGGTAAGAACAAGAGAGGGGTTTTCGCTGGGATGAATAAAGAATTCATCGGAAGAATCAAGGTTACGAAAACGAGAATCATCAGAAGGTGTAGACGAACGGGAAGCATTGGAATCAACTGATACCATGTTAACTTTTGGATTCTAGGGTTTGAGAGAAACGAAATTGGGAATTTGGTGTTTTAGTTATCTGATATGCTTCTGATGAAAGAAAGAAAATGAACAAAACGCACCGTTTACTCAAGGAAAAAAAATACAAAACGACAAAGTATAGAAGCGTTTTTCACAAAGTTAAAACTAAACTAAACTAAACTAAACTAAACATCCTTTTATATTAATCAAGACTCTAAGTCTTGATTCCAGCTATACAAGAAAGAAAGAAAAGAATAATATTCTGTTATTTTAGGGGAGTGACTGCCCCCTCCACTCACAGGTGGAAATTCTCTACCCCTTTTCGATGCTCGTACTTATGCCCCCACACTCAAAATTAAGTTTAAGGTTTAGGGTTTTATGTTAGGAGTTATGGTTAGGGTTTAGAGAATTTAGGGTAGAGTGTATTTTTTAGGGTATATGTTGTATGGTTTAAGATTTATAATTTAAGGTTAGGGCTTAGAATTTAATTTTGTTGTGTTTTTTAGTGTTGGGGCATAAGTAGAGGCACCGAAAAGGGGGCAGAGAATTTTTATCCCTCCACTCACCTTTGGGTCCATCCCTTCACACAAGCATAACTTATCCAAGATGCTGCTTAAACTACAATAGAAGTATAACTTAGGTCTTCCATCAACAGAAATCATCTACTCTTTTTCGACGCCTCTGTTTATATCTGACATTAAAATATTAAGTTTAGAGTTTAAAATTAAAATTTAAGTTTAATGTTTAATATTAGGGTATAAGATATAAAGTGTAGGGTTTATTTTCATTATTAGAGTTTAAAAATTAAAAATTAAGGTTATGCTTATAATTTAACATTTTAGTGTTAAAGGCCATAAACAGAGACACAAAAAAGAAGCTGATGATTTTTGTTTATCTTTTACGTTTACGGTTAGAGTTAGAGTGATTTAAATTTTATTTTTGGTCCCCATTAGGAGTAAAAATCATTTGTCCCATAATCATGCCCTCTTCTACGCCTCATAGTAAAAATCACTTAAAATTAAATTCTAAACTCTAACCCTAATTTCACATCCTAAACCATACCCTCTAAAAAATACACCTTACCCCTAATTCCCTAAACTTTAACCACAACCTCTAATCTTAAACCCTAAATTTTAAACTCACTATTTTAAAGTGTGGATATAAAAGGGAGCATGATAAAGAGGCAGACGATTTCTAGTTTTTCATTGACTAACGTTCTCCGTTGTCTTCCGAGGATATTCTTCACTATATGAAAGAGTTTAAACTTAAGCAAAACTCGACTTTTTCATTTGCGTATTCAATAAAGAGTAAGAAACTCAATTCGAGTGATATTTTTTTTATAAAGCAAATAACTCATCATATAAATAGAAAACATGAATTAAGCTTGAAAATGAGTTGAAAACCCTACATCAAATTTAGACACACAAAACCCTTTCGCAAATCTTGGTGTCATACTTTTCTACTTTTATTTGTGTTCGAACACTAGTGATTGGAACACAAGTGAATAGATGTCTTAAAAATGATGCTCGTTGTTACACGTTTCTGCAATTTGGTCCTCGAATCAGTTCAATATATATCTTAAAAATCTGGAGATGAAAAAAGGGAAAAGAAGATAGAATCTGATAAGTTCTATTTCGAGGAGATTTTGCATCCACCACCATTTTTTTTTCTGGTGGTGTGGTGAGCTCGGGAAATGATAGTCATTTTCATTATTTCATATGCCGGCAATGTGCAGAAACAAAACAAGAAGACAAAGGTTGGCCGTTGCCCTTTAGATTTGTCGGAGAGTGAAAAGACAGTGACCTAGGTTTCAGGGCCAAAAGCCAAGACTGGAAAGTGACAAGAAACCAACTGGCCCCTACGCTGTATCATCCCGCAAGACAACAAGCAATGGGTACTGAATTTTTAAGCATTTATAAAGCAGTTTAAGTTCAGAAAAGGAATGTTTTTTTTAACTTTGTTTTTATGATGACAACCTTGATAACTAGTGGGTTAAATCTTAAAAGAAGTGAATAGGGTACACCATGGAACAACTTTTGTATGCATGGCTCTAACAAAGTGCAGTCAAACCGGGCCTACGTTACTCAAACTCGAAATGCATATTAAATATGTGTATGTGTCGAATACGAAATATTTGAAAAGGATTATTTTAAAAGTTGAAGAGTCGGGAGCATGTGAGGACGGCCTGGTAGTTAGAGCACGTTCACCTGCTTCACTTCCTTCTCCTTAGATCACAGGTTCATGACCCCTCAGGAGTATTACCTTCACCTAGATTCTCTCCCTCCCCTCTAGGTAAAAGTAGAATAGGATTGTAATAAAAAAAATTAAAGAGTCGGTCCAACATCGAGATTAAATTTGGAAAAATAGATAGAATGTGTTTGGACCGGCTTCTCAAGTGATTCACCTTATACCACGGGAGGATCTTGGGAACATAGTTTAAGAGAGTTTATTTAAAAAAATTAAAATTTTGGAGGTCTAGAAGGATTTAATTTAATTTTTTTAAAAAAAATTGGAGTTTAATTAAAATTCTTAAGAATATGAAATTTTAAAAATTTTAAGAGATGACTTGATTAAAAATATTTAAAATATAATAAAAAAATTTAAAATTTTTGGAGGGGCTAAATTAAAATTTTAAAATTATTAAAGAATTAAATGTTGATTTTCTAAAATCTTGGGGAACCAAAACTCCCAAAGGCTCTCAGAATTAAATGTTGATTTTTTTAAAACTTATTAAAATTTATCACTATTTTATAACATGTAGATCAATTTTGTAACAATTCAATAAGTTTAATGATTATTTGTAACTTCCAAAACTTTAATGACTGAAAGATCGTTTTTACTTAGTTTAGGGACATTTTTGTGCGTTATCCAAAAAATCTATTATGTGATATTGGCCACATGTTTTATGTCCATTTTGAGTAGGGGCTCGCGCAAGCAAATTTAAAATATTGGGCTGGGCTGGCCCATTTATTTTAAGAAATCACTTCATACTTGTTGTGGTAATATAGTTGGAGTTGCTAACAAACGAAAGAAATCAAATATTCGTTCCAAAAAAAAAAAAAGGAATCAAATAAGATTAAAATTCTTCTCTCTACACATTATTGTTCTTAAATTTTAAGTTTTTTAAAGCTAAGGTGATTACAAGTAATATCTGTTCTACATATACTCTCAACCATTTGACAATGCATGCTCAATCACCCTGCTGTAACTGTTGATGCTCGAACCTGTGACCTTTATGAAAAACAACCGTTTTCTTAACCACTAAAACAAGATGGTTCGTGCTTAAATTTTAATTTTTTGTCTTGGAAAAAGAACAAAGTGTCTGAACAATTTATTATTATTTTATATATGAGTCAAGATTCACTCATACGTGTAAAATTTATAAAATTTATATTTTTTAGTTTGTTATATTAACTGAATTTAATGGTCAAGATTAAAATTTCTAAATTAAGGATAATAAATTTATTTTTGTTAAATCCTCCTTATTTATCATTATTAATTTCACAATCCATTTTTACTTATTCAATGATCCCAACCATATATATTCTCATATGTGTAATAATTGAGGGATTATTTTCAACCGAGTGATGTCATTACACATAAAAAATGCAAAGAAGCAAACGAAAGTGTATTTTATTAGGGTAAACAACACTATTAGTCACTAAATTATTCTCATTTTTCTATTTTAGTCCCAAACTATTATTTTGTGCAAAATCGTCACTAACTTTACGTTTTTTTTTTTATTTTGGCCACTAATGTTACCTTTTTTTTCCTATTTTGATCACCAAACTGTTGTTTTTTCGTGAGTAATTTAACGCGGGTGACAAAAATAGAAAAAAAACGTAATATTAGTAACGATTTTGACAAAAATAATACTCATGGTGACCAAAATAGGAAAGTGGGAATAGTTTAGTGACCAATGATGTTGTTTACCTTTTTTAATTAATTTAAATATTTTTTGTAATTCTAATACTATATTTTATGGATTAATATCCTATACACCGGCGGTGGAAATTGAAAGTTTCCACAAGCGCCTTAGTTTTAGGGTGTAGTGAGTTAGTTTAGGGAATAGGGTTTAGGTGCAATAATTTAGAATTTAGGGATAGATGTTTTAATTTAAGGTTTAGAGTTATAATTTAGGGTTTATATGTTAGGGTTTAGTTTTTAGGGTACTATGGTGAGGTTTAGGTTTTAACTTATAAACCTTAAACCTTAAATTGAAACAAATATCCTTAAATTCTAACCCCCTACACCTAAACCCCTAAACTAACTCCATAAACCCTACAAATAAGGCGCTTGTGGAAACTGAAAATTTTTCACTGCCTGTATATAAAATATTTATCATACTTTATTATCTATATTTAAAGTCGGTGATTAATCCTCCTATACACAATCTTATAAAACCTAACTCTCATCCATAAATCAAAAAATAGTTTTAAAAAATGCAATCATTCATTGGCATGAAAGAAAAAAAACAAAAGAAACTGATAAGTACAGATTCATATAATTTGCAGCCGCAACAATGTCAAAGTTCTGAATAAAGCTTCGAGTTACGTGTCAATGGGCAATGCCCTTTTTCCCTTTCGGTTGCACACATCCTGGACCGTAAAACCACAAACATATCAACACGTGCCATAGCCTCCGCCCTCCAGCTCCATCAGCAGCCGACCATTTCAGTTTCAGACAATTTTTTCAAAGTTTTAGCTCACCGAACCCTGCACTTATAGTTAATGTAACCAGCTGTGCCCCACAATGGCCATGCACCGATATAAAACATGGTCCGTTTTCAGTTCGAGTCTAGTGGTTCCATGGCTAATAGCTTTTGTTGTGCTGCTTGGGTGGTGTTTTTGCTGGTTCTGGTTCGATTCTCATGCTGCATGGGTGGGCGAATCGGGTTGGGTTCGAGGTTGGCGGCGAGTGAGCAAGGTCGAGCTTGGGTTTCTGATAATGGAACCTTTGCTTTTGGTTTCACCCCGTCGGACACTCGGGACCGTTTTCTGCTCGGAATTTGGTTTGCTGAGCTTCCTGGGGACAGAACCTTGGTCTGGTCTGCTAATAGGTACGTTTTGCTTTGGAGCTTGTTTAATGGGTTAATTGCACCAAATATCCCATAACAATTGTGGGAATTTTAAATTGATCCTACACATCAAAACACCCTTAATGTATAGTATTGTATCAATTATATGTTTCCGTCAGCTTAGCTATTAGTAGAGGCAAAAATTTAAGCTTTAAATTTAAAAATTGAGAAGAATAATTTTGTTCGGCCTATGTTGTGTGTACTTTTTTTTTTCTACGTAAAATTAGAAAGGTTTTTAATGAGGCAGTCAATGTAAGCGCATGGTTTAGCTTTAATTAAATAACCTTTTGCCGGGAAGAATAAATATTTTATTTAACTAATACTCGGGGACGGAGCCATTAAGGCTTCGGGAGGGGCAATCGCCCCCCTCACCCCGAAGAAATTTTTTTTCACCTTTGTCTCCTTATTTAAATTTTTTTAAAAACTGGTTTATTTATAAATTTGCCCCCCCAATTTCAAATATTTATAGTTTACTACCTAATCTCAAATCCTGGCTCCGTCCCTACTAATTTACAATTTTTTATAAAGTGGTGTATCTACTTTGATATGATGGGCGAAACCATTTTTTTTTGTTCAAAAGCGAAACCAAAAATTTTTGTGAAGGGAAAAAATGAATTATAAATTTTGGTGGAAGTTAAATGTAATTTATCATTGTATTAACTTATACCATCATATTTTTTAGGACTGAGTTAGAATTTTTAACATTTTAGGGCACAAAATACAATTTCCCATATGCTAATTTACAGTTTTATAAAATTTAGGGTGAACAACATAATTGGTCACTAAACTATTCTCTCTTTCCTATTTTAGTCACCGACTATTATTTTTGACAAAACTATTGTTAACGTTACGTTTTTTTTATTTTGGTCACCAATATATTGTTTCTTTTATGTTTCCCTCGCCAAACTATTGCTTTTCCATGAGTTTTTTAACGGCAGGTGACCAAAATAGGTAAAAAAAACATAACGTTAGTGAGATTTTTACAAAAATAATAGTTTGGTGACCAAACAAAGAAAGCAGTAATAGTTTAGTGACCTTTTACCCTAAAATTTAATGGGTTTATGAGCAATATTACTATTTTAGGAGGACGACTTTTAAGCCAACATTTTTTTCTTGCAATGATCATCTAAATAGGAACTCTCTGGTCACCAAAGATGCAATCCTAGAGCTGGACACCACCGGCAATCTCGTACTCATGGACGGGGATGACACCATTTGGACGTCTAACACATCGGGAAGTCGTGCCGAGTTTGCGGTCATGTCGGAATCCGGGAATTTCATCCTTTATACCGACGACAACCGTCCTGCGTGGCAGAGTTTTGCGCATCCGACCGATACACTTCTCCCTAACCAACCATTGACAGTGTCACTCGAATTAACATCCTCGAAATCGCCTTCCCATGGTGGCTACTATGCTCTCAAGATGCTTCAACAGCCTAGTTCACTAACACTTGCCTTAACATACAACTTGCCTGACTCCTTTGATGATTCCCCTGATGGTCTTACGAATTACTCCTATTGGGCTTCACCCGATATATCGAATGTTACCGGGGATGTTGTCGCGGTATTAGACGAAGCGGGAAGCTTCGGAGTCGTCTATGGCGAGTCATCAAATGGTGCAATTTATGTGTACAAGAATGATGGAGACTATGACGGATTATCTTCAGCTACAAATAAATCGAATGTACGATTATCGGTGCTCCGGAGATTGATCATCGAGACTAATGGCAATCTGCGTTTGTATAGATGGGATAACGATGTTAATGGTTCGCGCCAATGGGTACCGGAATGGGCCGCGGTGTCGAACCCTTGTGACATTGCAGGCATATGCGGCAATGGGATATGTAATTTGGACAGAAGCAAGACAAGTACTTCTTGTACATGTTTACCTGGTACTTCCAAGGTAAGTAATGCAGCTGGTGAAACCTATTGCCCGCAGAACTCATCGGTGACCGGAAAATGCGATCATAGGAACGGAAACCGGACTTCAGACTTTAAGATTGCAACAGTACAACAAACCAACTACTATTTCTCTTATTCCTCAGTGTTGGCAAATTACAGTGATATTGCCACTGTCTCCAAGTGTGGGGATGCTTGTTTATCAAATTGTGACTGTGTCGCATCGGTTTACGGGTTGGACGACGAGAAGCCGTACTGCTGGATTCTAAGGAGCCTCGACTACGGCGGGTTCGAGGACACCAGTTCAACCCTGTTTGTGAAGGTCAGGTCTAATGTCTCTTTGGAACCAGGTGGTGACAAAAGAGGGTCTGGTTCTTCAAATGTTCATGACAAGATTTTGGTGCTGCCAATTGTACTTAGCATGGGTGTCCTAATTGGCCTGCTTTGTCTACTATTGTATTACAATGTTCATAGGAAAAGACACTTAAAGAGATCCATGGAAAGCAATTTGATCTTCGACGGGGCACCGTTGAATTTCAGCTACCGCGATTTGCAGCTCCGTACCTGCAATTTTTCGGAGCTGCTCGGAACAGGTACAACATGTACATATACTGCAGAATATCAGATTTTTTATAGCTATGCACTAGGAAATGATGTGATCTTTTGCAGGCGGATTCGGAAGTGTATATAAGGGAAGCCTTTCGGATGGAACATTGGTTGCTGTGAAGAAACTCGACCGTGTTTTCCCTCACGGCGAGAAGGAGTTCATAACTGAAGTGAATACAATTGGTTCCATGCATCACATGAACTTGGTTCGCCTCTGCGGATACTGTTCCGAGGGTTCACAACGGTACGGAACCGAATTACTTATTGTTCTCTGTTTCTAAAATAGCAACTTCTTCAAATGAGCAATCTATATGTTTTTGTTGGTAGTCTTCTGGTTTATGAGTTTATGAAAAATGGATCCCTGGACAAGTGGATCTTTCCTTCCTATCAGTCCCGGGATAGCATATTGCATTGGCCGACTCGCTTCAATATTGCCGTCGCAACTGCACAAGGGATTGCGTATTTTCACGAGCAATGCAGAAACCGGATCATACACTGCGACATCAAGCCGGAAAATATTCTGTTGGACGAAAACTTTTGCCCCAAGGTATCTGATTTCGGACTAGCCAAGTTGATGGGAAGAGAGCACTCACATGTTGTCACAATGGTAAGAGGAACTAGAGGGTATTTAGCACCAGAATGGGTTACCAATCGTCCCATAACCGTAAAAGCCGATGTTTACAGTTACGGAATGCTTCTTTTGGAGATTCTCGGCGGCCGAAGAAACCTCGACATGTCTTACGATGCCGAGGACTTCTTTTACCCTGGATGGGCCTATAAGGTCTACTTCTTTAGTCCTAACTATCCATCCTCAATGTAACACAAAAAAAGAGCATATCATACTCATCATTTTACCAATTACTTCTGCAGGAGATGACAAATGGAAAGCCGATCAACGTCGCGGATAGGCGACTAGGAGGAGCAGTCGATGAAGCAGAGCTGACCCGAGCATTGAAAGTAGCCTTTTGGTGCATTCAAGATGAAGTCATCCTGAGACCTTCAATGGGGGAAGTGGTGAAGATGCTAGAAGGATCGATGGACATCGACGCACCACCGATGCCTCAAACGGTAACGGAACTTGTCGAGGAAGGCTTGGAACAGGTGTACAAGGCAATGAAAAGAGATGTCAATCAATCGAGCTCGTTTACCATGACTACCATGACCACACATCCATCATCTTTAGCTACCTGCAGTTATTCAACAATGTCACCCAGATGATCTATATGATCAAGAAACCAGAACGAAATTTTGTGCACTTCATAGGATCAATATTCAATAACACCTTAGATGCCTGAACTAGGCATCCAAGGGTTTTCGTCATTGGTCGACGAGTCGATGTTCTAGTTTTGTTAATTACTTAATAATTCAACATAAACCCTCGAACATCAAGTGGTTGACCAATGACAGTACTAGTACGTCACCAGAACACGGATTGCAACATCACAGATTCACAGCACCTCGTTTCATATGTTTTTTCCTCGTTGACTATCTGTTTGTTTATAAAAGTTGTTGACAAAAATCAACAGACTACAAATATATATATACACTCACAGACACACACAAATATATATATATATATATATATATTTCCACATGGCTTTAAGTCATGGCCATTTTTTCGCAGAAAAAACCAGGAAGAAAACCAATGCGAGCAGAAGTCAAAAAGGAGTAATATATAAACTTATATAATTTTAGGATGGAAATTCTCTACTTTTTTCGGGGTCTCTACTTATACTCCACACTTAAAATTAGGTTTAGGTTTTATGGTTTAGAGTTTTAGGTTAGGGGTTATAGTTAGGATTTAGGGAATTTAGGGTATGATGTATTTTTCAGGGTATATGGTTTAGAATTTAGAATTTAAGAGCTTAAAATTTAATTTTGTTGGATGTTTTAGTGTTGGGGCATAAGTAGGGCACCGAAAAGGGGCATAGAATTTTTATCCATAATTTTAAGACGAGATAACTACATTTTTAGTACCCACCTTTACATGTTTTCCTATTTTGGTACCCTACCTATTTTTTTTGGCAAAATAATAACTAACGTTACGTTTTGTTTCTATTTTGGTACCCGCCATTAAAAAATTAACAAAAGGCTGACTCAGAGAGAGAAAATCATACGTGGCATGCTGCCACGTCATTTTTTCTCTCTTAATCAGCATGTCACTGCAACAAAAATCATGAAAAAACACACGTGGCATGCTGACTATGAGAGAGAAAATGATGTGGCAGCATGCCATGTGTGATTTTCTTTCTCCTAGTCAACTTTTCATTAATTTTTTAACGGCAGGATATCAAAATAAAAACAAAACGTAACGTTAGTTATTATTTTGCCAAAAAAAAGGTAAGATACCAAAATAAGAAAAAGTAGAAAACAGGTAAAGGTGGGGTACTAAAAATGTAGTTATCCCTTTTAAGACACTGGTATTTCATATTTTCATTAAAATCCATCTTCCTGGAATATACAAGGAAACAGAAGAAAACGCGCTCAAGCTTCGCAGTTACAGTTTTACACGATCTATATAAGTCTACACTGAATTCACATAATCAGCAAGCGTACTGCTACTATTCACCATGGCTGAGCTTGAAGAACTTTCCGAAACCTTGAAAGAAGAGGAACATGAGAGAAATAAGCGGGTGTATGAGCAGAAAGCGCGGGTGTTAACGATTGCTTACCTTGCATTCCAAGCAACGGCTTTGGTTTCAATGAGCAGGCAAGTGCAAGAGCAGAAGTTGTTGTGGATACCGTTGGTTTTGTCGATGTTGTCGACTTTGATCTACTTGTTGGGTTTGTTGGAAATTGTGTGCAGATTTTTCTGGGTTGGGTATCAGCTGGAGTTGAGTTTCGTGGAGCAGGGAACTGTGAATAAGCAACTCAGTGAAGCTGAGAGTCATTGTATACAGATTGGAGAATCATCGTCCTGCAAGTGCAACTGAAATTTGCATATATATATATATATATAAATTATCTATATTTATAAGGGTAGTATTTCTATATATATATATATAATAAATTGTGATTATGTTGAAGAAATTTGCGTTAATAAATAGTTTTAATGTTTATTGATTTAAGTGTTTAGAGGGTAGGATTTTAGGATGAAAATTCTGATTTTTTCGGTGCCCTATTTATTTCTCGTGTTTAAAATTAAGTTTAAGGTTTAGAGTTTTATGTTAGGATTTATGGTTAGGGTTTAGAGAATTTAGGGTAGAGTACAATTTTTAGGGTATAGGGTGTGATAAGTGTTTATTTTGGTTATGTTTTTAGTCCTTGTTTTGATCGAATATATATGTTTGAAGGACTTAATTGAGCTGTTTTTGTGTTGTTTTCGTGCAGGTTACGTAATGCCGGAAACGAGTTGAAATGCTGCAGAAATACTGAATTCGTGGGCAGATTCATGGGCATGAACCAGGGCATGAATGCTGACTGGGCGCCACGTCAGCACCTTCTAGAAGATGACGTCAGCAAGCTTAATAACCTATCAGTCCACTTATCAAGATAGCCTATCATCCGAATTTTATCTTTTAAATTCAAAACTTCGATATTTATCTTATGTAATTTTATTTAAATTTATTTTAGGATTTATCATCTTAGGTTTTTAGGGTTTTTCAACTACTATAAATACCCCACTTTGGGGTGAATTATTCATCAATCAATTTCCATTGTTCTCTTCTTCCTTGAGTAATAAAGTTTTCCATTTTCTTTTCTCCATTTTTGTTTATTTTATTAAGTATGGTTTTTTCACAAACCATGCTTAACTAAATTCCCTTTAGCCAAAAGCAACGCCAAACCCGACAAACCTCGTGAGATTAGGAAAAATACTTCAACCCTTCGATAATTCCTTTTTAGATTCTCGGCAAAGTTGATTAGGCAATCGGCCTAATCTTTAGGCATCGCAATTGTTTCATTCCGAGAGCGCGCATCGGCTTGAAGTGGTTTAGATCCATCGTTGGGGACGAGGAAAAGCTTGTAGCCAATTCAACTCCCTAAGAACAAACTTAGTGGCGGTCCACTAAGGGGAATCGAAATCGGAAACAACTCTCATCGAGACGAATATCCGAGCACGGGCTTCTCCAGCACTAACTCAGATCTGGGTTAGCATCGATTGTCGTGGCTAATTCACAAAAGTTTGACTTCAAGGATTGCCCTAGGGGTCGAATCTACCAACGAGAAGTAAGTTACAAGGGTTGGGCCTTGTAGACTGTAACCTGCAGGAAAGTCGAAGAAAAATCAACTTCAGTGATCGAAGATGTCGTGGCAAAGCGTGGCTTGAGGCTATTTCTATCCATAATTCTTTCTCAACATTTATTTTTACGTTTTTACTATTTTTCTCATCTAAATCACTATTCTAAAATCCCCCTTTATTCCCTACAGGTTTTGGTCTAAATCAGAAGAAAGGTGTTAGAGTTCCTATTCCCTGCGGATCGACCCTTACTCTCACTATACTATTTTTATTCTTATTTATTTTGAGTTTAAGGTTTTATTTTTGACACTATACGACGCGTGTCAAAATTGGCGCCGTTGCCGGGGAATACGGCAAATTACTAATATCGTTTTATTTGATTTATGACCAGGAGCAATCCGGGAGAACAATTTGATCTCATCCCGGAAATCGAAGCACTAGCCCGAAAGTTGAACGCCCAAACACTTCGGGAAAAGAAAAACAAAAGACGCCAACAGAGACTCGAACGCGATTTAGAAATCACATCCGAAGCAGAATCGAGTTACGAGCCCAATCCGATGGGAGACCAAAATCAAACCATTCGCCAACTTAATGAGGCGCCCGATGGCCAACAACCTATGTGCATAACTTTCCCGAATGGCGAAACACCGTTCGTGCTAAAAACGGGTTTGATCCATCTCTTGCCTACCTTTCACGGCTTACCGACAGAAAATCCTCATAAACATTTGAAGGAATTTCACATGGTTTGTCTAACTACAAAGCCACAGGGAGTATCCGATGACCAAATCAAACTTAGAGCTTTTCCATTTTCCTTAGCTGATATAGCGAAAGATTGGTTATTTGATTTACCCCCTAATTCTGTTACAACATGGACTGACATGGCTAAACTTTTTCTTGACAGGTTCTTCCCTGCAGCGAAAGCAAGCGAAATCAGGCGCAGCATCCTAAGCATTCAACAAAAAGAAGTTGAATCCTTGTATGAATACTGGGAGAGGTTTAAAAAGTTGTGTGCAAATTGTCCACAACATGGGTTGTCGGAACAAACCCTCCTCCAATATTTTTATGAAGGATTAACGCCTATGGACATGAAAGTGATAGATGCAGCAAGTGGCGGAGCTCTAGTCAACATGACACCAACAGCGGCTAAAACGCTGATATCAACCATGGCCGCCAACTCTCAAAGATTCAACCAGTCTAGCGAACCATCTCGAAGGGTTCGCGAGGTAAGTACAGTTTCATTAGAAAATAAGATTGATAAATTAGCTGAAATAGTGCAAACCCTTGTTGCAGATAAGAGAAAAACAGCTAGACTTTGTGGAATCTGTACTAGTCCAGAACATCCGACAGATTGTTGTCCGATGATTCAGGAAGATGATGTCGCCCAAGCCAACGCCATAGGGAATGCTTATAATTCCGGGTGGAGAAACCAATCAAACTTCGGTTATGCGCAAAACCAGAGGCCAAATCAAGCTTATCAACCAATTGCACCACAACAATATCAACCGCAAAAGCCATCGTTAGAGTCAATTGTTGAAAAGTTAGCACTAGCCCAAGAAAAATTTCAACTAAGAACCGAAGCTCACTTTGAAGCAATTGACAAACAGATAAGTCAATTGACCTTAGCGGTAAGTCGCTTAGAATCCAAAGGGAAATTACCTTCTCAAACGGAGCCTAATCCAAGAGAGAATGTGAACGCCATCACTCTACGAAGCGGTACAGTCATCGAACCTAAAGCTAAAGAAGATGGTGTACAAAAAGAAGAAAAAAAGCAATCACCCCCTACTAGAAGAGGTATGCCCGATCCAACCCCTGTACCTTCTCCCTACGCTACACCACCACCCTTCCCGTCGAGATTAATGAAAAGAGACAAACAAGCAGAAGAAAAGGAGATCCTAGATGTTTTTCAAAAAGTAGAGATCAATATTCCACTCCTCGACGTAATCCGAAAAATCCCAAGGTATGCTAAGTTCCTTAAAGATTTATGTACTAATAAACGTCGTCTTATTGGAATTGAGAAGGTTAATCTAGGAGAGCATGTATCGGCGGTCTTCCAGCGAAAGTTGCCACCAAAATTGAAGGACCAAGGTATGTTCGCCATTCCCTGCAAAATCGGTAAAGTGGGTATTAAACGAGCAATGTGTGACTTAGGGGCCTCTATTAATGTTATGCCTCTTTCATTTTATAACTCACTTTCTGCTGAGCCTTTGAAGGATACGAAGGTAACCATACAGTTGGCGGACAGATCTATAATTTACCCAGAAGGATTACTAGAGAATGTCCTGGTAAAGGTAAACGATTTGATCTTTCCGGCGGATTTCTATGTTATTGACATGGAAAACGACCGAGCCAATAATTCTTCTGAGATCCTCCTTGGCCGTCCATTTTTAAGTACTGCAAATACGAAAATCGATGTGAGAAGCGGGATCCTTACAATGGAGTTCGATGGCGAGGTGGTAAAATTTGATGTTTACAAAGCGATGCGACATCCTGATAATGTTGCTAGTATAAATTTTATAGATGTTATTGAGCCCGCCGTTGAAGAATTTATAGAATCTAAATCTGTTGATGATTCGTGCAGGGACTTGAAGGATCACGACAAAGGAATTAAGGAGTTGAAAAATGTTTCTTCTGTTCATTCTGATTTACGCCTAACTCCATCAAAATCTAAAATGTTTTCTTTCATTTTGCAGGAATTGAATTTGGAGTTAAAATTACCTCCAAATAAATTGAAGAGTGAAAGAAAAATTTTTCCAGTAAAAAAACTCCATAATCGCAAAATTTCTCGTAGGGAAATACTCAGTTGGATAAAGCGCAAGAACTGGAAGAAATATTTGTCGCAATGCATATAGTCTGAACCAGGTCGTCGAGCTAAACGACGTTAAATAAAGCGCTAAATGGGAGGCAACCCATTTCTTTTCTTCTTTTTACTTTAATTATTTTTATTATTTTATTTTTACTTTCTTTATTTATTATTTTTTTTATTCTATTTTAATTTGCTATAATTTGATGTTATTTGAATTTTATCTTTAGATAAAATAAAAATAAAAAATAAAAAAAGGAAAAGAAAAGAAAAAAATTGAATTTATTTCGAATTTATTCTTATCTCTTTTTGAATTTATTTTTAATCTTATCTCATTTTAATTATTTTATTTTCGAATTTATTTTTATTTTGATTTTATTTTATCTCTTATTTATTTTATTTGCAGATGATTTAGATCGAATAAAGGATGAGAAGCTATCCTTTTCAACAAGATTTGCCAGCCGAAACAACCCTACACACCGTTGGAATGCTTCTTCACCAACACAAGACGACCAACCCCAAAGAGATATGGATGAGCGCCTCCATTCCATCGAGACTAACTTGGCCGAGATCTTATCCTATCTTCGCCCCGGCACTTCCCGCGGATGACGTGACCGCGGTCGTGGCCGAAATTGATTAGGGGAGTCTCTCATTTCCTCTCTTTTAATTTAATTTTTCATTTTGGGACAAAATGCATCTAAGTGAGGGGGAGGGAAGATATGCTTATCAATTTTTATCTTGCTTATCCGTCTTGATTGTTCGCTTGAAATCTTGGTTTTATTAATTTAAGTTCTCTGTTTAAATCCTTAATTTCGCCTTGTCTCACTGTTTTCACATGGTTCTGAATCTATCTTGTTAGAAAACTCTAGGTTGCATGGTAAATTTTTGGCATGATTAATTTTTAATTTTATTATGACATTTTATTTCTCTATTAATCCACATGATGCTTACCTAAGTACACAAGACATATTTGTGAGTTTTTGAGCCTAATGAGCATGCATGATATTTGCTCTTTGTTTCTTTGAGTGTGCCTAGCTAAATTAGTTGCATTCTAGAACTTGTTTTTAAATTCTTTTTGAGATTACATTGATTGATTATGATGCTTTAATATGATAGAGGCACTAGGTTTTAACTACTTCTCTTCCCAAATAAATCACTTACCCTTTAATTAATTTCCCCTAGTGAAACAATTTTTGAGCCTTAGCCTTTTCTTGAAAATTACCACATTTTAAGCCTAATCCAATTTCTTCTCAAATCCATCACTTTTGTTCCCTTTTTCAAGACAAAATTCATCTTAAAAAAAAAAACAGATTCGAATAAATGCAGTGCAGCAGTGTAATACACGGTGCAGAAAAAAACTGTGCAGAGTTGATTCGAATATACAGTGCATGAAATTGTTTGAGTCTGCAGAAAAATAAAACAAAAAAAAACAGTGTAGTTCGAAAAGAAAAAAGGGTACACTGTCAAGCAGATTTGGTTCGAATAAAAAAAACAGTTTCGAATATATTTTGAGATGATTTTTTGTCTTGAGTTTTAGCCCTTATTTTCAGCCTTTATCCTACCCTTACCTTAGCCCCATTACAACCCTTATTTAAGACCTCTTGATTTTTGCATCATATTCATGTTAGTAGTGGAGATTAGATTTAAACACAAGCTTATGGTTATGCTCTAATTAGCTTTGGCTCGAGTGATTTTTCTTACCCTTAAACACTTTGAGTGACATGAGCGATTCCTTGTGAGGGTACTTGGTTTGCATCATTGATGTTAGTAGAGTTTTAGAATGTCGTCTTAGCTTTAAACTATTAGTCTTGCCATTTATCTATTTTTGCTCCTTAGTTTTCTCTCATATTTAGATGCTTAATCATATTGAGAATTTTTGAGACTTCGTGAAATTAAGGATGAAAACTTGAACTTAAGATTATTTAATTTTGAGATACTTGAGGACAAGCATCGGATAAGTGAGGGGGAATTTGATAAGTGTTTATTTTGGTTATGTTTTTAGTCCTTGTTTTGATCGAATATATATGTTTGAAGGACTTAATTGAGCTGTTTTTGTGTTGTTTTCGTGCAGGTTACGTAATGCCGGAAACGAGTTGAAATGCTGCAGAAATACTGAATTCGTGGGCAGATTCATGGGCATGAATGCTGACTGGGCGCCACGTCAGCACCTTCTAGAAGATGACATCAGCAAGCTTAATAACCTATCAGTCCACTTATCAAGATAGCCTATCATCCGAATTTTATCTTTTAAATTCAAAACTTTGATATTTATCTTATGTAATTTTATTTAAATTTATTTTAGGATTTATCATCTTAGGTTTTTAGGGTTTTTCAACTACTATAAATACCCCACTTTGGGGTGAATTATTCATCAATCAATTTCCATTGTTCTCTTCTTCCTTGAGTAATAAAGTTTTCCATTTTCTTTTCTCCATTTTTGTTTATTTTATTAAGTATGGTTTTTTCACAAACCATGCTTAACTAAATTCCCTTTAGCCAAAAGCAACGCCAAACCCGACAAACCTCGTGAGATTAGGAAAAATACTTCAACCCTTCGATAATTCCTTTTTAGATTCTCGGCAAAGTTGATTAGGCAATCGGCCTAATCTTTAGGCATCGCAATTGTTTCATTCCGAGAGCGCGCATCGGCTTGAAGTGGTTTAGATCCATCGTTGGGGACGAGGAAAAGCTTGTAGCCAATTCAACTCCCTAAGAACAAACTTAGTGGCGGTCCACTAAGGGGAATCGAAATCGGAAACAACTCTCATCGAGACGAATATCCGAGCACGGGCTTCTCCAGCACTAACTCAGATCTGGGTTAGCATCGATTGTCGTGGCTAATTCACAAAAGTTTGACTTCAAGGATTGCCCTAGGGGTCGAATCTACCAACGAGAAGTAAGTTACAAGGGTTGGGCCTTGTAGACTGTAACCTGCAGGAAAGTCGAAGAAAAATCAACTTCAGTGATCGAAGATGTCGTGGCAAAGCGTGGCTTGAGGCTATTTCTATCCATAATTCTTTCTCAACATTTATTTTTACGTTTTTACTATTTTTCTCATCTAAATCACTATTCTAAAATCCCCCTTTATTCCCTACAGGTTTTGGTCTAAATCAGAAGAAAGGTGTTAGAGTTCCTATTCCCTGCGGATCGACCCTTACTCTCACTATACTATTTTTATTCTTATTTATTTTGAGTTTAAGGTTTTATTTTTGACACTATACGACGCGTGTCAGGGTGTAAGGTTTAGAATTTAGAAATTAGGGTTAGAGTTTGAAATTTAATTTTGTAATATTTTTTAGTGTGGGGCATAAGTATGGGCACCAAAAAAATGATTTTTATCCAGGAATTTAGGTTTAGAAGAAGTTGAGTTTAATTTTTAGATTTTATAGGTTAAAATCTAAATCCCTAAACCCTTGCTATATTAATTTAACCCTTAAAACTTAAATTTTAACCTTAGATTATAACCATAAACCATAAGTTCTAAATACAAACTCTAAACTCATGAACTAAATACTTCAACCTTAAACCTAAGGCACTTTGTAAAAATTTTGTGTTTCCATCGCCTGTATATTAAATATAAATCATATTTATAATAAAATTATGTGTTACATTCATTCTACAATTAAAATTTTCATTCAACTAATCTAAAAATCTTATTTTACATTTATTATTTTTATACGATGTCTGAATTATTTATGGTTATCTGGACTTCAAACAAATATTCAGTCGATTATTTAATGGATGGAAATTCTCTATTTCTTTTCGGTGTCTTTATATATGCCCTCACGTTTAAAATTAAGTTTAGGGTTTAGAGTTTAAGCTTGTAGGTTAGGGGTTATGTTTAGGGTTTATAAAATTTAGGGTAGGATGTATTTTTAGGGTATAAGATGTAGGGTTTGGGATTTAGAATTTGGGATTAGAACTTGAATTTTAATTTTGTAGTATATTTTAGTGTTGGGACATAAGTAAGGGCACTAAAAATGGACAGACATGCGAATTTTATCCTTATTTAATACTAATTTTGATTATAATAATTATTGTAATAATAGATAGTACTATTTTGGAAAGGAAATGTTGATAAATTGTAAAATAAAAATGGTCAAATTCTTCTATCAGTCCCTATAATATGTATAATGGGTGTATTTATTTTTTATATTTATAATTTGGCCATTTAATCTATATACCTTTTAAATTTTAAAATTTCAGTCATAACCTAAACAATAGCCATTAAAGCCATAAGTTAAATCTTGGTATTAGTTTTTGTATATGCGTGTCATAAATTTAATTTGATCATTTTAAAGTCATGTAATTTAGTTATAATTTTCCCAAACCGTTTGATTTAATGGCTATAATTGATCCATTAAAATGTAAGATTAAATACACACATTATACATAGTACAAGGACTGATATAAGAAATTGACCAAGAAAAAATAGCAATAGCCAATAGCCAATGAAACCTCAATTTGGAGTACATAAAAATTAGTAATTTTTTTAGAAATCACTGAAACCCTAATCAAATCCCATCGAAGAATCCAAAGATTCTTTTTCTTCAAACAAGATTCAAAATTGAAGCCCCCAATCCCTACGCTTTGCTTCATTTGATGTTCGAATTCCCTTTAATTCTGAAAGGTACAATCTTTTTTTAATCAAATTTTCGTAATTTGTAACATATAGAATGGCAATTACACCAAACCGTAGATAATTAATTTGATATTCTTCATATTCATGATTCGGTAAGAGCTTTCTTTTCATAAATTCGTCTTCTTTTTTGTTTCTTTATCATGATAAATTTGATTGGTATTGATTGATTCAAGGACTCAACAAGTTAATAATGCTGAAAGTTTATCTTTGTTTCTGTAGATTGTATAACATGGAGAATATGAAATATGCGGAGGAGCTTGTGAGGGAATATTTGGTCTTCAGAGGATTTACAAATACATTACGAGCTTTTGAGACTGAGTTGTGTACGGATATTGGTAAAGGCTTTCAAGTTAATAAGATATTAGACTTGATTTTCTCCGTTTATATTCCTAAATTTCAGGCTGAGAAATTAGTTGGTCTGTTTAGTTTCTTTAAGCAATGCTTTTCATCGTGGTCCGAGACTACGATGCTTGATACCTTGTCGAAATTGGAGGGCTCTGTTCTTCGGTGTTACATTGTTCATGCGTTGCAATCTGGGAGGAAAGATAAAGTTGTAGAGTTTTTTGGAATGAATGGAAATGATTTGCTTCTAAAGAGTTCTGATTGGAGTCCTTGGTTTGGTAGGTTCATTTGCTTTGGCTTCTTTGATTTTGTGTTCTCGTGTTGACTGATTCTATTGAGTATGCAATGTAGCAATTCCTTATTTGAAGAATCCAAGCATGGATCCTCAGTTTCGTGTTTATTTCTCCAAGGAATGGTATGAAGCTCTCCGTCTTTCTGTGAGAAACTTTTTCAGCGAGATCTTCAATGGTACTCATATCCTTCAGAGTTGTTGCTTTTCTTCTGAAAATGTTCTACATAAATTGCGTGTGTAATTATGCGTTGATTAACAAGAGCCCATAGGAATTACTTAATACAGAACTTTTCTGCATTTGGAAATAAAATTGGTCTGCAAAGGTTTTGCCACAAAAGATATTCACTGTGGTTATGTTTTTGTAACTAGTAGATATTTAGTATGAGCATAACATTGGATAAATAATTTTTTCCTTGACATTAGTGTGATTCAATTAATGATGGGATTTTGAAGAATGTCCTTAACGAAAGCACGCCTTCCTGCCCTACTGAAGATCAGTTCAGAAAAGAATATCATTAGCAGTCTTAAGAAAGACAACAAGCGTCTTAATCAGAAGTTATTACAACTTCAGGCTTTACTGGAGGAAAAGGAGGCACAGTTAGGTCTATCAAAAAGGTAAAGGATCTTCCGATTTTGCTAGATCGTGGTAGTACTTGCTGCATCTCATAATTAAAAATGATTCCATTCGGACCCATTATGATACCAGTTTTGCTGCATGAACATTTAATAGGAGCATGGGATCAGCTAATAGTTCTATTCTATCAAGTGGCATTGATGGTGAAAACTTACGCCTACCTACAAGTGGTGAGGACATATTTACTCATGCAACCTCACATTTGGGTAGAAAAGCACAGGGTGAGGATCGTGCTGCTACTGAACACACCCAATTTGTATCAGCCCATGTTGAGTCCTCGTCTAGGCAAGATTCATATTCTGCTCCGAGTCTTCATGCTTCATCCAGTGGAATCGACGGTAATGCTCAAAAGTTCTATGGTAGCCATTTTGATGTTAAGTGACATTTCTGCAAAGCTTCCCAATCTATGGTAGCTATATGACCATATTAGAAAAGATTAAGCAAGTATGTTGTCAACAAGTTTGGTTTCACTGAGTAGCTTTGAGACGAAATACAGAACTGTGTGGTCATCATTTTTGTTTTCAATGTGTTTGGAATTTTGGATGCAGTGAAGTAGGTTTGTTTAAATCCTCAATTTTCCTCTGCTTTAAAGGGTTTAGGTAATTACTGATTGTGATTTGACAGATAATGGTAGAGAAATACTCAGAGAAGAAGAATTTCCTGAAGTGAGCGTAGAGTTTCGGGCAAGTTCTCTGTCAAGATATATTCAAACATCATTCTTACATACACTTCGATTTCTTGTTCATTTTGTTGTATATGTGAAACTGCTGGAACAACCTTATTTCCAGGAGACATTTTTGGGCCACACAAGTCCAATTACGCGTTGCCGGTTTTCTGCATCTGGGAACAATATAGCTAGTGCATCTGTGGATGGCACTGTTAGGTACGCTCTTTAAAAGGAACTGATATAAATTTGTAAATATTTATAATAGAGCATTTTGCTTCCTGCGGCTGCTTGCAGGTTTTTAAATTTGTCTGTCCTACCCAATAGTTGATGAACATCTAATAAAAAAGAACAGAAATCGAAAGGAAAAGTCATTGTCCTTACAATCTGGTAATTGACCATCATCGATTAGACGGGTTTATGTCGTGTGCAGACCATGTTTTTTAACAAAAATAACCGTCAGATATCTGGTTAAATGTACATGAGAAGACTATAAGGTGTCATTTGTACTAATATTGCGCTCTGTTGAGTTATTGTCTACTGAGTACTGACTTTTGATTTACTTCATTGTCTCTTTGTTTTTGATGAAGGATATGGACATATGACTCATCAATTCCGGCATCTAGAAATGCAACCATATATTGTGGAGCTGAGATAATGTCACTTGACTGGGAATGCAAATCTGACCGTTTGGTATGTAACTATGTAATTGTTTCATGGTTCTACATGTGGTTTTATTGTGTATATCATTGTTATAATTGCTGCATCTTAAAATTTGTAATTGTAATTTTTTTGTTCCTAAAGCTTCTCATAGGAACTGCTGATGGAGGCATTAAAGCATGGAATGTTGATGCGAAGAGAGTTGTCTGTGATCTGAATACAACTGCTGCGTTTCCGAGGTACTTACTTAAAATACCATGTTTAGTGGTTTTTTAGTTTGTTCATGCCTCTTCAGCTTCTTTTTTTCTTGCCATCTTGCAGTGTCTTGGATTTAAAGTGCAGCCCTGTAGAACCAATATTTGTTTCTGCCGCATCATCACGAAGGTATAGATCCAGCTCTACATAGCCTCTTGTTTCCACAAGCGTGGATTATAACGTTCATTTTGCTCGTCACTTAGTGATTCACACTTTATTTGGTTTTTTCGAGCAGTTATGCTAGGTTGCTAAGTAGTTTCTCAGATCATTTTATTATTGTGGGTAGCAATTAGATTCCATTGGAAGATTGATTACTCGTTATCATAGTAGCTTTTTTACTCTCCCATTTTTTCTAAAACAATTTGGGGGCGTGAGATTAGTTGGATGTTTAATCCTTTCAGGTCCGGTTCAAACTCTATTGACTCTCTGGGGTATGCTTCGTTGACCGTGTGGAACATGAAAACGTGGAAAGTTATGGTATGTGGTTGTATGCATAGAGAATGTTTTCTAAAATAATTATGTCTTAATAGACTTCGTTTCACTGAAGACAGTCCTTCCTCTTGGCGAAGATCCGCCTGCAATTACTTCCCTATGCTTCAATCACAATGGGAAGATTTTAGCTGCCTCTGCCACTGATGGAATGATTCACATGTTTGGTATCCTTTTCTTTGTGGCCTCGTATTTTTTGCGTTAATAGATTCTGTTCTGTTATGCGGCTACAAGTTATCTTATTAACTAGAGACACCTATTTTTTTACCTACTACAAGGATCACAGTACCTTTCTTAGAAAACTCGGTTTGAGTGTGTCATTCCTGTTTCTTCATGTGCTGGTTAGCCTTCTAGCTGACGGGCCCAGAAATAACTATGAAATGATAAGAATACGCTGTTTTGCATTCGTGCTCCTTGATTGGTCAAAGACATGTCTGCTGGTTTACAAATCACCGGGTGGCCTGCGCATGATTCTGGTATAAGCTCACTTCTTTTTGGGCCTGATGAGACGAGCATTTTTAGCTTGGGATCAGATGGAAAGGTAAGTGTTTTAGTCCTCTCTATTGATTATGTTTAAGCTAGGAGACTCACAGGTTGATTTTGCAATGCCAGATATTTGAATGGAGCTTGCAAAACCAAGGCCGTATCCTTTGGTCAAAAACTTCTAGCTGGTAATTTTCATTTCTTGCCGTCTAAAGTCTAAACCACCCTAAAAGATCATTCGCATCCCCTTTAGTGGGCACCTTAGGAAAGGCACGTTCTCTTAGATTATATGTTTTGGTCACGGGGACGGGGGATTGAAGTAGTAGCCAGCATTCCTTTCGGGTTATGCATTCCATGTTTTAAAGTTTGTTGCTTTCATTGATTTGCATTGTTGATGGTCGCAACAACTTCTTAATGGGGCCGAATTTAGTGACGTAAATATCATACCTTGTAGGATCTCCGATTCCGAGACATCAAAATACTGTAGACATGAAATGGCATTGGATGCTTATGGAAGACAGCTACTAGTAACATCTGGTTCTGTAAGAGCGCCCATTTATCAGGTGAATTCTTCATATGTTTACCACGCAAGTATACACATGGAAATTGGCACTTTTTTACGACAATCATGGTCCGGCATCAAAACTAATCGATTCGGCCTTTACAATATATATGCTTTTTATTGTTTTTTTCTTCTTATCATGGATCAGGTACGGGGCCATTCAAGCGGGTTCAAAACCCTTCCCCACAGTGCGGCTATAACAACCGTGGATTGGCACCCAGTTTTGCCTATTTTCTTGACCGGGTCTGCAGATAACTCGGTTCGAGTTACTTCCATACTGTGAAGATACATTATATGAAAGCCTAATGATAGGCAAAAGGTTTTGTAAAAATTGTATTTTCCATTTTGCATGTATGTCGGACCATGCCATTCGTGGCCAGTCTTCGGAAGCTAATCTCGTGAGTGACGATGTAATTCAAAGGATTGTTTGTAACAGAGACGAGCACAAATCACTTTCTTTATACAAAATAAGGGTTCGAAAAGAGAATAGTCAAATTTTATACATGAGTTTTCTACCAATCCCTGCTTATTTGTGTCGGACCTTCGATTTCCCAGCACAATGTTGAGCAGTTGCAGGCATGCTGGCAAACATAGGGAGAACAGAGAATTCAGTGCAGGTGTAGAAGAAAGAATGGGAAAGAATACAAACGAACTGGGTTTAAAAGGAATGGGAGAGAAACCTGAATGTGCTTCTGATCTAATCATCATCTTCCGGATCGATTACCATCCTCCGTTTCCTTCTATTGATGGAGCTTTCCACAAATGGATCTGCCACTGCATCATCTCCTGAATCGGCCAACTCGTCTTCTTCTTGCTGCTGCTCCAATTCAATCTCAACAGTCTCGGGTGAAACCTGTGAGAGCTTTACTGCTTCTGAAGTGCCCTCCTTGCTATCATGGAGAAACGTGACATCCATTTCGGTGATCGTCTCCTCAGTGGTTTTGGCATTCATCTCCTCAGTGGTTACTGCTGCAAGCTTCTCATTCTTTGACTTCAAGGGGTGCTTTCTAGTTTTCCTATGGTTAACAGAAAAAACTTATTGAGACAACAGAACTTTTCCTGAATTTTATGGAAGCTGGTCATTTGCAAGCTTAATCTGTGAGGGTGAGAAGACTTACTTGAGAACAGAGCTTAGGGTTTCATCGTCGGTGTCATCAGATATTTTACTTTCCACGTTCCGTCTCCCAGACTCTCGATTGAACAATCCATCATTATCCTTGTTTCTGCTTCCAAAAAGTTCAATGCAACCATGAAAATTGAGCAAGTTAATGCACTAAATAACTAATAAATAGATAAATCTGTAGGTACCTGTTCCTAAAGGATATCAATATCTCATCGTCGGAGTCATGTGTTTCATTTCCAGATAAGTTATTTAGTTCCTCGTCCCTCAACAGCGTGTCATCTTTGGACTTTTTCTTCTTAGGAACGTATAAACCAAGTTGCTTGAGTTTGCGTGACACTTGCGCAGCAGTAAACGTATTATCGGCATCCAGTGCATTCGCAATCATGTAACTACACCTCCTATGATCTTTAAATCTGCATACAAAACAAATTGCTAATTACTTGCAATCATGTTAGATTTGTTATTAGGAAGAAAACCAGTAAACAGACACTCACTGCTCAAATAGATCTTTAATCATTGCCTCCTGATCCTTGCTGAAGGCACAGACTCTTTTTCTGGTGTTCCTGTTTAGGACAGTAGCACAAAATGTGAACATAAATATAACAGATTCATGCCAGAAAAAATGCTATCCGTCATCCCTGCATGTTCGAAGTTACAACCTCGTTGTTGCATTAAAACTGGTTCCTGAAAGTCTTAAAAGAGTGCATTGACTAGGACAAGGTGCATAGATAACAGATAACAAAGAAATACTTACAGAGGTTGCCTTTGTGAACTTTCTTCTAAATTATTTGAATCATTAAGAGTGGTTTCATCCCCTTGTTGATCAGAATCGTCAATGAAAGGTCTATCAACATTCCGTATCCTTTTTCTTGGTGCAACTTTAAGTCCTAACTGTTTAAGCTTGTTTGAAACTTGAGCAGGCAAAATTCCACCAGAAGGATCTAGGGATTCTGCAATAAGACGGGTACAGTTCGGATGGTCTTTGAACCTGCAACAAACATATTTCCAAAGCAGACAGTGCAATTGCTTTAAATGTTGGCAAGTGGATGCATCATATTTTGAAGAGGAAAAGGGAAGATCTAAGTGAAAAAACTTGTAAGAGAGTCAACAAGATCAAAACAAACTTACTTCTCATAGATTTCCTTGAGTTTTGCCTCCATATCATCATTGAAAACAAACCTTCTCTTTCTTTCACGAATCTTTCCAGATTCATTTTCCAAGGAGTTTTCCACACTGCACCAACCAAATACACCAATTAAGCAGTTTCTCAATCAGTCATCTTAGTTCAGAAAATATGGCCAGCTCATATGGTTCATTGAGATTACATACCCTTCATTTCTAAAAATATAAGGGCATTTTCATGCATCATTCGTATTAGAATTGAAATACCAAAATACACTTGTAAAATGGAACCTAAAATATTAAAGCCAAATGCATTGAGTTCCAAACTTCTCTTACTTTTGATATTCCGTGTCATGAGGGATTACAACATCAGCTTCATCTTCACCCAGTGCATCTGCTATGCTTCTACGAACCCATTCATTGGCCTCTGAGGACCCAACTTCCGCAGTTCCTGGCACACTATCCTCATTTCTGGTTCCCTTTTTCCAATGTCCCAGTTCATGCAATAAATATTCAGCATTAATGTAATGGCATTCTCGACGTGTCTTCCAGAAGAGAATTTCAATAAAAAGAAGGGGCTGGTGCTTCATTTTCTTCATCATTTTTCTGACCAAACTAGTAAGAAAGCCAACAATATCTTCATAGTCCTCACTTGGAGACAACTTTTGCTCTTCTAGTATGTCATAGAATGTTGTAAGGAGTGACAACTGCAAAAGTTTGTACAAAATTAAATATATGTTAGATTGCCCATATTCTCTATTAAAATAAAATGCAGTTCCAAGTTTTGACCTGATAAAGCATTGGAGCAAGCTCGAGGTCCTCGGTTATCTTCCGTAAAAAGCCTATAATGTATTGATTTGTATTAATGGAATTGCTCCTATAAAATTTAAGCAACCAGCATAAATTTTGAATAAAGCTGCAGTTTGCAAAAGCTGAAATGAGAGTTGAAACGTTAAAATCAACTTCATTAACAGTGGCTGCTTGCTCATCGCCAGAAGAATCATCAGTGCTGCCACAAAGATCATCAACATGACCAGGTGTTTTATTATCAACCTGTGGCATATCTCGAGGACTTCCCATTTTAGTCTCAGAGGTTCTTAGTTCATCAACCAAGAGAGAAGTATTAGTATCTTCTTTCGGATCAGACGTCTCCTTCACTGGGCTTTCTTGTTCTCCCACATGATCTGCTGGTCTTTCAGAAATAGAGGAACCATCCACACCAGTTGCAGTTGCAGCAGCATGGTCTTCAAACTGTTCACTTTTGGCAACATTGTCACTCAATGCTTTCTTCTTCTTTCCTTTCCTTGATTTTCTAGAAACCTTAATAATGTAATTTACATTTCAGTGCACAGTACAACATTAAAGGATAGAAGAGAAGAAAGCTCTTCAAAGTTGATGCATAGAAAAACTAGAAATTCGTAGGAGCAAATCATGATGCAAGTATATTGGCTCTAAAATCAACATAGATCTTATGCACAAGAGGGCATGCACATGGGGGGGGGGAGTGGGAGGGAAATAAATTTGCATGATAAATTAAAGGACCTTTTTCATAGAATTTAATTGTAGACGGAAAAGGATAGAGAAAGGTTTCATGCATAATTAATGCACAGAAAAACAATTCCAGTTATCACTTTTCTTGATTGATAACTGACGTCAAAATTAGCAAATTGGTTAACAATTATTGCATATTTTGCAGTTTTGAGTTTTCGAAAAAAGTGAAAGTCTAACATACCCTTAATGAGCCACGTGCTTGAAGATTCTCCATGAGCTGAATAATTACATGCATCATTTCCACCAAATCTGCAAGATCACTGATAAAAGAAATAAAATCAGAAATAGCAAAACATGCCAGCCACCATGAAACATTTTTTATACATATACACAGCTGTTAATATCGACACTAGTTTCTCTGAGATTGAGGGGGTGGAGAGAAAAACCTTTTGGGTTGCTTGTGAGAGTTAAACGTTTTGATTTGATTCAGAATGAGCTGGGTCATTCCTTGGTCCGTCTGATCATAAAATAGCTTGTAAAGAAGGACGCGAGCTGTCTGAGCCTCCTTAGAATCTTCAGGAAATAAAGTAAGCACTAAATCAAACATACAAATCTGCGTTCAGAAAACAAAAGAGGGGAAACCATTAAATAAGGATAAGCAGAGCAGTTAACCAAGGTATTAGCTTTTCAAAAGGGTGAGCTAAAATCACATGACAAAGTGGAAACTGCTTGTTCTTAATCATCCCAAAAACAATATTTTTACTCAATTAATGTATGATATAGGCAAATGTTCAACTTTTTAAGCATAATACATAGCAAATACATTTATAAATGTACCTTAGCTTGCAAGCACAGAGGAGAAAGGCATAAAGGCTAATTAACATAACAGTATCCAGTTCAACAATAAACAAACTCAGTAATGAAACTGAAATTAAAGATGATAAAAGTAGGCCTCACCATATTTTTCAAAAGAGAACTTGCTGCAGATAGAAACTTGTAGTCATTAGTTTCCTTCAAGCCTTCAAATGCATTCCGCCACCTTGAAATCACAAGTTGGAACATTGATTCATTCATTGATGCTGCAATTGGTCCACATATGTCACCTTGGAAAAATGTGCTATCAGCACATTTTTCAGCAGAAGCTTCAGAATTAGCATTTCCAGCACTTGGCTGTTAAAGGGCATGTCCAGTGCAACAATAGTGATTAGTATAATGAAGCCATCAGCTATGTGAAAAAGGAGGAACATGTCAAACCTAAAGGAATGAAACAAATGCACCAAAACTAAAATCCTTAGAGATTAAGGTTTCAAATCAAACAGTAACCAATTTAACTTTCAATAAGTTACAACCACAACTTTACTTCTTTGGGACAGAAAAAGCTACAAGACCAATGTCAGAGTTTCAAGAGGATACTAAATGTAACATATTTCAGGATGTTGAACAAAGTTTAACACCAGAAACTGAATAACTTCAGGGGTCAACAGGTATAAAACGATAAACATGAAACATGGGCATCAAGAACTGAATGAACTTCAGGAGAAATACGGTCTCTCTTGGCAGCATTCACTCAGAATTAGTTGTGTCAGTCACTCCATTTCGGAAAAAAAACACTAACCAACCATTAAGAAAGAGGAAAGTTTAGATCTGCTAAATCATTTCCACCATGCTTTTATCTGTCAAACCTTGAACAACCAAGAAAATGCAATTGAAAGCATTCAATTAAACTCTAGAAGTGTTCCTCTAAAACTAAAAGTTTTAAATAACAGAAACAATACATATTTAACTTGTGGTCAGAGTGGAGAATTGACACTAGACCCAGCATTCCTCAATTTGAAATCATATCTAAATAAATTTTAAATCATAATTACAAGTTGGAAACATTAAACTATGGATATTACACTCTTATACCCTTCCAATTTGACACATTGTAAGAAATACAGAAGTTAGTTTCAAGGAAGCTGATTCACCTACACTTCCCAATACTTAGTTTTAAGTTTTAAACATAACTTACAATACATATATGCAACAAAAATAAGCAATGAACGACTTTAGAAATAGATAATGATCAGAAATCAATAATATAACAATCTATGATTATTCACTTGTAAAAAAACAATTAATAGATGAAAAGATGCATCTTCCCAGTATAACAAGTTTGTTTGTGGATCTAGGGTGCCTACAGGGAAAAAAATGTAAAAGCGGAGTAGTCCTCACCTTTGAGGTTAAACACTTGTGATATTGAAAAGAAGTAACAAACTCAGCAACCTTAAAGAAAACAACTATGTCACCCTTTTGAACTGTGTGATGTTCCTTCTCAATATCCTCACGAACAGACTTCATCAATACTACATGTATTAAGTTATACATTTAAACATCATCAAAAATATGAAGGATAAGGAAAATGACAAGTTAGGGGTGAGAGATGATATCAAACAAGCGAGTATTTCCATTACAGAGTGTGTACCATTGTAGCCTCCAGAAAGAAACTGATTCACAAAATCATGAAGCAATGCGAGAATATTTTTCCTCATTAAAGGTAGATCTCCATGCCCCCGCATCCCACGGCTATTATGAGATTTAAGTAGAGCATTTTGAGAATTATTATTAGGGTTTCCCTTGTACACTACTGTAGAACCACCCTGTCAGCCATGACGTGTAAGATTTAGTAATGCAATCCCTGCTTAGTAAAATCAAAACATCAATTCCAATGATACTACATACCATAGTGAGACGTGTAAAGGTTCCACTAAACTGTGAATGACGATTGGCACGCTGAAGTTTTGAAACCCTTCTTTTCTTTGCTTCCTCTTCCATGATAGACTTAAGATCGTCAATGCAAGCCTTGGCCACTCCACCCTCCTATCATACAGATATCATTAGAAACAAGCATGTGGAAATGTAAATTGCATTAATCAACATTGAGATAAGATAATTAGAGAAGAAAAACGCAAAACATACCTCAGAGCCCATCATATGAGCTTTGACAAGTAACTCTGGTTCTTGACCCATAAATATGTAATGAAAAATTTCTAATAGAAGCAAGTTATCCTGACGAAGATAGCCACGAGAACCACCAATCTGCTGAGTTATAACAATAACCAAGTCCATCACATTCTCACGGAACAAAAGCTCAAGAAATCTGTCTCTCAATGATAAAAATTGGCCAGCCTTTTGTAGAGATGAAATATCTTGGATGGCAAGAATGTTACGAAATAAGGTTAAAACCAGCTGGAGCAATTTCCAGTCATCCTCCGAGAACAATTCACTGAAATTGAAGAGATTAACCATTTATGCTTATGTCAACATACCGAATAAAAGAAAATCTAATGGTGCATATGATTTAAATGTTTCAAAAACAGTTGAACTCATTTGTTTTTGTTAACCAACAACTTCTATTCTTTTCTCTTTTTTTCCGCACCTTAACTTAACCAAGCAGATAAAGCCAAAGGATCTATTGGTAAAAGAAGAAATTTTCATGCTTACCATTCCAAATTTTCAAGTGGACCTTCGAGAAGGGAAACTATAACAGCAACAGCATCACTGCTTGTGACAGAAAACTTTATATTCCAAAGATACTCTATCTGTTGAGGGATATCACTAGAGGAAGGCTCGACAGGCATTGACAGAAAAACTAAAACTTTCACTGAAAAATGCAAAGGGAAAAAAACGTAAATACCCACTAATTAAGCATTTACTGCATTCTTTGGCTTAAGTGCACAAAAACTCTAACATCAAATCCTTACATACCGGCATTTAACACCAAATTGCGATCACGTTGGCAATGTTCAATGATTGGAATCAAGTTTTTTGAAACAATATTCCATCTACAAACTTGCTTAAATACTTCTCGAGTTTGTGGATCGTCCCGCCTTAAAAATCGCAGCAAATCCTTCAAAGAATCTGGAAGTATGTCATTTGAAACTAGATTGGTCAAATCCAATTTATATTATCTGACTAACAAAAATGTATATAAATCAAAGGAAAATTCACTTCAATAACGGCAAATGAATACCTAGGCAGTGCTCCCCCTTTGTGTACACCATCCGGTTCGTCGTCTGGTCTTCTTCGAGGACGCCGAGACTAGCACAGATTACTGATAAGCCCTCCATGTCCATTGCAGGGTTCTAGAGTGGGGATTTGGGAAGAATCTGGTAAAAGGTTAGGCTATTGAGTGATGGAGGAATCAGATCTGGGGAAGAATGATGAATCAGGCTCAAATGAGATGTTTGCTTGAGAGATGGGCAGATGGATATTGCCGATTAGGGCTCTTGTGGCGCCAATTGAGATGCGAATTTTCCCGCGTTTTTATTTTCATTTTACATGTGTGAAGATACGATCAGGTGCAGTTGTGGTCACCGGGGATATAATGAGGCTCCGGCATATACTGGATACAATAAGAAAGGCCATGATCTTCTTTAGTCGTGACTCGTGAGCCGTCCATTAAGCCCATTACTTTTTATTTTGATTTTTAAATACATTTGATAATTTAAAATGAAAATTGTTTGTACTTTTTTTATTTTATACTTCAAATTTCACATATCAAATATTGTAATTATTTTCAATACTTAATTTATACTAAAGTTCCCATAATTTTTTTTATGAAATACGTTGAAAGGTTATAGAATGTTCTGGAAGGTTAAAAAATATTCTAAAAATTTATGGAGAATTTTTCAAGATTAGTCGATTCTAGAATTGTGTAGAAAGTTATAAGATATTTCTAGAAGCTAAATATTAACCGTAGGATTAGACTGATCTCCATCGTCCATTAAAAAATGAAAGGATATAAATAAAAGGCCTTAGTCATTTGACAAGGTAACCATGAAATTTAAAACTCCAAACATTTTGTAAAACATTCTTCAAGACAATAAATTATCTTATCAAACATTCAATACTTAATTTCTTTTCCTTCTCACTTAAATCATACTTGCATTAATATTTATTCACTACTTAGCTTACACTTTGTAGAACTACACTTTATAGAGAATGGTGAAGTGGGATGATAGGAAATTGTTTGGTATTTCATATCCTTTGGCAGCGCCAACTGAACTAAATAAAGTGGTTGTCACGGTATATATGGATGAAATTCAAATGGTGAGATCCTGTTGCATGCTTAGAGTTCGTGATAGTTTGTTCGAAGTCATGACTTACACCAACTGATTTCCACGTATATTGGACCTTACCATTATGGCAAACCAATTCTGAATCGTATGGAGAATGTGTTCTTTAGGCCATTTCGGACCAAGTTGGGCGTGGGATTGCAGATTTTGCTAAAGCAATGAGTCTACTAGCATATACAGCGATATCATATTATCTTGAGCCGTTGTACCCTGATTTTGCGTCTAAAAAATTTGTAGATATACTGATATACGATGTAAGGTTCGTTGTATAGTTACTTACGAATATGTTCGAGTTTGACAAGGTTAGTACAATATATGACATTAAAGAAATCAAATACAACTTGCTGCTACTCGAGAACCGGCTTCCATTTTTTATGATCTTTGAGTGGTACAAGTTAATTGTACCATTTGCGAGAGTCATGAATAAGGACTAGATTTACATCACAATAAGGATTTAATGACAAAATTTGACCAATAATTAATTATAATATGGAACGTTTTAGCATCAACCTCTTACGAATCATTAAAGGGTAAATTCAATAAATAGTCACTGAAGTTTAAGTACGTTTTTCAATTCACCATTGAAGCTTGAAAAATTACATTCTGATCATTAACATTTTGATTTATAATAAAAAGTTACCCAACTGTTGTCTCAACTGAGTAACAATGGCACGAGGACTGATGTGATATTTTTAATAAATTAATATCTTTTAATAAAATGATGACACGTGACATAAAAAAACTTTAAAATAAGCCAAGGACATGCCCATGGCTTTTCATAGAGGTTGAACCCATGACATCTTGAAAGAAGTCCTCAAGCCAATCCATTAAACCAGTATAAATCTCGAAAACCTTCGTGATTCAAACGTAATTTTTCAGATTTTAATGGTGAAAAGAAATTTTTATTAAAATTTCAAAGATTATTTGTGTAGTTTACCCCTTTCTAAATCACCATCCTCTCTCTCAGTCTCTTGCTTAGCACTCTTCGCTCTTGACTCTTCCACGCAATTCCTAGTTAATTTATTTGAAGAAAAAATGTAATTACCTAAACTAATTCGAACCAATTTTAGAGAAAAGAATCAAAAAGAGATGAGAAAGAGATGAGAAAGACGAGAGAAAATAGGGAGATAAGACTCAGTTCATTTCATCGATAGAGTGGTTACAGGGCAAAACAAACCCTTTAACCCTAACGGTCACAAAGGACCCAAAAACGACACCGTTTCTACTCTATTACAGCTGGGCTGATGCGCATCGTTTCATTAAAACAGAAATAACAAAAAATTAAAAATGTAAACGATAAGCATCCCTTACAATACTCACCTCTTAACAAAATCCTTGATCTCAAGGATGAAAATTTGAGATTTATTGTTGTAGCTTGTAAAAGTTCTCCCAGGTGGCATCTTCTGGGAATGAATTTGTCCACTCAACCAATACCTTAATAATAGCCATATTCCCTTTCTTGACCATCCTCTTTTCTGATATCTTCACTGGTTCTTTTGTAATTGTACCATCCAACCCAATCACTGGTAAATTTAACTGCACGGGATCAGCTCCCACATGTTTCTTCAGTTGGGATATATGAAACACATGATGAACCATAGACCTTGTTGGCAACTCCAATCTATAAGCTACCTTCCCCACTTTTCCAATCACCTGATAGGGACCAAACCACTTAGGAGCTAGCTTTTGACAAACTCTCATTTGCACAGAATGTTGCATGCAGGGTTGTATCTTCAAATATACCTAATCTCTATTGTTCAATTCACAATTAATTTTTTTTATCTGATTGTTGTTTCATTCTCTCTTGAGCTCTCTTAAGATAGAACTTCATCATCTTCACAGTTGCCTCCCTCTATTGCAGGCTTTTATCCACCTCTGCTACTGGAGAATCACCAGTTAAATAGGGTAAATAAAGACCTGATTTCTGTCCATATAATGTCATGTGTAGAGTAGTCTTAATGGCAGAATGGTGAGATATGTTGTACCACCATTCAGTTAAATACAACCATGAACCCCACTCTTTCAATTTCTCCCCTATCATGCACCTAAGATAAGCTTCTAAACTCTGATTAACCCTTTCAGTTTGGCCATTTACTTTTTTCACATTCATAAACACCCTGTCTCAATCACATACTATGATTTCTAGTAACCCATTCAATTTAAATACATGCTCCATGAATGTTTGAGCAATATCTACAGCTGTGTAACGATGAGCAATGGCAATAAAATGCCCATACTTGGTTAATCTATCAACTACCACAAAAATTACCTCCCTACCTTGAGATCTTGGAAGGCCTTTTATGAAATTTATGCTGATACACACCCAAACTCTTTCTGAAATTGGTAGAGGTTGTAATAATCTTCTAGGGTGTTGTAAATCATGCTTGTTTTGCTGACACATCCACACTTCCTTACTAACCTCTTCATATCGTATCAATCCCTTCTAATATGCCACTGTAGCAACTCTTTTGGTGGAAGCATGTGCCCCTGAATGACCTCCCATATGACTACTATGAAAGAACTTTAGAATTTCAGTTCTCAGATATTCAACATTCCCCACCACTAATTTACTCTTCCTCTTCAGTCTCTAACCATCCTAAGAATACTTACCCTGTTATCCACTCCCCTCCTCTAATTCAGCTATCAATTTCCTTAACTTCTCATCAAATTTTCAAGGGTCAGCAATTCTCTTCATTATGTCTGTTGGCGTTGTGCTAACTATCAATGGATTATATTCAGCAAATAGAAAGTTTTTAGATATAAAAAAATATGCCACTCTGTTGTGAATACCCTTCTTATAGCATACCTCATAGTTAAAACCCATCATTTTAACTACCCACTTTTGCTACGAAAGAGTAATGACATGTTGGCTAGATAGGAACTTCAAACTCTGATGGTCAGTCTTGATTCTAAAGTGTCTCCCTAACAAATAAGAAGACTATTTTTTACTGCCATCAACACTGCAAGCATCTCCTTGTTATAAATGAATAAAGCGTGATGTCTAACCCCTAACCCTTTGCTGAAAAAGACCAAAGGCTTCCCTTTTTGAATTAGCACAGCTCCCACTCCTAAAGTTGATGCGTCTGCCTCAACTGTAAACTCAACATTGAAGTCTAGCATTGCTAGCACTAGGACAGTTTGTACAGATTTCTTTAAAGACTCAAAAGCTTCTTGTTGTTCATCACCCTACTTCCAAACACCATTCTTTAGCATGTCACTGAGTGGTTTGGCCATAGTACAATATCATTTTATGAATCTTTTGTAATACCCTGAGAGTCCCTAAAAACATCTCAACTCTTTAACAGTCTTGGGTGCTGGCCAATCTGAAATGCACTGAACTTTGTCTTGCTCCATGGATATGTGACCATCAGCAATCACATAGCCTAAATACTCCACATGTTCAGCTCCAAAGCAACATTTACTTTGCTTTGCAAGTGCAACCTCAACAGTTCCAAAACTTCTCTCAAATGATTTAAATGATCTTCGAATCCCTTAGAATACACTAGAATATCATCCACAAACACCAACACACTTTTTCTCAATAATGGTTTAAACAGCCTATTCATCAGGCCTTGGAATGTTGTTGGGGCATTGGTAAGGCCAAATGGCATTACCAGAAACTCATAATGCCCTTCATGAGTCTTAAAAGCAGTCTTGGCTATGTTAGGCTCCCACATCCTAATTTGATGATAGCCAGACCTCAAATCTAACTTAAAGAAGAACTTGGCCTCACCCAATTCATCCAACAGTTCTTCAATAATGGGCATTGAGAATTTTTCCTTGACTATGAGTTGATTAAGGCTCTTGTAGTCCACACACATCCTCCAACTCCCATCTTTTTTCTTCACCATCACTACAGAAGAAGCAAAAGAGTTGTTACTGTTTTTGATCACTCCAGTATCTAACATTTTTTGGGTCATTTTTTTATAGCATCCTTTTGGCACACTAAATATATATAGGGTGAAACTTTCACTACAGCTCCTTCATCCATCAAGGGAATCTTGTGCTCTTGTCCCCTGACTGGTGACAACCCCTTTGGTTCTCTAAAAACATCCTCAAAGTTTCCCAATAATTGTTGCAAATCTGCAGAAGATTTCTCTTTCTTAAGTTGAATATCCATCTGTAAATCCAACATCAAACAAGCTGTATAGGGTCCAGCTACTGACTTCAGCATTTTTAAGCAAGTTTTGGCTTCTATCTCACTCACAAGTTTTGGATGCATCCTCAATAAGTTCCTAGTTTCACCCTGCTGCTCGAAACTCATTGTCAAAGCTCTAAAATCCCACTGAGTAGGTCCTAGTGTGGCAAGCCATTGCACCCCAAGCACGACATCACATGTTTTCAAAGGTAAAACAAAAAAATCAGTGATGAACATGTAGTTTTCTGTACCCCACTGCACTTCCTTACACCATCCTATAGTTTTCAACTGTCCTCCATCTGCTATTATCACTTTCATATCACACTTTTTTTTCAGTTGCAAGCCACACTTCTTAGCCACTGAATAATTCAAGAAGTTGTGGGTGCTTTCTAAGTCCACCAACGCTACTAGTTCAAGTCCTCCCACTGAATTTTTTAGTGTCATGGTGGCACACCCAACCATTCCCCACATAACTTGAAGGGATAAGACATGTTTATCTCCCCCTCCCAGTTCTTGCAGGTTCCTCACTCTCCTCTTCACAGTCAAGAAAAACTTCAACCTTCCCATCATCTTCTACACCTTCAACAACTATCTGATATAGCTGAGACTTTTCAACACGTTTGTGACCAGGAGTGTATTTGGCAGCGCACCAGAAACATAGTCATTTTCTTCTCTTATCATCAATATCTGCTGAAGATAAGGTTTTTCCAAAATTCTTAGTAGCTATGATACTAGGAACTTTCGAGGACGAGGGTTGACTCGTCCATGAGGAAACACTCCTAGAACTATAGGTTGTACTAAGGACACTAAAAGGACTTCGCGGCACAGAACTAGGGGTCTTCACAAGTATAGACAAAGCAGGCAACACATTGTTTCTAGAGTTGGCAACATTGTTATTTTTTTCGAAGCAGGAAAGAAAACCGTCTCTAGATGTTAGCCATATTATACGCATCAATCAATGTGGCAGGTTGCAACAATTTCAAAAATTGAGATATCTCTAACCTGAGCTGATTTTTGAAGACATTGAGCACATATTCATCAGGTAACTGAACCTGGTTCAACAGCTGCACAAATTCTTCATAGAATTGATCCACCGATTCCGTTTGCCTCAGGGCCACCAGCTCTGCAAATGGATCCTCGAACCCCCTGGTACAAAACGCTCATGTAGCAACTTTACGTATTGATTTCATCTGAATTGACTCAAGTTTCGATTATTCTTGGTGATGAATTGGTGCCACTACAGGCCCCTCCCTTCCAAGTGTAGCATTATCAGCCTGATTTTACAGTCTTTAGGGACCCTTTTCAGCCTCGAAAATTGCTCTAATTTCAGCAATCACCCCTTGAAATCAGTGCCATCAAACTTAGGGCAAAGAAGTCGATAAGTAAAATTATGCACCATCGTGGTACCCTTTCTGTGAATATTACCCCTAGGTAATAGAGCGTCTTTGACTACAACATGTTCCTCCTTATCCACGATTATCGCTTCCAACGAAGATTGTTGTCCCGAGCTATTAACTGGTTGGGTACTTGGGTGAGGTCCCAAAATCCCCTTGGATAATTCCGCCGTCTCCTGAGCTTGAGCACCCATTGAATCCGTAGTAACCGCCTTCCCCAAAGCAATCCCTATCAGCTTTTGAAGTTCAGACAAAATCGCGGTACGCATATCGGTCATTCACTTTTCCATTTTTTAATCCAGTCGGACGATATTGGCTTTCATTGTGGAGATCTCAGATTGAAGTCTGGTAGTCTCTTGTTGCCATTGTGGTACCTCAGTTGAGGAATTCGTAGGGCCTGTGTCGGTTTGCTGTGCGGTGAGCGTAAGCTGGGCCGTCTGACTTCCAGTTAGTACGCCGTCGACCATTTTCCCTAGATCGGGCAGAGGCTTTGATACCCTTGTAATTACTCAAACTAATTCGAATCAATTTTAGAGAAAAGAATCAGAAAGTTCAGAGAAAGAGATGAGAAAGATGAGAGAAAATAGGGAGATAAGACTCAGTTCATTTCATCGATAGAGTGGTTACAGGGCAAAACAAACCCTTCAACCCTAACGGTCACAAAGAACCTAAAAACAACATCGTTTCTACTCTATTACAGCTGGTCTGATGCGCAACGTTTCATTAAAACAGAAATAACCGAAAATTAAAAATGTAAAGGGTAAGCATCCCTTGCAAAAAAGAAGAAGAAAAACTGTAAATTGGGAGAGCGAGAGTTCCATTTTTGCTTGTGATTTTGCTTCGCTCTTACTCACTACCTGTTTGGTTTCCGAGAAATTATATCACTAGAAGAAAGTAAAAGAAAGAAGGACATTTTCATTAAGCTGACTGAGTTGCGGGAAAACAAAAACAACAACAACAACACGAGTCAAAATTCAGGCTTCCTTTCTTTTGTTTCTTTAGGTTTCTTGTTCTGAAATATGCTTGTTATGCTGTTACCCTTGTTTAACATTCTAAGAAACCTAGTAAAAGGATAATAGTTATGGCTTTTTTTCTTCTTTTTTTTTTTCTTTTTTTCCCTTTTAATATTACTTATCATCTTTTCTCCAAGAAAATATAAATAACTTAGCACTAATTTTTAATACCCAAATTGTGTTTTTGGCATTTTGCTTTAGTAAAAGTAGTTGTCTTTGTTTTGAGGTGGTTGAAGTTGATGATGGAGACGAGTTTGGAGGAAGCTGAGGAAAAAGTTCCAAAGGCTGAGCCTTTTTATGATGGTGAGGTGGGAACATGTCGATGTATTGAATTGGAAGCGAGGAGGGTGAAAATCGAAGTACGGTGTCTTGAGCTCGAATCGGAGGTTCGAAAGAGAAAGAGTGAGTATGAAGCACTCGAGACTAAAGTTCGGACATTAGAAGCTGCTAAGCTTGCGCTTGAGAGAGAAATCAAGATTTTGAAGTGTCGGAATAATGAAGTTAGTGACTAAATCAGCCATTACGATGAAGAAAAATTCTTTGTTTGGATCTAAATCTAAATTATATTAAATAATTTGGAGATCAATTTAGAACGTGTGTCATAGTTTGAAGATGGAAGTAAAATATTTAAGAGTTTGGAGATCAATTTAAAAAGTGTATCATAATTTGAAGATTGAAGTAAAATATTTAAGAATTTGGAGATCAATTTAAAATAAGTGATATTATTTGGGATGAATTAAAATGTTTAAAAGTTCAAAGACCAATTTAGATTGAATGCATAGTTTGAGGATTTATGGTACAATTAACACTTTTAAATTTTGAGTACAAACTCTGAGTTGACACCTAAAGAAACCCTGATTTGAACTGAACCCGAGCTTTCCTGATCGGAGAACCGGCCCAAAGAAAACAGCCGAAATCCGATTAATGGAGTGTGCTGCGAAGGGGAGTGGAACTCGGTGCTTAGGTCCCGCGAGAAAGCGGTGCGGCCGGTGTGGAGCCGTTTCTTATTGCTCCGCCTCTCACCAGGTTCTTCCATTATCAAAGTACAAGTAAAAAGAGAAAAGGAAAAAGAATAATTCCATCATATTATTTCTATGTAAACTTAATTTAAATTTTAATACAATTGCCCCTAGATTTCTCACTGGAAGGAACATAGAGAAGAGTGTGAAAGGTTAGAGCAGCAAATGAGGCGCTTAGATTTGTTGAATGATTTTCCGTTCACGTTTTCTCTGGAATCTACGCACCAGGTAACCGACGACTTGCTTGAAAATAAGTGTTTTGGTAAAAACATTGCATTTAAGCTTGTATTAGGCTTAAATTGAATTGATTGTATGGTTTGTTTTGGTAGATTAGTGAAAAGCAAGAGAACAGGTGTTCATTCTTGAGCAAGAGAGGCATCCATCAACTGGGGATGTGGGCTTGTGAATGCCGTTGCGGTTCATCGGTTACGTCCTTCGATAATTCCAGGTTTTCTTTAATCTCCTGATTCTTAAATCTTCGGTGATGATATGTTAAGCCTTTGCAAGATCCGAGAGTTTGATCCTCGGCATTACGAAATGAGAATTGAGTGAATAACTCAAATCTTAAATTCATAACTCTAAATTTTAAAAACTAAACTCTAAATCATATACCTTAAATTTTAAACCATAAAACTCTAACCCCTAAAACTAAAAATCTTGTGTAAACTATTTTTTTTCGAATACAAATGAGGCCGTAGCCAGGTGATCAAACGTTCACATGCACATAAGGGGGGCCATGAACATCACGGTGCAAAAAATCAAGTAGGGACGGCGGAGGAGCCTCATAAACACGGAGATGGCAGGAGCGAGTGTGATCAATCTTGGCCATATGGTCAGCGGCAAAATTGAATTCCCTGCGTACATGAGTAAACGATACTACACATCCAGAAGAACAAATCATCGCAATATGGCGAACCAGCGAAAAAGGACTTTCCATGGAAGGAGGAGAGAGCAATTCAACCACGTCAGAGCTATCGGTTTGGACGGCAATATGGTTGAAACCGCGGGATCGAGCTAGATTCAGGCCCTCATAAAACTCCCCAAAGCTCAGCACAAATAATAGAAGAGGGGCCTAAAGGTCGGTTGAAAGCAAGAATAAAGTTACCGCGGCAATCTCTTAGAACGCCACGAGCAGCGCCATGAGATGACGCTCTTGACACTGCTCCGTCAGTGTTGACGCACACCCAGCCATGCTGTGGAGGAGCCCATTGAACAAAGGCAGCAGCGTGGGGGTTGGGGGAGAATGAACAATCGGCTGCTTCATGGTAAAACTTACCCCAAGTCACCCCAAGACGAAGGAGCTGGGCCGAATTTGTCGCTTCCTCCTGGAAGATGAGAATATTTCGCCTCTTCCACGCTTGCCACGCAATTGAGGCGAAAACGATATTCCAAGGGCAGTCCGCGTAGAACGGCTCAGCGTGGCCAAGGTTCAAGACCAACCATTCGAACAAGGGCAAGCTGAAGAAATTGGCAGCAAGCTGTGAAGGCATAATATAGTTCCATAAGGCCTGAACGTGTGGACAATCGCGGAGGATATGTAGAAGAGACTCGTTTGGATGAGCACACGCTAAACATGACATATCTGACGAAAGATTGCGTCGGCAGCGAACCTCATTAGAGAGAAGCTTATCTCTTAGCGCAAGCCAAAGGAAGCAACGAAGCCGTTCGGGCACTTTTAGCTTCCAAACCAGAAGCCAGTGATGCGCAGGTAAGTTCCATGAGTGCTCGGATACAAGGGTATAAGCACTTTTCACGGTAAAGATCCGTGAGGCGGTTTTGCTCCAATAGCATAGATCATTACCTTGAGAGCAATGTGGCGGCAATTTGTTCGCGATGAAGTCTATTGCAGGGGGCTGGAGCAAATGATGGAGGAGGGCCATGTTCCACGAGCCATCCGATAGTGTGCAATCCGAGAGTTTCATAGGCAGCATATCGTCAATATTAGGATTACGCCAAGAGGATAAAGGTCCCAAGCTTGGTAACCAGTTGTCGGTCCAAAAATTAATCAATTCTCCATTTCCAATAGACCAACCAATGGATGAATAGAATTGCGGCCAAATGCTCGATAGCGCACACCACAACGATGAACAATTAGCACGCTCAATCGAGCTAGGGCAGGTATCATTGAATATGTATTTTTCACGCAGAAGAGAAATCCAATAGGCATGCGGAGAGAATGTAAGGCTGTAGCATACCTTCATTAGGAAAGCATTGTTAGCGTTGTGAAGATTCCTAACGCCCAACCCTCTATTTTCAAATGGTTGACATAATGTGTCCCAATTAACAAGCGATATACGCGATGTTGAGGATGAAACACCCCAAATAAAGCGTCGAACAATAGCTTCAATTTTGTTACAAATGCGCGCTGGGATTTTACAGGACTGCATGACGTAAGATGGTATACTGAGAAGGACTGATTTAGCCAACGTTAGTCTCCCGGATAGAGAGAGCGAACGAGCAGCCCACCCATCTAGTTTACTTTGCACCTTTTCAATCAAATACTCAAAGATGTCGCTTGTGGCTCCAACATGTCTTACAGGTACACCAAGATACCGGCCCATGTCAGCCGTTTCCTGAAAACCCAGTCGAGAGCATATAGAGGAACGAGTGTCCAATGCAGTATTTGGAGAGAAGAAAATCACCGTCTTACGCTTATTCACAATATGTCCTGATGAAGCACCAAACAAATCCAGGGCATATTCAATTACAACAGCATTCTCAGGAGTGGCCTTAGCGTAGAGCATTAGGTCATCCGCAAAGAAAAGATGTGAAATGGGAGTCCCATTTCGAGCAAGACGGAAGGCAGACCAATCACCTGTCGATACCCTATACGAAATAACATGACTTAGGCGTTCTATCGTCAGATTAAACAAGTACGGCGACAATGGATCGCCTTGTCGTATGCCCTGGGATGGTTTGAAATCGGCACTGTAAGAGCCATTCCATTATACTTGCATCGTGGCCGAAGTGACACATTTCATAATAATCGAGACAAGAGAAGCTGGAAAATTAGCTTCAAGGAGCGTATCCTCAATGAATTCCCAGCGAAGGCGATCAAATGCCTTTTGTAGATCAACCTTAATGGCCATCCATCCCGTTCCACCTTTTTTTAAATTCATTGAGTGAATTATTTCTTGGTGGATGATGACATTTTCAGTAATGCTACGATCCTTCAAGAAGCTAGTTTGGTGAGGGCCAATGAGAGATGGCACAATAGATTGAAGCCGACGGACAATGATTTTGGTGACGAGCTTGTACAATACGGAGCAAAGGCTTATCGGCCTAAAATCCGCAAAAGATTCAGGGTGATCAGTCTTTGGAATTAAAACAATTCCAGTTCGATTAAGGGTCGGATCAAAGTCATTCCCTTGGAAGATAGACTGAATAGTTCGGCAAACCGAGAGCTTGACAATCTCCCAATGTTGCTGATAGAATTGGGCATGGAATCCGTCAATGTCGGGAGCTTTCAAAGGCGACATGGAGAATAGAGCCTCTCGGATTTCATCCTCAAGAGGGATAGATATCAAAGAATCAGCATGTAGAGCTTGCGAAGTAGGAAACATACCCGAAAAAGGCAGTAAAGGCGGCTGCATCCCGTCCGTGGAGAAAAGAGCTTTGAAGTAAGTCGATGCTTCTTCACGTAGCCGATTGGCATCATCGCACCATTCGCCATCAGAAAGTTTCAGAGAATGGATGGTATTTTTTCGCCTTCGAATCATGGCCTTGGAGTGGAAGAAGCTGGTATTGCGATCACCAAACTTTATCCAGTCAATTCTCAACTTCTGCTTCCAAAGAGATTCCTCTTGATCAAGGACAGTTTCCAGCTCATGCAGAAGCTTAGATTCAAGCTTCACCATATTGGCAGAGCGTCGTTGATCCAAGCATCGTTGCACCCCTCGAAGTCGAGCCATAAGGATTTTTTCCGCTTGCCAATTGCTCCAAAGATCTCATTATTCCAAGATACTGCAGCCCCTGTAAGATTGGGTATAGCTTCGGAAATGGGCAAAGTAGAATCCCAATTTTCACGAACAAGGCGTTTGAAGTCATTGTGGAGAGACCAACCGGAGAAGTATTTGAAGGAGGGTTGTCGCGGAGAGGCGGGAGGGACTGTTGGATAGAGCATAATAGGATGATGATCAGATTTCATTCGGAGAAGGTGATGAAGACTAGACTGCGGAAAATGTTCATACCACGCTGCATTACCAAAGCAACAGTCAAGATGAACAGACCGATTGCCACGATGCCACGTGTAATTCGGACCAGTAAAGCCAAGGTCTTGCAAGCCACAATGAAATACCATGTCCTGAAACTGAGAATCGGGAACATTAGAGGAACATCCTTTTCGCTCCGATGGGGAGAGGGTAGCATTAAAATCTCCAAGAACCACCCATGGCCTCAAAATCGTTTGTGCCATAGTTGAAAGGTGGCGCCAAAGATCCCTACGCAAGCTATAATTTGGACTTGCATAAACAAATGTGGCGAGGAAAGTTTCCTGCGAGTTAACAGAGGAGATAGAGCAGTGTATAAATTGAAAATGGCAAGACAAGATCGAAATCCTGATATGATCAAACCAACAAAGCCAAATGCCTCCCGAGAAACCACAAGCTTCAATACGGTAAGAATTCGGTATGCCAAGGGAACTAATAATTTGGCTAGCATGTCGACCACTCACACGTGGTTCCACAAAGACACAAACATCAGGCCGATAGTCTCTAATGTATTGCTTAGTCACACGAACAAAATTACGACTCCCACAACCTTGAACATTCCACACAAAAAGGTTCATTGACATAGATAAAGAATAAGCGAGGAGCCGGGAGGCGAAGATCATTCCATCATGGCCGATTGGCCAGATGGGGGCAAAGATGCTAGAGCAACATTAACAGCAGATGACGCGGTGAGATTGCTACCAATTATCTGCTGGCCAGAATTGAAAACAACAAGAGCAGCCGAGGCCAACAGTTCTAATGCAGCGTGCTTAGTCGGATTGAGATTGGATAGCTGATGCCTATTTTTCACAACTCGACTGGACGAAGCTGGAGCGGTGCCAGATTTCTTTGTCATAATATTTGTATTCCTCGGGCTCAGAACACCAAGAGCAGCCTTGCGCAAGCTTAACGCAATTTTGCCCTTTGCTTTGGAGGCGTCCGAAGGAATGGTGGTCTTGGAAGCATCACTAGGATTATTTTGGTTAGGAACAATCTGTTCCACGGCTGAAATACTTGGGTTAGAGGCAACGGGGGCCGATCGGCTTGGAACGCTATCCGCAGGAACAGGCTGCTGGGTAGTGTTATTATCCGCAGCAACAGCAGGATGTGGTAGAGCTGGAGTAGCATTAACAGTAATCGGCTGGCTTGGAATAGGCTCAACGGGACCTGAAGCATTAGCTAGCTCATCTGAAGTAACATTATCAACATAAATTGGATTATACCTCGAGTTAGTGACCTCACTTGTAGGAGCAGGAGCAGACGGCTGAGACACGACTTTGGACGGCCGTTTACGTCGCTTCTCCACAAGCATCCATGGACCAAATGGCTCAGAAGCAGCAGGTCCGGGTGTGTCCGACGCTTTGGGAGGCTCAGCATTCGTAATTGGGGTGGCAGTGCTTAAATTCCGGGGGCAAAGATCACAAGTATGGCCATAGATTCCACACTTGAAGCACACAACGGGGAGGGATTCGTATTCCACCACTTGCAGTCGGCCGTTGACTAAGATTTTAGAAACAAGCGGTTGAGAGAGATTGATTTTGATGGCCATCCGAGCGAATCGACCCCGCGATCCATTAACTGTCTGATAGTCGATTTTGACTACAGAGCCAATCCGGCCCCCAATGGCCTCAATCAGACTTTTATTATACCAAGTGATAGGCAAACCAGGGAGACGAACCCATGCCATGATGCGGCTCGGAACTGCTTGCGACGGGTTGAAATCTTCCGACCATGGTTCAACCGTTATATAATGGCCAAAAATTGTCCAGGGACCATCAGTGAGGGCAGCAATATAATCAAGGCGAGAAGAGAATTTGGCCAAAAAGTAATTATTTTCAATGTCGACCAATTTGATCGGACGAGATGGCTTCCAAATTGCGAGGAGACGATTGTAGAGTGTTGAATAGCCTACTTTGCGGCCAAGGATTTTGAGAACCAGAGTGAATTCCATGCTTTTGAGCGCTTGTTCTTGAACCCTTGTCGAGAAATCAATGAACGAAATACCATCCGCATAGCCGACGCGGACGTCTTTATCAGTGAGATCAATATCATCGTCCTCAAGCGGGATCGAATCTTCATCTTCAGTTTGACCAGAGGCGCCAGTAACGGCATCTTTGTACGATACGGAAGGGGGCGGGTCAGAGGGGTATTTGGATGCATCACAGTCCATGGGTGCGGTGGGGAGGGGGGAGATGTGATTAACGGAGTCGTCCGGCGGCTCCTCATCATGACGGCGAATCTTTTTTGGGAGTCGAGGGTCTTGCGTTGACATTCTTTTTTCTTTATCTTGTGTAAACTATTATATGTAAAAAGTTTTTTTTTTCATTTAATAAACCTATTTTATTTCTAAAATGTATCTTCTATTCTTCTACAAATCTTTTTCAGAACTTTTTTTTTCTGTTAATTATTTTTCTCTTGAAAAAAATGGAAATTTATTAATTTTAACCCCCACCACTCAAAAGAAATTGTGGGTATAAAATGAAGAAAAGAAAAGTGTAGCCAATTTTATTTAAAATGAATTTCTTAATTAAGGAAGATGTATATATATAAAAATATATTATTTAATATTAGAGATTATACATATATAATCTAAATAAAGTTAGACCTAAGAAAAACTAAAATACCCAGCAGTCTGAGTGGAAAAGTGGATGAATGATCTTCATCCTAAGAGACTCGGGTTCAAATCGCTTTGTATGTAAGGTATATGTACATTGTCAAAGAATTAAAAATATGTATGAACAAATACTGCGTCACAAAAGGTGAAACTTTACTGTATTTTTGAATAATTCCAAGCACAATGCTTCGGCTGTCCGAACATTTACAATTTTCTTAAGTATCATACAAGTTCTTATACTCTATGGAATTGAGTGAGGAATCACTTCTTTTTCCAACGAAATTAACGGCAGAAATGTCGACATTAGTGTTAGTTTGGCCAAAGAAAGTATTAGATAGACCCGCTCAACACGTCATCTATGATCCATCTAATAATATTTGTTCATTTCAGTAGAACTTCTAAGTAACTACTCACTCCGCGGTTATATGTAAGGAATTAATAAAAATTCACCTTAAAAAATGACATTATTGAATGAAACCATAAATGACGTGGTGAACTAAGACCGTGTATTTAAGTTCTTAATTACGTTGTTAGTCGGATCTTGGTTGATTTAAATATGCACACCTTAATCTATTAGTAGATTATAGTAAACCTTTGCTACTGTTTACTTGATTTCTTTAGATACTTATTTTACGTTGTTCGAAACGGATCCAATCTCCATTGTCATCTCTTTTTGTATGGTTCGAAACTGATCCGAATATAAATTTAAATATTAAAAGTGATAAAGCACAATCTAAGCATGATGGTAATCGTTTGCCTCTTAAATATGTTATTTTTTATATCGCACACTAAAAATTAAGTATAGGGTGTATTTTTTATGGCATAAAATTTAAAGTTTTAGATTCGAAGTTTAATCTTTTTTAATCAATGCCAAGCACTATTTTTTTATCATCAAAAATGCTTTTGGACATGGGCTTTTAACCCAAGCTGAGAAGCTAAATAAAACATCAGTCATGGAAAATCATGTTTTAAGCATTGCTTTTCAAACTAATTTTTAGTTCTAAAAGCTTATTTGTGATCAAAAGTTGTGCTAAATAGTTAGTTTTTGGAGAAAAGACTGCTTTTGAAAAGTGATTTTCAACCCAAACGCAGAAGTTAAATTTTTTAGCTTTTGCAGTTATAAAAGTGATTTTGAGAGTCAAATTACAATTTTAACATTCATTTGTTATTGTGTTTATTTATAATTTATAAATTTATAATTCTTTACGGAGATATAATTATATAATTAATAATTATTTTTTAATTTAAAAATAATATATATTTATTCATGTCATTTTTTTAAATAAAATATTTTAAATTTGTTATATTTTCGTAAAATGCGTATAATTATTAAAATATATATTTATTAATAAAACTATTTTTATATTTTTTATAATAAATTAAGCTGATATAATTCATATATTTCTTAAAAGTACTTTTTGACAGTAATACTGAACACTAAAATTTTACGATTAACTTTTTAAAATTCTTTTTCAAAATTTCTCTCTAACACTACTTTTAAAAATAACTTTTTAAAAGTAATGCTAAACTATGAAAGAAAAAGACATAATTTACCCTTATGCTGATCAGATCAATTTTACTTCAACTTGTCTTTTTGTGTGTTTTCTTTCTTCTTTTTGCCTTTGTTTTTTAACCCAAAAAAACTTAGCACGTGGAGACCACGATGAACAATAAAAAAATATATTTACTGGTTATAAAGAGAAACGATCAATTTATAATTAAATTAGTTCAAAAACTGTAATTGAATAAATTACAGGTTTATTTTTCTATTTTGAACATCCACAATTAATAAGCTCTAATCCTAATAGACATTAAAGTCTTAATAATAAATTACAGTTCTAATCATAACGAACATCCACAATTAATAAACACACATTTTATTTATTATTAATTATCACAATTCAATAACAATATGAGTTGAATTAGGACTTAATCACTAATCCTTTGATTTCACGTTTCCGTCCAATCTGTATATATAGCGAATAGCGTAGGGTGAAACGTACTCTTTTTCCCATTCTCAAAAAATTAAAATTCCCCTCTCCATTGTAAGATGTACGGTGCACGCGCTCAAGCCAACATCAAGCCCCGTTGTATCCCCACAGTGCCTCATATATTACGTGTAGAGCAAGAAAAAGCATATGAACCAGACGTGATTTCAATTGGTCCCTATCACCATGGCAAGCCACACTTGGAAGCGATGGAGGTCGAGAAACGGCGTTGCTTTCGTGAGATTGCTAAGGAAACCAAACTCGAGATGGACGAATTTCGATCAGCCATGAGACCCTTAGCACATGAAGCCCGCATGTGCTATGAAATGCATATCTCTTTCGGTATTGAATTTGCAGAGTTTGTAGAGATGATGGTCTTGGATGGATGCTTTATTGTTCAGCTAATCTGCTTCAAGGGTATTTTAGCAGCTCGAACCGACATTCAAAACGATTTTTTACTGCTCGAAAATCAGCTTCCTTTCTTTGTGATTTTCAAGTTGTATAAAATGATAGTGCCGGATGCCGGAGAAATCGAAGATTTCGCTATGTTGGTTCTTTCTTTCTTTGAATTGTCTCACCGTCCCTTACCCAGGACAGAATTCATTCATGTACTAGATTTAGTACACAGTACTTACCTTCCTTCACCTCAAGGGCTGCAACAATACAAGAAATTTAAATTAAATTCTCAACAGAATTCCATACTTTGCGCAACCGAGCTCGAATATACCGGAATCAGTTTCGAGAATATGAAAAAGGAGGAGCAAGGGGTACATGGTATGTTTGATATAATGTTTACAACAGATACTAAAGTACTGAAGATTCCAACCTTACAATTCGACTACTCGACAGTTGGTAAATTGCTCAATTACATGGCCTACGAACACTTATTTCGAACCGGGGAAGCAACTTATTTTGCGGATTATGTGGTTTTCATGCATAACCTCATCAACACAAGCAACGATGTGAAGTTACTCCGCGAGAGTGGAATTATCGGTATCCATAATCAGATCATACATGATGCAGCTATTGCCAGAATGTTTGACATTCTTCAAAAATCTATTCCAATCTCACAACACTTCTACTACGCTGAGATATTCGATAGTGTGAACAAGCACTGCCAGATCAAATGGAACAAATGGAAGGCAGCATTCAAGAAACAATATTGCAACTCTCCTTGGCCGCTCATCATATTTTTCGCTCAACTTATCGTGCTTCTGCGATTTATATTTTTGTTTCTTTCTTATATTATTTCTTGCTGAGCTTGTCTGGCTTTTGCTGCTTTAAATTTGTTTTGTTTACATAGCTGAACTTTATTTTTTTAGTTACCAAGTTGTGATCTTATTATATCTGATTTCTTTTGTTTAAATTACTATATGCATTTAAAAAATTCTTTGTTTCAATCCAAATCTATATTATATTAAGTAATTTGGAGATAAATTTAAAATGTGTGTCATAGTTTGAAGTCAAAATGACAAAAGATGCGCCCAACGTTTGCATGTTTTGGCATTTGGCCCCCTATTTTTTTGGTCCGAATATACCCCCAACGTTTGCTTGTTTTGTCATTTGACCCCTATTCTTTCTTTTGGTCTAAATATGACCCCAACGTTTTATTCATAGTCCAAATATGCCCCTATTGGATGTAAACTGTCAATCAACTGACAGTCAACAACTTATAAAAAATTTTGATGTGGCATCAGCAGATCTTAATGCGTGGCAAGTCCAGTCAGCATCAGCTGTTGGACGCCAGTTGACTAACAGTTTTCATCTAACGGGGGCATATTTGGATTACGAATGAAACGTTGGGGTTATATTTGGACCAAAAGAAAGAATATGGCGGCCAAATGACAAAACAAGCAAACATTGAGAATATTTGAACCAAAAAAAGAATAAGAGGCCAAATAACAAAACATATAAAAGTTGGGTTCATCTTTTGTCATTTTACCTAATTTGAAGATGGAAGTAAAATATTTAAAAGTTTGGATATCTATTTAAAATAAGTGATATTATTTAGGATGAATTGAAATGTTTAAAAGTTCAAAGACCAATTTAGAATGAATGAATAGTTTGAGGATGTATGGTACAATTAACACTTTAAATTTTGAGTACAAACTCTGAGTTAGACACCTAAAGAAACCCTGATTTGAACTGAATTTGAGCTTTCCTGAAGGACCCAGAGTGCTCCAAACGTCTCCACACAAGTCCGAGGAGATCCAGAAGGTTCCACAACCATCTAGGCTCATTTGGAGCAACTTAAAAGACTCGGGACAAGTCGGGAAAGTTCAGGACAACTCTGGACATCTCCGGAATATTCTAGAATACCTTAGAATATTGTAGAGCTTTTAGACCATTTAGGATATAACTAGATAAGTATGGAATTATCTAGAGATATCTAGGTGTAGTAGATATTTTGGGAGGCAAACTCCTAGTCGTTGGATCAAATAGATCCTAACCGTCCGTTGAGGAGGTGGGTGCCTATAAATAGGACCACCCCTCTCATTTGTAAATCACTCAAGAAGTCACCCACTTAAGGATACTTGTAAAGCTCTCTTGTAAGCTTCCTTAAATACAAGTTCCTTCCTTGTAAAACTCTCTTCACTTAAGGATAAAAATCCTCTGTCCCTTTTCGGTGCCCCTACTTATGCCCCAACACTAAAAAACACAACAAAATTAAATTTTAAGCCCTAACCCTAAATTCTAAATCCTAAACCTACAACCTATACCCTAAAAAATACACACTACCCTAAATTCCCTAAACCCTAACCATAACCCCTAACCTAAAACCCTAAACCTTATTTTGAGTGTGAGGCATAAGTAGGGGCACCGAAAAGGGGTAGAGAATTTCCATCCGCGAGAAAGGCTTGCTAACATCGTGCCGAGAGTATTAAAAAGCTCTAGAACAAAATCACATTTAATGTGAATAGGTATTCCTAACACCACATCGTTGTCTTTCAATTGTAACACCAGTCAACAATCTCTAGAACAAATAGTTAAAAAGCTCACGGTTGTCTATTAGACCTCGCCACTATGGCAAACTATACCGGATGGTAATAGAGAATACAAAAATGTTTTTTGGGGCCTTTTTAGACCAAGTTGGGCGTGGGATTGAAGATTTTGTTGCAGCAATAAAACCATTAGCACATGAAGCAAGATCATGTTATCTGGAGCCTTTGCACCCTGACCTTGCATCTGAAAAGTTTGTGGATATGTTGGTCTATGATTCGCGCGCTTTAATGAGTTTTAAGAACCGGCTTTCATTTTTGTGATCTTTGAGTGGTACAAGTTAATTGTACCATTTGGGGAGGCATAAATGAGTTTTCTGCGTTGGTAATATGCTTCTTTGGCATGTTTCCGTGTCCTTTGAAGAGACGAAAAATCTGTCATTTACTGGATTTAGTTCATAGCAACTCTTATCCAACACATTATGTAATAAAAGATCGTGACGTTTTTGAGGCGGAGGCAACAAAATTGAATGCCAAACGCTGGACGTCAGTATCTGATGCCTCGAAGCTAACTGAGTCTGGAATAACTTTTGACGGGGATACTGTCGCAAAAATCAGATTGAAAAAAGGTTGTATCCAGTATGTGTAATTATTTATTTTTGTCCGGCCGTGTGTATATATATATTATGTTCTTTTTAGTATACTAATACGTGTATGAATGTTATGTGTATGTATGTGTCATTAGTATGAATTTTGTAACCCCCTCGTCCCGGTCTGGCCGGATGACCGGTCCGAGTGGGCCACACGGGGAAAACCGAAGCGAAACCCAAAGGGTTCCTCCTCGATTAGCAACCCTAAAATTTTTTTTCATCTTAATCTTGCCACATTTCGAACCCCAAACCACATTCAAACACCCAACTTTTAATCTTGACTAGAGGCATATTAATTCCTATGTATTTATCTCTTTAAAAAGGCCAACAAGACAAAACAGTGCAGTTTTAAGCAAAGGTTTCGAAACCTTCACCAAAGGTTTCGAAACTTTGGCTGGCAGTGACCCCTGGAACCCAATTTTCACCAAAAGTTTCGAAACCTTGGGGAAGGTTTCGAAACCTTTGACCATAGTTTCGAAACCTTACCCAAAGGTCTCGAAACTTTGGTTGGCAGTAAGGTCTGGAAGCCCAGATTTCTGCAAAGGTTTCGAAACCTTACCCATGGTTTCGAAACCTTAGTGCAGGGGATCACTTACTGCCCAACCTAAGGACTTCCTAACTATGAAGAACATTAAGATCATGCATAGACATACATAAGAGCCTAAAAAGGACCAAAGGCATGAATTAACACTCATAAGACTTGCACATACTATCATTTAAATAACCATACATGAACCATAGATAGCAACCAAGCAATTAACAAGGCATCCATACATAGCATTCATACAAAGAGCAATTCATGCATATATGGACATACAAGCATTTAAGATTTCATGCCTTAGCAACCAAAACACGTAGACATTCATGGCATGTAACATAAGCAATATTTACAATCAGACAAGGCATCCACTAACCAAGCCAACAACGATATACATCAAAGCTCAAATCAATAACACCTATCCCATTGCTTAACTATTACAATCTATTACTTAAAACTCATACATTGAGCTCACCAAAAGCAACACTTGGAGACCTTTCCTTGCCCTTGTCACCCACAAGCTATTTATCTGCATTGTCGAACAAAAGAGAGCGTAAGTATAAAAGCTTAGTGAGGGTAAGCTCATAAAACAAACCTTCGACAATGCAGGGTCCAAGCACGAGCAACTATCATGATATTATACATGATTTTACCTTCGATTCACATGAGCCATAAGTATAGGTGATGCATGAACATACTACCAAATTCATGCCATGCTCAACAACTTAATAGTTCAACATACAATAATACATAACTCAAAGTATTAACCACATCATATATCGTTTCACATTGAAATTCACATTTCATATTACATTGATACACATATCAATTCATATTATCATGTATGCATAATTTCATATTGGCATAAACATACTTTCTCTTATTGGCACCTAGCTATGACTCGAATACGCGGATAACATGTTGGAACGCATTTCCAACAACAACATTACCTCGGTGGGATTCCACTCATCACCGGTCCTTGCATGTGCGGGATTTCACTCATCGCCACATGCCCTACGGATGGGGTTCCACTCATCATCACGTAGAAATATATAAAAGTTTCCGGTGGAATATTACATCACCGTACTCCTCCTTGGTCTCTTAACGCCACCAAGGCCACGTACGTTTTGACTCAATTTGTGTGCACACTCATCCTAATGATCGATCATTGTACCCAAGCATACTAGTGCCAATTAATCAAATTTCACAACCTTCGATGTCCAAGAGTCATAATATGGCATCTTACATCACATGAAGCTCAACATCAATTATCTCAACAACATAATATCATAATGTCATGTTCAAGAGTAATAATATGGCATCTTACATCACATTAAGCTCAACATCAATTATCTCAACAACATAATATCATAATGTCATGTTCAAGAGTAATAATATGGCATCTTACATCATATTAAACTCAACATCATCATACACAATCACAATACAAACCACATGCATAGCAATGCCTCAAACCATGTCTCAACAACATATATAACACATTATACATACCCAAATAATCATGAGGCATAACATTAATTTAAAGAGATCATCCAATGTCTCTAACTAAAGCTTAAGATTAGGCTACCACCCTAATCCTAACTTTAGGTGAGTCTACCAATCTCAACCTAGTCCACATGCTCGAACCAATTGCTCAAAACTATTTAAAATATTTTAACCACTCACCTCTACTCCAAGCTCAACTACCAAGCAACCATGGTCTTCAATCTTTTTCCGGATTTGCTCCCGAGGCTTCACCAACCCAAAACCAAGCTTCTAGACATCTCAACACAAGTAAAACAACCACAAATCAATTCATCAATTAAAGTAGCAACCCGGAACGCTAATCAAACACCAAACTCAACATTTCAAACCATGAACAACCCCCAAAATCACCAAATCCGAGCAGCCCTTATACACAGCCCAAAACTTGTGATTTCAACACATTTAGCACATTCAAATGCTTCCAAAACAGCCCTCAACTATTACCCTAACACCAACCTTCAATTTCCAACACAAACCACCCCAAAATTCCCATTTTCGTACTTCAATCTTACCCAACAGAAAATTCCATTTTCAAACACCCAAATGACATTTAAATGGTCCCAAATCATCCTCCTAACATACCCTAACCATCAGCCCTCTAATTACACCCTCAAACCCACCAAAAATGGCATTTTTGACAACTCAAAAATGGGTTTAAGAACCCACTTCGGAAATTCATTAAAAATTAACCAAATTAACATATAGTGTGTATTTCAACTTCATTAAACAAAACCCCAATTCAATTTAACAAAACAAGATGAAAAACCCATAAAAATCTAAACTTTTAAATCAAACTCTAATTTTCAAAAGTTCATATTCTTTAAATCTAAAACCATAGATAGATAGAGATTAAAGAGGAGAGTGAGAATAAGATTTTACCTTTCAAAACCCCTTTGAAATGAAGTTGAAATCAATGGAATTGTAGTCAAGCTTTGAGAGGGTTTTGGAGAGGGTTTGGGGTGTTTAACATTGAAGATGGGAAAAAGGTGAGAAAGATGACAACTTTATTTTAAAATTGTCTTGCTTTTTAAAACTTTTGGGTCCAATTACAACATTAGTCCATCACTCCTTATTAAAGCTCAATTTGGTCATTATTTATAGTTGATTTATTTTAATTAAATTTTATTTGACTCGAACTATAACCCAGCTAACTCCTAGCCCCAAAACACGAGTGTTACAAATTTATTGCATGTATAGTCATTATTTATTAGGGCATAAATGTGTGTTTGTATGTATGTGCATGTATTATTGTGTTATTATGCTACTATGTGTATGTATGTATCATGTGTACAGGTAATGGGTATTAATGTTTGTTCATATATATATATATATATATGCCCTTGCATATACAAAAACAATTTAGCCTTGCACTACTTCAGCTGGATTGTACTACAGTGCTTGATTAACCATTTCTGCTTTCAAACTTGCTAGCCCTAAAATTTTCCAATAGCTAATCTCTTAGCCTTGAGCTTGCTTATATTACATATAATAAAGGGTGAGTTTGTATGATATGATATAGTTTTCTTCTTACCTAAGCATATACAAAAAGTTAGCCTTATACAATTAGATAGTTATACCTATTAGCATATTTTCTCTTCTCTTTGCTGGGGTTGCTTAATTTAATAAGGCTAGTGTCACAGACTTATTCTCTCAAACCGATTCATGCGGCGTTACAACGATGTTAACAAGCCTTGTCCCATGCAATGCTATGGCTAAATATACAAGGACCTCGTGAAAACACAAAGAAACTTAAGAAGGCTAGAGAGCTTACAAGGAAAAGACCTTGGGGGCATATTTAGACTAAGAATAAAACGTTGGGGGGCATATTTGGACCAAAAGAAATAATAGGGGGTCAAATGACAAAACAAGCAAACGTTTGGGCATATTTGGACAAAAAAAGAATAGGAAGCCAAATGACAGAACATACAAACGTTGGGGGTATCTTTTGTCATTTTACCTAGTTTGAAAATAAAAGTAAAATATTTAAAAATTTGAAGATCAATTTAAAATAAGTAATATTATTTAGGATAAATTGAAATATTTAAAAGTTAAAAAATTAATTTAGAATGAATGCATAGTTTGAGGACGTATGATACAATTAACACTTCTAAATTTTGAGTACAAACTCTGAGTTGACACCTAAAGAAACCCTGATTTGAACTGAACCCGAGTTTTCCTGATCGGAGAACCGGCCCAAAGAAAACAGCCGAAATCTGATTAATGGAGTGTGCTGCGAAGGGGAGTGGAACTCGGTGCTTAGGTCCGCCGAGGAAGCGGTGCGGCCGGTGTGGAGCCGTTTCTTATTGCTCCGCCTCTCACCAGGTTCTTCCATTTCAAAGTACAAGTAAAAAGAGAAAATGAAAAAGAATAATTCCAACATATTATTTCTATGTAAACTTAATTTAAATTTTAATACAATTGCCCCTAGATTTCTCACTGGAATGAACATAGAGAAGAATGTGAAAGGTTAGAGCAGCAGATGAGGCGCTTAGATTTGTTGAATGATTTTCCGTTCACGTTTTCTCTGGAATCTACGCACCAGGTAACCGACGACTTGCTTGAAAATAAGTGTTTTGGTAAAAACATTGCATTTAAGCTTGTATTAGGCTTAAATTGAATTGATTGTATGGTTTGTTTTGGTAGATTAGTGAAAAGTTAGAGAGCAGGTGTTCATTCTTGAGCAAGAAAGGCATCCATCAAGTGGGGATGTGGGCTTGTGAATGCCGTTGCGGTTCATCGGTTACGTCCTTCGATAATTCCAGGTTTTCTTTAATCTCCTGATTCTTAAATCTTTGGTGATGGTATGTTAAGCCTTTGCAAGATCCGAGAGTTTGATCCTTGGCATTACGAAATGAGAATTGAGTGGATGTTCCTAGAAGTTTTCGGAGGATTATTTATAATTTAAGTGAAATTGAAAGATACTAAAGGACTAGCAAACTTGGTGAAAGGTATGACATAATTCATATAGAATTAGTGATCTGAGAGGAGGATATCGAGGTTAATAAATTTAGAAAATTGATTACGGTATGAAACGATTGTGGAAAGTGTTAACAGTAAGTGGATGCATTTTGCCTTTATATATATTTTATTTTTATAAAGTTCTCCAAGCTGTGATTCAAATTTGTATACTTGAAGAACACAACAAGTTTCTCATTTCTGAATAAGCTAGTTGATTGCATATGGCTGTTTAAACGAAACTTATGGTCGTTTTAACTTTGTTTACAGGTTTGAAAGTGATACTTGGAATCTCTCAAATATATTGTGTCCATGTCGCGGTATCCCTTTTGCTTCTAGACTTCCAACATTTTTGTATGGACTAATGGATGCTTCTAGAATTAACCTTGTAATAGTGCAGAGCCTTCATCTCCAATAACAAAATCATTGTGCAGTTGGAAGGATTACTATGAGTGGAGGTGCATACCATTACAATCACCTGTTTCTTTGCTGCTTCACTGGGTATGGGATGCTAGTATATGCTATTTAATCGTCTTTGTTACTTGCTACTTTGTCATTCTAATCATCAACTGGTGTTTATGGCATATCTTTTACCCGTGATTTCTTTATTCTTCTATGGCGGAAACAGGGGATGGTATTTTAGTGGTTTCGTTAGTTTATTACTAATAATCTTTCATTTCTACAAGGTGCTTTACTTTTCACCGGTCTAGAAATATATGATAAAATGCTAAGAAACCTCCCTAGTCCCAATTTCCAAAAGGTTTAGTTATGGTGGCTTCTCCTCTAATGATGTCCAAATACAATTTTTCTCGAAGAGTAAAGCTAGGAACCTAATTAAAGGAAATTAATAAACCATTTAGTCATTGAATCCAAATGCAAATTTGAGTAAATGATATACCTTGTAGATTTCTAGCAGCATGCATATATTAACACTTATTATATGTCTTTTCAATTGTGTGTTTTTTATTTTGTCTCAGCCACTTACAGTATATCAAGCAATACAAATTGCTGGATTGGGAAGCTTGACCTCTGAAATCCGAAAACTGCGCATACACTATCTTGGTATCTTTAGCTTAGAATCTCCCTTTGTAATTTGAAACATTATCTCTGTAATTTCTATATGCATGTATCTAGGTGTTCAATCAGCTAGCACTTATTTGAAACTAATTTCTGATGCATGGCAAGATTAGTTACTATCATTAAGTAATGATGCACCAACAGGGAGCACTCTATCATTTTTTTTAGATATGTGATATGTTTATTTATGCATGCTTGTGTGGCTCTTTTCTTTTTCCTAAGAAAATCGGTCTTTTCTTTTTTTTTCCCCCTTAATTTCTTTCTGGTTTTTCTTTTATTTGTATGTTCAAAGGACCTGAGAAGGAGCTCCTTCAACTTGCTGTCTTTGGAGAGTTACGTGCACTCTTTCCTGGGGTTCTTCTTCAAATTGAGCTTATTGGACCTGCAGTTCCACATCATAGGTTGGTTTTTCCCTTTAGCTTTCGTGGAACTTATACTTCTTGTTTCTCTTTACTATAAGCGCAAAGCAAACTAGTTGGATTTCCATATAATTCTCAATTCCTAACATGACAATAGTAATTGTCTTGATATCTAGATCGACTTTGGGACTGGTCAGTTTACTCTGTTTCAATACTTTATCATAAATAGGCTCCCCCCTCAAACTGTTAAAACTTTCCTCTTAGGTTTAATTTTTGCATTTGTAAGGGCTTTATTAGAAACTGGTCTTTGATCTTTTGTTGTTCTTCTAAATGAGCCAACTTCTTATGATTGATGGTTTGATTCAAACTTGTGCTAGGCATTGCTAATGCTTCTTGTTTCCATTTAATTCATAGAGATGGCGATAAGATTGATCTACACAGCTATGCCCGTTGCATTGAGCAAGATTGCAATTGCAAATACGAAAATGAGAACACCAGCTGCGGCGTCGGTGCTCGTACATCTTCTGTGGTGACACTGCAACTACACAGAGGATTCTATCATGAGCGTTTCATAGATATATCTAAGGTCTGTGTTTCCTTGTTCTTCCCTTCTTCGTCTGTTCACGCAAAGGTTTTCATCTAGGGAATTGTCTCGACTCTCATGTACTTGGTTTCCTAAGAATATCTTGTTTAACAGGATTCCCTCCCACACTTAGTTATTGCTCCAAATGCTGGCGTCGCAGCTTATGCAAGTTGGTTACCCACTATAGTATGTCTTCATTACGCCCTTTATTTTTCTTTTTCACACCATGATTTTGTACAAGTGTCTGTGTTTGTATATAAACTCAAAGCTTTCGGTTTTATGCTGACCTTTTTGCTCGAGCATTTCAGAACACCCCCCTTAATTTTGGTTTTTTAATCATCTTTTCAGGAGCTAATAAAGAAGATGAATGTCCCTGCCGTATTTTCGGACTATTGTGAAGAAGCTTGTCATCTTGCAGCATGCTGCATAAACACTGTTACAAGCCAGCCTCCCAGGGTTCCTGTAATTTTACATTGCTGCTTGTTCTCTTTCACACTTTAACGATATTTTGGAGCTTACTTTAACGATATTCATGCGTCGCTTCTGTCCTGTAGATTCAGTTAAATCCATTCAGGCAGCCGATGGTCGTGGAAGACAGTGCACTGCATCTCCCTTGCTATTCCAATTGCTTCCTATTCGCAATGTGAAGTGATCTGCACTCTCAATCATCTGTTATCTTCTTACATGAAAGGAGAAAATAAAGTAATGCAAAATTCGCATTTCAAGACACTTCCCCGATTGTTACGCCTTTCGTGCGGGCCGGAACTTACCCGTCAAGGAATACAAAAATGGGTTGGTATAACTTGTCATTGACTTCAAGCAAACGATGAGTAACTTTAGTCATGCAGCAGTCTCCCACCAGTTGGATTTCCTGAAGATAGACCGTGACAACCTTGTTAAATTTAGAGTTAGGTGGTTAGTTTAAATTTTAGATTGTAGGGTTTGGAATTTAATATTTGAGGTTATAGTTTAAGATTTAGGGTTAGTAATTAGATTTTAGATTTCAAAAAAGGTTGTGTAAATATTTTTTTACAAATTTTGTATCAAAATATAACCCAATTAATTATTCTTGATCATGTTTAATCATCCAACGCTCTTTCTTGTATGGGAGGCAAAAGCTGACTGAAATGATCAAACGTCAAACACCTGATGCATGGAGGCAAAAACTGTCGTTTCAGACATTCGCAAATCGACTGAATCTTTCTTGTATTGATTTTTCTTATATGAGTTGAACGTGCAATTAAGTCGCAGACTGAATTGCTCGAGTTACCTTTAAAGGTTGTTGTCCGCCACAAGATGTGGCATATCTCTGATTTATATCCTCTAATGTAAGGATTTTATGAAATAACTTTTCATGTTAAAAAGAAAAACCCAAAGCTATTTCACCCAAAATATTCTTTTTGGAATCATATAAAACTGTTAATATTAGATTTTTCAAATGTCTTTTGGATCGAAATAATAAAGACTTAAATATTCTTTATGTAAAGTTTCTAACTCCAAACTTAAAAAAAACTATTGGGGTGGTTCTGCGGTAAGGCGGTTAATATACGGCGTAATCGGTTAGAAAAGTGACCGGTAAACATAACATATTCGGTAAAATTATCTATTTTATTGATAATAATATCAACATATTCGGTAAAATTACATATTTTGTTGATAAGAGTATAACATATTCGGTAGAATTACCTATTTTGTTGATAAGAGTATCAACATATTCGGTAAAATTACCTATTTTGTTGATACTTCGAAAGTATCATACTTTTTTAAAAAGTAATGTAACCGGTTGCAATGTGGCTCGAAAGTATCGATACTTTTAAAAAAGTATCAACAAAAAGTATCGATACTTTAATACTACCAAATGTTGATACTCTTATCAACAAAATAAGTATGAATACTTTTAAAAAAGTATAGATACTTTCGAAGGCCCCATCAGCTTAAACTTTAATGACAAAATAGGTAAGCGCTACCGAATATATTGATATTTGGATCAATAAAATAGGTAATTTTACCGAATTTGTTATCTTTTTTAAAAAAGTATAGATACTTTCGAAGGCCCCATCAGCTTAAACTTTAATAACAAAATAGGTAAGCGCTACCAAATATATTGATATTCGGATCAACAAAATAGGTAATTTTACCGATTTTGTTATCTTTGACCGATAACTTAAATTTGCCGGTTACTATTTTTTTTTTTATTTTTTTCACGTTTTTTACCGGATACATTATCTCATATCAATATATCCGGTAGCGCTTTACCAGATACATTATTTATCTTATAATGTTTCCAGTAACGCTGTTTCTTACCAAACATAAAAAAGAAAGAAGAAAAAAAACACCAACCACAATTGGACAATACCTTCCGATTTTTAAACCCAAATCCAATAGGAATAACATAATAACACCAATTGCAACTTGTCCATGTTCAATTCTTCATTCAATCATTTAATTCCATTCATTAAAAAGAATCCATCAATATTTTATTTGTTTGAAAGATATTGAAGTAAAAAACATTGAAACGATAGTTTCTGAATACTCAAATATTATGATAACAATCATGAAGAACAAGCTAAAATACAGGGTAAGGGTATCTCTCGACCTTATAGGAGACATCGAAATCGAGAAAAACGTTCAAATGATAGTTTTTTAACATATAATTCTCGTACAATGTTTAGATTAGTCAGATTTTTTTCTACCTATAAATAAAAAAATATTAAACGTTTTAGTATGCTCGAAATAATGTCAGATGAACTAAACTCAACCGGATAGTTTTTAAATACTCAAATTTATTCCACTATGAATTGAAACGAATTAAAATACAGAATAAGGGTATTTCTCAACCTTATTATGTCATTAGAACATTTGCCTCACAAACTGCCTGCAATGGCGGCACTGTAACCATTTCTATCATCATAGAACTTATTCCAAAGCATAACGCCGCCGTACTTCGATGATTTCTTGATAACCGGAAGAATCTGAGCAGTCAACACGTTCGGCGGAATGTACCCGCTTCCAGCCGCCGCCGGTGCCGCCGGCAACCCTAAAAATATTTTACCCGCTTTTACCGATGAAGTCCACCGGTTCCACGAGTTCAGGAGGTTGGTGGTGTTGCCCGACGTGTATTGGCATTGCGGATTGTTATAAAACTGAACCCAAACATAGTCAAAGCGGCCGGTATTAAGGGCGGCTCCGACGAATGCATCCGGAAACGGACACTGAGGAGCCGCCGTTAAGTACACCTTTCTCCGTTTTTTGCTGTGAGCCGAGAGATAACGAGCGAGGTCATCGTAGTGTTGAGTCGAGCCGAGTTCTATATCGAAATCGACGCCGTCCAACACGGCGTCGCCGAGGGGACGGGAATGCGAGCTGCCACCCAAGAAGTTTCTCCACAGGTAACGTGCTACGATTTTGGCGTCGGCTTTAGAAGCCAGAGTGTAGCTGCCAACGCCGCCTCCGATGGAGAGCATGACCTTGATTCCTCGTCTTTGGCAGCTCTTTATTTGTCTGCTTAAGAAGGCGCAACCGTTGGATGCTGGATTACAGTGGCCGGCCAAGTTGATTCCCGGAGTACTTCCGTTGCCGAATTGGTTAAGGAAAGCTATGTTAACGTAGGCATATCTGCCGGTGGCGCATGTTGCTGTCAAGTTGCCCTCGTTGCCGTTTTGGCCCCAGTAGATGGCGATGCCGCCGGCTTTGGAAGTTCCGGTCAGCGCTGAAATGAAGACGTCGGTGCCAACCGCGTCGGAAGTTCCGATCAGCGCTGAAACTAAAATGAGAAGGAAGAAGATTGGTTTGGGTTGAGATTTTGTTGCCATTTTTGCTAAAGATGTGTGCTTTGAAATGTGATAATGAGCTTAGTCTTTATAGAGACAAGAAATAACATCATCGGGTACCGACACAAAATTTTATATTAAAACAATAAATTTATAAAATGTTAAAATGACAATTATATTACAATTATATTAAATTTTAAAGTGGATAAAAACAAATTTTCAATAAAAATATTTTTTTAAAATTATATACAAATTTAAATTTTTAAGGATACGACCAACTCTGTCAACCCTTTCTTAAAAAAACTCCATCCAATAGTTTGATCGTGCCTATTCGTGCCCGTGATTTGTGAAATACTAAAAAATTAATGTAACAGACAAAAAATATTATGGTTTAATTATGCTCAAGTCACTCTACTCTTCGGATTTTTAAAATTTTATGTCTTTGCTTCTAATTTCAAGAATTTAGTTCGTCTCTACTTATTTGTTTTCAAAAAAAATTCAACGTGTAACTAACAACTAGTTAGTCTAATAAAATAAGATAATAAGTCCCTTAAGTAAAGTCAAGGGTTCAATTCTACCGTTATGAATAGAGAAAATTAGGTTGAAAGAATTGTCCCATAATATAATAATATTTTGTTAAGGTATAAATATTTTAAGCAAAATGACAAAAGATGCCCCCCAACGTTTGCATGTTTTGTCATTTAGCCCTTTTATTGTCTAAATATGTCCAAACGTTTGCTTGTTTTGTCATTTGACCCCATATTCTTTCTTTTGGTCTAAATATGCCCCCACGTTTCATTTGTGGTCCAAATATGCCCACTGTTAGATAGAAACTGTTAGTCAACCGATGTTCAACAGGTGATGCTGATTGGACTTGCCACGTATTAAGATCTGCTGATGTCACGTCAAATTTTTTATAAGCTATTGACCGCCAGTTGATTGACAGTTTACACCCAACATGGACATATTTGGACTATGAATGAAACGTTAGGGGCATATTTGGACCCAAAAAAAGAGGGTCAAATGACAAAATAAACAAACGTTGGGAGCATATTTAGACCTAAAAAAGAATAAGAGGCCAAATAACAAAACATACAAACATTGGGGCATCTTTTGTCATTTTGCCAATATTATATTATAGGCTTATTTATTGAATATTTATTTTTATAAACAAACAACAGATCATGCCAGGTAGATCAAAGGATAGTTGACCCAAAAAAACATACTCATTAGTTGACTTCTTTTTCCCATGTTCTTTTTTACACGATTATCGCTTATTTTGCTTCTTAAACTTGGTTTTAAGTATTTAATTGGTGTTTCAACTTTATTTTTGGACTCATTTGACATCAAAGTGTGGTCTTAAGAATTAAGTTGGTCCCTGAATCTATTTTTGTTTTATTTTGGCCCTGAATTTGAATTTAGATATTTAATTGGTACTTGAACTTGAATAAAAATCATATATATTAATCTAAAAAATTTACATTCATTAAAAATTTATTGATGGTGTCACTTTTAATGAATCGACAAATGACACGTTCAAATTTATTGACCTAAAGCCAAGTTCATGAGACAAAATATAAATTAACCAGGCTTATGAGATAAAATATAAATTGTCAAATTATTTGACAAAATGGAAGGAAAAAGTTAATATCATAAAAAAACACATTTCAAAAATAAAAACATATAAATAATCAAATTATATTTAAAAATTAAATTTGCAAAAATTCTATGGAAATTTTGTATTTGAAGTTGCAATTACCAGACTTAACCATAATTAGTTAATTACAAGCAATGTACATTCAAATTAGAATAGAAATCAACTTATAAAACGGGTTAATAATTAAAATACATCTGAAGTCATATTAGAATATCTAAATAAATAAATAAATAAAATTTGTAAATAACCAATACATAATTTACATAAGATGATAATTAAACCTCGATGCCCAAAAATATTAAGTATCAATTATTAATTGACCTAGCCGAATGAGACGATATGATCCTTGTTTAAGATTTGAGATTTGAATTCTAATATTACGAATAAAATAAATTAAATTAATAGGATTGATCGTATAATGAACTTTTGTAGTATTCGATTTGGATTAATGGGTCAAAAGTCGAATTCTAGTGTATATAAAAAATACAAAAAATCATTTTATACAATTAATTCATCATTTATTAGTTATTTCTTCCTTCAACCACCTTTTGTTTTGTTTTTTCTTTGGACAAATTAGCGTACAGGTACTTCATTATTGCCACCAAATTGTTCTTCCAGCTGCCACTGATTATAAACATATAAAGTCACAAACATGTAAACATGTTTTCGTATAAAAACAAATTTACAATTTTTTAGTATTTTTAATTTAGTAAAATTCACGCCTATCAACCGCTTGGATTACAATGTTTGAAATAAATAAACATATGATATCACAAAAATTAAAATGTATATTATTACATTTGTAACCGGACATGCTAAAATTTATATAAAATGAATCATTAATATATAAAAATTTATATAAAATGAAATCAACAAAGGATCCCAATAAAAAAACGGATATTTATATTAAAAGACTCGTATTTAATCATTTTGTGTGCAAGATGTGTGTGCATTGTCAAAATGTTAAATAATATGTATAAATAGATATTGTCTTGTAATTACCTATGTATTTTTATAAGGATTAATATCCTATACACTTAGGGTACATGGTTTATGGGTTTATGTCTAAGGGGTTAGAATTTAGGGATAATTGTTTCAATATAAGGTTTAGGGTTTATAGGTTAAAATTTAAATTCTCACCATATTACCCTAACTTATAAACCCTAAATTATAACCATAAACCTTAAATTAAAACAAGTATCCCTAAATTCTAAACCCCTAAACCATATACCCTAAACTAACTCCCTATACCCTAAATATAGAGTAATGATTAAAACTTTCAGTTGACACTCTTTCCTCTCTTTCAAGTTGTGGTTCGAAACTTATCAGGAACAAATTCTCTATTCTCATAAGTAGAAATTGTTTAAAAAACACAATTTTTATTTATAAATTAAATCATTATAGCTCATAAAAAACATAAATTAGTTGAAACTGAAAATGAAAAAAATTAAAAAATTTCAAACTCCGTTCAATTGATTGATATACACAAACTGCAATAACCTTAAAACTTTTTTAACCATAACACTATAAAAAACCATTTTATAACTCCACAACTAAATTGAACTAAATCACATCTTTGTTTACTCTTCAATTTGGCACCTTTTGCTGTATAAATCCCTAAATCATCTCTCATTATTCTTCAATCTTTCTTCAACATAAGATTGAAAAAAAGAAAGGAAAACAAAGGTGAAAGAAATTCAACAATGGCTACAATATTATCATGGTGCTTCACATTGGCCCTTTTCATGGTCATTTTAATGGCAACTCCTTATTTCACTTTGGCTAAGATGAATGTGATTGATAAATGTTGGAGAGGAAATCCTCTTTGGCGGTATCACCGGCAACAATTGGCTAAATGTTCCGTTGGTTTCGCCGGCAAAATGATCAACAATATTGGCAAAGATATCGTAAAATATAAGGTCGTTGATCCTTCCGATGACCCTCTAAATCCTAAACAAGGAACTCTTCGATACGGAGCCACTATGATCAAGGGCAAAGTATGGATCACATTCAAAAACGACATGCAAATCACGTTGCAAAGACCACTTCTCTTGAGCAGTTTCACTACCATCGATGGCCGCGGTGCCGACGTTCACATAACCGGCGCCGGCTGCCTTGTGGTGTATCACGCTACCGATATAATCATTCATGGGGTACGCATCCATCACTGCAAGTCCCAACCGCCGAGCACTGTGATGGGACCTGATTCAAAGGTGATACCCCTCGGTCGAATGGATGGTGATGCTATAAGATTAGTCACGGCAAGGAAAGTTTGGATTGATCATAACACGTTGTACGAGTGTCAAGATGGCCTCCTTGATGTCACTCGTGGTTCAACCGACGTTACCGTATCGAATAACTGGTTCAGGAATCAAGATAAAGTTATGCTTCTCGGACACGATGATGGCCATTTAAGAGATAGAAACATGAAGGTCACAGTCATTTTTAACCATTTTGGACCTAACTGCAATCAAAGAATGCCAAGGTAAATGACAACAGTTACAGCCCCATGTTTTACTAGTTTGCAAGTAAGAAACTGTATACTTACATCTAGGGGTGTTCATTTTCGGATACCGGATCCGATCCGATCCGAAAATTCGGATCACCTAAATAGTCCGCCATGGATATGCACATGTAGCTAATAATTTACCGTACTGTTTATCAACTATATTGCAGAGTCCGCCATGGATATGCACATGTAGCTAATAATTTCTACCAAGGATGGGAACAATATGCCATTGGTGGAAGCATGAGCCCCAGCATTAAGAGTGAAGCCAATTTTTTTGTTGCTCCAAATGCAGACAACAAGGAGGTAACATGGCAAAAAGGCGAAACTGCAGATAAAGCTTTATGGAAATTCTACTCAGTAGGAGATATTTTTAAAAACGGAGCCTCTTTCGATAAGCAAACCGGTATAGGCGAGGCCAAGCCTAATTACAGTCAAGAACAGAATTTTGAAGTTGCCAATGCTGAATCAGTTAAAGACTTGACAAGAACATCAGGTGTTCTGAAATGTTTCAGAATTCTAACATGCTAGGTTCATGTAAGAAAGAATGAAAAACATGCATAGTTTATATGCTACAAGCCTAATGGAAAAGCTTTTGGCTGGCTTTATGTTCTGTGTGTGTATATATAGTTTAAGTTCTAATGAAAAACGTAAGAAATAAGATAAACGAGGCACTCGGATTTAGCTATGGAGAATTGTAACAAGTTTCAGAGTTTTGAAAACATTTAGTAAGAGTATAATACTAGAACATCAGGCTTAGTTGAAAAAGAGGTAGACAAAATTACTGATTCATTGCCTTGAGAAACTAGGAATGATGATGTTAAAATACCCCATAATCTCTTCTGCTTCCCCCAGCTTCCTCCAAAGCCAATAAGTATAGCTTGTCTCCAACTTCTTGGTTTCGCTTCTTCTTTCGATCGAGCCGGGGTATGGAAAGGAGTTCTGCTCGCAAAAACAGATTCCGAACCTCAATGTGACTCTGCAGATTGATAATGGGACCAATATTCCTTCACAAGTTGCCCGAACAGCGAGCCTTCTCTCTGCATCAGTTTCGTCGGCTCATCGTACTCCACAAGTTTACCTGAGAATACAATGAAAACAACATTCATCAACCTATCTATCAGAAGCTAAGGAGGTATGATTGCAAAGTTGAAAGAAGTGCATGCAGTGCAAAGTACATTCATACTTAAAAGGTCACTTATTGGATCAGCATTTTAAAGAAACTCACCATCACTGATCGCAAGTACCATCGTGCAATCCATAACGGTTGGTATCCTGTGTGCAACTGTGATAACAGTACAATCGGCGAATTCAGTGCGAATGGTTTTTTGCAAAATCAAGTCTGTTGCATTATCAATCGATGCAGTTGCTTCATCGAGTACCAGTACACGATTTCTCCTCAAAAGAGCACGCCCCAAACAAAACAATTGTCGTTGCCCCATGCTCCAATTTGATCCATCTTCCACAACTGCATGACCAGTTGATTTTTTTTCAGTAAACAGTGTCACTATAAAGAGATTTACTGTACAAGAATGGTCAATTTTCGGATAATTTACCCAAGGAATCCAATCCATCTTCTTTTTCCTGAACAGCCTCTCGAAGTTGGCATTTATCAAGAACCTTCAAATGCAGATGAAACATCAGTTACCATAATATTTTTTACCACTAACATGAAAGGATAAATTCTTTGCAAAAGGAAGATCAAATTTTACCTCCCATATCTCCCGGTCTGTATGTTGGGACAGAGGATCCAAATTGTATCTCACGGTTCCATTAAAAAGGGTAGGATCCTGAGGTATTATTCCAAAACGTGACCTCAGATCATGTAGACCAATAGTAGAGATGTCGATCCCATCAACTATAATCTTCCCTCCTGCTGGCTCAACCAGACGGAATAAAGCACCGATTAGAGTTGTCTTCCCACTTCCGGTTCGGCCAACAATACCGATTTTGTGTCCTCCTTGAAACGTGCAGCTGACACCTCTAAGAACTAACGGTGAATCCGGCCGATATCTGATCTGTTTGAATACATTTTATCAGTATAACTGGTGCGGAATAGATTAATTATGTATATGAAAAGAAAAACTATACCTGCAAATCACGGATATCAACTTTTCCCACCGTTGGCCAATTGGATGGAGGACGACTCTCCTCTATAACTTCAGGGGCTTCACTTGGTATATGCATGTATTGGTTAAGCCTTTCTACAGAAATGATGTAATTTGCTATGGTGCATTGGTTTTGAATCGAAAACACAAGGGACATATTCAGTGAAAGGCCATAAGAAAGAGCCATGCCGATAAACCCTGCAATAACATGAGTAGTTTTTATGGACCGATACGAAAAACAGTACAGCTTTATATTACTAAACGAGTAAGAGTTTGTTAATACTAACCAGAACTGAAAGTCCCAGGAGGAAGCAAAACCATGCAGAGTGCTGCAGAGGCCAAAACAGTTGCACTAAGTGTCTCTAACCGCTGGATCAACCATTCATTTGCTGAAAAACTGTGGAAGAACAGACTAGCATTAGTGTCAATAAGGTCGAGGTTCTTTGCGAAGAACCGTTCTTCCTCTTCAAAAGCCCTTATTGTGATAGCTCCAGCTATCGACTCAGCTAGATGGTTTGCTACCAAGGATTTGGTTGTGCCATTTATCCTCATCAACTCTTTTGCGGAGGAAAAGTAATAGTTCTACGTACAGCAATAAAAGTTCTCAAGGTTAATAACATTCATGCAAAATCACCTAGAATTTTTCAAGTTTCAAAGCAGATAGGAATTGTTCCTGAATGCAAAAATCTATCACTTGAAAGAAACTTGTAGTGTTACCTGTAGCCGAATCGCCACATAAATAACTGGTACTGAAACAAATAGGACTTGCCAGGTAACAACAGCTAGAACTCCAAGATTGCTATAAGCATTCATGGTAGCCGCACAAGCAAATACTAAGCTAAATGGTACATCAAGATCAACAATGCTCAGATCAACAGATACCTAATTTAAAATCAAAAGGGATAAACGTTAGTTACGCGTATTATTTTCAGCTAACCATTAGGTCAATATTCGAGTGAGATGCTTACCCGACTTAGTATTCTTCCCAGAGGAGTGGAGTCATAAAATGACATAGGTGCACGGAAAAGGGAATTTAGTAGCTGTGAAAATAGAGATTTTGAAGATCTGATACCCAAGGTAACTACAGCAAGAGATCTTAAAAGCAACAACAGAGTTGAGAAAACTCCAATTGCCAAATAAACCGCAATCAGTTTCAGCGAGCTAACATTAGGATCTTCTACATTCGCAGCCATCCAAGAGTTTTGTGCCACCTGACCCCCCACAAACAAAAGATGACAGAAAATAGCAATGGAGAAGAACAAAAAGCCTTTGTTTTGATTGAGGTACTGTATGTATGGCTTCATTCCTGTATCTCCCCTTTCCCTTTCTTCTTGCTTGATCAGTTGGTCGCCTTTCGGTTCTTTAAACTCTTTTTCCACATAACTCTTCTTGATCTCTGTAGTGGATGTTCCCTGTCCCTTGGAAGGGTTAACTTCAGCAACTCTTCCACCTCCAGCAGTTTCCTTGTGTGCATTGACAAGGACCTGAAATTCTTGACTAGAAGCTAATAAATCGTGATAAGAATCTGCTCGAAGGATCTCCCCGTCTGACATTAACTGTGAATAAAATCAACATTAGAACTAAAAAGAAGTGTTGAAAAAAGAGATGAAAGATTATTCATAGGGGGCAAAGAAAGGATAATCCTACATAGCCAAGAAATCTATACTAACCAGAACAGAATTGAAAGCTGGTAGGAAATCAACTTGATGTGTCACAAGTAAAACTGCCTTTGCCGCAAGCGCTTCCATAACGTATTCCTGCAACAATCTAAGTCAGCTTGACATATGTTAATGATAAAACAAATTGCTAGGTGATATTAGATTTTGGTTGTACATTAAATAAACTTGAAGCTGTGTGAGCATCCACAGCACTGAATGGATCATCCAAGAGATATATATCAGCATCCTGATAGAGAGCGCGGGCAAGTTGGATTCGCTGCTTCTGGCCACCACTAAGATTCACTCCTCTTTCACCTATTTCAGTTTGATCACCAAACGGAAACAGTTCAAGGTCCTTCACCAAGGAACATCTTTCAAGCGTTTCTTCATATCGCTGCCTATCCATGGCAGAGCCAAATAATATGTTCTCTTGTATCGTTCCTGTCTGGATCCAAGCTGTTTGAGAAACATAGGCAATCTTTCCAAACACTTGAATCTGTACATTAGACAATGGAGCAAATTACTAGTTGAAAAACTATATGCTTTTAGACCTGAAATGGAAGAAACAATAATGCTAGGATAAAAGGCTAAATTCATTCAGTCCTTTATCAAGTTTTATGACTTACAGATCCTTGGACATTAGGAACTTCTCCAAGTATAGCCGCTAACAAGGTTGATTTACCAGAGCCAACTTCTCCACAAATAGCCACTTTTCCCCCCATCCTAACCTCTAAAGTTATGTTTCTTAGGGTGGGTTTTGAAGCATTCTCTTCCCAGGAAAATCCTCCTGAATTAATAGAAATGGCTAAGTCGGCATTCTCCATATGCCGTTTTTTCCGCACATTTGCACTCTGCAGCTCCGGTGCATCGAGGAACTTCACAACACGTGCAAATGCAACTTTTGCTTGAATGACTATCCCAATAACATCAGGTATAGATCTAATGGGATCCTGAACAAGACGTAGGGTGGCTACGAAAGTGAAGACATTACTAGCATGCAGAGGAATCTTCAAGAAATAGCATGCCCCAAAGGTAGCAGCCGAGACCAAAACTGGGGAAGACCAAAAAAGAAAGCCATTATATGCTTTTCGCAACTGCACCGCCGATAACCACTTGTATTCTACAGCCCTTAAATTTTCTATGACATTCTTAAAATGGCTCTCCCATGCATATAGCTTCAGCACCTTCATGTTTATAAGAGCCTCGGAACTAGCCTTAAGTCTCTCATCTTGAGCAACCATTAGATTTCTTTGAAACCTGTGCTGTAACTTGGCCAGTGGAGCATTACACAGGACAGTGAGAATGATAACAACTAGGGCTGCAAATGTGGCTAGTCCCACAGCACCGAAGAGAATCACTAGAGCAATACACAGTTGAAGGCTTGTTGTCCATGTCTGATGGAACCAGAAAGGAAATTCTCCGATCCTATAGGCATCCACTATAACATAATTCGTTATCTCGCCACTCGAGTGCATCTGCCTTGCAGCATTGGATAATTTCAGTTGCTTCTTATAAATTGCTGCTCTGAGCAAAGACCTTATTTTCAGACCTATTAGTCTGGTTCGGAAATACCATTGTCTTTGTGATAAGGATTCTAAACATTTTGCAAAGAAGAGTGTTATGGCCAATACATAACCTTCATATTCGAAACTTCCTTTTCCCTCAGCAACCAAAATGAAAGCGTTAAGAATGAGAGGACCGGAAGACAGTGTGAGTATCTTAAGCAAAGCGAAAAACCCCGAGACAAAAATCTCTCTCCAGTGGCATATTACTATGGTCTTCAAAATAGATGGCTGTGATGATGGGTTGGCTTGCTTTTGCTTGTTCAATTGCTCCAAGAACGACAAATAGCAGCTTTCCGCTGTCTCCGCCTCACGTAACTTGGGCATATCATCCTCCGTCAGAGTCTTCTCCCTACCCTTTTTCATCAAAGGATTCAACCACCAGAAGGAGAATTTGCTAAAGCATCCAGCCGCGGCAAATGGGGTAACTTGAGCGGTGTAATCATCTTTGGTACTGCCATTGGCCTCACCATTTAAAGGGTCATAAAGTCCACTTCCATTTGTGTTATGAACACCATCTTCATACTCATATCCCTTGTAAGCACAAAACACCAACAATATCGCTCCGGGTAACGACAGAGCATCTAAAACTATTTTTGTTGTCACAACTTTATTCATAATAGCAGCAAACATGGATAAAACAAAAACAACAACAGCATATATGACAGCGAGAATCGAAAGTAATCGAATTGGTATCTTGGGAAGATGGTTACCCCTAAGGCTCACAGTTAAACCCACCAATAACCATGTGCAGCCCTGAAACAGTACCAGCAGCCACCAATTCAAAGGCAGAACAGTCTGTGTTTTCCTCAACTTCTCTTCCAAAATCCAAATGCCAAAGCACAAGTACACCAATCCAATACAACCATTGACAATAGCAGAAGCTTTTTGCAAAGCAGATTGGCTTTGAAAGCGAGCAGGAATGCCGACCGTTTTCGATGATGGCTTCTGAATCATGTTGAATAAGAGCATGATCAAGAGCAAGACATTGAAACAAATTATCATCAACTGATTAATGCAGGAAGAGGGATTGGTGAGATGCCACAAAGTAGAATCACATGGCTTTCCATCACTATCTGAACAATCAGATTCCCCACAAAACATGGTCCATAAATCCTCCATCATGGCTCTTTTCCTTGATCTTCAAACCTGAACATAACTCAAGAATTCCATATGTAAGAAACTAGTAGACATAAGGAAAAAAAATAGATTCAAAGCTTAATTTCTTTGTAAAATAAAATACTAAAAAAGTTTACAAGCGACTAAGTTCAACTTTGCCCCAAAGGGTCTTAAAAAATCATAAAACTTGCAACTTGCAAGTAATCATTAGAAGCAAAAAAAAAAAAAAAACCCAAACCCCAGAAACTAATGATTTGTTCAACTCTCAACTTACTCAACCTTTTTTTCTCGGCAATTAATTTAGAGAATTCTCCAATGAAAATTCTCCTATAATTAGAAATCGATTCATTTCAAAGCAAATCAACTTGGGGAACGTTGCTTGACAAAAAATGAAAATAATGCCAGAAAACAAGCATTAAAAAACGAATGACGAATGAAATAAGTGCACCCAGAAACAAAAACCCTTTGTATTTCCCAACGAAACAAGCTGAAAAAACAAATAAAAACTAACCAGTGAAGTAATCAGAAGAAACCCAGAATCCTTTCACCAAAAAAACAATGTCTTGTTCGTAAAAAAGAACAATAATTTGTTTAGTATTTGGCTTCCACCTTCTTGTTCTTCCCCAGAAACGAAGAAGAAGAAGAAGAAGAAGAAAGATTGAAATTGTTGATTAGTTCATTGGTACTTGTCTTGGAGTGTGAAGGCTACGTGTTTATAGAACAAATAGCAGACATGAGACAAGACGAAATGAAAATGAGAGACGCAAATTAAAAGATTTGCTGAATATAAAAGTAGTTTTAATGTCAAAGGCTCGCTGGATTTCTAATCAAACCAAGTTTTGATTTTTATTTAGAATAAATTGGATTACCTCAAGTGTTCTAAATAGAAAAGAAAATGGCAAAATATTATTGTCCTATAATTTAAGTTTTTATTTAAATTTAGAATAAATAGCAACCCGTCAAGTGTTTTAGGCGAAAAAGAAAATATAATTGCCTTAGGATTTAAGTGACATGTGTTTGAATAACTTATTTATACCGTATTTATTTTAAAAATTACTATTAATGAATATATATTATTTTATTATTTTATTTAAATATTTAAGTTCAATTAAGCCCTAGACAATAATAACATGAGAACTCAACAAGTGTACCGGTATAAAAGTAGATGATGTTCATCTTAGGAAACACAAGTTCAACGTTTTGTCTATAACGTGTATGTACATTATCAAAGGGTTAAGAACATGTATGAACATATATTATTTTGTAATCACCCTTAGAATAATAATAATAATAATGCCAATTGACTTATTAATAAATTTATGGAACATGTACAATAGTTAAAAAATATGTATTTATTAATAAAATCTTTTTTTATTTTTATAATAATTTAAGCTGGTGTATTTCATATATTATAACATTAAAGAATCTAAATATGATTTAACTACATGTAATTTTAACTTACAATGTCATGTCTAAAATAATTATTTATTTTTTTAAAAGTATTTTTTAACAGTAATACTAAACACTTATCAAACCCAAAAATTCAAAAACATTTCTGAAAAACACTTTTTAAAAATAATGTTAAATTATCCCTCATATAGTGCATTATCTACTCAATCTAGAAGAAGTGGAAGTTCTATAAAAGTGATTGTACATTTTAAGTTTGAGGGAAAATTAACAATTATTTTTTGAACAATTCTTACTTAAGTAACAGAAGCACATAATTTTGTTTCTGCTAAACATTGAATTCACTATTCAAAAAAATGATGTTAATAAAAAATTTTAACAGATAAAGTTAAAATTGTATCAAATGTCGCATTTATATATTTAAAAATCTTAAATATAATTAAATGGGATATTTACTACTATTTCAATGTTATTTATAATTTTTTACTAACAACATATCAACATAAATATACAATCTTATTTAACCCCTAATATGAGAGGTTAGGTTCAATTTTTATAATCTAATTTAATTTAGATTTCTTATGGGATTATTTTGGATTTATTTATATACTTTATTTATAGAAAAAAAAAACAAATCTATGTAACATCCCGACATGAGATATTATTATAAACTTTTATCATTCAGCGTATGATAGTGATGGATTAAATTTGGTGACGTCATGGGTGACGTCTCTTTATGAAATTGGTACGGTCGTTATTGTCTTTTCTTCCATTGGTTTAATTTTTTTTTTTCAAATTTCATTGATTTAATTATTATTTTTTATTTATTTTCAAAAAAATCTTTTTATTTATTAGTGCTAAAAATAGAATAAATAATAAGAATATTAAAAAATTAACTCTAGAATTCTTAATTCAGAATTTATTTTATGATTAAATATATTCAAATTCATAATCTCTAAAATATTATATCAATTGAATTAATATTTAATTAATTTCGTTCAAAAAAAAGATTTATACTTGGTTAATATTAAGTCTTGTTTGTGTGTATTATTTATGTCAATTGGCTCAATTGTGGATTTAAATTTTGAGCATGTTTAAGTCATATATGTGTATTCGAGTATACATTTATTTTAATTTTATTCCGATTATGTTTAAACTTTTCCGGAAATATAATTATTATTAATATAGTGATTTATTCTTAATATAATTATTCAAAATTTCTATTGTAATTATAATTATGACAGTTTTAACTCAACGAGTAGATTTAGTAAAAAAGATGATAATGTTCAGTTTCAAGCATTCATATGCAAGGACAGAGCAAACTTATAGTATTTGATGGGTTAATTGTATTTTAGGCCCTAAGAATTTTGAAACCATTGCATTAACCTCTTGTCCCTCCCAAAATTTTATGGTTTATTGTTTTTAGGACAATACCGATTAAAATTAATAAAATTAAACAATGATCTCTCTTTTTTAGTTTAATTATTTTTAAGACTTTTAAATTTTAATTTTTTTACAAATAAATCTTAACTCCCTTAATTTTTATGTTTAATTATTTTTTAAGACTTATTCATAGTTAATCAGTCGTTTCTCTTGTAGTTCAATCCTAACTTCGTCTCTAAGTATGTAAAGTGTGTGAGTTGTCAAAGAGTTAAGAAAATGTATAAACAAGTACTACAATGTAATCACATAATTGGGACACTTTTTTTGACAAATCTTAATTTAATCCTAATCCTACCTAGAGGGGAAAAGAAAGAAAGAAGTATTCTTTGTGGGTCTAAAACTCATGACCTAAAAAAATACGAGAGAACAAAAATAAGCAGTTTGGCGGACCAACATTCTTTCGGATAATTTTAATTGTATAACTCTAGTTGAAGTTGAACATGTTAGTCAATTAATTGAAAGACTCGGAAAGCAATAATTGTACATAACCAGACAAATGATTAGGTCAAAGCAACTCGTGGTGTCTTTTCATGCATGACTAGATCGAGTATGGAACTTTGTTTAGGATTAATATACCATTTAATACTCAACTTTATCTTCAATATTCAATTTGGTACTTGAAGTTTTTTAAAATCTGATTAAGTGTGTCAATATTTGTTTTTTTTTTTGTTAGAGAAATTGATTCTTAGAGCAAACATCAATCAACTCTGTAAATGTTACCCAATGAAAATTGGACACGTCTGCTCTAATTGAAAAACATAGGTATCTAATTGAGATATTAAAAAAATTCAGATACCAAATGATATGCTAATCCGAAGGCAGTTTTTAACGAGACCTCAATTATTATAAAAAAAATTATATGTTAATCAAATTAACAATAATTATTTATTCGAGCACACTTGTCAAATATTCATTGGTCACATCTACGAATTCGACAAGCTTTGGTCTAAATACCAAGTAATGTGTGTAACACAGTAACAGAAAACCAAACATATGTACTTAATTGTAGAAGAAGAAAACTTAAGTGTGAAATCTTACGTTGAAGACAAACTAAGGTACTAAATGGTATTTTAACATTTTGTTTACTTACTTTAAATCATTTTCTTAAGAGATCTAGATCACGAATTTTACATATTAAAATAGTGTAAGAAAACAAATCTCCGAATCATTGTCGACTTTTTTATTGGTTGTGTGTGTTTCTCTTTTGAGGCCTTAACTTATTATTTTTATCAAAGAAACCCCACTAAATTTCTTAACTTCTTTCTTTGTCCATTAGCCAAGATTAGATTTTCATGAATTCACCAAAACGAGAAAATCCATGGGCGGAAGGCAGTGGGGACTAGTAGAGCCATGGCCCCGCAAAGTTTGAAAATTAATATTTGGCCCCTCATTTTTTTAGAATTTTTTATTAAACTTTAAAATTTTTGAATATTTAAATTAAATCACCTCTCATATTTTTTAAAAATTTTCATTAAACAACTCTAAATTATTTAAAAAATTAGTTAGACCCCAAATTACTTGAAAAATTAGTTATCTAATTTAAACTCTTTCGCTAAGTTCCGCCACTATATATGTGTAAACTTACATAAAAATGTTGATTAACAACTACTTTAAAAATGTATAAAATTGTTAATAAGCCCTTCTAGAAATATTGGTAAGATTTTCATTTCTAAAAATATATATTCTCTCCGTCCTATTAAAACTGACACACGTTGACATTTTTTTGACAAACTTTTTTAATTGTGGTTTCTTGTTATTTAAATTTTATTATTGATAAAAATTTAAAAAATATTTTAAAAACCTTCAATCAAATAGTTTTTAAATATATATTTTTATAAATTTTAATTAATTAAACTATTTTTTAAAAATAATTGTCAAAGTTAAAAAAATTGACCCAAAAAATATCGACATGTAACAGTTTTAGTAGGACAAAAAGAGCATATAATTCATTTCGACCCTAGCACGGAATTCTTATTGATTAATGTAAAGTTTATAATCTTCAAAATCACATGTGATCTAAGGATAGTTAATAACAATATTAACATGTGCCAATTTTAGTGGGACAGATGAAGTGTATATTTCATTTCGACCCTAACACGGAATTCTTAACAATCTATCTATATTGATTAATGTAAAGTTTATAATCTTCAAAATCATATGTGATCTAAGGATAGTTTATTAACAATAAATAGATAATTGAGATCTAAATTGTTTCTGTATTTTCGATGCCTCCACCATACGACAAGAATATTATTAATAAAAAATAGCATTATTAATTATTCTCTCTCAGTTGGCTACATAAACCAAGAAAAAGCCACTGTCAAACACTTATTCGACCAAAATAGTACAATATATATTACAAGTGGTACATTAAAATATTGAAAAAAGGGAAATTTATTAATATTTTTAAGATATTGTAAACAAATTATCACTAAACTAAGCAAAAATCAATTTTGCAACTGAAGTTTTAGAAAATACAAAATATCTATCGAAATATTATAAAACGAACAATAAATTTTATCAAACTATTACAAAAATGGTCATTTATCAATTTGTTACAAAATGATTTTAAACTTATTGAAATGCATTTTAAGCATAGTCATCATTTTGCAACAATTCGATAAACTTAAAGATATTTTGTGATTCATAGAACTTCAAAGGCTGAAATTTTTATTTTTACTTAATTTAGTGACTAATTGAGTAATTGTATACTTTATCATTAACCTTGAAGGGGAGAAATATAATATTTCCCATTTAACTATGATATTCCCAGTAGTTTATATTTTAAACTGATCTTTGAATCATTTCTGACCACTGATTATTTTAATTTAATTATAAAATTCATTAAACAATTTGACATTTTTCCTATGGATTTTTTAATCATTTCTGACCACTGATTATTTTAATTTAATTATAAAATTCAAAAAACAATTTGACATTTTTCCTATGGACTTTGAGAGTATGACAAAAAAAACTTTGATACACAAGCTGTATAAATATTAGATGTTTAGTTTAAAATTTAGGGTTTAAAAAGAATTTAAGTATAAAGTCTAGGGTTAAGTTTGTAGAATTTGAGGTTAATATTCAAAATTTAAATTTTATAATGTAAATACGCAGACTTGTGTAAAATAAACTTTACATAATTTGTGTATTAAATTTTTAGTCGTAACGAAATTTCTCGACACGCTTTAATAAGTTGGCATTATGTATTAAAATTTAATTCAGTCCGTTTTATTTTAATTGGGATTGAATATCCATTTAACTCATTGAAGTTTGATTTTTAAAACAGACAATCCCACGTTACCACCAACTACCAAGGAGTAGAGAGTGAAAAAGGCTTGCGTACCAAATAACATGTATTAATGACAACAACCCCACATTACCAAATCCCAAATTTCCTCACATTGCCATTGATTTTAGATAATTAACCAGTCAAATCATATAAAAGTGATTTGACTGGTTAATACCGATCAATCACTTTCCTGTAATTGATCAGTTAAATCTGTTAATTTAATTATTTGATAAATAATAGATCGTAACAGTAGATGTGGTGAATCTTCTAAAATTAAAGACTTGCTAGGAAAAAACTCTTTAAGTTTAGAAGAATAGTTGTTAAAACTTTCTTTTGTCTTTTTGGCATTTACAAATTAGAGAGTTATCTAAATAACCTAAATTTGAATAACTAACATGTGCTTTTGAAGTAAAAATATATTGTCAAATATAATTTAAATAAATATATTTTCCTTCAAATATAATTTAAATTTAATAAGTGATAAAATTATATTAAAAATATAATTTTACAAATAAGAAGTTAATATATACATCCTTCAAATATGCTTAGTAATGTTACATTAAAAAATTAATTGTTTTCATAATTTAATACATATATAAATATCAGATATTGATAATCAATAAACTATCCAAACAAGCATTGAATATAATCATGTCTTTGTATGTCATTTTATTTGTTCAAATAAGCAAACAACTACCAGCTATCAGTTAATTTTAGCAAGCATTTTTATTCAATCGGTTATTGCAATAATCGGCTAGTCAAATTAACTAATGCAATTCACAATCAACTATCAGCTAATGTAATCTAATATCATTTATTCATTAATTGACAAATATATTCAAATTTGGCGTGAGGAGTGGGAAGTCTTGCATGGCAAAAATAGCATGCATGAATGGCAAACAACCACACGTTACCACATTCCACTTATTTTTGCACTAAATTAAGTGGTGAATGGCTCAATGCCAATGATGTGCCTATTGGACCATCCCCATTTACGTGTATATATGGTATTTCTTTTCATTTTTTAATAAAGTAAGTAAACAACTTTACGATTGTATGATATGCAAAAGAATAATGACCTAAACCTAATCCTATAATAATGGATATTTCGACCTCCAAATTATCATTACCATTACTTTCAAATTTCTTTTTGCTTATAATGCGGCCAATAATTAATTATTTATAATAAGCACTTTATAGAACTATTGAGGTGGTATTATTTGGTATGGAGTGATTGTTTCGAAAAATTACAACGCTTGATGTATGGTAATTAGATGATTGCATCTGGTACATGGTAGGCAAAGACAGAATTAGAATCAAATATTAAAAATGATTAAATTATTTAATTTCGAACATAATAAAAGTTCATTAAACATTTAAATTTAAAATAAAAAATGGTGTGGGATAAGTTTTGCCAACTTCATCCTTTTTTATTTCAAAATTTCTTTTTTAATTTAATTATCATAATTATAGATATAATATACTACATGGTATTAATATTTCCAAGTCAAAAATTAAAAAAACAAAATAGGCCATGTCAGCACTATTAAACATGTGGCATGCCACATGTAATAAAAGGTCAACAAAAAGTTAAGTCAATAGCCACATAGATAAATTGTCAACATTTAATCCGTCAATATCATTTTTGTCGATCAAATGGCATATTTAATGATAAATCTAAGTTGAGAGATATTTTTTTTATATAAATTATGATTTTAATCTTAATCTTACTTGGAAAGGAATGGAGGATAAGCAGTAGAAGGAAGGATTTACCATCTTCCTCGTTACCTATTATCCTTAATTTATCAAAAATTAAATTAACTAATTAACTTTCATAAATTGAAAATAAATCCTAAAAAACTAAAATATAAAGATAAGTTTTTCATTAAAAATAATAAATAGATGAATTTTATAATTTAACTATTTTCTCTCTCTATCTATTTATCTAAGGACAGATGTAAGATTTTAGAGAGTGAAGTCCTAAAATTTTAAGGAGACAAATTTATATCCAATTATTTTAGTTCAAACTTTGAATTCTAAAGTTAAATTTATGTATCTAATTGAACCAAAAAAATCTTAACTACTAAATCGAGACTTAAAACTAAGTTTAGATACCAAAATATATATTTACTCTATAATTAACGATCTGAATATATTTCATCTAATTATTTTGGTATAATTCATGTATGTTTTATAGTTCATATTAACGATTATAAAATTAATTGTCGTAAAGATTTAATTATACTCGATTTTTAATTAATTGAATATTTATGATTATTGTACAGAAAAATAAAATTTTAAAACTAGGAATCCTTGTTTCAACTTTCTATAAATCAAGAATAGCAGGTGTTGACTGTCTGGTGGCTGTCACTAAACAAAGTGCCTAGCTGATGGTAACATTTAATGACACTGACAAATTCACATGTATGGTTAGAATTTTTAAAAGTTAAATATTTAGCTTTAATTTTTATAAATTTTATGAATTAATTTTTTATATTTTAAAATTATATACAAATTTAAAAATATCAAAAATGCGAAATTAAGTTATTAATATAAAAATAAAAAATTAAAATATATAAAAATTTAAAATTTTCAGAAATACGACTTTTCTTCGGATCGTGGTGGGTGCAGATGTATATGGTTTAATAATGGACTGGTAGCAATTAGCCAAGCCTGATGCGTGTTGGAAAAGTTGGTAAACAACGTGCGATGCACCGAACCATTCAATATGCATGGCATGGGCCATATAAGAAAAACATGGGACTAAATTGTGAAAAATATTAAGACCGGTGACTAAAATGTTATTTTTATCTCTTTTATATTTCTCAGTTTAAAACACGGGCTTTGAGTCCCATAGGCTATCAGGACGAAGATGGCCTGGCTGCTAAGTTTAGCTACAATGTTAGTTTGGGCTCGCACTGTATTCGAAAGTCTTTGAAATTCATCACTTGCAACTTTTGTTGTTGTAATTAATCCCAATATTGATCTTGTATAAGCTCAACGTTCGAAACTGTTATTTCTGTTCGAATGTTAATAAATTATTCGTGATTAAAAAACACTTCATCGAAGAATTTTTCAGCACTGCATCGCTTTAGAATACAACACTACTTCATGTCGTCTTTAAAGATGAAACTAGGGTTCCTGGAGCTTTGCTCAGTGCCATGTCTTCACATACTATCAACCTGGGGTTTTTCAACATCGGGACAAGTCTTGTGTTTATATCCGGCGAAATAAATTCTAAAATCAAGTGATAAGAAATTTGACATCTCTTAAGTAAGTCTTTTAAAATTAAGTTTAGTGTCGTTCAATACTAAACTTGATCGAACCTCTCATGACTATTGAATGTTGGGAGTTTGGAGACCAAAACTTATGTGAGTTTTGGCGCCCCTATTTATGTATCATTATAAAAAATATAGATTTAGTATTTAAAGTTAAGATTTATGGTTATTGATTAGAGTTTAGAGTATTAAGCCAAGACTTAAGATTTGATTTTTTAATGTTGAGTTATAAAAAGGAGACAAAATATTTTTGTCATGTAATTACAATGAATTTTCCATAAACATTTGATTTAGGGATGAGCACGGATCGAGTTTTTAGCCCACCCTGACTCGACTCGATCCGAACATATTTTTTAAAAAATCTGACATACCCGACCCAAAAATAAATATACTAAATTTGACACCGGCCCGACCTATATAAAATAAATTAATTTTAAGGACCTAATTATATAAAAAATAATTTAAAGGGACTTAATTGTAAAAAAATATAATTTAAAGGATTAAATTATAAATAAAAAATTCAATTTTAAGGACTTAATTATAAAAAGTATATAAAGAGGATATTATTATAAATATTTCTAAAAAATTTAGCAGAAAATTACATTATTTGTCCCAGGCCGAGTCGGATATTTTCCACCCTAAACTCGCACCCAACCTGAGTTCACTCTTAATAAAAAAAATTCGACCCAACCTGAACCTAATTTTTTCATTAAAAAAACTGACCCGATCAAAGCGGGTCAAGTAGGAACCCGTTGAATCCGGATAAAATACCCTTCCCTAATTTGATCATCATAGTGTAATTACTTCTTTATATTCTCCTAGTATCATGTTTGGTAGTACAAACTGTATATTTACATAATTACATATGATTAAAGTTTAAAACAATAGCAATTATAAAATTGACGAGTGCAATTATTTGTCTAATTACGTAAATTTTCACCGACTAAAGATAGAAATTCAATTCAAACGGAACTTCAAATTACGATAATTGTCCAAATACATGTATATAATTATATTTAAAATTATTTATATGTGACTTTCGAAGCACATTTGTAATGTATTTTAAGTCTATTGGGCGTTGATGTGTAAATAATAATTTGGCACGTGTGGTAATGGTGGTGGAGTTGCTGTCATCTCAGCTGTGTCATCTCAGTTGATGTCTAAATCCTAGAGCTTGCTGCCAACGTCCCTTTCTTTTATTATTATTATTATTATTATTATTATTATTATTATTATTATTATTATTATTATTATTATTATTAGGTCACCGTGTCTGCATATGAGCTTTCAACACCTATCGTTATTTTATTTAGAATAAATTTTAAAATTATACATAAATTATAATCACAATACCAATATATCATCATTTTAGGGTTATTATAGTAAATATAAATAAGTATTATAATAAATTATAAAAATTTGAATCAAAACAAGAATTTCATGCGTATAACTGAACAGAAATTTTTTTTTTTGTATAATTATGTCAAATTAAAATTCACATATCATATTATATATTAAATCAAAATTTATAGGTAAGGTTTAATATTTTTAATTTTTAATTTTTATTTTTTTACATGGAACATTTGAAAAAGCTTGTCAGTTTCAAGTCAACAGTTTGGCGTTTCAATGCAGTTATGTAATTAATTGCTCGAAATAGCTATGCTTATATATATTTGAATCACAAATGTAATCATTATTTTTTTTTTAAATTCCTTTACTCTTAATTTTTTTTAATTTTAACCGAGTTTTCACTTGATTTGCGCTCTGGGTTTCTCTACAAGTAAGTTTGTTCTTCTTAGCCTTTCTCTTGTGTTTGCATATTAATTGTTTGGTTGTCGAGAAAATGGAGAGAAATTTTTTGAATGTCATTATCCAGTAGAGCCGTGTTTGGATTGTGGAGTAGTGATTAGTTGCGAATATAGATAATGTTTTTTTTAATATTTACTCAGTAGCCAAACAGAGAAAAGTTGAAAATCTGTTAGAAAAGTCAAACAAATTGATAGACCTAACTCACCTAAAACTGCTGCTTTTGAAAAATTTCCGCCTAAAATCATGTCATTTTAGTCAATCTATTTCTGCTAAAGTTCACGCTTTAACTATTGATTATAGTTTACAAACAGATTCTTTAATGATTGTGTTTCTGACTTTCTGATATCTTTGTTTTTCATTCAAATTCATGTAGATGTGGCCAAAATTTTCCTCAAAAGATTCCCTGTTTTACTGAGATTTTTGGTTGAATCGTTAGAGTGTTTGGCAGCTGGGAAAATGTTCAAGAAAATGAACACGTTGTTCATAATCATAATGTGGGCAATTTTCATATCAATCCAAGCAGACCCAGTTGAAGATAAACAAGCATTGTTAGATTTTATTGAACATATTCATCATTCAAGGCCTCTCAACTGGAACAAAGAAGCTTCTGTTTGCAGCAGCTGGATTGGTGTGGCCTGCAACCGTGATGAATCCAGAGTTATTGGTCTGCATTTGCCTGGAATGGGATTTCAAGGCCACATTCCACACAACACTCTCAGTAGATTATCGACTCTCGAGGTTTTGAGCCTTCGATCCAATGCGATTTCCGGTTCATTCCCATTGGATTTGGTTGAGCTCAAGAGCTTGACCACTCTTTATCTTCAATCCAATGAGTTATCTGGTTCATTGCCTGATTTGTCTGTTTGGAATAATCTTAGTATTGTTGATCTTTCGAACAATGGCTTCGATGGAAGCATTCCTCCTTCGGTGTCGAAAGCTAGTCATTTGACGGCTTTGAATCTGTCGAATAACTCGCTTTCGGGTGTTATTCCGGATATAGATATACCTACCTTGCAACAGCTTGATTTGTCCAACAATGGTCTCACTGGTATTATCCCCAAGTCCCTTGAAAGATTCCCAATCTGGATATTTTCCGGTAATCATATCCTTTCATCGACAACCACTACTCTTCCTCCTCTTCCAGGCCAACCACCCAATGCTCAACCTGCCAAGAAAGCTAAAAAGCTCGGCGAACCGGCACTCTTGGGGATAGTAATAGGAGCTTGTGTCCTGCTGTGTGTTTTAATTGCCCTTTTGATCATCTGTTGTCAGTCGAAGAGACGAAATCGACAACGAGAACTCCCGGAAAACATCCAGAAGAAAGAAATCTCTTTGAAGAAAATGGCTTCCGAGAATCATGATAGCAACAGGCTTGTGTTCTTTGAGGGGTGTAATCTTGCATTTGATCTTGAGGACTTGTTGAGTGCTTCTGCTGAGGTGCTTGGGAAGGGTACATTTGGGGTGACATACAAAGCAGCCTTGGAGGATTCAACAACCGTGGCAGTGAAGAGGTTGAAAGAGGTCGTCTCGGCGAAACGGGAGTTCGAACAACAAATGGAAGTCATTGGCCATATTAGGCATGAGAATGTGTCTGCACTTAGAGCATATTATTACTCAAAAGATGAGAAGCTTGTGGTTCATGATTACTATGACCTAGGAAGTGTCTCTGCTTTGCTACATGGTAAACTAGCTCGATATACTCGAATTCGGGTCGATTTTAGTTAATATAATCTGTTCTTTAATCCTTAATCTATGTGAATGTCGATTATACATATATGTTTGTATGTCTTTTCAGGTAATAGGGGTGAAAACAGGACACCTCTGGACTGGGAAACTAGGCTTAAGATTGCAATTGGTGCTGCAAGAGGCATTGCTTATATGCACTCACAAAACAATGGCAAACTTGTTCATGGAAACATAAAAGCCTCCGACATTTTCCTCAACTCCGAACAATACGGCTGCGTCTCGGATATTGGTTTAGCATGGTTGATGAGCTCAATGCCCCCGCCCATAATGCGTGCAGCTGGTTACCGTGCGCCGGAAGTAACAGACACAAGGAAAGCAACACAAGCATCTGATGTATACAGTTTTGGGGTGTTTTTACTTGAGCTGCTAACCGGGAGATCACCGATACACGCCACTGGTGGCGAGGAGATCGTTCACTTGGTAAGGTGGGTGCATTCGGTGGTTCGAGAAGAGTGGACAGCCGAAGTGTTCGACTTGGAACTCTTACGGTACCCGAATATAGAGGAGGAAATGGTGGAGATGCTACAAATTGCAATGAGTTGTGTGGCGAGACTCCCGGAGCAGAGACCGAAAAAGGCCGACCTAGCGAAAACGGTGGAGGAAATACGGCGAGCTAACATCGGAAACCAGCAGTCTTTTGATACTACATCAGAAACCTCAGGTTCAACAGCTCCACAGTGAGAGAATCATTTAGAATTAGAATCACTACAATTTTTTTTTTTTTTTTACAATTTCTTATGAAACAATGAGATAGAGAATGTACTTTGATTGTTTAAGTTATTAATTAGTTTAGCTATCTGGCCTATTGTATCATTTAAGTAGTATGAATTTGATACAGCATTTAATTTATCCATGCCACCAAGTCCAGCCAATGAACTAGAAAACGAAAATTGAGTTTAGAAATTGATTCTGTTGCTTTAAATCTTTCACGTCTATGGCCCAGCAGGCAGGCCAGGACCATTTCTTTAGTATATAAGGGAGTGCTCTGTTTTTGCTTATGGTCTTTAGCCTCTGCCCGTCTTGTTTTGCCGACTTTGACGGAGTCAGAATTTAGGGTTAGAATTAGAATTTAGGGTTGAGGACAAAAAAGTACTTATTATATAAGAAAATTATATAAAGTACCCGTCAATATAAACTAGGTAAAATGACAAAAGATGCCTCCAACGTTTATATATTTTTATCAATTAGTCTCCTATTTTTTGTCTAAATATACTCTCGTTGGATTGAAACTGACAGTCAACGACTAATGCTGAACGACTAATGCTGACTGGACTTGTCACATGTTAAAATCTGTTGATGTCATGTCAGATATTTTTTTTTTTAAAATTGTTATACCATTCTTTATGGTGACACGTGACCGACTATCATATTGACACGTGATCAAATCTAATGGCGATACATGACAAATATAATGTCGACACGTCAACAGATCTTAACACGTGACAAATTTAATTAATATCAGTCGTTGACCGCCAGTTGACATATTTTGACCAAAAAAAATAAGAGACCAAATGACAAAATATGTAAACGTTGGAGGCATCTTTTGTCATTTTGCCTATAAACAATCCAGTGGTCTTCATAATTGATTGCACAATATTAATTTAATACCAACTTGTTTTTGTTTAGCCATTTTTGCTAGTCCCTCTCTGATCTGTATATATAGAGAGAGAGTGAGAGCATAGCGGAGACCGGAGGGGCGAGGCATGGGAAACAACCGGCCTTTGTTGTTGCGCATGCTACTGCTATTAGTAGCACTGGGCGCTGCTGGACCTTTGGGTGCGACGGCTAACCGTACTTGGAGGCCATTTAACCGCAGCTGTTTTCCAGAAGGTTTTGTTTTCGGTGCTGGTTCAGCTGCCTACCAGGTACCTTCCTTCTCCTATTACTTAATTATGTATATGTATATTGTCACGCCCGAGAAAAGTCGGGACATTAATTCTACCTCGAAAAAAAAAGTCTTGAGATATATAAACGTCAAACATGTGTTTTGGGAATAGAGTAATGGACCACAATATGCATTTTATTTTGCTTACTAATATCAGTACTGCAGATTGAAGGAGCAGCTCTTGAAGATGGAAAAGGACCAAGTTTCTGGGACAATTACGTTAGAAAATATCCAGGTTCTTTATATATATATAAAAACTGGTTATTAATTATAATGTTCTTTTTTTTTAAATAAAGAGTTTGATATGGATTTTGAAACATCCAAGTTAGTTTGGGATATGATGTTGTGACAGAAAGGATTGTTGATGGAAGTACCGGAGATGTAGCTGTTGATTTTTATCATCGTTACAAGGTTTGTCGGTCACCGGTTAATCATATATTTAGATTAATATTTAATACATTGTCGCCGTACGATTTTATATACTACCGGTGCGTCAAATACTTATTTTATTTACGTTCGTAAACAGGAGGATATAATGCTTATGAAAAAAATTGGTTTGGATTCCTTTAGATTCTCAATTTCATGGTCTAGAATTCTACCCAGTAAGTCATTTCTTTAAATAATTGAAAATTTTGAAATTTTTACAATGAAATTGAAATTTGTGGTCTTTATTTCACAGAGGGCAAACTTAGCGGCGGAGTGAATCCATTGGGTGTCCAATTTTACAACAATCTCATCGACCACCTCATTTCCAATGGTTTAAAGCCCTTTGTGACTTTACTCCATTTTGATCATCCCCAAGCTCTTGAAGATGAATATGGCGGATTTGCAAGTCCCAAAATTGTGTAAGTTTTATGATCGATTCGGATTTATCATCTACTCGTAACGTACTTTTGTCCGACATATATTCGAACACGTAATACGAATATGAATGTATGTTGTAGGAAAGATTTTGTTGATTATGCTGATCTTTGCTTTAAAACATTTGGGGACCGAGTCAAGCACTGGGTGACCATGAATGAACCAAATGGGTGGAGCATGGGCATTGCCAATGGCTTTTCCACTCCGGCAAGCCAGGCCTATGTCTCAGCACATCACTTCCTTCTTTCTCACGCAACTGCTGTCAAACTCTACAGAGAGAAGTACCAGGTTCGATATTCGAATCGATTTTCATATCAATAATCGACTTATGAACAATGTCTATGTATGATTGGACATAAAACAGAATAAATCTAGACTCGAATCGACGTTACGGTGATGAATAATGTGCAGGCATCTCAAAAGGGAGAAATTGGAATCACCCTGGTAACCTTCTGGTATGTACCGAAATATGATACAGCTGAAGACCGCAAGGCCGCTTCCAGGGCACGGGAGTTCATTTTCGGATGGTGAGTCAATAATCCGTTTATTCGTATCTTATTCATATTGCTTTCCGTGTCCAAATTTATCGAACCATCAGCAAATATCATGAAGGTTTTTTGATCCGATAATATACGGCGAGTATCCGAAGAGTATGCGATCGTTGGTAGGGAGCAGATTGCCTAAATTCACTAAAGCAGAGTCCAAGATGTTAAAAGGGTCCATTGATTTTCTTGGTGCAAATTACTACACTTCAAACTATGCAGAAAATGCTCCTTCATCAAACACTTCCAACTTATTCAGTGATGCCAGGATAAACCTCACAAGTATGTTCATTATCTCGTTTTATTCGAACCCGGAAGAGCGTAGCATTGTCATTAACGTACCGTTTCGTTCTTGCAGCCGAGAAGAACGGAGTTCCGATCGGCACACCGGTAACTTCTTAGCTCTTCCCTTCTTCAAACAACCATTTTGATTAACAAAACATCGGTGTCGAATTTGCAGACTGAAGTGAGCTGGCTTTTCATTTATCCAAAGGGCTTGAGAGATCTCATGCTATACATAAAGAATAAATACAACAATCCACCGATTTACATCACGGAGAACGGTTAGCCGGATCGTCGGAGTATTCGGAATTCTCATGCATTTAAAGCCAATACCCTAAATCCATTTGCTTTTCTGTTCCTGCAGGGGTGGCTGAAGCAAATAATGCCTCATTGACAGTAAAAGAAGCCCTTAAAGACAGCACTAGGATTAGGTACCTTGACGGTCACTTAAAGTCCCTTTTAAAGGCAATCCAGTGAGTAATTAAGACGAGACTTTATTCGAATCATAATTTCATAAACTACGAGCATAACTTGTTGCTAATGGACCTTTTGGCAGGGAGGGTGTTAACATAAAGGGCTACTACATGTGGTCGTTCTCGGACGATTTCGAATGGACCTCTGGCTATACTCTTCGATTCGGGTTCACGTACATTGATTACAAGGACAACTTGAGGAGATACCTTAAGTGCTCGGCTTACTGGTTCAAGAAGTTCCTCCTTAATTAACCATGGCGACAATACGCGACTTCATATTCGATCGAGCGTTCATACAGTTTTCCGCGTATGAACGAATTGTTAGGGGGAATTATTAACATCGTGCGTGAAATAAAATCTAGTGTTTTTTAGTTTTAAGCCTGTGTGTAACATGTTGCATGTTAATCAAATAAGTTCGATCACATAGTGATTTAAAAAATAGAAAAGCATTTGCTATCGAAATGGATGAAATTGAAAGAATGTTGAAATGTGGTTAATAGTGTTCTTATTTACAATCTTACACTCCTTGCTGTTTACTTTTTATTTTAATTGCATTTTTCATACTATATTGTCATTTAAATAACGTTGTTTTGTATAAACAAGTAATATTATATAAAATGGGTTTACACGTTCAGACTAAAATTATAAATCAAGAGTAAAAAATGAAATAATAACAAACGTTGCCATAACATGTCAGGACAATTGTTAACGGTTAGTTCATTGTCCAGAAAAGGTTTGTATGAAAAAAAAATGAAACCTTAGGATTTAAATTGTCAAAGAAAAAAATTGAAGGATGTAATTTTAAAATGATAAATGTTGAGAGAGATTTTTGCCATTATACCATTTTAGAAAGCATGCATCAGCCGTCACTGAAGAAATTATGTTGTAATTGTGTCCTCATCCATGATTATCCTTTAGCTCGGAGTTTTTTTTAGTTTTCCCTTTTTCACTCTAATTAATTCAGACCGACCCGCAACGTACACCTAGTTTTGATGGATGAATTATCTAATTTAAATTTTCTGCATACACAACGCTTCGAACTCAAAATTTACTTAAACGATATCAAGCTGCTTACTACTTGAACCAACCCAGTTGGTAACCCAAAGTCTTATTTTTTGCCCCGCACAAAAGTCACGGGTTTTGACCCAAACCCGGACGGCCAGCCAAGACCAAGCCAACTCAAATTGACAAACGCGTTCGTACCACACCGGACCCAATCACAAACCCGAAAGCGACACCATAAGGCCCCGCAAGTCACAAAATGCACAAAACGACGTCGGGTACGTTTTGTATTTTCCTCGAAAGACCGCGGGCAACGCGTTCAAGTCAGTTAAAGAATCTCATTCCTGTTCTTTACTATAACAAAATCTCTTTTTAAGAAAAAAGTAGAATAATAATGAGAATAAATATATTGATAGTCCATAAATTTTTAAAACTTATAATATAGTCGTTGAACTTTTAATTCACTTTTATTATAATCTCTAACATTAATAAATATTGACGTGACAACTTAGAGTGTTTGTATTTAAAAATTTTAATTTTTCAAATTGGCAATCATTATAAAAGCTAAATTTATGATGAATGATGCAATCGTTGTCAATCTCAATGGTGAAAATGTTATGTTTGGTTAGAAGATAACATAGTTTGATTTCAATCTCAATGCTGAAAATCTTATGTTTGGTTAGAAGATAACATAGTTTGATTTCAAACTGACATGACAATAAATAATAGCAAATCAGAAAATTTTAGATTTTGATTTGATTAGACTGTTGCCTCCTTTTCATTGTCCTTCGATAGTTTCTTTACTCGAAAGATCATCAAAGACCAAAGTACTCTTCTTCTTCTCTTCTTTTCTATCGGTTTAAACTTGTCGATTTTTTTTGATCTTTTCAAGTCTCATTCGAAACTAAAAGTTATTTTTTCATTTATCATTGTTAATCTCCGGGTCAACTTTAAACCAAACTATGTTAATTTTATTACAAAATGGAGTATTCTAGTCGTTGGTATTGATCGACGACCGCTCACTCATCGAAAAATTAATATGTCACGTCAATATTTCTTAACAATTGTGACGAAATAAAAGTTATTTAAAAGTTTACGGACCAAAGTGAAAGAAGCTTAAGCGTTTAGGGACTACGAATGTAGTTTAACCTAATAATAATAATAAACGGACTTAATTCCTGGCGGCAACTTTAGGAGAAGATTGGGTGATAAAAAGCAATGGGACCCACAACACAATTACATTAAGCACCAATCACAAACTCTCAATAGAGGCCCGGTCCATCCCTTTATAAAAGGCCGCCTCCACACCCGATCTTAAATTCTCCTCTAATTCGTTTTTTTTTTTGTTTTATTTATTTCTCATCATATTAGGTTTTTATTCTTCGATCTTGTATTTCGTTTTCTCTCCACCTAAATTTCCTTCAGGCATTCGAAAACGCAATTTATATTACAAAATTTGAATAGAAAGCATCTTTTGAGGTTAGATCTCTTCGTTTTCGCGCGTTTAATTGTTATTATTTTTATTTGTGTTGTTTTGATTTATTTTTTAAATCTATTTTGAATCGATCGTAGGTTTCGCGATGGCATCGAAGCGGATCTTGAAGGAATTGAAGGATTTGCAGAAGGATCCTCCTACATCTTGCAGCGCTGGTATAATATATGCTCCCTCTATGAACTCATCTTTTTCGTTGTTTTTTATTTATTATCTTTTTATATTTACGTGTTTTTGTTTAGCCTTCGTGTAAGATGATCAATTACTAGATTTGTATGCGTATGTTTTGGTGTTTAAATCGAGGATCAAAGAGTATCAGTCTGATATTATCAACAGATATTATTGCAAGAGAAAACGATCTTAATCGCGCGTCGTTCTTTTCCTTTTTTTTTATCATATTTCTCATTTATTGATACGTTCTTGTTATAATCTTCGTGTAAGAAGATAGAATTCTCCGAATATTAATATATGTTTGACATTATTAGTAATTTTTGAAAAAAGAAATATGTTAAAGTTATGATTGATGTTTATTTGTGATAATTTGGAGATGATTGTAATTTCATGTTTTCGATATAATTTTTGTAATTTTTAATGTTTTATAATTAGTTATGCTCATTAGTGATTATTTTTAATTTGTTGTAGTTTTGTGTGCCAATATTTCGAATAGGATGGCTGAGCTAAGTTTGTATTCTTTCTCGCCGTGGCATCTGTTTTGCAAATCATGTTCTGTTAAGAACCATTTAACTATTGCATAAAAATGTGTAATTGTAAAATGTTAAGAGTTGATAAAAATGTTTTACAATTTATTATGAGAAAATGAAGCTTTTCATGAATTAAATGTGTTTAACTTGGAAGTGCTCCTCAATTTTCATATTCGGCCTTACTCTCATCGTCTATAGCATGTCTAATCTATATATTGTGTATGATACTTTAAATCTATAGCATGTCTAATCTATAGATTGTGTTTGACACTTTGGGATTGAACTTTGGAAACCCTGCCACTCCAAAGATAATGAAGACTGATTTGAATTTTTCCATGTTTGGTATTTCCCCCTTTTGGACTTATTTCTGTAAGCTGATCCTTACACCAAGTCTGTATTTGATATGTCCAAGACTGGCATGACATGTAAACTAGGAAGGAAACCCGTAGTGTGATGCAATCTTCTATTGTAATCTAATATATGATCATATTCAGGTGCAAATGTTTTAATTTCTGCAGTGTAAATCAAGTTGATGAACTCTAGTTCTATAACCAGGTTTAAATTGTTGGGGCTACCCTTCACGAGAATTCCAAAGCATTTTTTATTGTTTGTTTTGTTGTATTTGAAATTAACAATTGTGTCTGAATAGCAGAATACTAATTTTCTTGTTTTATGGATGTATATGTTAAGCACTGTGATCATATCACCGTTATGCTCAATTTTTTCAGCAGTTGATTGTATTCACAAGTTCTCGAGGAGTATGTTTGAGCTTTATTACTAATATATTGGTTATTGTTTATCTGACGATTTGCAGGCCCTGTTGCTGAAGACATGTTTCACTGGCAGGCAACAATCATGGGTCCACCGGATAGTCCCTATGCTGGTGGTGTTTTCCTTGTTACCATTCATTTTCCCCCGGATTATCCCTTTAAGCCTCCCAAGGTACTTCAACATAAAGCAGGTGTTTGAAATCTGCAAGTGCATGCAGAATTTCTCTGTTGTTTCAATGCTGTAAAACTTTGATCATTCACTTCTATTATGTGTTGGACAGCGACTTTTATGAACCAGTTGCATAGTTACACTATTTGAATTTTGAAATGCCCTCCCCACCTTCATTTCTCCATCTCCATTTTATCCAATATTTGGAGAAACTTAGGGTTATGTTTTTATTAGACAATCCTTCTTGCATTTTCTGTTTCATACTACATTGATTGTGTCGATGGCTTGAATGTGGAAAATTCAAATTAAAGTATATACACACTGAAATATTCTCAGCAGCTTGAAATTGTAGAGAATATACACACAAAGAAAACTGATCTTGCTGCTTAGGTAGTATTCCTTTCTATTTGGCTGACAAATCTTATAAAGCTAAAAGTTAGTGTGTGTGTTTGTGTGTTGCTTCCTTCTCCCTTGTTTCCGTCTCTCAAAGATTTTTCCATATGATATTGAATTTTACAGGTGGCATTTAGAACAAAGGTATTCCACCCCAATATTAATAGCAATGGAAGCATTTGCCTCGACATCTTGAAGGAGCAGTGGAGCCCTGCGCTAACGATTTCCAAGGTGAGTATTCCTGAGCATCTCATATTCCTGTTCGGGTTTATCAACAGCCGATAAAAATGGATCCAGCCTTATGAACCAGCCACCTTCTAACTGGTTTAACACTCTTCTCAGGTATTGCTATCAATCTGTTCTTTGCTTACGGACCCAAACCCCGACGATCCATTGGTGCCGGAAATTGCTCACATGTACAAGACGGACAAAGCCAAGTATGAGACAACTGCAAGGAGCTGGACCCAGAAGTATGCTATGGGGTAAAACGAGCTCCGGGGTTAGTCCTATGTTTTCTCTTATATAGTAGTATATGTTTATTTTGGATTCTCAGTTTATAATCTAAGAGTATCGTGTCACTTCAATACCTAAGGCTGAAACCGGACTAAGGATGTCCACAACACTGCCTTAGTTAAAGAAGAAATGCAAAAGCTGCTTTTGTTTTGTTGTGTGGATATTGGCAATTATATTACAATTTAAATAATGTTTATACCAAACGTTTTTTAGTCTATATTACAATTTTATGTTTTGGTTACTAGTTACTAGACTTGTAAATAACTCCGGCCCATTGTGGGGGCAATTCCTGTGTCCACCATGCAATTCTAGGTTGCATTGGTGCATTCTGGGATTGAGTGCTCTCCATGGGTATTGGCCCAATATTTCTTTTTTGACGTTATGTCCATAGTGTTCTTAATAACTACGATTTCAACCATTCATTTGCATTTTTTAAAGAGAAAATATTACATTCATTGTTTATGTTTAGGGTTTAGGATTAATGATATTAGGTTTTAGACTTAAATTTTATGATTTAAAGTTTAAGAAAAATGGGATGAGGTTTAGGATTAGAGATTTAAATCTTATTACATTATTGGTTAGAGGAATGAAACAAGTCGTGTTTAGGGTTGTTAATCTGGTCGGTGATCGAATCAAACTAGGCAAACTCGAATGAATCGATTTTTTAACCGTTAATCAAAATGAAATTTATTAAAAACTAATGATCAAAGCAAATTAATTTGGTTAAATTGGCCGGTGTTCAAATTAATTGAACCCTTATGAAATTAGTTTAGTTTAAAAATTGAATCAAATTAGGCAAACTCGAATGAATCGATTTTTTAACCGTTAATCAAAATGAAATTTATTAAAAACTAATGATCAAAGCAAATTAATTTAGTTTAAAAATTGGTTGGTCTTGAAATCTTGGTGAGTATGAGGTTAAAAATTAGTTAGTTCTTTGAACTAAATTAACTGATAATCAAAATTTAGAAAATGTGCGTGTTTGTTTCCGCTGCGGGAGGGCCAAGATTCTGTTCAATCGGAATTGTGTCTTGAACACTGTGTCTACATGTTTGGATGTAAAAAATTCAAAATCAATTATGGGCAGCCATCATGATTTTGGGAAAAATTACATGATAGTAGCTTTTGCGTTTCGTCGTAATTTTTACACTATATTTTTACACAATCGTGATTTTTAAGAAAAAAAAATCTCAAACATAAATTACGATATTTTAAAATTAATTTTACACAAAATCAATTCTTAAAATCACGATGATCCAAAATCAATTCTCTCACCGCATATCCAAACACACACTTAACCAATCGAACATATAATTATCAACCAATTATTTAAAATAAGTTTCAATTCAATAAATTAATTTGATTTTAACCAAACAGTAAACCTCCCTAATCACATATATCGACAATCATTAATGAGGCTGCCTTTGTCTATCGAACACCTCATGCCATCCATTGCTTTAAATCCCACCCTCTTTCACCAATTTTAATAAACTCAACAGTGAATAAGCATGTGAACATGATCCATGCTTATCTTTCTTTATTCAACGTAACCTTTGGGGTGGCTTTTGCATTCATGAAACGTTCTAGTTTCTACAATTTTGCTAAAATCATATGCAAAAGTATATTAAATTAGCATGATTTAATAATAATCAATTGATCTAACAAGATAAAACTTTAGTTTCTTTAAACAAAAATTTAGGATTTAAATTTTGACATTATGTATATAAAAATTTAAATTAGAAATATAGCCTCTATAACAGACTTTTGTAAATCTGATTTAAATTAACCGATCAATAAATGTAATTTTAACGAATATTAAAAAACTGTCTCGATGCACCAACATTATGATTTCTACTCGCTTATCAAGTTTAATAAAATAGTTTTGAAATTTGTTTATATTGAAATTTTTTTATAATAAAAAAAAAACCGAGTACAAATAATACATGTGTTTGTTCATTTAGATTTGTATGAAGAAATACAAATAATAGTTAGAGAGGCATAACTGTTAGGGTTTCAGGATTTTGTTTTACCGACCTGTCAAAGTATTTTTCACGTGTTTTATTTATATAACGGGCTAAATATAAATAACTGTTGCTAACAACCAAGCAATGGCTCATAACATCATTTATATAACCAAGAATGGATCGAGGGTGGCCTGAGAAGGCAGTCGTCTACCTAAAAGTTTAAAATCAGTATATTTTTATATATTTTTTATTGATAATTTTCACCTTTAAAATTTTATAACTCCTTTCCCTAAAATATTATAAGTTCACCTCTAACATAAACTCTTTCGTCTAGCCCTATATATAACCAACAAATAAGAGATGAATCGAGAGGAATAAAATTCGTCTGCCCCTTTTCGGTGCCCCTACATATGCCCCAACACTAAAAAACACTACAAAATTAAATTCTAAGCTCTAACCCTAACCCTAAATTCTAAATCCTAAACCCTACACTCTATGCCTTAAAAAATACACTTTATCCTAAATTCCCTAAAACCTAACAACATCCATAACCTAAAACTCTAAATCATAAACCCTAAAGTTAATTTTGAGCGTGAAAGCATATATAAGGGCACCGAAAAGTGGTAGAAGATTTTCATCCGGACCAAAAATACTATCGCACTCTTGTAATTTTAGATTCTCACATAATTTAAATATTTTTATATTTTCTATTAATATTCTAATTCTGAACTCTTTAAAACTTTGTAATTTAGTATTTTTAAATTTTTAACATGAGTTTCTAAAAGTTTGTATTTCTAACATAAAAATTCATACCCCTTCAAACAATTATTTAGGCTTTACTCTGTATTATATTTTTAAAAGTACTTTAAAATCAAATAATACATAACATATAATTTTTAGGTAATTTTTTTAAATAGGTTTCTAAATTTTTTTTACATGTTTATTGAATGGAGTGAACATTTTAGTAAGGTTTCCATCACAAGTCTCACAAATTAGTATGCCACAACACCCAGAAAGATTCTAAGTAACCTTGGGGAAAGTAGTCTTGCCTAGGAATGCACACATATTTTATTTTTAATATAATCATATATTTAAATAATTGAACTTTTTGTGCATGGTCTAAAAATTCAGAGTGAAATTAGGTGTTTGATTTTTAATTCAAGCAGTCGGATTTATTAAATCATTCGATTCAGTAATATCTATAAGAACTATGGATCTTCAAACTGATTTAAATTTTTTATAACAAACAGGAATATAAACAATAAGATTTTGAAATTTTATATGTAATCAAGTATATACTTTTTATTAAAATATTCATCATATATAATTGTGGTTTTAGATTCTTTTAAGTAAAGTTACGAGTTTGAATGTTGATGTTATGAATGAGAAAATTTTGATTCAAAGGATTTTTATATAATAGATCTTTGTAATATCAAATTTGAATTAATCGGATATCAATATTTTATATTTTATTATAAAGTATTTCACAATGAACTTTTCTCATAAACAGGTCTAATTTATGATTTAAGATTTTAGTATTATGGATCTGAATTTTAATTTTTAAGTAAAATTAAATATACTTGTGATTTTTTTTATCAATACATAAAATAATAATCCTTTTAACTATTATTTAATCAACTCATGTCTGGCCATGAACTTGACCAAAAAAAATCTCAGTCAAATATATATATATATATAAAGCTAGATTGCCTAGCTCTGGGTTATGGGTCGTGACCACGAGTGGAGGGCCAGCATGGTCCCTGAAAATCAGCTTCCATCAATTTTTTAAAACTATATGTATATAACTAGCCAAGCCCTATCTTAGTTTAAAATAGCTCGTGTTGTTTCCGGACGAAAAATTATAAGATGGGTCTGGTTCACCATATTATTGATTAAAACTGAGCCTGCTTGAAAATTAATTCGGTTGATATTATTATTGATGTAACATTTTGGAAACGGTAAACAGTGAGTTTAAATATGCTTAAACAAATAAGAATTATACTTTTAAAAAATAAATCATGTGTCAATGACATTGGGTTCGAAGTTCTGTAGTGTTATTACGATGTCACGAACTTTGCTCGAATATTATCGGAAAAGGGGTTGAAGATGAAGACAGTAAAATGAGTAGGTTTTAGCCGGAAACAATGGGACTGATGGCGCCGGATGCCTGAACCCCCACTTAAAGCCTATGGAGGAGAAAGACAGAGAAAGAAACAAACAACATTTTGGTGTGATGTTGCTGAATGGCTGCTCGAGTCTCGAGTTCGTTAACATTGCCTGTCCATTCTTTTTAATGGTTGGATTAACTGCAGCGCTGATCAATTTGAAGCCAGGGCCAAACTCCAAGGAAGCAGCTCAAGTTTTCTTCAATTATGTCTTTGCTAATCCATATATATATATATATGATTTTCTGTGATGTGGGTGGCTCTAAGACGTGGGATCTTTAAAACATGTCTGGTCTCTCTCTCTCTCTCGGTAAGAATGCTTATAGAGAAATGCTTGTCATGTGGATATTATTATATTACTAGTTCATCAAAATGCAACAAATTTGGAATGCAAGGGTAAAGTTAGAGTGGAGGGTTGGAAGGATAAAAGATAAATGTTTGAAATGTTAGAGGTTGATTCAAAAGTTGAATCGTGTTTTGATTTAATCTTATTTTAAACGATTTAAACTCGAGTTTAAATTGATTGATGTTTAAATGATAAGATATCAGATAAAGATAGTAGAGAGGATGACCAAAGTGGTGGGAGGCAGTCTTAAGCAGTTCACCCCTATAGATTTGGAGCGGAGTGTGGAGAAATACATTCACTACGGTGATCGAAGCTGGAGAAAGGAAGAGAGGATGAAAAAAGAGAGGTGTTGTCATTTTCCTGGTTGAGCTATGTTTTTCTGCTTGAATTTTTCTCTCCGATTGCATGTGTTTGGTCCCCGTAACTTTTTTTTGTTAGGAATATGATAACTTTTAAAAAAAAGTTTTTACCTCTATAATCTCTTCAATGTTTATAAAATCTTAGTATAACTCTCTCAAAAATTTTAATTTTATTTTAGCCCTTTTATAAAATTTTTAATTTTTTTAATTTCATTTTAGTCCTTCTTCATAAATTTCTAATTTCGCCCCTGACAGAGATAGACCTGACTTTCTAGTACTATACTTTGCAGTCTTGTCACATGGATGAGAAGTTGTAGCATATGACAATGTTTATTTTTAAGACCGTGTAGATCTCTGATTTTATCATCTCTGGTATTGCTTGACTCTCTGAATCACCTTCGGAGTTACTGAATATAGAAGTACTGGGGTCATTTTCAAATACGAAAATACCATATATAACAAGATCTGAAAGTCTCCAAAAATTTAAATCCTAATGTAATTTATCTTATTTATAGTACATATAATATAATTATATTAACTTAGTCCAAATTTTAAACCCGAAAAAGTTATGATTAAGCTTGAACTTAAGCTTAATCTTGAGGAACCAGACACCCTTTGGACCATAATATCATGTGAGAGGCAATGGTAACATTAATTGTACTCGGAACACAACATTATCTCCCACTTTCCCATATCATGACCTCCATCTACTTTCTCAATTATTTTCCCTCTCCTCTATACGCATGAAATATCCCATTTTTACTACATTGACTGACAACGAAATAATTAGACAGAACAGACATTAGGCTAAAATCTGCATTAAACGTTTATTTAAACAATTATTTTGGTTTTTTATTCCTTTTTTAAAGTAATTTTATTATGGATAAATAATCTATACATAGGTGGTAGAAACTGAAAGTTTCCACAAGCGCCTTAGTTTTAGGGTATATGAAGTTAGTTTAGGGTATATGGTTTAGGGGTTTAGATGTATGGGGTTAAAATTTAGGGATATTTGTTTCAATTTAAGGTCTAAGGTTATAATTTAGGGTTTATAGATTGAAACGTAAATTCTCACCCTAAAAACTAAACCCTGGCCTATAAACTTTATATTATAACTCTAAAACTTAAATTGAAAGGATTATCCCTAAACCCTAAACCCCTACACCTAAACCCTAAACCCTAAACTAACTCCCTATACCCTAAAACTAAGACGTTTGTGGAAACTTTCAGTCTCCACAACCAGTGTATATGATATTAATCCTTTAATTATTAACCCTTCACTTTTCGTTGAATGATCAAATTTTAAAAAAAATGTTAGTCAATGAATAAATTTAAAAATAAAAAACATATATATTTGATATTTGAGAAAACAGTGAAAATATCAAACGGCAGAGTGAAACTGGGGGCTGGCATGGGTTATTGGTACAAATGCTTTTTAGTCCCTCTCAAAAATTAACTATTCAATTCAACCCCTTTCGTCATTTAAATCAATTGATGGAAATATTGCATTTTTTGGCCCCTTGAAAAAAAATCTAACAGTGATGTTCGTTTCTTAACAACCAAAAAATCAGAGGCTTATTTGTTAATTAATTTGTCTGAATCTCTCTTTGTTCATGAGGAATGGCCCATGCGAGAAAAGTAATGAAAAAAACAAGACAACGTCGGCTTTTTTGTTCCGATGTAACCGTGGGTGTTGGGATACTTTGATTCTAATAATAACACTATTTGCTTCACTTTGAAGCCTTAGACATCCCTCCCTTTACAAATCTTAAGGTCAATATTTAAATCGTGACAAATTACATAATTGGTCACTACATTAAATAAAAATGATGTTTTTCTATCATTATTTTTAAAAAATTATAAATGATCACTAAATTTATCGTATTATTATACAATTATCATTGAATTTATCAAAATATTACAAAATGATCTTAAAATTTATTGAATTTTTGCAAAAAAATAATATTCCAAGTTTATAAAAATTTATCACTATTTTATAACGTGCAACGATTATTTTGTAACAATTCGATATATTTAATGATTGTTTACAAAATTTTGAATTATCAATACTAAAAAATATTATTTTTGTTTAATTTAGTAATCATTTGTGTATTTTTTTAATGGTTTAAAGGTAATTACAAGGTAGTATCTATTCATACATATTCTTAGTTTTTTGACAATACGCATACACTTTGTAGACAAAGCGAATTAAACTCGTGTACTTTAACTTTATACATATATATATATATATATATATATATATATATATATATATATATGGGTTAGAATCAACTTACCCTGTGTAAAATTCAATTACTTTTACACAGTTTTTGGACTGTTCGATGATGGTAATTAATGGCTCAAATTATTTCCTTATCTTTTTTTCTCAAGTGATAATCTTCACATTTTTTACTGTTAATCTTATCCATACATTTCACTCATCCAATGGTCCTAAATTAGTGTAAAACTAAATGAGTTTTACACTATGTAACTTGATGTGATATATATATATATATATGGGTTAGGATCAACTTACACAGTGTAAAATTCTTTAAGTTTTACACGTTTTCTGGATCGTTAGATGGAAGGAATGAATGGCTGGGATTAACTCCTTTACTCTTTTTTTTTTCAAGTGATAATCTTTACATATTTATTGTTAATCTCATCCGTTCGTTTCACTCAACCAACGGTCCAAAAAACGTGTAAAACTCTTTAAATTTTACACTGTGTAAACGGATATTATATATATATATATATATATATATATATATATATATATATATATGGAAACCTATGTTTTTTAGCATTTGGTCGTTTCTAATTAATCCTAGTTACGTTACATACTTCCTCAATCGTTGGAGGCTTGGAGCTTTAATTGGAAACAATTTCATAAGAAGAATAATACACGTTAAACATCAATTTTAATTTCTAATAACCATTAAACCAAAAAAAACTAAACTTAAAATATAATTATTAAAATTTATAACCTAAATTTTATTTTGATCTAACCCAAACTCAAAATCCCACACCTTTATTTTTCATCCCATTAATTCAAATAAATTGTATATCGAGAGCGTGTAACACACCGACAGTAAAAAGCGAATGAGAATCCCATTTACACTAGAAACAAATAGAACTGGAAAAAAAACCCAGAGACGTACAGCACCGTTTTATAAAATGGCGGCGAATTCAAGGTTGCCCGCCACGTTCATTCTAGCTGTTAAAAACTTTATATTTTTACCATAAAAAATTAAACCCATAAATTTATTTTTTTAAATATTATATATATGTAAACACCGTCAAGTTGTAACTTAACAAGGTTAGAAAATTACTCTAGATCAAAAGCCAGCAAGAACTGAGGTGGTCTACACTCGCCAAGATTACCAGAATACCCTCATTCATTGGGATTAGTATACTAAACAAAGATTAATTGGTAATTAAGGTGACAGATTGCGTTATTAACCCAGGGGAGAAAATGGTCAGAACAAGTAGATGAGGCGTTTTCTTCTTTTGCCTATAGTCAAAAAAACAATTTGACCGACTCAATATTGATTCGACTCAGCCGGGTATCTTGGGGGTCTCACGTGACCGGCATCACGCTGTTCGAGAGTGAGTCACACGCTGAGTCAGCCCCATTCCATGCTGTCCCATTGGCTAAATCGCGTCTTGCGGGACCTACTTCTCCACGTGTCGGCATCGGACACCATTATCGTTGTACCTACCGTCTTAATTGCCCATGGTAATACAAAGTAGGGATACTACATTTTTAGTATCCCACCTTTACTTGTTTTCTTATTTTGGTACCGTGCATATTTTTCTTGGCAAAATAGTACTTAGCGTTACGTTTTGTTTCTATTTTGATATTCTGCCGTTAAAAAATTAACAGAAGGTTGACTAGGAGAGAAAAAATCACATGTGACATGTCACGTCAACAAAAATCATGTAAAGAGCACATGTGGTATGCTGACTAGGAGAGAGAAAATGACATGGCAACATGCCACGTGTGATTTTCTCTCTCCTAGTCAATCTTTCGTTATTTTTTTAACAGCATGGTATCAAAATAGAAGCAAAACGTAACGTTAGGTAGGGGTGTTCATGATTAACCATTAAGAATGAGTACCTAATTTTTTATGCGTTCTTAGATACATTCTCTATGCATTTTCCCTCTAATTACATTAAGAACATATAACTTTTGCACTAAGAACATAACTTATAGGTTAGCCGTTATAGTATTTTGGTTAACCGCGAACACCCGTTAGGTACTATTTTGCCAAAAAAATAGATAAGATACCAAAATAACAAAACGGGTAAAGGTGGGGTACTAAAAATATAATTATCCCTACAAAGTACATGTATACACAAAATCTCAAATTTTAACATCAAATAGGGACCTGAATTGTAATTTGACCAATATTTAAAACAATACATCGTATTAGTATAGTATTATATTGAGGATATTTTTTTTCCCATTTCGGCTGTTGGGATCCTATAAAAACAGCAAAATCAGTGTACATGCGACTCCACCGCGACCAAAACCCTCTCGCTTTCTCGTACATTTTTTCACTACGTTACACTTTCTGCCCACTCTTGTTGAAAAATATTTTCTATCCGTACAGTTTCTTTGAAAAATCTCATTTTCCCGGATTTCATTTCTCTAGTGTGAAGACTGCTCGAGATTTTCCGGCGAAAATTTTCAAAGAACAGAAACAGTGACGAGTATATAGAAAGTTCGTGGTGTAATCTGGGTTCAGCTTTGTCTTTCGTTTGTGTGTTCGTCGTTTTAAGCTTCACTTTCACGGTTCCTTTGCCTTTTTTGCCGCTTTATTCTGTTTACTGAGTCGATGCCTACTGGACCGGGTAGAATCTGAGTCTGAGAGAGAAAAAAATACAATCAGAAATGGAGGAAAGTATCCTATGTCCGCAGAAATACACCGAACACAAAAGTATTACTCGCAAGTTCAAAAAACAGACCTTGAAACCGAAGAAAGCAGCTTCTGATCACGGCCGTGGTCACGGCGGTGATGTTGCTGGTGTTACGAGGGTCGTTCGGGTATCCGTTACAGACCATGACGCGACGGACTCTTCCAGCGACGAGGAAGCTGACTTCTTTGGTCGTCAGAGAGTGAAACGTTATGTGAACGAGATCAATATCGAAGTTGTCGCCGCCGCCGCCGGAGGCGTTTCTAACCGGAAGAGGACGGCGGTGGAAGCTGGTGTCAGAACGGGATGTCGTAGACCAATTAAGGTGAACGGGAATGGAAGGAAGTTCAGGGGAGTAAGGCAAAGACCGTGGGGGAAATGGGCGGCGGAGATTCGTGATCCCGCTCGACGTGTACGGCTGTGGTTGGGCACTTACGACACTGCTGAAGAAGCAGCCATGGTTTATGATAATGCAGCGATCAAGCTCCGAGGACCCGACGCTTTGACCAACTTCGTTACTCCGGCTGAAAAACCCGAAAACATCAACGTCAGTTCGGTTTCCGGGTACGAATCCGGCGACGAGTTAACTCACAATCTTTCTTCCCCAACATCGGTTCTCAACTTCCGAACTCAGTCAAGTGAAGAAACGCCAGTCGAATCCCAAGAAGAAGAGAGTAAACCGCCACCGCAGCAGCAGCAACCGGTTCTTAACGAATTTCAAGGCGAAACCGAAACCGAAACCAACTTCTCCGACATTTCGGTGTTCGATTTGCCGCTCGATTTCCCTTCGGTCGACGAGCTTTTCGGCGTGTCAGTGTCGGGGTTGTCGGATTTCGATGATGCTGCGATGGTTTTACCAGACAGTACAGTTTTCAGTGACGATTTTGGCTGCTCATCTCCATCGACTATGTGTCAAGTAGATGATTATTTTGCAGACATCGATGATTTGTTCTTGTCAGATCCTTTAGTTGCATTGTGAAACAGAGTTCTTGTAGTCGCCGTTTTGCTTGTCGATTTTCCGGCAGATTTTCGATCGGCGACGACATAAATGTTTTAGCATAGTTTTTTTTAACGTTGTTAATGTTAATTTCTCCGTCAAAATAAACGGAGAGCTGAGTGGAGTTTTGCTGAGATTTTTATTTTAAATTTGTTTTTTATAATTAGGCTGCTGTGTAAGAGTGTATTTATAGTTTTGAGGAAGAAATAAAAATTAAAAAAAAAAACTTTTATTTATGGTAGTCACTGTTTTTGTTATTCTACTAATTATTGGTATAGGAAGAAGGGTTGGTATAGAAACTGACTTTTTTATTTCAGTTGTTTTATTGGTAATGTTTATATTATAAATAGGCAACTTTATTATGGTATTTGAGTTTTGACTTTGAACAGTATTTGTATTCTTTTACTAAAAAATTTAAAGTTGGATTCAAAAAAATTCTAACTTTAAACAATGTTTTATATTAAAGTCTGATTCTATTTCGATTCGTTCAATATTTTTTAATTAAAAAAATAACATAAATAATAAAGTCGGATTGTATTTTCACATACTTCAGTCTTCACTTTTACCATAGCAAATGCTATAGATTTAGAAATAAAAGTAATATAGTTGCAATTAGCAAATGCTATAGATTTAGAAATAAAAGTAATGGTACTATATTTTTTTGGGGAAAAAACTTTCCAACTGCCATATTCATGGCATTTCCCATTATAAATAAGTATTTAAATTATATCAATTTTTATTTAGTTATTTAAAGTTTTTTAGTTAAAATAAGTATTTTACGTGTGTACATATTTAATCTAGATTTATATTAATTAAAAAATGTATTAAATATTTATTTTGACTAAAAAATATACTTTAAATATTTTTTTGACAAAAATAATTTTCATACTTAAATGAAAAAATTAGTATACTTTAAGTATCTTTTTGTGATATAAGTCTATTTATAACACCAAATTTAAAATTTAAGACCTCCTTTAAAAGATGTAACGTTTCATCTCATTATAACAACTAATTATCCGTTATTATTCAATTATCGATTGTTTTTGTTTGTTTTGTTTTTGTCCTTTGACTCAGCTGTTCGAGGCTTTCGGCCACAGCTGTTTTGTTGCTTATGTTACCAATGCTTGTTCTCGCCCACTGTAATGCTGTGTGTATCATTTGGTTTCATTAATTAGTTTCATTTTCCTTCGATAAATAAAAAATAAAAAACTAGTAAGCCACTTAATTTTTCTAAAAAATAAATAAATTAATATATGTGATTATGACGTGGCAGTGTTCCAGTACGTGGTCACGTGTGGAAATTTTGAAAGTGCCACGGTGGCATTCTTTTTGCCCCCATGCGCTCTGCCGTAATTCACGGTTATGGCCGGTCAAGTGACTCCGAGTTAGGGCGCTCGTTTCTGAAAACCGACACGGTCTACTTTTTTTGTGAAAGAAAATTCATAATTTATAGAGCAAAAGAAATGAAATAAAAATGGTTATAATTAATTTTAATTTGATTGGGGAAATTTTAATTAACTTAAATAGTATTTATTGTTGAATTAGTTGGTTGATTGACAAATTTACCACCTGTAATAAATTCGAAACAACGCACATGGTTTATATACAACTTAATGATATTTGGCTGTTAAACTTATTTTTTAAAAAAATATTTATATCTACATTTTTCGGTCTTAAATTTCTAATTTTTTTTTATTTTTTTATTAATTAAAGAAACTGATCGAACAATAATATATCTATTTAGTTTATAATTGAGATTTTGAATGAAAGAAAGAAAACTAATATTTAAGGTAACTTTCCTAGTATTATATATTTTCGATCGTTAGTTATTGACCAATGATTATTTTTATATGTTTTTGTTCTATATAAGAATATTTTCTGTTCTGAATTCCTTCATTTCAAACATCTAATCGTATATTGTTTCGTCTGTTTTTAGGGGAAATATTTATTTTTCTTATGGCATGTTGTTTATTGGATTTTTATCTACCTTTGAAGTAGTTTTGTATTCGTGCAACGATAATCATGGCGTACTTCTTTGGTCAAAATGACCCATATATTAGTATGTATTTAAATGACCCCTCTACAGAATGACACGTAAGTTAAAAAATAATTTTATAAAATTAAATAAAATATAAAATATATTTTTTCTTCTGGCGAGTTATTTTGTCAAATCATTTCGAGTTGTTTAGCATTAGTTGACTAACAATTTTCATTCACGAAAAAACATTTTAACTCAAAATAAAACGTTGATTGCTAAATTACTTTTAAAAAATTGAGATTAAAGTGATTATTCAATCAAATGCTAAGAGTATTTTTTTTTGACGTTATATCTATTAGTTATTAAAATGTTGCTTGAGACGTCGGAAAATATTCAAAATGGACAAGAATGAAGAAATAATATTTAGGAAATGTAAAGAATTAATGTCGTAGAAAGTATAAGTATTTGACGTAATTTGGACGCTTAAAACATGAACTCGGATGTTTGACGATACATCAATATCATATTTATTGTTATTGACCATTTCCAAAATAATATAGAATTTTCTTGTCCGAAAGTTGATGGAAGTGGAGTCAATTGGCAAGGATTGGCAAGAACGTGGGTGAAGAAAATTATGAAGTGTATGGGTTGGGTTTTTGGTCGATCAATATTATTATTATTCGATAAAATAGAGAGTTAATTAAAAAAAAATATAAATAAATAGGACACATTATAATAATTATTCTATTTAGACAAAACAGAGATAATTGATATATATATAAAGAGAGAGATATTGTAACAATTATAACTAAATATTTAGAATAAAATTAAACTATTATGTAAGATCAGGTTAGGTAGGGTATACTTCACCTTAAACCCAAATTCAACCTGACCTTATCCTTAAAAAATCAGACCTGAACTCGACCACAAAATTATCTTTAAAAAACTCGACTCTATAAGATCGAGTCGGATCGGAACTCATCAGGTACGAGTCAAATGGTCATCCCTCTTCATAACGTCTATACCCCTTCGTCCCGGTCTATAATTAATTATGAACGACAACTTCAATCTATGATAATGATGGTAACAACTTATTATTTTCAACCAATTTTGTTGGGTACATTTAGGACCATAATGATGCATTTCACATTCTTCATGTTCCTAAACTATTTGAATTAATAAACTTAACAATATATCCAATAATACATTATGAATCGATGATGAATTCACATATGATATACAAACCATCTATAATTTTATTTTTGAAAGTTAAGGTAATTACAAGTAGTATTTGTTCTAAATATATTCTCAACCATTTGACAATACATGCTCAATCACCCTGCTGCAACTGTTAGTGCTCGAACCCGTGACCTCTAAGAAAATTTAAAAAAATATTAACTTTACATAGTTTACAATTAGCACTGAAACTTTTGAAAATTTAGAAAATGGATATAATGGATAATAGTTTCACAATTTACAAGACATGGCATGAGGGTTGAGGCAGGAATGTAACGGAAATAATTGGAAAGAAGTGGCTAACTATATTGCTTCACTATTACTCAACGAGGAATGTAATGGAAATTGAATAAAGTTTTAATAATTATGTCTATGTCTATCTATCTAATATGGTAGCGAAATTTTAATTATATAATAATTATTATTATTAGAGTTAATTATATTACACGTCATTAAACTATGCTTTTCGTTCTAAATTAGTCTTCAAGCTTTGAACATTATAATTTCATCCACAAAACTATGACCCTTGTTCTGACTTGGTCTCAAAACTTTTGAGCACTCTAGTTTCACCCTCAAATTATCATTTATATCACATCATATTATTATATAATTCACATCAATGTTTACATCGCAATTAATAATTTGTATAACATTTTTATTAACATGGGATGAGATTAATAAATATTGATAATTTGAAGACGAAATTAGAATGTTCAAATATATATCGACTAATTTAAAATAAGAATCATACTTTAGAGACATCCGATGCAATTAACCTTCAACTTATCTTTATTATTATTATTATTATTATTATTATTATTATTATTAAAAGTGATAATAATAGAGAGGAGTTGTGGACCATTGATGATTTTGCAATACCAAGTACGGCTCCACGCGCTTTTCGCATACAACCTAAATTTTTTCGATAATTATGTCTGAAAATATTGTTGTAGCTGCTTCTGCATAAACACAATAATACTCCTAGTACTTTATGGTTAGATGAATTCTTATAAATATTATTATTTGATATTTAATAATATTTTGATATTTTCTTTTTCATCTTTTAGTCATTTGAATAATATTTAGGTACAATTTAATTATGAAGAATTTTAAATTATGACGTTATATGTTTAAGTAATGTAGTATGTTTATTCGAATTTCGAATCATGACAATTTAACTTTTCATTTGAATTATTGATATATTATTTCAAAACACTCACAACATGTTGCAGAAATTGGTTAAAGAAGAAGGAAAACGTGCATATTCTGGGTTTATCCAAAAATTATGTTTGATTAATTTCAAGATTAGGGACCTAAATGTCCAAATCCAGGAAAATGTGAAAAATATAATGAGACAAATTATACAAGGAAAAATGTTCAACCATGACAAACATGCTTAGTCAGACATTTCTCATGTGCGAGTGGAGAATTTGGACAGAGGGTCGATATTTGTTTGAAATTACAGTAAATTATGAAATTGAGGTCTTGAAAATTTTGAACTTTTGGATTGGAGAATTATTGTCCGTAAAAGTCATTTGTGGACTTTTAGTTCATATTTTGTTTCATTTTTGCTATAATCGTCAGTATTTTAATTCGGATCGAATATTGTAAAAAATTCTTATGAAACAATCATCTCAATTTAATTTACTTTACTTATAATTTTATAATTTGAACTTTTTACTTACTTAAAAAATTTGACGTCTCACCTCATTAATAGTTTTTGTACTGTAGCACATATTGTGTTTTGGTGCCTGTATTTTTAAAATGTCAAATAAAAGTCGTTGTAGCATAAAAACAAGTAAAATTACCATCTTAGAAAATTATTAACTTTATGACGTAACTGTATCTTAAAAAACGGAAGCATTACAATTAACATGTGAATATAACATTTTTATTGTTTTCTAACCGATCCTTTATCTTTTAAATCTCTGTCGCCGACAACTTTGTTTTTATTTAATTAGTGATTGGTAATTAATTTTGTAATAGTTATCGACCACCAGATTTATTATTTATCTTATTTTTCATGTTTCAATAAGAATCAATTGTGACACACTTTTTTAATTTTTTTGTGACTCGTTTCATCTGTCATTGTGGAAAGATTTTCAGCATACCTTAACGGCCTGTTGGTGCTCGTACCGAGATGTTCACGACACTAATCTCTGATTATGGTTATGTCGGTGGTCTTAGAAAGATGGATCCCCACTCGATTGATGGTTGGTTGTCGTTGTAATCAATCTTGGGTAGCGGAGCAATCTGCATGATAGCTAGGTTCGCTCATAACTCCTTTTTCACCCCGTAAATCGTCTCATTTGGATAGAAACAAAGAGATTCAAGAAGGTTTCTGAATTTTAGAATGATAATATCGATGGAAGTTTTGTAGATATCCAATACGAGAGCAGCCCCTTCTAACTCAGTTTTCTCGATTCACAACGATAAAATTTGAACTCTTAACTTTACTTCAAAAATTTAACGCCTCATTTTGCTGGACCAATTAGTGATTGTTTAAATACAATTTGATTAAAAAGGTTATTGTTAGATTTAGTTGCCGTGAGGTTTGACCAATTGGATATAGTATTAATCTGAAAATGAAAACAATGTCTACCAAATAATGATTTAATTTAACGATATTGTCAAAGCTGGATTAAACTTCAACCACGTGTAGAGTGCACGACAGCCGTCGATGCAAACCCATTGGTCCACAAAATAAATTTGACGGTCTGAGCCCATTCACATGCTTACTTTAGACTTCAGACTTTTGGACATCTGGTTTTCTAAGGTGGGTCCAGAGTCCAGACCCTATAAACAAGGGTCTCAATACACGTCAGGTGATGAACACGTGAAATTTGTATGGGGAGTTCTGTACCCAATTGCAGTGCCACTCAACTCAAGCATTTGTTTTTCCTTCTTCTCGTTAGCCACGTGGACATCAGGATCAAATCTTAAACATGACTAATCACAAGACACGTGGATTAGGCACGTTCATTGATTGTAATGTATTACCTGCAGCAGATTGCATGGCAAGGCATATGCATTTGCAGAGCTGAAGGTCGGAAGTTATGTATACGCATGATGCCAAAAGAATACACCTAATGTTTGATTGAATTATTATTTTGGTTTTTATTATTTTTTTAAATAATTTAGTCTTTATCATTTTATGTTGGGTCAAAATGGCCCATGTGCGGATAAAAATTATCAATTAACCAACGATAAATAATTTGAAATGACGTAGCAAACTTATACAGCAGTGCATGCTACGATAACAGTATCATGTAAATGTAAATGTTTTTAATCTTGAATGTTCAAAAAGAGGTTGAACTGATAATTTCTAAACTTAAATTTTAAAACTTAAACTCATCCCTAATATGCATATCACAATATTAGGTCAAATGTGCATGTTTTTAATTTTGTTTCTAAACTAATATGTTTGAAATTAATTTTTGATGTACTTAAAACGAAAATAAAAAATATTGAAACTTGGGCCATGAATTAGTGAAGTTTGGCAGATTAGAATGTGATGACTGCTAAGTGGTTGGGCTGACATTTACTCAATCACACATGAAAGAGCTAAAGAGTGACACAACACAACACAATCTCAGACAAGTGGCAATTTACATGGCAAACCAAATTATTATTTTATTATTTGAAATAAATTTGTATCCACATAATAATAGATAAGGACGTGCCCATGTTTTTGCACCTCAAAACGTGCATCGTTCTTAAAACATATTATATTTATTATTATTTTTGATTATCTCGTTTCGGATTGACCCGCATCACACACTTAGTTTTAATATGTGATTTTTTCGTAAATTCTTTTTGCATATACAACGCCTTAAATTTAAAACCTGGTAAAACGATATCAAATTGTTTACCACTTGAACCAACCCATTGATAAAAATATATTATATTGGTTGATTGAACTTACATACAATTATTGTATATTAATATTTTTATTAGATTTTGTTATACTTATAATATAATATAAAGAAAAAAACAATAAAAAACAATATTTTGAAAATTTTTATCAACAATAATCATCGATGAAGTAGAGATTTATATAAAAATATATTTAAACACAATTTTAACCTTAAAATGAGATTTTTAATTAATTATTCAAAAACTATATAAAAACCTATTTTTTATAATTTAAAAGTAAGTAGATTAATAAATTTTAACTCAATTAACAACAAATTCAATCAATATGTATATTAATTTAATTATTAATATAGTTACACCCATTATTCATTAGACAAAGTTTTATATAAAGACACTCAATTTTGTAATTAAACCGTAATTTCCTTTTATCTTAAGCTTATGTAAAGAAGTCAGTCCAACCAATTGATTGGACTACAGATTTTTAACATTGTTTTTCATTTTTTGTTAAAAGATATCTTTAAGAAAATCCACGTGGCATTATAGTAACGATATAAAAAAATCAAAATACTTCAAGAGGAGACAGTTCCATTGCCACATTTGGCTTCACTATCATTTTCAACATGGAATCTGCCTCAACAACCAAATACCAGCAAGAACAATAGGCCCTTTTCACAACAACCCTAACTACAGAACACCATATTAGAAGATAAAAAAGGATAGTATTCTTTGCTAACACGAACCGCGAAAATCTCGAATCTCCTGTTAGGAGAAACCGAGAGACGGCAAAGCTTCTTCGAACTTAAAAAACGACACTCCTATCCTTGAATAATCTTCTAACCCTTTTTTTAAAATTTCTTCACCTTAACCCCGAGCTAAATACACATCCAAGTGGCTCGAATGATCATAAGATGATGACCCTTCGAGTTGAGAATTCTTTCTCGGGATCCTGCGGTTGTTGATGTTATCTTCCCGTCTCCCTGAATGTTCCGAAAGAGCATTCCGTTGGAGATGCATCATTGCTATCATGCTGACTGCAAATATAGCTGCATTGGTTAGTATCCCACCCATATGGTCAAAATTCAGGGATTTCTTTGCTTTGTTGAAGCTGGTAACAACAACTTTGATTAGCGTGTTAGAGCGTTTCGCTTCGTGTGATGCAAGATTATCTCCAGACGGACTATTTGGTGTGCAGTAAAGGTTTCCGGGTGAGACATAACGGCTAGCATCATGTACATCTCCCACAAAAGCTAGAGCTTCGTCGATTACTTTGTACTTCTTTCCATGATGCTCGGCCAATCTCAATGCAAGAATTATCCGGCTTTGTTCTAATCGTGCAATGGCAGCATCTCTCTCAACCCGCTGCTGTATTTGTACCGTCTGTAAAAGGAACAAAGACATGTATAAGTGATCCAGGTGCAATGCTAATCGCTAATATTCGAAAAACTGTTCGAAAAAAAGAAGAAGCAATGGAACCAAATCAGGATTCAGCCTATAAAATAGTTGTAATCCCATCTTCTCAACCAAATTCGAGCTTATATTCGTAATGCTACTCGAAATCCTAATAATTATAAACCTCTTCATCATCTCACCATTCTCTAAAGCATGTTCATTTCGAATAAAGTTCATACATTTTCTCCAGAATCCACAAAACCAAAGTAAGTTGATTTCAATACAAGATAAGTAACCAAACCAACACAAAGAATACAAAATTGAATTTACTTTTCCTTTTTCTGGATTTCTTTTCAAGTTCTCAACAAAGAAACAGAAATTGAAGTAACAATTTGCAGGACTAGAAGCAAACATTGGAAATATTCAATTTTAGAAATTAATTTAACGCTGAGCAACCAAAATCATCAACAAAAACCAGTAAAGAAAGCGAGTTGCAAACTGACATGGAAAAATTCGAGCTGGTCCTCGAGATTCTCGAGAGCGGTTCTGATAGCATTAAGACTCTTGGCTTCTTGAATTGCGGAGTCACCATCGTCGGTTCTAAAGTCCTTGACGAAAACAAAGCCGGTCCTGTTATCGTCGCCGGCGACGGCATCGTTGAAGAGCTTCTTCTTGTCGGAATTTCTGAGAGATTTGATGGAATTAAGGAAGTGAGCTCGCGAAATGGAGTGAATGGCGTCGCTAAGCTTGTCGTGTAAGTCCCAGATTTTCTCGAGAACCGCCTCGATTTCCTCGTTCTCCATATCCCATTTCATTTCAGAGGAGAGGATAAAAGCCAGAGAATTTCGCCCTTTTGGGGGAAAATGAAAATGTTAAATTATCAACAAAAAAAATTCTAGGGTTTGATTGACCGCTCGATTTCTAGACATTCGCAGATTTGATTTGTTCGGTTCCGGTCCCTGCTCCAACAGGCAAACAAGAATAGGCTAAACTATGCAGATAGTCCCTTGACTATAAGATATAACAAAGTAATCGGTTGACTAATCAAAAGTTACAAAATAATCATCGATTTTTAGACGAAAACTGATGTGGTAAATAGAAATTTGACATAATAATAAATTAAACCTTATTAATTTAGTAAATTAATATATGGTCATGATTGTTTTTTTAAATAGTAAGTTTAAACACGTTTAAGTATATGATTCGGAGTTATGTGCATAAGCAGTCGTTTTAAGAATTCAAAGAATAGAGCTCATCCTCTTGTGTCATGGTGGCAAAGGTAGATGTTCATCGTCTCTTGGGACTCGGGTTTGAGCACCAGTAATACATGCCGCATGCGTCGTCTTTAAAAGAACTAAAAAAGTTGAACAAATATACTTCTCTTACATCACACCAACATATTAAAAAAATTTAAAAATATATAAATTAGATATGTATATTTTAAGGCACAATAATAATGAACAGTTAAAACACATTTGTTTGCACCCAAAGACTGATTCCAGTGAAAAAAGAAAGCGTGAAATCACATCAAAGAAATTAGAAAAAATATATTTGTCTAATTACAAGTAATTAAATTACACTTACTTGACCATCCAAAAATGATAAATCATTTGTCTAGCCCCTTTAGAAATAGTAAACTTTTATATTAATACAGTAGCAGAATTACTTTTGGACTCCTTCAAAATATGTTCACTTAATTTTGGACCCTTGGGAATTTTATTGTTTCGTCATTGTCTCATTTTACACAGGTCATGTACAATATAATACAAACATTATTTACAAAAAAATATTGGCAAAAAGACAAAAATAGTACCCATCGTTTTATATTTTGGTCATTTTAACACTATTTTTTTGTGCAAACAACTATCTAACGTTTTATTTTTCGTTCAAATTTAACTCTTGTTAGATAAAAACTGTTAGTCAACTAACGATCAACGCCTGAGACTGAATAGTATGTCTGCAGGGCATGAGGAGATGATGTGGCGCTACCACATGATATTTTGTTGACGTGGCATTTTTAAAAAATTAAAAAATCCACCGGATTCGGTACCAATCAATGGTGGATCCTCAACTTAGACAGTTGAATTTGGGATTAATTAATTATTTGTTAAAGAAAATATTTTTTAAATATTTTTAACCAATTGTCACATCAGTAAAGTGCCACGTGGTAGTATCATGTCATCTCCTTATATTCTGCAGGATGCCACGTTAGCCTCAGATGTTGACCGTTAGTTGACTAATGATTTTCATCCAACAAGGCTAAAATCTGAACGAAAAATGAAACGTTATGTGATTGTTTGAAAAAAAAAATAAGACTAAAATAATTCAAAAGGTGAAACGGTAGGGTTATTTTTTATCTTGCGCCAAAAATATTTGTTATTTTTCATGTTAACTTTAAACAGATTTTGAGACACTCGCACACATAAGAAACGAACAGCTGTAAAGTTGCCACGTGGCAGCCATTAGGATTAGGAGAGGAAGAAGACTGACGTCACTTTAGGGTTTACCGTACTGAGTTTAAATTAGGGTTTTATCAACTCGCCGTTGAAGCGGTATAATAGAAAGCCCTAGAAGAATATGCCCAGCGCCAAAACTTTCATCGGCAATAAATGTTTAGGCCCTGTTTGTTTCTCAATTTCTCATTGAAGGATTAGGCCAAGTTTTATTTTCACTAATATTATTCCCTCATCATCAGCAATATATTAGTGGGAATAAAACTGTAATTTTCACTTTAACCACCTAAAAATACCATCACTTTCGAAAAATCTCCCAAACGTGGCCTAAGGTTAGAGGGTTTTTGTGCGCCTCTCGCTTTTATTCTGGTAAGCATGAAACATTTTCTACTCTCTTTTTTTTTCTTCCTTTTTTAAAAAATAATTTTCCTCTTCCCCAAGGAAATTGGAAAGGCCATTCAATTTTTTTGGGCTAAAAAAGTCAATAAAAATGCTCTGATATTAGGCAATTTGAGAATCAATCCGTCGTTTGATTCTGATTTCACACTTTAATTGATTTTTTTGTTTCTATAGAGGAGAAGAAAAAGCGATAGAGATGGCGGAGACAGAGCAACGAACGCAGATTCCGTGGATGAGTTCAGAGCAATCATCACGAGTTGAACTCAATGGGCACGGTATATCGATCACGGAACCGATGATAACGGACATAGTTGGAGGTGAACTCAGTGCTCCCGAGGATCAGCAAAACAATAACACCGCCGATTCGAATCTAGGGATTGTAGAGCGTGCTTTCTCTGCTGCCGGTGCTGCTGTTTTATCCGCCATCATAGTTAATCCGCTCGATGTTGTCAAGGTAATAAAAATTAGTTTGTTTTTAGTTCTATCTCAATTGCTGATTTGCTAATTGTTTTTTACTTGAATTTTGGTTGCGTAATTAGTATCATAGTTTATCCGCTTGATGTTTTATATCATGTAATTAACAGACAAGGTTGCAAGCTCAGGCTGCAGGAGTACATTATTCGCATCCGCTGAGCAATCTTATCGGTCGAATGGCATATTTTGGACCAAACATGGTATCAGTGCAATCTATTCCTTCACTTTTCATCTTTAATATCTCTGAGAAACGAATTGTTATGTTGTGTGTGTTTTAATTTTATGGCAATGTTAGACTTCTGCCTAATTTTCCATCTGTGAATATTTTGGATTAGATGTTTGCTGATTTGAGATGTTCGCCGTCATGTACTCGTGCTGGAGTCCATGGAACTGTATCAATTTGTCCTCCTGATTGTTTTCAGTACAAAGGAACATTAGATGTTTTCAACAAGATTATACGCCAGGTTGGTATTGCGATCGGTCGTCTTGTAGCTTGTTGATAACATTGTTGTAATAACCTGAACTGCTTACTGCTTTATCTTAATAATGCATGTTACCTGAGTTTGGTTTTCTATACACGTTTGTGTTGTCTACTATTTTCAACCGCCTAACAGGATATCTTCGCAGGAGGGATTTGCTAGGTTGTGGAGAGGGACTAATGCTGGTCTGGCTTTGGCTGTACCGACGGTGAGTTTGTATTTTCATTAGCAATCCTTTCAGCAATTGGAAAAAGTATTTTCGGATATACATCTTGATCTTGTACCAAATATTAATAGAGTTTTTGACAGTTACTCACATTTATGTACAGGTGGGAATCTATTTACCTTGCTATGACATATTCCGTAACTGGATGGAGGGGTTTGCAGAGCAATATATGCCTGGTGCAATACCATATGCCCCTTTGGTTGCTGGCTCTTTGGCAAGGTCATTAGCTTGTGCGACATGTTACCCTATTGAACTCGCTAGAACACGCATGCAGGTAATTTTTATATTAATTTGTATACATTTAGTTGTCTTTTTCATGATAAAAGTGATTGTGTGCAATGCATATTCTGGTATTTTATGCTACTATGTTTTTCCATTTTTATCAAAATAGGTTTGTCATCTCTTCACTTTAAAAATTGGATATCTGTTAATTCATAGATACCTTTTCTTTTTATTGTTTCTTATTCTTGTCAGTTTTCTGCTTCAATCACAGGCATTTAAAGACACTCAAATTGGAAAGAAACCACCTGGAGTTTTTAGTACCCTTCTAGGAGTCCTGTCTGATGTCAAGGGCAGAAACCCTCCAAGCAGTAGTAAGTTAATCTCCCCTCTGCCTGTTTCTGGTAATTCTTACATTTTTTGCATTTGAAGTTTAGCCTACTGGAGATATTGTTTTTCCCCTTATCTTTTTACTTTTTATCTCCTAAGTATCAGAAAGTACATTTTCACATTCATTTTTTACTGTCACGATGCAGATGACAAATCTTTTTCCCCATAATTCTAAGCATGCTTTTCTGATGTTTCCCTTGACAGTACAAGGGTATCGCGCCTTATGGACAGGCATGGGAGCACAACTTGCTCGTGATGTTCCTTTCTCTGGAATTTGTTGGTCAACCCTTGAGCCTGTAAGTTCCCATTTCTTAGAACTCCTATAGTTGTCTATCCCCTTCAACCATGGATATTGTTCAGGAAACATATTGGCATTTTTGATTTAATACATTGCATCAACTGAATTTGTTGGTTATTGTACCTATTTTTGCAGACTAGGAGAAAACTTCTGGGTTTGGTGGGGGAAGAATCCAATGTATTTACTGTCCTTGGGGCTAATTTTTCGGCTGGGTTTTTTGCTGGTAGCCTTGCTGCTGCTGCTACCTGTCCTCTAGATGTTGCTAAAACTCGAAGGCAGATAGAGGTTTTTCTCCTTCAAAAGCTAATATGGATGATTCTTAATGTTGCTGCATGTTGAACTTTTGTCATATGTATTACCCAATTACTAGTTACCTTTGGTACTTATTGTGTGGTTTTAGTTTAATCCTAGGAAGTACAAAGTAAATGAACTAACTCGCTCTTAAATGCTGTTTTAATTCTATATCATATTCTAATCTGCCGTCTGTCTTAATTTTCAGATGGACCCTGTGAGGGCATTGCGAATGACCACTCGGCAGACACTGATGGAAGTTTGGAGGTATCATCCTAACTCACTATTAATTGAATGAAGCATCTTTGATGGCGATGGTATATATGTGTTACATTGTTCCAATTTTCCGAGCCTCAAACTTTCCCTACGACCTCTACATGCTTGAGAAACGATTGTGTGTTGATAGGAACGAAACCAAACTTTGTTATCATTTACTTTTGGAATCAATTATTTCTATACACTTGGTCGAAATGAAATCAAACTATATCATATTCTAATCAGCTATTTCTTTATAAAGTAATTAACTCACGTAGCATTAAGCATTAAATTTTGTGTTCATGGAGTTTGAGTTGTTTACGTGTGTTTCTCGGTTGGCTTCTATGCAGAGTTTTTATGCTTCTATATTTTGTTTGCCATAAGAGCCAATCATGTATTCATGTTGATAGATTTGAGTCAAAGCTAAGCTTTGTAAAATGATGAGTTGTTACTTACAAAGTATATTTTGTTTGGTACAGGGATGGAGGAATGAGGGGACTTTTTACAGGAGTGGGTCCTCGTGTAGGCCGTGCTGGCCCTTCGGTTGGGATCGTGGTTTCGTTTTATGAAGTAGTGAAGTATTTTCTACATCAGCATTATGCAAGTTCATGACCTACAAGAGCAGCAACTGATCTCGGCTTCGTTTCAGATGTTTGGGTGACCTGCCATAAAGTAGAGACATACGAAAGTTGATGTGGATTAAGGGTAAAGGAGAAAATGCCTGATAATATGCAAATTTTGGTGGTGTAGATCCGTTTCATATAGGTCTCAGGGCTTTAACTTCTAATGTCGATCATACTTAGCATAGGTTGTCGTTGGTAATAACGAGCGGTTTCATCGCTGTAAATCCTAACTTAGGTCTTCAAACTCACAAAGGGTAGCACATAAGTTTCTCATTTCTTACAAAGTTTTGTTGTTGATTTCACTTTGGTTCGTTATGCTCGAAGTTGAGCGGAAATTTTTTTATTCCTTCTGTTAATTACTTTTTGCTGAGGTGCGCTCAGGTAAACCCCTTGAATTGAACAAGAGAAGGGGACGGTTTTATGTTTATTCATAGTTGTTGGTTTCTAAACTATCCAGATTTTGAGTTCAATTTTTAAATTCGTAATCATTTGCTTAAAACATTATATAAACACAAACAAACGCAGATATATATTTATATTTATATTGTGTTTAATCTTTTTTTTAATCATATTAATTACGGTAATTAGTATGTTTGCAGTGAGTGTGACCGTTTCAAATAGCAGGTTTAAAATTCAGAAAGAAACGTTCTAAATTGATGATTGTTTTTGATAGTTGAAGAAAATTGTAAAGCTCATGGAACTTCATTTAGGCTTCGTTCACAACTTAATTAATTTAATCTTTAACTCAAAAACCAAGGTAAGCATAGCGTCACGCCTCATCCTTAAGTACCGAGGCTAACCCAGTCCAAATGAAGAGCTTTGGGCGTGCACAATGCACCCATGGACATTTTAAGGCCAAATGAGATTCAAGAAAGGATCTAGAACGACCTAGAGAGGCCTACAACCCTCTTAGGACGTCCTTACATGAATCTAAGAGGTTCTAGAAGGTCCTACACAAGTTTAGAACAATCCGAGAGGCTCTCCAAAGTTCTAGAGACACCTAGAACGCCCTGGAAGATTCTAGAAGATTTTTGAAGATTCTAAAAGATTCTAGAAGATTCTTGAAGATTCTAAAATATTTTAGAAGAACCTGGAACATGCTGGAAGCATCTAGATCCTTCTAGAATGTTATAGAAGATCCTAGAAGACTATGGAAGAATCGGGACTACTCTAGAGATGTCTGGAAGTCTCTAGAAGCTTGTGGATGATTAGAGATTTGTATAGATAAGTGTAGAACTATGAGGAGTTCTCTAGAACACTTTGGATAATTAGGGACATGTATAGAGTTCTCTAGAACATTATGGGTCTTTTAGATATTTTGGGAGGCAAAATGCCAACTGTTAGATCAAATAAATCTCCACCGTCCATTGAGGAGGTTGGAGACTATAAATAGGCTAGTTTGGCTCATTTGTAAAACATCCCAGAAATCCTACAAGTTCTCTCTCTTGTAAAGCTTTCTCCTAGTGTCGCACGGATTGAGCTTGAAAGAATAAGTCCGTGACAATAGGCTCTGTTTGGCAAATGTTACATAGCCTAAAGAATTTTTATTTTTTAGTGAGTTTTTTTGAACTTTGTGTAGGGATATAAATGAATTGTGCTCAAATAAATTATTTGTAAATTTTTAAGAAATAATAAATGACTATTTATAGACATCTTTAGTCGGTTTTTCATTATAATTTATATGTGAGCGAGGATAAAATTTTTTTTTAGTTTAACCACTAGTATAGAATCTATTGATGGACTAAATCAAGATTGAATACTGTAAAGGCTCATTATAAGGTGATCCTCCCAACCCAATTGTTTCATTCACATCGTTAAGATTCAAACCTTTGATCTTGCAAGGGATCTAGTGTTTCATCCCACTAGACTAATTGATTGCAAGGGATTTAGTGTTTCATTCAAACCACTAGACATCGTAATGTTTGTGCAATCATTTACAAATCGTCGAGTGGTGCTTCGCAGCGTTGCGATTCTGACATACTGTCTGGCTGGCTAGGGTCATGCAGTTGTTGTAGAGGGAACACTTTATGTTCTAGATCAGGCTCTTGGACCGAGGGCGCCGAGGTTAACAATGTGGCAAAAACATATTAGGAAGTGCGTCAAATGGACTTTAAATAGACATGTTTCTGTAATGTTTTTCTTACCCTGACAGTGCATCAAATGGTCAAATTAAAGCTATCATCAAGATTCTATCTTTGCAGTGTGTAATACTAAACAATTGAAACCTTAAATATGCCTAGCAACATAATGCAAAAGTTATAAACTACTTTGAGATACTAAATAAAGATTATATACATTTTGGTCCTATGTTCCATGCCTCCCGTTACCCTTGACGATGATGGATTCACGAGAACAGATAACTACGGACATTCTTTGAATTAATTAGTTGCAGGGTACCTTAAGAACGAAGAAAATACGGGTCCTCTTTGCTTTTGTAGATCTCAAACAGTTGCTTAGAATAGCGGGTTGCCAAATTTCTGCACAGCTCGACTCCATTCGGATCATATACTTCCAACTCCTTCACAGATTTCTTTACATCACCTTGCGGGTCACCATCAGTTAGAAACTCCGCAATTGTGCAGCCCCTGTAGGACAACAGAAATTCGGAAAATAGAACTCGGCTTCTGCAAAGTGCAAAGTACTTCTAATTCAAAACTCTTATGACACAATGTTCGTCTAAGTTTATATCGACGATGTATGGCAACCATGAAGCTATTACCTAGGCAATGGTGAATGTGAAAAACCCTACAACAAATAGCAAAAATTACTAAAAGAAAAGTGCTCATACTGATATAATGCAAAGCACTATGCAATAACATAGAGGACTGAACATGCAAATGACAGTGGACCGGTTTTTTCGACTCGTTCTCAACAGATAAAAGTTCATCATGATCATAAACATTTGAATTCACACCTGTAGGCATCGAATTTACTAAAACCTCTCTGATTTTGGCATAAGGCTGCCTTGGAAAGTTTCTCCCCCGATGTTTGCTGCCGGTAGAGAGCACATACAGCCTTCATGCAAAGTTCCGGATCCTTGGCGAAGGCTGCGAGTAGCTCTCCCTCAAATTTCCAATCTGATTTATGATCCTTGTTCCTTCTAATTTGAGAGAGAATCATACCAAAGTCCACTTCATCATTTGAAGCTTCTTTCGAGTCACTACATGCACCACTGCCACTAGAAACATCTTCTCGTCCACTATGAACATCGTTGCAATCAGAACCATCATGTGACTCGCTACAACTATCATCACAACCCGTAGTGTCAGAGTCCTCGACAATAAAACCGTTCAGACTATCACCGTCACTATCACTTTCGGACTCATTCCCGTCTGAGTCGTCAACTTCAATATCCTTAGTTCTATTCTTCCTTGAAGAGCAAGTTTTTCCTTTTCCTCGAGATTGTCTGAGTGATACTAGTCTCCGCTTTCGAGGAGTAAAATTACCCCTTTCATTGTCGATTTCGGTGATTGTACCGGCAGGAACCACTTCCTTGCAACGCATCCTCCTGAGTTTCCCAATTGGAACATTGTCTTTATCACTCTCTGAGTCACTAGTAACAATATTGAAGGCTCGTTTTCTTTTGTGAACCGAGATAAACGAAACATTACCCACATTTTCTTCTTGGTTCTGATCACCAATAGTCCCGGTTTCATTTTCTTCCCACTTACTTGTAGAAGGTGTTTCATCGTGGGCCAAATCAGGTTCATCCTCACTATCATGAATATCAATTACGCCAACCGAACCACGTTTAACACCCGCTGGTGTGGAAGGAGCCATCTGTTTACCAGGGCTTGTTTCCTCTTGAAATGACAACAATCTTTTAACTCGTTTACAACTCTGCATTCTATAATCTCCCTTATCAGAAGTGAAACCCTTATAAGGCGTGTCGATACAAGGCGTTCCTGCGACAAAATCAAACACCATCAAATTCAAAAACAAGTTACTTGGAGCAAAAACATATAAACACATAATACATAGAAAAGAACCATCATTACCAGCTGGTTGAAGTTTTCCGGTGCCTACAGAATCCACGAAACTCGCTGTTTCGATTATGATTGGCATGTCGTTTAAAGTGGTTCCAACTTGTGATCCATTCTTTGCTTCAAATGTTACACTTGTTTTGTTCACATCAGAATTCTTCATATCAAACGGCTGCTCTGCACTTTTCAGAATCAAGCTCTTCTGCAGCTGTGATGCCAATGATTCTAATTCCTTGAACTTTCGCTTCCAAACCTCGGCCTCGGTTTCAGCCATACTCCTCTCAGATTCCAAGACCTTATTCTCCGCCATCAGCTGATAAACCTTGTCTTCCTCATCACTCTCTTCAGTCAAATCAACAGCTCCCTCAATCAACCCTTTCCCTCCATAACCAACAACCTTTTCTTCATCGTAACGGCTGATCCGGTCACTAACTTCGTTATTCCGACACTTCAAGATCTTGATTTCTCTCTCAAGCACAAGCTTAGCAGCTTCTAATGTCCGAACTTTAGCCTCGAGTGCTTCATACTCGCTCTTCCTCTTTCGAACCTCCGATTCGAGCTCAAGACACCGTGCTTCGGCTTTCTTGCTCCTCGCTTCCAATTCAATACATCGACATGTTCCCACCTCACCATCATAAAAAGGCTCAGCCTTTGGAACTTTTTCCTCAGCTTCCTCCCAATTCGACTCCATCATCAACTTCAACCACCTAAAAACAAAGACAACTACTTTTACAGTTTTACTAAAGCAGAAGGCCAAAAACACAATTTGGGTATTAAAAATTAGTGCTCAGTTATTTATATTTTCTTGGGGAAAAGATTATAAGTAACATTAAAGGGGAAAAAAGAAGAGAAAAAAAGGGCCATAACTATTATCCTTTTGCTAGGTTTCTTAGAATGTTAAACAAGGGTAACAGCATAACAAGCATATTTCAGAACAAGAAACCTAAAGAAATAAAGGAAAGGAAGCCTGAATTTTGACTCGTGTTGTTGTTTTCCCGCAACTCAGAAAGCATAATGAAAATTTCCTTCTTTTTTTTTTACTTTCTTCCAGTGATATAATTTCTCGGAAACCAAACAGGTAGTGAGTAAGAGCGAAGCAAAATTACAAGAAAAAATGGAAACTTACTGGGACTCTCGCTCTCCCAATTTACAGATTTTCTTCTTCTTCTTCTTCTTCTTTTTCTCAAATAAATTAACTGGGAATTGCGGGGAAGAGTCAAGAGCGAAGAGTGCTAAGCAAGAGACCGAGAGAGAGGATGGTGATATAGAAAGGGGTAAACTACACAAATAGTCCCTGATATTTGAATAAAAGTTTTTTTATACCATTAAAATTTGAAAAATTACGTTTGAATTACTAAGGTTTTCGAGATGTCATGGATTGGCTTGAGGACTTCTTTCTAGATGTCATGGGTTCAACCTCTATGAAAAGCCATGGGCATGTCCTTGACTTATTTTTAAGTATTTTTGATGTCATGTGTCATTATCTTATTGAAAGATATTAATTTATTAAAAAATCACCGTGTCATTGTTACTCAATTGAAGCAACGGCTGAGTGACTTTTTATCATAAATCAAAATGTTAATGATCAGAATGTAATTTTTCAAGGTTCAATGGTGAATAGAAAAACGTACTTAAACTTTAGTGACTATTTATTCAATTTACCCTTTAATGATTCGTAAGGGGTTGATGTTAACACGCTCCAGATTATAATTAATTATTGGTCAAATCACGTCATTAAATCCTTATTGAGATGTGAATCTAATACTTGTATTATAATTAGAGCACAAGGACTAAAAAGCCCAATGAAACGACGTCATTTTGAAATTGAATAAAGTAAACAGTGACTCGATGAGTTGCGAGTTGCGACTGTAATTGTTCTCGCGACATTTTCTTAAAAAACAAACGGAAAAAATCTGAGACACGAATGGATATCCGTAAGCTTACCATTAGTCAATGCTCCACTCTCACTCATAGAAAACCCTTGAAGAATTTTCAGATGAAATCAAAACATTGAGGAGCAGGAGCTGAAGATTTTTATCCGGTACATCGATTCTCTCAAAAATTACGAGAAATTTGGCGTCCCAAAAGACGTCGGCACCGAGTATGTATGTATGTATGTATGTATATATGTATGTATGTATGTATGTATGTATGTATGTATGTATGTATGTATGTATGTATGTATGTATGTATGTATGTATGTATGTATGTATGTATGTATGTATGTATGATTATAGAGTGTTCATATTGCTGGGACAAAGGGGAAAGGAACCACTGCAGCTTATCTATCAAACATCTTACGTTCAGAAGGTTAATCTGTTGGTTGCTGTGAAGCATAAAATGATTGCGCTTTACGTTTTCCATTTACATATTTGGTTGTCGTTTTGGATGACATTGCAATTTTTTATGTTTAAGTAGTCTACATATGCTTAGTATAAGGGAACGTGTGTCAGCACTCAGCAGGAAGGGTTGCGGAACCGGTGTCTTCGAACACATTGAATAGCATTTTCCATAGGATTAAGCAAAGTCTTGATGAGGCTATTGTGCTTGAAAATGGACATTTTAGTCACTTTCAGGTTCGTATTGATCTACGATCGTATCGAGACGATTTATTAAGTTGTTCATCTTTGTTCGCTCATATTCATCTAGGTCACGAGTTTTAGACCTACTAAGAGCACTCGTATTCTTTTTATTAGAGTAATCTTCCCCACCTGTTTTAATAACCCAAAGGGTAAAGTACACAAGTAGTCACTGAATTTTTTGGACACTTTCATTTTGGTCATTGAATTGAAAAAATTTCATTACAGTCACTAAACTTTTAATTCGCTTTTATTATGGTCACTGACTCACCATCGTTAAAAAATCCTAACGTAGCACATTAAATTTTTCTTCTGAAAAAGAAATTTAATTTTTTAAATTTACAGTTGTCGCCGAAGTCAAGATTCTGATAAGTATATTGCCACCGTCAATTCTAATGGTGGGAAGTACCATTGACAAGAATATTATTAATATAATTTGATTTCAAGTTGATTTGATAGTTAACAATGATATATTGAAAAGTTTTAAATTTTAATTTTACTTGAGATTTTTAGTTTTTATTTATCATTGTTAATCGTCAGATTAATTTAAAACTAAACAATATTAATATTCTGACAAAATAAATTTTTCTTACCGTTAAAATTGACCGATATATTAGGTTCATTTGGGGGAAATAACTGTAATAAAAATTTTAATTTTAATGATCAAAATAAAATCACCCTAAAAATTCAATAACTATCAATGTTAAAGCTTCGATGGGCCAGAACTAGGAAAGATACGGTCCACATCGTTGAGCTCAAAACCTTGTAGTTTTAACATTTTACTAATGAATAACAAGAAAGTAAACAACTATAGACAAATTCAAACTCTTAAATCGAAATAAATTATACTTCTTTTATGCGTATTCAAAATCGCGTCCTCATAGTTCACATTATAATTAGGGATGGATATTTTACCCGGACTTAACAGTTCCGACCCGATCCAGCTCAATCGGGTCGGATTTTTGTTAACGATAAACTCGGTCGGGTTGAGTTCAAGTTTAGGGTAGAAAATATCCGGCCCGACCCGATCCGAGGTTAATAGTGTAATTTTTTTTTAAATTTTTAAGGATATTTTTAATAATACTCCTCTTTATATATATATATATATATATATATATATATATAGGGTTAGGATCAACTTACACTGTGTAAAACTCTTTAAGTTTTACACCTTTTTTGGATCGTTGGATGGGGGAAATGGATGGTTGAGATTAACTCCGTGTTTTTAATTCCCAAGTGATAATCTTCACATATTTTACTGTTAATCTTATCCATCCGTTTCACTCATCCAACGATCCAAAAAAAGTGTAAAACTTAGAGAGTTTTACACCGTGTAATTTGATCCTATCCCATATATATATATATATATATATATATATATATATATATATATATATATTTATAATTAAGTTCTTAAAATTTAATTTTTATTTATAATCTAGTCTTTTAAATTATAATTTTTTACAATTAAGTCCCTTATATATTTTTTTACAATTAGATCCCTAAAATTAATTTATTTTATATAGATCGGGTCGGGTCGGGTCAAATTTAGTATATTTATTTTCGGATCGGGTCGAATTTTTAAAGAATATATTCGGGTCGGTCAGGTGCGAGTTTAGACTCTTTATTTTCAGGTCGGGTCCGGGTGGGCCAAAAACCCGACCCGTGCTCATCCCTAATTATAATTTACAAATACCATAGAATTAGGACTCCATGTGGGCCTTTACCCCGCCCACAACCCATCATTAAGATGGATCTAACAAGTCACCATCACCCTACACCAAGAGTTGCCTTTGTCTTTGTTCTTGTTTTTGTCTTTGTCGTCAAGTGTAATGTAAAGAGGCCAAAAGGGCGCGCCAACCGTGGCATTAATGTCTGGTTTCTTGACCCATCTCAATCCCATATTTTTACATAATCTCCATGAAAGCTCTTCAAGCTAACTAAAATCATGTCTGGAAAGGAAAAGCCAGACAGCCTGAATGATAGGCTCCACCTCTTTAAAACCTTCGAACCCCATTTTTCGTAACTCCGAATTTAAGCGGTCGGTCCGTATAATTTCTCCGTTTCTCGAACAAATTTTAGAATTCGAATCTCAATATCGACACTCTTTGTTTGGTTTTTTCAGCGTAGGGTGACGGCGACATTACATTCCCCCAACATTTCCAACGTATCAGAGTGAATTGTGATGGGGAAATAACACTGCTCGCATTTAGATTGTAGTTTGCTTTTTTCAAACTTCACTATTTGTTCAATACCTTTCTGTGCTTTTTTTGTTTGTTTGTTTTAATTATTTTATATACACGTATATATGTTGTTATTACAACATTGGTGTTCTTTCTGTTTCTGTTATTTTCTGAAATTTATAGATTTCGAAAATTGAACCAATTTAATGATCGAGTTAAATTCAGGTACAATTTTAGTTAACCGAGTAAATTCAAAAGGGATAAAAGCAAGTTTTGGTCCTTAGATTTCAAAAGTTTCCACTATTTGATCCATTGAACTTTTTTTTTACTACATTAGTCCTTAAACTTGGCAACTTTTTAAAAATTTTAGTATTTGTGATGATGTGGCACACTAAGATTACGTCATCACAATGACCAGAAGTTTAGATTTAGGGACTAATGCGGACGAAAAATATTAGGGGCAAGGTTAGAAAAACTTATCAAATTATGGATTAAAATTTGTTTTTATTTCGAAACTTAATTCATGTGTTAACCTTTTCTTTTACCTCGGTTACTATTTATTTTACATAATCTAAGTGATTTTTTTCTGTTATTTTTGAAAGATTGTAATTCAAATAATTTATCTGTAAAGTGTGTATTATCAAAGTACTAAAAAATAATAAATACTACTATAAGATCACACTATTCATTAAAAAAATACTTAAAGTTTAATTGAATTGAGCGAGATTCAACTGCACCAGGTTATAATCTCTTAACTCATAAGTTATAGTGGCTCTCTTTTTTATTATTAAGTAGAAAGATAAATGCAATCTTAAAACAAATGTTGAGATTCGAACTCATACAAAATTAAATAATATGAATATTTTTTTAAAACATAATGATATTTTCATAAAACACAAAACAGATACGGAGAAACAAGAGAAATGGTTCCAAAATGAGTAAAAAAACCCTAAAAAACAAAGGACAAATGTGCACATATTCTTTCTTCGGAGCAATTCAACCCTCAACATTTTATTTTGGGTTAAAATAGTCCCTTTATGGATGAAACTGTCAGTTTACTAACGGTAAATGATTTGAAATGACGTATCAAACCAATATGGCAATGCACGTTGACATGACAATATCATATAAACAAATGTGCTCATATGCTTTCTTTGGAGCAACTCAACCCTCAACATTTTATTTTGGGTTAAAATAGTCCCTTTGTGGATGAAACTGTCAGTTTACTGACGCTAAATGACTTGAAATGACGTAACAAACCAATATGGCAATGCACGTTGACATGACAGTATCATATAGACAAATGTGCCGACTTGAATAAACGTTACATCAGTCAAAAAAATTATATAAAATATAAAATAATTTTTTTAGTGACTTATCATTCTGTCAAGTCATTTCAAACTGTTTACTGTCAGTTTTTTTAACAATTTTCATCCGCATAAGAGTTATTTTGACCCAAATAAAATATTGGGGGTTAAACTGCTCCAAAAAAAGAATATGGGCCAAAGTGACTATTCAGTCAAACGTTTGGGGTATTTTTTGACTTTATACCAAAATTTTAACATAATTATCTTTAATCACTCAATCAATTAATGAATCTCATTAATAATTTTTTAAATATAATTTTAATTGCTATAGGTTTCGGGGATGGTACACGACATTAAAAGGAAACGAAATTGAAATGAAGAATTTACTTTTTAGGGCTTGTTTTGGGCTTGTGGGATCCACTGTCCTCCCTCCATTCAATCTCAACCGCAAGATCGCACACTTACAATCTCATCCTAATAGCCTTATTTTAAATCGGATAAAACAAATGCAATTTTAAGTTATTCGAATTATAGATTGTTTTTTTTATTCTAAATCAAATTGAATTTTTTATACCTAGAATGATGTAAGTTCCTTTTAAAACCTGCCAGTTTTAAAAATGTATAAATTGGTCTCTCTCTCAAAAAAAATTTAAAATAATCTTCAAAGAATTTATACAATTTCCCGAAATTTTATAAATATAATTTAGAAAATAAAAGAAATATTAAATTACAAAAAATATTTTTCAAAATAATAAAATCCAGTTACACTATGTAAAAATATTTATCCTAATCCATGACCATTGGATTAGTGAAATGGATGGATGAGATTAACAGTAGAAAACGTGAAGATTATCACTTGATAAAAATTAAGGAAATAATCTTAGCCATTAATTACCATCATCCAACGGTCAAAAAAGATCTAAAAGTAATTGTGTTTTACACCATGTAAGTTGATCCTAACTCATATACATACATATATATATATAATATGTATATATATATAGGGATAAGATCCGTTTACACAGTGTAAAACTCTTTAAGTTATACACGTTTTTTTATACCGTTGGATGAGTGAAACGAATGGATGAGATTAACAGTAAATATGTGAAGATTATCACTTGAAGAAAAGAGAGTAAGGAGTTAATCTGAGCCATTCATTCCACTTATCTAACGATCCAGAAAATGTGTAAAACTTAAAGAATTTTACACTGTGTAAGTTGATCATAACGCATATATATAATATGATGAGTTTACCACGTGCGATGAACATCGATGAACACCACTAATGATGAACACCGATGAACACCATTAAATTAATTAATAAAGATTTAAAATTTCAAAGACTCATCATACAATTAATAATTATTTAAAAAAAATCAATTAAATTATTTTTATATATATTAAAATTTTATTTTTTTAATAAGGGTAAACTATATATTTAGTACCTCACCTATTTTTGTATTTTTATTGAACCCTCATTATTTAAATATTATTTAATTTGACCCTATTCTTTATAAAAATAACTTAACCCTTAACCATCAACCTAAAACCCTAAACTATTAAACCTTAAACCCTTAAACTCTTAAACCTATACCCTAAACTATATACGATTAAAAATAATTTCACAATTATCGATTCGATTCAATTCAATTCAATAGATTGTTGAATTCTCCTAAAAAAATCAATTAAATTATTTTTTATATATATCAAAATTAATTAAACTCGAATCTCCTAGAACCTGACAAAGAAAAAAATCACAAATTATATCCAAATAATTCAAGGAATTAATCACAAATTAATTAACACTAGTGGTAAATCCTAGACTGAAAGTTCATCCGAATAATTCAAGATTCGATTCGATCATATCTGAGTTAATTACAAGTTGTCATTTAAAAAAACTAAATTTTATAAAAGTTTAGAATTCGAGATCAAAACCGATCCAAACCTGAAATTGATTATATCCAAAAACCTGACAAAGAAACTCAAATTTATAATTAAAAAGTGAAAATCACAAATTTAACATTATTTAAAATAAAAACAAACTACAATTATTCAATGAATTAACACTAGTGTTAATTCTAAGAAATTCGAGTTTAATTAATTTTGATATATATAAAAAATAATTTAATTGAATTTTTAGGAGAATTTAACAATTCATTGAATTAAATTGATCGATGATGGTGAAATTATTTTTATTGGTATATGGTTTAGGGTATAGGTTTAAGAGTTTAAGGTTTAATAGTTTAGGGTTTTAGGTTGTGAGGGTTAAGGGTTAAGTTATTTTTTATAAAGAATAGGGTCAAATTAAAATAATATTTAAATAATGAGGGTTCAATAAAAATACAAAAATAGGTGAGGTACTAAATATATAGTTTACCCTTATTAAAAAAATAAAATTTTAATATATAAAAATAATTTAATTGAATTTTTTAAATAATTATTAATTGTATGATGAGTCCTTGAAATTTTAAATCTTTATTAATTAATTTAATGGTGTTCATCGGTGTTCATCGTTAGTGGTGTTCATCAATGTTCGTCGCCCGTCGTAGAATTTTCCTATATAATATGTATATATATATATATACTCCAGTTTGAAATTTAATCATATTATCAATTAGCTTTTAATTTGGTCCGTGTGAAATCTATTCAAATTGAGTTAAGATGATAAAATAAGACTTGTCAATTAAATTACTCAAAAATTTTGCGCTCAATTCGATCGAATACTCACTCTAAAAATTATTACTATACATATGATTAAATACGATCAAAAGTGTTGTCATAAAGATGCTAAATATAAAAATTGTAATTTTCTAGATTAATTTTTTGAAAAGAAAATACACAAAAATGAAATTTGATTCGTTTCAGATGATCGTGATTTTTAAACTCTTGAACCATAAACCGTCTATTCACTCTAAGAAATTGGCCATTTTTATTATATTTGTATGAGAGATAGAAAAGAAATGGAGTAATGTTGAGCTCATAGATTTCGTGTGTGCTAATAAATGATATGTTTCAGAGTGGGAAGTAAATGAAGCTGTAGAGTGGAGGCCCCCCTCCCTTCTTATTTACTTTATTTTTATTTGCAGTTTTGCACTTTTGATTTCAAAATTTGTCTCATTTCCTCCCCTTTTTATCTCTGTGTTGCGGCTCATAAATTATAAAAAAATCACTTCTTACTGTCCTTTTTTAATTTATAGTTAGGACCATTTTATTAAAATCTCAAGATTTTGAATTCAAAAACACATAATTTAATAGATCATCACCTCTTCTTCATAATTATATATGTGCCCCTCAATAGTTAGGTAGGAAAATGGGTAAAGTACATTGGTAGTCACTGCTATGAAAAATGATGATTTTGATAGTTGATCATTCGAAAGTTGCAAAAAGGTTATTAAATTTGTCAAAATCATCATTTTTCATAGTTTAGTGACTACCATTGTACTTTATCTATTTTTCCTACCTAAGTATTGAGGGAAACATATATAATTATGAAAAAGATGTAATTTTTAATTTATTAGTGTATTTTCGAATTCAAAATTGTGAGATTTTAATAAAATGGTACACTGTTTTATTATGTTTAGTGACCATTTTGTAATGATACGATAATTTTAATGATTATTTTATAAGTGTTGAAAGATTAATGACCAAAATAACAAATTTTTCATAGTTTAGTGAGTATTGGGACTAAAAAATCCCTTAGAAGGGAGCATGCCTAGGAAAAAGTTACAAAAAAAAACCCTGAATACTAAGAAAAGACATTTAAATACCTCAAATTCAAAATTTTATGTGATCTTTAACAAAAAATTTAAATTTCATTTTTTTTCAAATTCGAGTTGGTCAATGAATTTTGGTTAAATTCAACCATATGTCCTTTTTTCTTTTAAAATATTTTATTTAGATAAAATCTATGTGTCAATTTTCAATCAATGTTTTATTTCGATTCAAGTCCCACCATATTATATATGAGTCATGTTCAAATTTATTATGGTTTATATTCAAATCTATCATAGTTATTGGTCCAATCATATTTTGTAATAATTAATTCTAACAGGTGATAATGATTTTAATGCGTATTATGTGCATTGTATTTGTAAATTAAGAAAGATAACGCTAATTTTTTTAACCGTACTTACAACTTAGGAGAAGGGAAGGGGATATGTTCATGCCGAGTAATGAATCCAAAACCTAGGGAGGGAAGGGAACATCAACAGGAAGCTTAATTACTTGTTCCGACATTTGTTGACGATAATACCAATTGTTTCATTGCAAGTTATATATATATATATCATATACATTGTCGGTGGAAACTGAAAGTTTTCACAAGCGCCTTAATATTAGGGTATAGGACTTAGTTTGGGGTTTAGGTGTATGGGTTTAGAATTTAGGGATAATTGTTTAAATTTAGGATTTAGTGTTTAGGGTTTAGGGTAATATGGCATGGATTTATGTTTTAACCTATAAACCTTAAATTATAACCCTAAACCTTAAATTTAAACAACTGTCCCTAAATTTTAAACCTTTACACCTAAACCATATACCCTAAAACTAAGACATTTGTGGAAACTTTCAGTTTTCACTGCTTGTGTATAAAATATTTATCATATATATATATATAAGCCAATTGTTTCATTACATGGTAACTTTTACCCAAAGATGGATATTGAATTGAAGACATCCCGAGAGACATGATGTAGCAGTTCACCATACACTGAGACAATATCATGTTTGTCCCTATACGTTAGTGCCGTGGAAATCACGCTAGATAAAGCTGTTTATATATATACCTAAAATATCTTCATGATTTTCATTTCCAATATTTACATGCAATTTTATAAGGGGCTGATATTTAACGAATTGTTGTGTATCATTTTACATATTGTCAATAAATAAGATAATAAAATAGCTTTAAAAATATAAAAGATGTATCATTATCATTCAATTCATCAATATTATCACCGTCAGTACATCAAATATTAATTTTTTTATGACAGATTTTAAGGTTAAATAATTAAATATTTTAAATTATACAAGACAAAATATTATTATTTTTTCTTGTTATTTGAGAAGAGTTAAAGTTAGACAGAGAGAAAAGGTAGACATGAAAAGAAAGAGAATCAAAGTATTTTCATGATGGTACCAATGATTTCAATAAAAAAGGGTTTTTTTTCAAAATGTACAAAGAGAAATAATAATTAAATTTGAAAGAAAAATTAAATGTAGCTAAACGTTGATTGGGTTTTGCAAATGCCAAGTGAGAGAGGTATGGGTGGGTTGTTGAGGATGGTAAATGTGTGAATTGATGGCGATGGATATAGTTATTGAATAAAATAATATTTCTGATAAAACCAATAAATCCAAATAAGTGTAGGGTCTAATTTATATATAAATATATTCTTAATAAAATTTGAACGAGGATAGAATATCATAAATTATAAATCATTTGTCAAATGAAATTATAACTTAATATCTATTAAATTTAAATGTTGATATTTATTATTTACTAAGGTGTTATTCAGAATTCAATCGGTTGAAGGATGAGATCTACCTCTTTTCAGTGCCCCTACATATGTCCTCATGCTCAAAATTAATTTTAGAGTTTAGGGTTTTAGGTTAAGGGTTGTGGTTAGGGTTTAGGAAATTTAGGGTAGGGTGTATTTTTAGGATATAAGGTTTAGGATTTAGAATTTAGGGTTAGATCTTATAATTTAATTTTGTAGTGTTTTTTAGTGTTGAGACATATGTAGAGGCACCGAAAAGGGGCAGATAAATTTTATCCTCAGTTGAAGTACTATTTAATTTTACATTCTGATGTACTATTTAATTTTTTATAATCTAGTGTGATTACAAAATAACTTATGTTCATGAATCTTAATCTTTTAATAAGATATTTATATTATGTAGACAAATTGTTCAAACCTCGATAATCTAAAAATAACATCGTTCATTTTTTTTTCACCGGGACATTTAAAGAAGGAGTTGACCTTTTTATGTCACATACTCACGAATGACTCGTTTTCATTGTGCTTTCGACTTTTAGCAAAGGTGTTTTTACACTTTCACGAATAATCTTTGGGTGAACTTGCCAACAAGATCCCTGCTGCCGGCCTGAACACTGAATCCGCATCTCTGCATGAAATCTGAAATAAACAAAACCCTAAAATACTCGAACAGGGAACAGGAATGGAATGAGCATGATTTTAGACACGGAGATGCCGTGTCTGGAGAATGAAGGCTAGACGCAAACCCTAAACTTAGACCCCTTCTTTATAACATGAGGAAAGGGAAGAAAGAAAAAACTTATTTAAAACACAGACACAGACACAAGTTACAGGCTTTTGTCCCATGGCTACTACTCTCTCTTGTCATCACCACACCATCCTCATTAATACCTCCTTTCTCTCTCTCAAAGTTAACTCAGAGTTATCTTCTCTTTGTCGTGTTTCCAATGCTGTAATAAATCATAGAGCTATTTATTACTCTTTTTTGTACATCCATATTTGATTATTTACACATATATATGGGATATTTTTTTTTAATCGAAATCCGCTAAATGAGTATATATCCGAAATTATAATAAAAGTTCACAATTTAGTAAACAAAACACTTAAATTCAGACATATTCATAGTAAACAAAACTAGAGAACCATACAAGGAAAAGATAAGAACCTAACCCAAAGACTCGAGACAAAGGAAGGATACAAACATTACCAAAATCGACGATGATAGGTAAAACCATCAACAAACAGTATAAAAATGCATATTACAATGAAGGTACGTTGACAATAAGGTCATTACCACAACTCAATCGCGAATAAGGAACGATAGATGTAATCACTTATCTAAATTTAATTTGAGGGTCCGAGATAGGAAAATCAACAACATAATGAAAGAAGTGCCATCTTGATCAGTCGTGGCATCATCAGATCCAACCCTAATAAAAAATCAAAACAAAAAAGAAAAAACGTGCTAAAAGACAGAGAAAAACGTACCAAAATGTAGAGTAAAATCGTGCCACAAGAGCAGAATAATTTATTGAAAACTAAAAACAAAATAATAGATCCCGACGATCAACAACCGCTATTAAAATTGGTACTGTCGCCGACGTTTAAAGAAAAAAAAAAAAAGTTGCATAAGGGAGAGAGGCGCTCAAAACCCTACAATATTGAGACAACAACATATATATGGGATAAGATCCTCTTACACTCAGCAACAGAGCCACATATAAAAGTTCTTTTGTTGGATATGAGATTTTTAAAGAGATAAATGAGATTTTCAAGGAGTTAATATATAATTTTTCATAGGATATAATAGAATTGACCCCACTTGATTTGTTAGAGTATGAGGTCAACAATACTTAGTGTTGTGATATGAAAATCCTCGTACTTCACACTCTACTATGACCATACTATACAATAATCCCGACTCCGCCGCTACTTACACTATGTAAAACTTGTAAGTTTTAATCTTTTTGAACCGTTGGATGAAAGTAAATAAATGTATTAGATTAACCGTAAATAATGCGAAAATATTGACATGTATATATATATATATATATAATACATCATTGTTAGCAGTTGCAGATCCTTTTTGAGTAATTATATACTAATATGTAAGATGGTGGGCGGCTGAAAGGGGATATATTTACGTGGGATATAAAAACTGTATAGAAAACCAGACAGACAGGATATTAAGAATTGAATAACCGAAACCTAAATATTACAGTGTGTATCTTTGTCATTTATTGTGTTCTGTCTTCACATTAACTAGTGAATAGTTACAAATATTGAATTCCATTTTTTAAGAGATTTATTGTTCATAATGAGTTAATTATGAGTTTTCTTAATAATAAGTGTTCGAATACGAGTCATTTAAGGAGAATAAAATTATTTTGTTTCATGTACAAAGGAATAATAAGCAAAAGTGCAAAACAGGGTGCTGAAAAGGGAAAATATTATATGCTAAATAAAAGGCGCGTGAAATAAATGCAGCTAATTACTAATAGCTATATGCATGAAATGAAAGACATCGACATGATGTGTACGAGTTCAAGAGACATTTATATTTCTAAATTATTTGTGTTCAGGTTTTAAAACTTTCAAATTTAAATTAAATATTCACCTTACAGATAAATTGATTTAAATCTGAATCTTTTAAAATAAATATTTTTTTTTACTATAACTACTTGTTGTGTTTGATAATTGTTTAACAATTTTGTACAATGTTTTATATTATTTAAATTTCTTTGAATTCATAGATTAAGGGATATTGAACTTGTACTAAAAGAGGATTATAACTCGTTTAATTTATGGATCAAAATTTGTACAAAGTTCAATATCCTTTAATCTATAGATTCAAAGAAATTTAAATAATATAAAATATTATACAAATTGTTAAGAAAACAATAACTGAATAAACGGTTCAAATTTGATTTGTTAAAAAAACAATTCAAATTTGATTATATAAATATATATGCATTTCAATAGAAAATTATAAGTCGAACATTGAGCCAATTTCTAACGGTTACATCTTATAATCATTTTGTTTTCATGATTTTATTAAAAATCTAATTTAAAAATAATTAATCAAAATTTTTTAATTTATTGAAATTTCATTGTACAAATACTATTAATGTGTCACTCATGCAAGAACATAAATAAATAAATAAATAATACATACAGTGATTTTTAATGATAAATCAACTTTAATACTTTATAAATTTGAGCAAGTACTTGGCCGATTAGTCAAGCTGCTCACCTTTGTTCTCTCATATTTTTTTTAGGTCATGGGTTTTAAATACACTAAAAACACCTCTTTCTTTCCCTCTAGATCTTTCCCCTCTCCTCTAAATATGATTAAAATTAGGATTTGTAAGGAAGCCACTCCATCGACCAGTCATGGGAAGTTATCGGAGATTTGCGAATTTTCCTGTACCTTCCCGATAAGGTGTTAAATATCTTGCATGATGATTATAGTCAATAGTTTAATCTGAACGTATGTGAAGTACGCTATACGAGAATATAAAATATTAAAAAATATCTCGTGCCCAAAAAACTCTAACCTCACCTATCACATCGTTCCGAGTCGAATAATCATTTAATTTTCCATTTATAAGCATCAATTTTATCTACCTTATTTATTACCCATCTCACAGCTCCTTCCCATTTTCCATTTGAGTTCAAATTTCCCTTCAGTCTTTATTCTAACTGTTTTTTCTTTTCTCACTTTCGAATGCCTGTGTAAAAAACACCAACTGCAGCAGCAGCAGCATCCAACTACGGCAAATATTCAAAGCTCGAAAGCTCAAAATCCTTTTGTTTTTAGATTACTTGATGGTGATAGTTTCATATCATATTTACTCCTTTTTATAGCAAACCCTTTCGTTTTCCGCTGCCTTTTTCCCAGAAAAAAAATACTGAGTTTTTGGAAATATTTCTCCGATGGATGATAATCTGTGTGAGTTTTTCGAAGAACCCGAGTTCGTCGGCGATGACGATCTGTTCAGTATTTTCGAGAGCTTAGATGGACTCACTGAGTCGTTTCAAGTCCCCTTCACTCCGTTTGAAGAAACGGCTGCCGCTGGTTGTACACCGAAAACCAAGCGGCGGAAGGTGGTTTCTTTGGAGGAAACGACGCCGAATCCCGACGGGCCTCCAAGGGTGTCGCATATTACCGTCGAACGCAACCGGAGGAAGCAGATGAACGAGAATTTGTCGGTGCTCCGATCGTTGATGCCTTGTTTCTACGTCAAAAGAGTAAGCTATTTCCGGTGGGAAAAAAACGAGAAAAACAATGCTAAAAACTCCATCAATTTCAATAATATTTGTGTT